>JANAVB010020000.1:1388642-2108211 GCA_029216955.1 Iris pallida
GTTCGTGGTAGGAACATCCAAGACAACACCATGCTGGCCCAAGAACTTATCACATGTATGAAATTTTCAGTCAGAGGGGGCAACATTGCCATCAAAATCGATATGGAAAAAGCATACGACAGACTTGATTGGCAATTCATGATTTGGGTCTTCAGAGCCTTCGGATTCTCCGAAAATTGGTCCAACATTGTGTGGAGATCCATCAGCAACTCATGGTTCTCCACAATTATTAACGGCCAATCAAAAGATTTTTTCAAATCTAGCCGAGGCGTTAGACAGGAAGACCCTCTATCGTCCATGGTCTTCATCATTGCAGCCGACGCCCTGAGCAGAAACCTCAACAACATGATCAACACCCCCAACTTCCAGCATTACCACACTGCCAGTGGATGCCCCACCATCACCCACCTGGCCTTTGCCGACGATCTTCTCATCTTCTCATCCGGGGACATAGGATCGATGGAGGTGGTTCACAACACCCTGGAGCGGTACTCCAGATGCTCAGGCCAAAAGATCAACCTTTCCAAGAGTGTCATCTACGCCCACCACAACATCAAAATCGAGAACGCAACCAGACTCACCAACCTAACCTCCATTGCGGTGGCACATCCGCCTTTCAACTATCTCGGCTGCCCTCTTGGGTACGGGAAATCTAACGCCAGCATCTTTGAGCACTTCATCACCAAAATCAGGAACAAAATCGAAGGATGGCACAATGCCACCCTATCCCCTGGGGGTAAAATTATCCTCATCAAACATGTGCTCAACTCCGTCCCCATCCATACCCTAGCGGCCTGCTCTCCGACCAGGAAGGTTATCGTGTCGATAGAGAAGATCTTTTGTGACTTCTTCTGGGGACACAACAAAGGACTAGACAAACATTACTGGGCCAGCTGGGATTCTATGGCCACCCCGATAGAGAACGACGGGCTTGGTTTCTCCAAACTCGACCACATCGTTAAAGCTTTCTCGATGAAACTGTGGTGGAAATTACGCACTAGCCAAAACCTGTGGACCAAGTTTATGAAGGCCAGGTACTTCAAACACATCCACCCGGCGATGGCCACTGCTAACAGCAGATCCTCTGCGGCTTGGAGACGTATTTTACGCGGCCGAGAGTTGGCAGAGCCCGTGATCAGACTCCAACTGGGTTCTGGCGAGGCCAACCCCTTCCTTGAAAGGTGGATAGGTGATAGCCTTATCCCAAACATTACCGACTCCCCCAGAAATAGCAAGATCAAATACCTTTGGGACCCCTCCAACAACGTTTCGAATTGGGATAGGATTCGAGATTGGTCAGGCAACGAAACAGTGGACATCATTCGTCAGCACGGACTTATCATTGGGCCCGACGAAGACCAACTGAGGTGGTCGCCGGCAGCCTCCGGAACCTTCTCCGTGCGATCGACGAGACTCACGATCCAAGACACCGGGCCAGACCTGTTCATCAATCGTTATTGGTACTCTTGTATCCCTAAGAAATGGTCCTTCCTCCTGTGGAGAGTCATGAGAGAGAAACTGCCTACCGACGACACCCTTAACTCTATCGGTTTCAGCCTGGCATCCGCTTGTAATTGCTGTACCGAGCGTCAGACGGAAACTATCGACCACATCTTCCGGGAGGGAAGCCTCCCTGACCAAATCTGGAGCACCCTCAACCACAACTACAACACCTCTCCAGGAGACGGGCGCTTCATCGATCTACTGGCACACTGGGGAGCCACCTCCCACGGCCACCAGATCGTTGCAGCGGCCGCTACCTGGACAATCTGGAAAAATTGCAACAAAGCGAGATACGAGGGACACCAATACTCCGCAGATCAGCTAATCCGAGAAATTCACCGGCAATGTCGCAAAAGGAGCTCCCTCTGTTCCCACAGATCTTCGGCATTCGGGCAACCGCACATCCCTTAGTTTTGGCGGCTGCGTCCGCCCTTCTCCCATGTCTTTCCTTTTGTGGTATACTTGTTACTTGTATACGTGTCAGGCTTTTTTGAGCCTTGATTTATAAAAAGAGCGGGTTTCTTAATATATATATATATATATATATATATATATATATATATATATATATATATATATGGAAAAAAAAAAATATATATATATATATATATATGATGATGAAAAAATATTTTATTAACATGTATTGTATTTTTTTTGGAATGAAAACAGTTTTTTAAGCCTATATTGTACAGGAAAAAAAAATTGTTAACGGGGCGGGGGGGGAGGGGGACGGGGGGTGGGCTGGGAGGAGGAGTGCATTGTTCAACGGGGACGGGAAAATGAGGGAGGGGGGAGGTGAAAAGTTGAACCCGATCGGAGACGGGTACGGGGATTCAAACACTACTCGAAAGCGGGGATGGGGGGTATGGTTCATGGCCCTTATCCATCACTTTGCCATCCCTAATCCTTCCTCTTTTCTACAATGAGTTTACGGGGGATTTGTGGACCAATCAACCAACAAGAGGACCATTGAATATTTTATATTGTTGGTTGACATCAACATACTGATCACATGTAAGCTTGTTGTGCACTCGAAATGATGCTGCCTCTGGCTTAGCTGATTAAGCTACGGGTTCACCATCAAGATTATCCTATAAAGTCCAAATTGTTGGATAATGCCAAAGAGTTTACATCGAAGGCTTTTTTATGATTATTCCAAATTCCTCGGAATTGAAGTTGAGCATTTGGTTCCCTTTCACGCCTAGGACGACCTTGTATAAGTGTGTATTATCATAAGGACTTTGGTGAAACGCGCAAAACTTTTTTCTGGATGGGGATATACAATTTTGCAAGCATCAATGTCGGCCTGTTTGAGGCTCATTACTTCCTAACTGTATTCGGCTTTAAAGTTGGTTACTGGGTACGAATATGACGTTTCATATTTACACTTTTTTGTGCAACTTGCATGCCAATTGCGTCCACATAATGTACCAAAATGGGTCCTCAAATAAAGATGGAAATATATGTCATTTATTATTTTTCATCAATTATTTTCTATTTAGTGCCCTTGGCAGTTCATCACTTTACCATACGATTTGCAGATTATCACTTTGATGAGAAGGGTAAGATAAGAACATAAATGTTCCTAAAGGACGACACGAATTGATGTGGTATGTGCCTATATGTATCATCTCTATCCCTGTATCACTCAATGTGATAGTGAAGTATGGAGGATCCTAGGTATTTAGTTGATAACACAAATTATGCCAGACGTGTTCTCTGATCCAGTGAATGTGAGCAGATGACCACGAGAGTACTTGTGGGCTTGCCTTTGCCAATATTAAATTGACATAACAACTTCTAGATGTAACTCGATTGGTGAACCAAAAAACTACCGGTACAATGCTTAAGGTGTAGGCCTAATCAAAATTCGATTTTTCCAAGATCCTTCACCTCACAATGTAACTTAAGGTGTGAGGTAGTTTTCTCAAGCTCTTCAAGAGTTCCAATGAGATTCATGTCATTGACATAGACTAGTAAGATAATAAATTTGGAATATGATTTCTTCATAAACACGCATAGGCATACTTCATTATTCGCATATCCTTAACTGATCAAATACTCATTAGGTTATACCACATTCGTCTGAATTACTTCAATCCGAAAGTGAACATCTTCTGTAGAACTATTTGCATTATTTAGACGAAGTGCTTCAGGAACTTCATATATATCTCGGTGTCCAATTCTGCATACAAATACTCTATAACCACATCCAACAGCTATATGTTCAGTTTTTCAAAAACTACCAAACTAACAAGATAGCGGAACGTAATGACGCTCATTATGGAAGAATACATCTCCTCATAATCAAGCTCATGGATTTTTTGCACCATGAGGCATGCCTTATATTGTACTATTTTATTCATCTCATTGCGCTTCCTTACGAATACTCATTTGTATACCACATGTTTTACATTGGATGGTTTTAAACTATGGGCTGAAACACTTACCTTTTTACTAAGGAATATAACTCACCCTGGATCGCTTCATTTCATTTTGACTAATCAGTTCGATGTTAACATTCTTCATTGGAATGTGGTTCAATATTGTTGTACTTTATAATTTTAGTAGCAATAGAATATGCATAATATCAATGATAATTCATCTCGAGTACATCGATGATTGTCCATTATCTAGATGCTAAACAAAATCCATTGTCCTAAGAAAAACAATAAAGAGGTATTGTAACCTAAAGTTCCATATCTATATACAATAAGTGCATTATTGTACTTATCTCAATGCATTAGATCGAACATTTTATTTGTTGTGGACAACAAGTCGTCATTGGAATGACATTAAAGACATCTTTTGTTACCGTAAAGGTACTACAAACATATGTTTATTCTATCAATATGCATCCCTGAATGGATTAAACCCCCTTGATTCTCGGAATGATGCCCCCCTTGCCTGCTATAATGATGTCGATTATTTATTTGACCCGCATAAGATGAGATTCTAAGGTGGTTATATTTTTAACATGTGACACAATGATATCTTGGTTCAAAATATACATAGTAGACCCTGGTTGCCACTTCTTCAAATAATGTCGAGCTCATCGTCCTTCATGATGCTACCCGAAAGTGCATATGGTTGCTAGTCATCATAGAGTATATTCAGACTGCGAGCAGAGTTTCTTCTATTATTGATGTTTAGATGACAATATATGAGCGTGTGCATTGACCAAATGATGAAAGACTACATCAGGGAGATAATACCAAGCACGTTGCACCGAAATTTTTCTTCTTGCATCAGCAACAACAACAGTAAAAAAAAAAAAATTGAAGTCAAACAAATATGATCCCATGAAAACTTGGTCGACATGTTCACAAAGTCCATGTTGATCTCCACTTTCTAAAAGATCATTTATGGCAAGACTCTGCAAGGCTCGTAGTTTGGGATAAATGTCGACATTATGAGTGTATACATAAGTATACTTACGTGACCTTAATGTACTCTCTTTTTCTAACTTAGGAACATTTTTCACTAGGTTTTTCGTATCCTATGAAAGTTTTAACACGAAAGTCACATTGTGCTGGTCATATCTCTGGAAATTTCCACGTCTTTAAGACGTATCAACATTTACTCACTTTTTTCCTTCGATTGTGATTTTTCCACTAGATTTTTCAAGTCAAGATTTTTGTTGAAGTCTAACCACATCTATACATTACCATAAACTTGCATTAATAATATATTGACTGAAAACTAATGCTGATCAATTCTGAAAACTGATACAATTTGTATATTGAATTGTGAAGACGTACTCAAGGGATGGTGTTGCAATGTGACTGCTCTATTGATTCTGCACAAAGGGATCACGATTCCTTAAAATCCTCAATTAATCTCCCGAGATCCGATCTTATAAATGTCTTGTTCTCTCTAAGTTTTTCATAAGTAGATAACTTTTCTCCGTCATCTCTTATTCTCTCTAAGTTT
Source organism: Iris pallida (assembly GCA_029216955.1). Classification (NCBI taxonomy): domain Eukaryota; kingdom Viridiplantae; phylum Streptophyta; class Magnoliopsida; order Asparagales; family Iridaceae; genus Iris; species Iris pallida. The sequence goes on from JANAVB010020000.1 coordinate 1,394,079, forward strand.
TCAAAGAACTATGCATAGCAATTAGACTAAAACAAAATGCATATTTTTTTTTTTGGCATTGGGACCGGTATGAGTTCTCAAGTAGGATTTTTGTGAAGGATAATGCTAGGATTACAATCATTTAGCTTACAACATATTTACAACCGTCTAGGTAGCAATTTTCAATTGGATCAATCCTTCCTATGTAGGTTTTTTAACTGCTATCTAGATGATTGTACGTCCAATATAAACTTAGAGCTTTGCTATGCCTACAACCAAATTTTACAACTCCCCTACAACCGGACACGTGTCGGACTTCGATTGGAGGAGGGAAAAAAATGGTGGGGCCGGGTGGAGCCCATGTAACAGGGGGGTGAGAGTGGTGGTGGGACCCGGTGGGACCCATGTGTAAGGGGTGGGAGAGAGTAGTTGTAAGAAGGTTGTAAAAATTTGGTAGTAAACTTAGCATTTTCCGTAAACTTAATATTTTTGTCATGTGAATCAGTCAAAATTTCTTTCTATGATCGAGTCTTACATTTGAGGTCAGATCCTATCCGTCCAAAGTCAAGTCAAAATCCGGTTAACATACATTTTCAGCTTCGAATTGACAACTAATACTTATCACATTATAAGTCTAAGGCTAATTTTATAAACAATGTGCAATCCAACACACATAATTTACAACATGTTTGGGCAACTCTTAAATTTTGATACTAAGTGAAATAATTACAGTGAAGTTGCACACCGAGCGACAAGCTTTATAAATGAACCCTTAACATTTCCACAATAATAATAATAATAATAATAATAATAATAAAAAATAAAAATTATTATTATTATTATTATTATTAGTAGTAGTAGTAGTAGTTGTAGTATTAGTAGTAGTAGTAGTAGAAGATGATCAAATACGGCTACTACGCCCGAAGTAAAGATGGTCCCGGATTGCCTATCATATATTCTTCTGCTTATTTTGTCAGGAAAAAAAATTCATATAAATTGTATGGTATAATAATTTATTATTTTTACTTTCTTAAATAAGTTATTTCAATTTTGTGATAGTTTTTAAAACACATAAACAAATTTCAGGCCCGGCTCCAGGGGAGGCAGGCTAGGCCCGCGCCTAGGGCCTCCTCCCCCAAGGGGGCCTCCAATTTTTTTTTTATACATCAGATTTTGTTTGGGCCAGAAGACACCAATTTTGTCTGGGCCACACATCAAAAAAAACAAAGCCTGTTGGCTGCCGCTTGGAAGTCCAATGACTAATAGGCAATAAATATAATGGATGGTTAATGCAGAGCATTCACAGTGGAAAGAAGTTGCTAGGTTCCAAAAACAGCAGGCCACAATTAAAACCTAGAGTTAGGAAAAGGACCCAGCAAGCATGTCTAATCTCCTCTCTCTTCCAAAAATTGCTGGCAACGGAAATTTTTTTTTTGGAAACAATCCTCAGCCCCCAGGCGCATCGGCATGTATTCCTCATTCTCTTCTTTAATTTCTAACGGTTTTTTTTTTCTCTTATGAAATTGGTATAAATTTGAGTATTCCTCATTCTCTTCTTTAATTATTGAATCTTGGTAAAAATTTAGGTTTATTCAATGACGAATTATATTGTATTTTGGATTTGTTGGATTTATAAAAAAAATATGTAAAGGATCGAGGGCCTCATTTATACTTGTCTAGGGCCTCCAAAATGTTGGAACCGACCCTGACAAATTGCTTTCATAAACCATTTGTTCTACTATTTTTTAAAAAATAGCAAGTCTAAGTCTGGCACGAGTTGTGGCCCACCGTGTCCAAGAGTCCAAGGAATATTAGAGGTATCTCAAGAATTTTTTTTTCTACGAATCAAAAACCTTTTAAAAAAAAAAGTCGCGAGAGTACAGCATATGGGCTTTCAAGTAGGCCACACTATTGAAGTCTTGGCCCACGTATCATTGATTTGGGCTGAAAAAGCATGCCTTCGTTGTGCTTAGGCATGCAACACTTGGAAGCCAGAAAAAAACTAGTAGCGAGTCATCTTCTCCATCTGAACTCTCTGAACGAAACGCATTAGGCACAGTCGTGGCCTTAGCCCTTTGAAATGAGTCCAAGGTGCACCACGTCATTTGGCGGATCCGTAGCTACTTTGACATCATATTCATCGTCATTGTCGATCCTTGGTCTTTTAGGGCTGCAAATGAACAGAGAATCTCGCTATCTTGACTTAGCTCGCAGGACCGGTCCTGAGCTGATGGGGATCCAAGGCAAAAGTTTCAAAATGAACCTTTCGTACATAAAAAAAAAGTGTAATATAATAAAATTTTGTTGCCACCAAGTTTTGAACCAAGACCTCTAAAGTATAAGCCTTCATCATAACCACTAAACAATTTTTTTTTGTTAAGAATAACACTTTGTAGATACTAGTTCTATTGTAAATAGAACTATACTGGTGCTCCCTTTCGTCTGGGAGCTCTGGACCGTCGTCCGACCTGCCCTGGACGAGGGCCACCCCTGTCAGCTCGAGTCGAGTTCCTTAACAAACAAAGTGTGAACATTCATTCCTTCATATGAGCCGAGCATGAACATAAAAATGCTCGACTCGAAAGCTCGTGAACAAGCTCTATTTGCCGACGCATTATTTATTGTATTAGACTACTCAAACAGGATTGAGTCAAGATTTGTATACTTGTTTGTTTTTATCTGCATGGTGTAGTGTACAAGTCTAGAACTGAAATTTCTATTGCCAGTTTGATATAAAACAAGCCGCTTAATGGGTTTTCCTCTCTATTGCATTAATATTGCTGTGTGAAAACTCGGCTACACTCAAAAATTGGAATGCTTGTGAGCCACTCTCAATGTAGAGAATCCAGTCCAATTTGAGGCGGATGGAAGTCTAGAGTGGTTGCGAAATCGACAGAGGAGCAGTCGGTCAGGGTCGAACATGACCAAATAAACGGGACCGAAATTATGTAGAAATTCCGGTCTAGCCCAAACAATATGGACCGGAATTTCCACAGAATTTCGGATTTTTCCAGCATGAGCCAAATCCGGAATTCCAGTCAAGGCAAATCAAAATTTTGGTCGAGGAGGTTTGTGTTGGATTGTGGATATTCTGTCGAATTTTCGGTGGTCCGGATTTGGTTGGGCCGACATAGGGGCTAAGTTCGGATTTCCTAATGTTCATTAGGGTTTCTATCTTCTTGTAAGGCTAAAGGGGATTTTTCTAAGCATGTTCTTGTAGAGGGTCAAGGAAGATTTCACCAAATTTCTAAAGTGACCTAGGACTCTTAGGTTCTTGCACTTCAATGAGGAATGATGTCTACTCTGTAAGGTCGAGATTGCCAACGTTCAATGGCGCACAACCATTACTAGGTGATAGTATCTTGTCAAAAATTTGGTTACTGGAGTGATTTTATTTATTGTATATTTCTTTTCAGAAGTATAAGTGGTCGAATCTTAGGCCGGGGTTAGGCAAGCAATCTTTTTATCTATAAAAGGTTAGGACTTGTTTGAGTGACCATAGTCATATCCTGTGTTTGATCTTTACTTGGTCTCGTGAGTTACGTTGTGGTTCGTATTTTATTCTTGTATCGGTGGTCAACGTCGTCTTGCGTGTATCTAATCCTAACAAAGTGGTATTAGATTCCACGACTTGAAGAGAGGCAAAGGCACAACCACGGCTACATAGAAGAACAATTTCTAAACTATTACCCTTACATGAGAAAATTAGGCGATCTAGAAGTCCAGGATGTAGGGTTTCCTCTATTGTGTGGATTTGCATGATCTTTTAGATGCGGCAATGTTAAGCAAAAGGACGCTACTACTAATGACTAGAAAAAGACGGATCATAAGATCATTGGATTCATCCGCGAATAGTTGGACGGTCATGTGTTTCATTATGTCTCAATGGAGAGTTTATTGTAAAATTTACGGGAGAAGCTCAAATCATTGTACGAATGAAAGATGACTCGCAATAACACATTTTTTATTAGTTAACTCCTCAAATCCAGGTTCACGGAGGGCGACAATGGTGCAACATTTGAACGAGGTTCATGGTATCGTCAATCAGTTATCGGGGTTGAAGGTGATGATTGATGAATAGCTTTAGGTCCTATTGCTCTTGAGTTCTATGATGGACTGTTGGGAGACATTAATGGCGTCAGTGAGTCACTCCGTCCTAGGGGGAGTTGCCACGATGGAGTTGAAGAAAAGTAGTTTGTTGAATGAGGAGATCTAAGCACAAGGATTGTTTGAGTCAGAGTTTGTCCTGGTTGCTTATGAAAGGAAGGAATGGCTCAAGGCACATGCGAAAACATGAGAAAGTTTTCGGGATATTGTGAAGATAGATCACAATAAAGGTTGCGATTATGATGGTGAGAGGGAACATTACAAACGAGACTGCAAAAAGTTTGAGGATGAGAAATAAAGAATAAAGAAGAAAATTATGAGGAGTTATTGGTCTTCATCAATGAGAAACTCATCATTGCCATGACTGAGGCGGTGGGATCTTATAGCGGATTTCATGGACTCGAAAGTGTCTTATCACGCTACTCCATGGAGGGAGTTCTCCATAACATACCGAAGTGGCGTGTTCCAATGAGTGAGGATCGCTAATAATGGGACAACGAATTTTTTGGCCATATAGGTGGTGCACTTGATGACAAAGCTTGGGAAGAAGCTTGTTATCAAGGCGTTTGGTACGTACCGAGTTTGCGTCTTTAATTTGTGTCGGTTGAGAGTCTATACAATGATTGTTGTCACAATATGTTTAGGGACAATGATTGGATGCTTATAAAGGGTTGTCAACTGCTGTATCGAGGGATTATGTCTTGTGAAATGTTTGGGCTCAAGCTGTTGAAGGATCACCAAAACCGTAGATCTCTTAATCATGAAGCTAGTAGCAAAATTAGGTACTAGCAAAATTATCAAATAATTCATAATCACAATCTAGTTGTTGCCTACAATATAACCATGTTGTCAAATAGACGGAAATATACTTCCATAATACTTACTATATGAGCTAATACCCGGTGGCCAAACTTTCCAAAGAATAAGTGTTCATATACAAAATAATAACACTAAGAGTGGTGAATAAGAAGGCCACCTCTAACAAATTTCACTCCGCAACACTAAGTGGTAAGTGCACATAATGTGTCTTGATGTGCGTTATACACAACCATAGACAAGAACAAGAATGACGCATTCGGCTTAGACCAGAGATAGAAAATCTAGATACGAGCTCATATCGCATCACAATCAACACAAACGAAATCAACCAACATAGCATTGAAATCATAGAAAATAAAAACTAACAATTGCACCTATATACAAAAGATAATATTCTAAAAGATCAAGGAAAGAATGACCAAAATCGACGAGAAATAGACACAAAATGGCCAAACAAATTGTTGTTTTTGGGCCACAAGAAGCTATACTATTGGTATACCACCACGCGACATACTGCCAACATGTCATTGGCATGCTGACAACAGGTCAAAAATAACATATTTTTTCACTTTCATCGATCAATTCTCAATCTTTCCTCAACCAAATTCGATTCTAAAAAAGTGACATATTCCACAATGAAAATGAAAGGTGTAAAACAAAGTTTCGTTTCACGAAGTGGACTATATACAATGAGGTACATATTATCCCAAAATTTGGAATAAATGATACACGTGTGGAATGTTTATGTGGTCCAACACAAGCACTAATATCAAAATCCTAAATTATGCACATTTAAGACTCCAACTACTAGAAGAGAAATAAAATAAATAGAAACATTGAATACCCTACATATAAACGTCATATTGGTTGCTATAAATCAATACTAACATGCATTCCCTAGCTCGAGTCCCTAGCATTCCCAGTGGTCTCTAGGTATCGGGTAGGCCAAGTATAAGGTTATTCATGTTGGAGTGGGTGGGGTTCCCAACCTATGTGGAGAAGACCCCGGAGTGCGACGAGCGCCGTTCGTGTGTCGAAGAAGCTCGGGGAGTTGGAGTTGCTGCTGCTGCTGCTCCATAGGAGGTTCTGGAACTAGGCCACCGAGTTCGGGCCGAACTCGGTCCCAGGCCGAGTTCTGGCCGAACTCGGTCTGGCCGTTCCAGGGCTTGGTTGTCCAGTGCTGGTTGCCCCACACAGAGTTCTGGCCGAACTCTGTGTTGTCGGGGGCTGAAGCGGGATTCTGGATGAGTTTTCATCATTGGATCTAATCCGACGGTCCAGGTTTGTTGCGGGATTAGGGTATTAAGTTGAGATTTCTCAACCCTAATCCCATAGCGCACATTGGTAACTTTTGGAGGCTATCCAAGTTTGAGAGAGAAAGGAGGCAAGTGTGCCATTGCAACTTCGGAGAAGAAGGCGGAGGATTGAAGGTTGATATTCGGAGGAGATCGTGTTCGGGTAATCTCTACTCGTCGTTCTCGTTCTTCGTAGCCTTGTAATCGTTGTTCTTTTCTCTGAGTGTTGTGGGGATCCGATTTGGATCGGAGGAGTTTGTAGAGGGTGTAATTCTTCTATTCCATTAGTGGAGGCTTCTCAGGGTTGGACTCCGATCGTCCCGTGGTTTTTTCCGCAAGGGTTTTCCACGTCAAAAATTCTCTGTGTCTGCGTGATTGTTTTTGTGTGGTTGTTTTTGGGTTCGTGCGTTGTATTGCTCGGTCCTCTCGCAGGTACTCTCCGGTTTGGGGAAAGGTTTCCGCGTTTCTTTCCCAACAGAGTGGTATCAAAGCTTTGGGTTCAAAGGGTGTCAGGAGTTGACAGAGGAACCAGAGAGGAGAGATGGACGCGAAGCCGGTGCGCATGGTGAATCTTAACGGCACAAATTATCACTATTGGCGGAGCAAGATGAAAGATTTGCTATTTGTCAAGAAGCTGCATCTACCCGTGTTTGCATCCGAGAGGCCCAGTGATAAATCCGAGGAGGACTGGACATTCGAGCATATACAGGTGTGTGGGTACATACGGCAGTTTGTGGACGAGAACGTGTACAACCACGTTGCCAATATTGAGCACGCGAAGACGTTGTGGGATAAGCTGGAGTCTCTGTACGCGAAGAAGACCGGGGTAAACAAGTTGTTCCTGATCCGGACGATGATGGGTCTGCGGTACAAAGACGGGGCGTCTATTTCGGATCACTTGAGTGAGTTCCAGGGCGTGGTTGACCAGCTATCCTCTATGGGAGTCAAGTTCGACGACGAAGTTCAGGGACTATGGCTGCTGTGTACTTTGCCAGACTCGTGGGAGACCGTACGAGTATCTATGATCGCTTCTGCTCCAGAGGGCGTGGTCAGTCTGGAGTTTGCCAAGAGCGGGGTGTTGAATGAAGAGATGCGGAGACGTTCTCAGGGCACTTCATCCACATCCCATCACTCAGAGGCACTTGTTTCAGAGAGCCGCGGAAGGGGCAAAAGCAGAGGTCCAGGTGGTGGCAGAGACAAGAGCAGGGGGAAGTCCAAGGGTCGTTACGAGGACTCAGAGTGTTACCATTGCGGTAAGAAGGGCCATATCAAGCGGAATTGTTTCGCTTGGAAGAAGGAGAAGAAGGGCGACAAGGGGAAGCAAGAAGAGAACACTACAGCGACGGCCTCCGTGCATGGAGGCGATGTGATCGTCGTAGGTGATGAGGTCATTACTAACCTCGCCTGCGATGACAATTCTTGGCTGGTGGACTCAGGGGCTTCAGCACATGTATCTCACAATAGGGCACTGTTTGCCACTTACACGACAGACGACTGTGGCGTGTTGAAGATGGGCAACGGAGATGTGTCGAAGGCGGTTGCCGTTGGAGATGTGCATTTGAGAACGAAGACGGGTGCGGTTCTTGTTCTCAAGGATGTTCGTCATGTCCCTGATATCCGTTTCAACCTGGTGTCGGTTGGAAGGTTGGATGACGAGGGATTCTTCAGTCTCTTCGGGAATAGTCAGTGGAAGCTTTCCAGGGGTTCGATGGTGATTGCCAGAGGAAGCAAGAAGTCCGGTCTCTACTATATGGAGGGGAGCGCAGAGGGGGCACAGGAGGTGAACGCAGTCAGTGATGCGTCTACCGAGTTGTGGTACAGGCGGCTCGGCCATATCAGCGAGAAGGGGATGAGCTACTTGGTGAACAGGAAAGTGATTCCGGGGCTCAAGTCTACAAAGTTGGAGAAGTGCACGCACTGTTTGGCTGGGAAGCAAAATAGGGTGTCTTTCCAAAGTCATCCAAGTTCGAGGAAGCCGGCGTTGCTCGAGTTGATTCACTCGGATGTCTACGGTCCTATGAAGGTAAAATCTCTTGGTGGTGCTTCTTACTTTGTGACTTTCATTGATGACTGTTCCAGGAAGGTTTGGGTCTATGCCTTAAAGACCAAGGATCAGGTGCTGCCTACTTTCAAGGAGTTTCAGGCCTCTGTTGAAAGGGAGACGGGCAAGAAGTTGTTATGTGTTCGGTCCGACAATGGCGGCGAATACATCGGTCCCTTTGATGCGTATTGCAGAGAGCAAGGGATACGACACCAGAAGACTCCGCCAAAGACACCTCAGCTCAATGGTGTAGCGGAGCGCATGAACAGGACACTAATGGAGAGGGTGCGGTGTTTGCTGTCAGAAGCAAACTTGCCGGGCAGTTACTGGGGTGAGGCTCTTCTCACAGCTGCTTATATTATTAATTTGTCTCCTAGTGCTCCTTTGCAGGGTGATGTGCCTGATAAAGTATGGTACGGCAAGGAGCCGTCATACAATCACCTGCGGGCGTTTGGTTGTAAGGCCTTCGTGCATGTACCGAAGGACGAGAGGACCAAACTTGAGCCGAAGACGAGGCGATGCGTCTTTGTCGGCTATGGTCGGGATGAGTTTGGCTATAGACTCTACGACCCAGTGGAAGAAAAGCTCTACAGAAGCAGGGACATTGTGTTCGTCGAGGATCAGACCATGACCAACACTCAGGATTCCGAGACGCCTTCTGAGGCTGAGGAATTGCCTGAGTTAGAGTCATTTCGCTTCGAGCAGTTTCCAGAGGACATCGCAGAGGATCCAGTTATGGGGGAGCCGGTACATGGAGTTGCTCCCAACCTTGATCATCAGCCTGCTGATGGTGGTCAGGGTGTCCCTCAGGAGGATGAGTATGCCGGAGAGGTAGTTCCTGAAGGGGCGGAGGCTGTCGGTATACAGCCAGCACCAGTGGCTCCACTGAGAAGGAGCGACAGAGAGCGTCGACCATCTACAAGATACTCACCAGATGAGTATGTGCTATTGACTGACGGGGGAGAGCCCGAAAGTTTCGCAGAGGCTATGGAAGACGAACACAGGCAGGAGTGGATGGTGGCTATGCAGGAGGAGATGAGTTCCTTGCACACCAATTCCACTTATGATCTGGTGCGGTTGCCAAAGGGCAAGAAGGCTTTGAAGAATCGATGGGTGTTCAGAGTGAAGCAGACGGAAGATGCTACTCGCCCTCGATACAAAGCGAGGCTGGTAGTCAAGGGCTACGGTCAGCGGAAAGGCGTGGATTATGATGAAATCTTTTCGCCTGTCGTCAAGCATTCGTCTATTCGGGTGGTGCTAGCATTAGCAGCCAGTTTCGACTTGGAGGTCGAGCAGATGGACGTGAAGACGGCATTCCTCCACGGTGATCTTGAGGAGGAGTTGTACATGGAGCAGCCAGAGGGATTCTGTGAGAAGGGCAAGTCACATTTGGTCTGCCGGTTGAGAAAGAGCTTGTATGGTCTGAAGCAGGCTCCGAGGCAGTGGTACAGGAAGTTCGAGTCGTTTATGGGGGAGCATGGTTATGCACGGACGACGTCGGACCATTGTGCATTTGTGAGGTATTTTGCCGAGAATGATTTTATCATTTTATTGCTCTATGTTGATGATATGCTATTAGTGGGTCGGAATGTCACTAGGATAGCGGAGTTGAAGTGCCAACTGGGCGCGGCCTTCTCTATGAAGGATTTGGGCGCAGCGAAGACTATTCTTGGGATGGAGATCAGCCGAGAGAGAGAGTCCAAGCTGCTACACTTGTCCCAAAAGAAGTACATTCACCGGGTACTTTAGCGTTTCGGGATGGACGGGTCGAAGAAAGTGAGTTCCCCCCTCGCGGCTCACTTTAATTTCACTGAGGAGCAGTGTCCATCTACCGAGGACGAAAAGGAAGATATGGAGAGGGTTCCATATGCCTCAGCTGTGGGAAGCCTGATGTATGCTATGGTGTGTACGAGGCCAGATATTGCTCACGCGGTTGGTACGGTTAGCAGGTATCTTTCAAATCCTGGAAGGGTACATTGGAGTGCGGTCAAGTGGATTCTACGATATCTTCAGGGCACTGCTGGTTGGAGACTTTCCTTTGGTGGTGACGAGCCGAAGCTGGTCGGGTATACCGATGCTGATATGGCTGGAGATGTAGACACGAGGCGATCGACTTCGGGCTACGTGATGATGTTTGCGGGAGGAGCGGTGTCGTGGCAGTCGCGGTTGCAGAAGTGTGTTGCCTTGTCGACGACGGAGGCGGAATACATTGCAGCGACGGAGGCTTGCAAGGAGCTGTTGTGGATGAAGAAGCTGTTGCAGGAAATGGGACTGAAGCAAGAGCAGTATACTTTGCTTTGCGACAGTCAGAGTGCGATCCACCTTGTGAAGAATCAGACGTTTCATAGCCGGTCCAAGCACATCGAGACCCGGTATCATTGGATACGGGATGTGGTTGAGAAGAAGGACGCGGAGCTTGAGAAGGTTCATACAGATGACAACGGGGCTGATATGTTCACGAAGATTCTACCAAGGGGGAAGTTTGAGTACTGCAGGCAGATCGTCGGGATGACGACGTCCTTCCCATAGTTGTGAAGGGGGAGATTTGTTGGAGTGGGTGGGGTTCCCAACATATGTGGAGAAGACCCCGGAGTGCGACGAGCGCCGTTCGTGTGTCGAAGAAGCTCGGGGAGTTGGAGTTGCTGCTGCTGCTGCTGCTCCATAGGAGGTTCTGGAACTGGGCCACCGAGTTCGGGCCGAACTCGGTCCCAGGCCGAGTTCTGGCCGAACTCGGTCTGACCGTTCCAGGGCTTGGTTGTCCAGTGCTGGTTGCCCCACACAGAGTTCTGGCCGAACTCTGTGTTGTCGGGGGCTGAAGCGGAATTCTGGATGAGTTTTCATCATTGGATCTAATCCGACGGTCCAGGTTTGTTGCGGGATTAGGGTATTAAGTTGAGATTTCTCAACCCTAATCCCATAGCGCACATTGGTAACTTTTGGAGGCTATCCAAGTTTGAGAGAGAAAGGAGGCAAGTGTGCCATTGCAACTTCGGAGAAGAAGGCAGAGGATTGAAGGTTGATATTCGGAGGAGATCGTGTTCGGGTAATCTCTACTCGTCGTTCTCGTTCTTCGTAGCCTTGTAATCGTTGTTCTTTTCTCTGAGTGTTGTGGGGATCCGATTTGGATCGGAGGAGTTTGTAGAGGGTGTAATTCTTCTATTCCATTAGTGGAGGCTTCTCAGGGTTGGACTCCGATCGTCCCGTGGTTTTTCCCGCAAGGGTTTTCCACGTCAAAAATTCTCTGTGTCTGCGTGATTGTTTTTGTGTGGTTGTTTTTGGGTTCGTGCGTTGTATTGCTCGGTCCTCTCGCAGGTACTCTCCGGTTTGGGAAAAGGTTTCCGCGTTTCTTTCCCAACAATTCATTGTAGAAAACATCGATTTGTTTCATAAATTGATTAACAATTTAAATTATCATCGTTTTATCCCATGAGCAATACGCTCGTGTGATACGGGGCACATGTTGACCCAAGAAAACCACGATATCAAAATTGAACATGAAATACATTCTAGTCATATCGGTACGTATACCGGACACATGCACCCGAGGCACACAAGTACATGATACAATTTCGATATTGAAGGCACGAGAAATCAAGAATACAACAAAGAATACGGGTCATGCACAAAACACGGATACTGAAAGACGGGGCTTACACATAGGGTGCAACCGACTCAAGAGAAGGAAAATACATTTCTATTTGCACAGTTCAATAGGCAGGGCCGGCCCTGAGTTCATGGAGGCCCTAGACAAAATTTTAAAATAGGACCCATATATAATATTAAAAAATTAAAATAAAAGTAAAATTTAAAAAATGTTAACAACTAAGAATTGAACCTAAGACATCTTGTGTACAAGTTTAAGATACTAACCACTACACCAAAATTATTTTATGATAAAAGAGAGCATATTAGTTCTATTTTAGATACAAGATTACTAATATATATATTTAAATTAGTTTTTTGGGTCCTTATATTCTGTTGGATCCTGGGCGGTCGTCTGGAGTCCTCATATTCTGTTGGGTCCTGGGCGGTCGCCTGGACTTACTCTGTTCGAGGATGAGGATGTATGTGAAGCTATCATTATGAGCATAATTGATGGGAATGTTCGTCACCTTTAACCGTATGGGAAATTATTAGGAACATGAGCATTTTTACGAAGAACACGAAAATCGGGAGAGCAAACAGGACTGATAAAAAGGTTTGGTGGCTAGGGACTTTTGTCTTGGTTTAATCATTGATCTTGGAGAGATCTCATTGACCCGGGAGATGCTACACATGGCAATTAACGTCAACATTATGGTCAATCTTTTGGAGAGAACAGATGTAGCGCAACCTGAGTGATGCGAGGTTGATGATGGAAAGGAGTGATAACTCTATCTCAGGACGACAATTAGGAGGCGTTTGGTTCAAGTTTTTGAGGCATGGGAATGGAATTTGAATTCCATACCATGTTTGGTATGCTTAGGATTGGGAATGAGGAGGGAATAGGAGGGGGTTATGTGGGAAAGCTATTCCCATGGATGTGGGAAAGCTATTCCCAAGCCCCCCCTTGGGAATAGATTTGCTTTCCTAGGAATGATGTTTGACTATTTTGTTTGGACGGTTATACCCTCTCTTTATTTTCAAATTTTTAACTCCTATCCCAAACATGTGAATCATCATGAAATTAGTGAAAGGGTATTAAAGTAAAACTAAATAAATTAAGATTCACATCCATGTGTGAACCAAACACGAAAATAATTTTTTTTTTAAATTTTGAACTATCTATTCCCAACCTAACCAAACATGGGTATGGAAATGTTGCATGGGAAAGGAATTGAAAATCTATTCCTAAGAATCCAAAAACTTGACCCAAACGAGCCCTTACGAAGTCTGATTGAGAAACCATGGGAGGCAACACCCTTTCATTGGATTGGAGGGGAAGTGTGTTGGAAATCCAACATGATTTGAGGTGGATGGAAGTACGAAGAGCTAGTAGAATCGGTGGAGGAGCGTTATGGAGTCGGTCGGAATTGAAAAAGACCAAATCAGTGGGACCGAAATTTGTCAAAATTCTGGCCTGGCCCAAACAATATGCAACAAAATTTTACTGGAATTCTAGAATTTCCTTCACAAAAAGTGATCAAAAATAGGAATTTTGGCCTAGGCAAACTGGAATTCTAATCGAAGTAGTTTGTGCTGGATTCAGGTATTCTAATGAATTTTCAACTAGTGCAAGTTTGTTTGGGCTAATTTAGGGCCTAAGTCATTGTTTTATAATGATTATTAGGGTTCCTTAGCTACTTATAAAGAGGTGGCTAAGAAAAGAAAAAAAATTAAGCATGCTCTCGTAAAGGTTCAAGGGGGATCCCACTAAAATTTTAAGAAATCTACGACTTTTAGGTTCTTGCACTTCAAGGAGGAATAATTTCTAAAGGAGCGATGTCTACTCTGTTAGGTCGAAATCGTCACCTTCGAAAGGGGAGACTGAGGGTGTCTTGTAAGGGATTGGGTTATTTGATCAATTTTATCTCTATGTCGCTATGGAGTCGCATTGTCGTCGCAACCAACGACGTCATTGTATGACGTTGCTAAGGACATCGCAGATCCCACTTATTTTGGCATTATTGTATTTGTAATCTCTTCGTCTAATAAAAAGGTTAAAATTTGTCCAGGTGACCATAGCCATCCCATATCATGCATTTAATCTCTACTTGGTCTCGTTCAATAGGCTGTGGTCTTTGTGGGATCGATGGTCGACATCATCCACACGTCTCTAATCCAACACCGAGTTGCGAGCCTGCTCAAGTAGAAGCCTAGACAAAGTTTTCAAGGAATGGAACAACCGCGAGCTCTGCTCGACCTTGCAAGCTCGAGCTCGATTAGATAACTTCAAGCCATAGAGGATTCGAACCTTAAAATGCCAAGTTCGACTCGTCTCGATTGCAGCGTTTATAAATAGTCTCCTAGCCGTTAGACCTGGGCCGGGGATCCATAAACTCATTTGTTGGAGTATGGATGATTAACAAGAATTAGTTGTTCCCCCTCAATCTTCTTATCGGTGTGTATCGGACTCGGCCGGACCGACCCGGGTCCAGTGTTGACCAGGTTTGACCGGACATCACTTGGACCGGACTTGAACCGGAGAGGACTGCGGGCCGTATCGGGCCGGACCGGAAGTGGGGGAGGTTGAACCCAACCCGGTCCCAAGCTCGGTCGGGACTGGGCCGGGCCAAACCAGGCTAGGTCCTGGTCAGTTCAGAACCGGTTTAGGGTTGAAGCAGTTTATATAAAAATAAATCAAAAAATTTAAAATTTGAGGATTAAAAAATTTCCAGAAATATGAAATATGCAATTTTATTAATGTAATTAAATTAAAATCTTATATAACATTTTTTATAACTTACAAAAAACGAAAGTAGATCTTTTAAATTCATAAAATTTATAATAAATTTACAAGTATTCTATCTTCCGTCTAGTTTATTGTTCAGCTCCTTCACCTAGTGTCATCCATAGTAAGAAACTGAAAGTTCAGCTCATTAATGTCGGCGCCTTCATCTCTTAATTGTTGAGTTCATTTTTTCGCACGAACTCAATCTTGAACGCAGATGCAAACTTCTAGAATATCTGGAAGCATCATGCTCATCTTCTTACTTAGCATTTTTGAACCTGCACTAAAACAAGATTTTGATGCTGTCGTGGATACCAAGACCTTTAGAAGATCACGTGCTAAGAAAAAGTATTTGGTAAGTTTTTTCATGTCTTTTTTACTATTCTAAAATTGAAAGTACGATTCATCAACATCATCATCTTCTTCATAAGAATTTAAATACAAGAACAATTCTTGAATTGGTAGAAAAGATTATTTTGTTTCTTCCTTTTTAATATACTTTTAGCATAAGATATCTTATAGTTTTAGTATGAGATATCTTAGATACCTACCTCAACATTCATATTATCATTAAAATCATCAAATAACACAAATACACCATCTAATTTAATTATAGGATCAAATATTGAAGACAAACAATATAAAAGAGGTAATTTTGTCTCTATTTTTGAAACAACATAATCAAAACTAGGAGCATTTCTATATTTATAAAATAAATAAGACATGTTAATAATTTCGGTTAAAACTAACGAATAAGTTGGACAATAAACACCAGATAAAATATATTTTGTATTGTAAAATAATTCTAAAAATTCATAAATTGAACTAGCAACTAACCAATTATTTTCCATTACTTGAAAAATCAAAACTTGGATTAATATAACTATTTTAACATATAATAAGTAGAATTATATCTATGTGGTGCATCCTTAACAAATCTCGTAAATGTCATACCATACTGTCCATATAACATTTTTAAATCATGTTGTCTAATTGCAGAAGTATTCAAACTAATAAGACATGATCTAATATTTTCTAAATTTTCTTAAAAAACTGAAGGCATTCTTGTACATTAAAGTAATAATATGACAATCACATCTTATATGAAAAACTAGTCCTTCTAGTACAGGTAAAAATAGTGATTTTAAAATACAAATACAAGAAGTTTTACTACTAGCATTATAAAAGAAATTGAATTTGTTTATTGTGAATTGCATATTCACGTAAAACTTGGAATATAGTTCCACTGATTGCAGAATCAGTATGTGAAAATCCAAAAGTCTTAGTCAAATAATTCTTTTTTGCAAAGTCTATTTTACATCTAAATAATCTGTTGTTATACAAATAAAGGGGTAATTATTTTACTAGTCCATATATCAAAAGTTTAAGCAAATTTACTAACATGTACAAGACTTTCTCAAAGTTGCTCTTTCTTTTAAAAAAAATTTTGACAGCTTCTGCTCTAGTAGTAGATCTAGAAATTTTAATGTAACAAGGATTAAGTGTACTTCTGGAGGTGACATTTGTAATCGGTGGTACAAAATCTTCAGTAAAATTACTAGCATAATCAAAATTATGATAATAATTATAACATTTGTTCTGAAACACATTGATAGGGGTGGTTAGAACCAACAACATTTTCATGATCCATATTTAAAAAATAACTTTTAGAAGAAAAAAAAAGAAAAGAAAAGAGAATATATTTTTTCAACCAAAATGTGTGTGTGTGTGTGTGTGTGTGTGTGTGTGAGAGAGAGAGAGAGAGAGAGAGGGGAAAGAAAATTAACAAATCAAAAGAGAGAGAGAGAAGAGGAAAGAAAACTAGTTTTAAATATTAAAAAAATACTTGAAACATCAACTCGAAGCCTCTAAAAAAATTTGCACAAGTTCCAGAAAACTGCATTTTAGACTCCAAAAAATTGTACTTCAATCTTAAAAAAGTTGTAACTTCAGTCTCTAGAAAGATGTTAATTCAGTCTTCAGAAATTTATTTGTTTTCAAATATTACAAGAGATGGAAGAAAATTTGTTGTGGTTAATTTTTTTGAATTATGTCATATTTATAGAAATTTTTTGGTGCCAAATTACCCAAAATATCCCTAAAATATAGTTGTATAAGGGTATTTTGGTTTTTTTTCAGCAAATGGCCAAAATATTCCTTAAACGACTAAAAAATAGCCACAATAAGGGGGGTATTTTGGTAAAAATATCATCCCAAAACATATAGGGCAGTTGGAGAGATAATTACCAAAATACCTCACCTATATTATATGTACTAAATGGCTACAAATTACCAATACATATATAAACGTTTATATATAAAGCAGTGGGCCCCGCGGGAGTGGGTGGGTGGGAGGGGGGGTTGACCGGGTTGACCGGACCTGGATCGGACCGGGTCGACCGAATTCCAACGACTGAACCGGTTCGGAGCGATTTTTTTTAACCGGACCGGACCGGGCTATCGGGTCGCCTCGTCGGATCCAACCTGACCCATATTTCCTGTAAGCCGGCAGAGCGGACCTGTTGACCTGGTTCGGGCTGACCCAGACCGACGTTGACCGGATCGGTTCAAGCCGGATTCCGGGCCGCACGGCCCAGTAAACACCTTGAAATCACTTTGTTCGGCAGGAGGTCAAATTCCAGTTGCAAATCCATTTTGCTATACTAACATCGTTCGACATTACAACTAATATCCTCCTTCATTACCTAGTCAAGAAAATGTAGGATACTCTCATGGTGAATTCCTGGAATAGGATAACTACTATAGTGATTACTACACCATTCATTGCCAGTGCCATCCCTGGTCACAATACCCATGTATGCAATAGTCTGCAAAGGAAATGATAGTCTAAGGAGAAAAGGAGGTGATAATAAGTGCATGACTATAATGGCTAGATATATATATATATCAATGGTAGGGGTGGTGGTGGTGGAGGTGGTGGGGACGGTGATAGATTTCAGTACCGACCTCTTTGTTTTTCACTTCACAAGAACAGAATGATCATCACACAAAAAGGAGCTGTCAGCATCCCTAGACCCATGACTAGCCTCTCTTTTTTAACAAAAGAATGGCCTACGCAATAACCTTTTATTTAAGACACATAGGAACTATTGGGATAAGATGGCACGTAACGGTTCATGGAACATTTGAAAAGTTCCAATATTGATATTAGTTGCTAAGTCATGTCCAATAATTGAGATTTAGAACATATATGCATTATCTAGCTATAGGAAGAGTTTTGGAAGTATCATACATAAAGTGCATCTGTTACTTTCTTTACACTTCTCTATCTTATCCTCATTATTTTCTATATTACTCGGGTATAATAGAAAAAAATGGAGATGTCCCCATAAATAAATTATATATATATATATATATATATATATATATATATATATATATATATATATATATATATAAACCTAGATGTCCTTTGTTGGGACGTGGCCTGACTTCTCCTGCATCTTGGGGAGTCGGGGTCTATCTCAGAGGGGGGTTGGCACCAGTCACCTTCTGGTAGACACAGTCTAGTGAGTGCGCACGACGACTCAATGAAGAAGGTAAGGGTCTTTATGTGTTCCTGTGTGCAGCCATGGGAGATGGTGCGTAAGTTCATGAAATAGGGGCATCTCCTACCCCTCCTCTAATTCCTTATCCTAAGTGGTGTTGTACTCATCTCCTCTCCCCTCTTATTCTTCTATTGACATTGAAGAGAGGATGGATCCACCTTCTGCAATGTAATGCTCCGTTCCGCACGGTGTATTACACTGAGTGGTTGACTCAAAGAAGTTAAGTTGACCGAAAATATATTGAGTCGATTCGAATTGATGCAAGTGTTAAGTTAATTCAAATGAAGTACTAATTGAGTTGGTTTCATGTGCAGGCTTTTACACTGAATTATTCGAGGTCGACATTTTGACTTATTTGCAACGAAGTCCGCCAAAGTTCAAAGTACCGTCTTGCAACGAGCTGGGACATAGGCACGATGGGTAGAATCAATCAAGTAGTTCAAAGGAGCACAAAGTGCTCGAATGGCTAAGTCGGATGAGTTGGCCGTGGAACGAAGTTAAGGAATTGAGCTGTATCGATTCGACGAAACGATAAGCGAATCGGCAAAGGTGGGAGGACTCTGGCACTTCTTTCCTGCTCCGTCATGCCTTAATAAAAGTATATCCTCGTATGATAAGTTAATTACATTATAGAGTCCATGGGCGTGGCTCTG
This sequence comes from Iris pallida, assembly GCA_029216955.1. NCBI lineage: Eukaryota > Viridiplantae > Streptophyta > Magnoliopsida > Asparagales > Iridaceae > Iris > Iris pallida. Next base: position 1,412,912 of record JANAVB010020000.1, read on the forward strand.
ATAAGTAGAAATCGTAGTATTTGAGTCGAACACTAAGATAGAATATTGACCCTCGAACATTGAACAAATGAATCGAAATGCGCATCAAATGCACAAGTAACTATAAAACATCAAAACAGATACATCAGTGTCACGCCCCAGAACCAGAATACTGGAGAGCGGGGGAATGACTCAGCCAGCTACGTATTACGGGTAGATGAATACCGTATAATACGATCAATGCTGTCTAATCAGACGAGGGGGTGCATACTACATAAAAGTCTTTCTATGGTCACTTCACATCTATTGTCTCAATCATTCGAAATAAGAAACAGAAATAGAGAACATGTAAGATAAAGCAGTAAGGCGTCCCAAACGCTCTGTCAAAATGTTCTTGATATCTGGCTTTACAAAATATAGCCAGATTGATATAGCAAAAGTATACACAATTGTTATCAGCTGCAGCCTGACTTAGTTACAATTATGCAAAAGTAAGTACAAGACGATCCGACTAACATGTCGGTGCCAAACGACAAGGTATAAAGTATTTAAAAAAACGAGCGGGAAAGTAAGAAAACCCACTCGAGTCCTCCTGCGATCATCCTTCTAGTGTTGACCATCTTGGAGGTAGAAGTAAGCTGGGTCCTCGGGGACTGGCTCTAAATCTGGCCATGCAAAACCAGAGAGGTTAGACCTCTAATAGCAAGTACCACAAGGGAGGACGATATGAAGGACTAAATCAGTAAGTAAGAGAATATAATAATAGATCTCTGCTTGCTACTAGGACTCACATCACATCAAGACACTTCGAACCAACCTCCCAACCAAACAAGGACAGAAGTTGGCCCGTCATGTCCTGACATTCTGATCATCCCAGTTAGGTAACAGAGTAGGTACAGTACACAAACAAATTATCTTGAACGGCCAATCAACTACTACGGCTTGCTACTGTGTGTTCCAAGTTATCCTGGAATAATGCAATTAGGGATTCCTCAGTTCTTACTATGTGCAAGCAAGGCTAGTCTATCCAGTCAATCAATTGGCCCATGCATGAATTAGACGAGTCCTAGCAGGACGCTCGTCAATATACAATATACAATAATAATAAAAGCAGATACTGTTCCCTGCCCGTGTGACAGATTTACAGTATCTGTGGGAACCAGCCGGCCCGTCGGGTACTACTCGTTCCAAGGGGGCTGCCATGTAAGAATTCGGAAATCCATTCTCTCCATGCAATCATTATTTTATTTAACTTAATAGTCCCTACGTTGAGTGAAATCCCATGCCGTGGATCATGGTCATTCAAATGAGTACTTTCGTACGGGGTACGATATGCACAACTCTACAACGATACCAGTACGGTTAGGTTGCAGGTCTTACATAGCGTAATGCAACAATCAAATCTAACCACGGTTATCATGTCCGACCATAAAGTACACATGCTGGTTTTTGGAAGATAAAAATAACTAAATAAATAAATAAATAATTTGAAGCCTGCATGTGCCTGTATGCCAATATTCGAGATTAGCCAGTCGATTACAATAGTTCATTTTATGAACGTGTCTCATTCATTTAATTTCAATAAGACGACTAGCCAGTCTCTTAGTTCCAACTAGGAACGCATGATCAATTTAGTCAAGATAACCATTATTATTAATGGTGATATGGCATGAAAGTCAATTAGCATTTAGTGGGGTCGAGTCTACAACCTTCAGGGTTTAATTCCAGTCAATCCGGGTATCTATAACTCAATTCATGACACATGGTACATCCCACGTAACAATCTATAATTAATAGAAATATTAACATATCATGATTTATCAAAAAGGCGTAAGGATATAAAATGGACGTAAAATATCTAATAAAATATCAATATTCAGGGCTATAGAATAGCCATACGGCTAAGTCTAATGCGGCCAGGATGGATCTTATGCGGCTAGGAAAGGAGTCGGGTTCATGCGGCTCAGGGGGTAGAGGCACATGCGGCTGAAGAGGCAGGAACCTATGCGGCTGGCGAGTGGGACTAGCTCCCATGCGGCAAGCAGAAGGGGTGTTCCATGCGGCTAGGATGAATTGGGCTCATGCGGCCGAAAAAGGCAAGACACATGCGGTCAGCGGGAAGGATATTCATGCGGCTGGCGGGAATAAGTCCATGCAGCTCAACCAAGTCGAACCCCATGCGGCCGGGTCAAGGAGATTGCTTATGCGGCTGGCGGGGGAAGAAGTTCATGCGGCTATAAGGTTCAGGACCTCATGCGGCCAGCGAGTGAGCCTGGTTCATGCGGCTGGATTTGGAGAGGAATCCATGCGGTCAAGAAAGACGGGGGCGCATATACGGTTAAGTGGGGAAAGTCCATGCGGCTAGGAGAACTCCCTATGCGGCTGGGCTCAAATGAGTCTCATGCGGCCGGGTAGAAACTTTTCATGCGGCTGAGAAGGAAATAACCCATGCGGCTGGGAATCACTTGCCGCATGAATTATTCATGCGGTCAAGTCAAGTACTGTTCTTCTTCTCCAAGTTTCAGAGAAGAAGAACACCATCAACCCAAGCTTCCAAGTTCCATAAAACCTTCATCCAGAGTCCAAATTCGAACTTCCTTAGGTCAAAATTGGGTAGAACGAAATTCTCTACAACATGGAACCATCAAAACTTGAAGATATCAAAGTTTACTAGATCAAAACCTAAGAAACCCGAAAGTGTAACAAACTTAGATCTACAACAAATTAGCCATGGAAATTGAAAATGCTAAGTACTAAAGAGGCTTAGAATCAAATAAGGAGGATGATGGAACAATAATAATGGGGATCCATCAAGAAGCAAGTTGGTACTTGCCTACGGTTTGGTAGGTGGAGAGAGAGTAATGAAGAAGAAGAAGAAGAAGAGGAGTAATGGTGAAGAAGTAAAGTAGATGAGGAGAGAGAAGGGAGAGGGTGACTTAAATAGAAAGGTGGTGGTAGGTGGGAGTTGGGCCGGGTCCAATGGGTCCAATAAGGCTAACCCGAAAGTAAGACTAAAGCAGGAAAAAAAATACAGGAAATAAAGTACGGAAACAAAATTGCAGAAATATAATTAACATGAAAATTAAAGAGCAGCTAATTAATTAACATGAAAATTTAAAGAGCAGATAATAGAATTGCAGAAAAATAAAGTGCAGAGAATTAATTAACATGAAGTTATTAGGAATTTAAATACAGGATACTACATGATAAATGCTAAATAAATACATTCAGACAATATACGTATTAAAATACGCATTCTGGGAACGGGGAGTGACAATCAGCGAGTGCATCAAGTGCACAAGCCATATAACATTGAATCACTATATCGACAAGTGCCCATGTGCACGAGTTAGAGGGTAACGAACACTAAATCATATAACATCGAAAAAACTATATCGAGACGTGCATCAAGTTCATGACTCAGAAGGAAATGAACACTAAGCTTCTTAAAACATCTAGGCGTGCATGAAGGGCGCAAATCATAGAACAATGAATGTTAAGTCATAGAACATTGAAATATTGTAGAGAGGCGTGCATCGAATGCACGATTCGAAGACATTGAATAATTGTATCGAGGCATGTATATGTGCACGTGACTCATGAAATGTGGCTTCATACGTAAAGTGAACAGTCGTGGCACAAATGCCACAAAACTGTTGAATGCTGCATGTTGCCTCGAAAATGTTCGGGACCTTCGGATCGTTTATTGGAATATTGAGTTGGGCATAAATGCCGATTGAAACACTAATCGGATATGTGATGATAGCACAAGATGCTAAGATGCGATATGATAGCACGAGATGCTAAAATGTTACGAGAGATAAAGTATGGAAACACGAGTTGAGAAGTGAATACTGATATATATCCATTATCATGCTTATGCCTTATAGTTTTATAAATTGTTCACGCATATTATATGGTCATGGACAAATTGTGCACAATGTTTGGCTTTCTTGAGACGATATCACCGGGAACCGTCCATCCTAGGGGGAAGTGAGATTTATGCTTCGGCACAAGGCATTGCGGGACCTCGAGTAGGGTACACAACCCAGGTTGAAAGGACGCATCGCACTGGCCATATAATAGTCATTAATGGTGTCGAAAAACCAATGGCCTTCATATAGATAGGTTGGGTAGGCTGAACGGTGCAGAAACACAGGTCATGTACGAATATCACATTAACATGACATTGAAGGATGATAAGTATTCACTCTTGCATCAGCACAATGGTGAGTGCGTTGATATTGGAGCTTGGTGGTGTGCCTCCAAAAAGGCTAGACGTGTGTGTGTGTGTGTGTGTGTGTGTGTTTCTCCAAGCCAGGCTAACCTGGTTTTTGGCCCCATTGTCACCAGGAAGTTATCCCTCGCCTGACGAGATTCATGAGGACAACCAGACTTACGTTGAATGGACTTGGACAGGATCCAAAGGGTGCTCGATCTACAAAAGAAGGGACTACTGCAGCGATTGTCCGCCTACTAGTACTGAGTGTTGCGCCTCTTTTGAGGCAGGCTGGTGAGTTAAGGAGCTTCTACAACATGCCATATAACAAGGGAAACATTGCTCACTAGCCTAAAACGACTGAGGAATCTAAAGCCAAAGAGTTGGGGCTAGAGGTAATAACTTTGCTGCAAAACATTTTTAATATGTTAAAATGGAAGCTTGACACAACCAACCCAATATGGGAAGCCAAGAGGAGATAAAAGAACGAGCATGGAAAGGAGGGTAATCTAAAGAAGATGCTTGCGACAAGACCTTCCACATTTCGTGAAATACTAAAGGACACCATTTCAGAATGTAGTGCCCCATCCCGCTCAGTCAATCAGAGGAATCGGAACGCCGACGGCGTTCGGACTTAGCCTTGCAACGGCTACTCGAAGACATCGCTCGGTCGAGGCGACTCCTCGCTCAGGTGGGATAGTTTCGGTGAACTTGCCTCATCTTAGCCTTCACATAATAAATCACATATTTTCAACTTGCACAAGTAGGCTTGCTAATAAAAGAGACGAATTCACATAGATAAGGAAATAATCCCGACGAGTCGAATTGAATTAGAATATGAAAAGGTCCAACGGTTGGCTTAGAGTTGGTGCACGGCGTGCTTTGAAAATGACACTCGATCCTTCGTCCCGTGGCTTGGGAGAAGAAAAGTTGGTTGAGAAGGCGAAGATATGAAAGTAGCCTAAGTCATAGGCGTCACCCGCATGAATGCTTGATAAAGCATGCACGATCCATTGCCCAAGGCTTGGCATAGTCTTAGCCCTCCCCATTGGTTAAGATACATTGCACAGCTTGTGGCATAAGTCTAGGCAACCAAATAACTTGTTTGTTCAAGCCGGACACATGCATGGCTCGTTCCAACAAGGCGAAGCTTGATGCAGCCTTTGCTCGTCAAGTTGTTGCAAAGTTAAGTTAGACAAGTTGTGTTAGGCTATCGGAGTAGTAGCAAGCACGGTCCTACGAGTTCTACGGCTGGAAATAACAACTTAGTCTTACGGTTTCATGGCCCGTCATATAGAGTATGACTTAGACGGTGGTGTCGCATAGAGTTCAAGTTGGTTTAAGACATGATGTCACGGACTTAGTATTTTACGGCACAAATTACAGTTGATTCATTGAGTTTGGATAAAGGGGATTCAAATAGTTGTTTTTGAGTTGAATGAAATGATATGGCAAGAAAGAAGAATGCTCGCGACTATTGGTCGTCGAGACGGTCTCAGAAGAAAGAAGAATGCTCGCGACTATAGGTCGTCGAGGCGGTCTCAGATTTAAGAAGTATTGAACTTGGCCCTGAAAGAGATGGTAACACTAGAGGTAGACTGACTGTGTGAGACGTCAGTTTGAGTCGAGTCATGCATGGTCATGGACAACTTGTCGACAAGGTGGGTTTGTCTCTCGAACGACAACCCGGGCGGCCCACGAGACCGTTACGATAGAGGCATGTTAAGCAGTGTTGGATGACCGCACAGGTTAGTGCAGAGACTTCCAGCGGAGCTCGCTACTCGCGCTGGAAGTGCGGTCGCCTAACTAGCTATGGAGTCCAAGATGGCTCTGGGAGTCAGTGACCAATTCATATAGATGAGTCGGCATGGAGGCAACCCACATGTGTGCCTTTGGATTGAGTTGAGTTGAATGTGTGTGTACAGTTAGAACACAATATTGGGCCTAAGATTTGGTTTCAACGTAGGCGACGTACTTCGGCACGAGATGTAGCGTCAAGTCTTAAGTTGTCGGCATATAAGTTGCATAAGTTGGATTTGAGTTATCTTGAGTTTAAGTCAGAAAACGCCGTAAGGCAAAGTCGGTCGAGTGACATTTAGTCCACAAGTCTTGATTGGGTCAGTTGGTGATTAAAGTAGCAAGGGCCACGAGACGACGATATGGTTAAGTCACACCGAGTAGCAAGGCACGACACGATAGATTTGTAGCACGGTCACCAGAAAATTGGGTACTATCGTGTAGTTCGCGTCTTTGATTATGTGCCAAAAGGCAAGCACGACTTGATAGGTTAACGTTGTTGGTGCAAGCACGGGATGGTCTAGAGACACAGAATAGGCTAAGGAGTCTGTCCTAAAACTGATCCTAAGGCAAGAGTAGAAAGACATTAACCATAAAGGGACTATGTTGCACAAAGTAAATCAAACGTGTTGGTTTTGTATGGGTGTGCGAGGAGCTCATTCCACCAGTACAGTTGAGTACTGACACCCACATAGTTTTCATGTGTAGGCACAGGTAGAAGCTCGTGGTGCGGAGCTCGATTGGATGCGTCAAGACATGGAGTTCCTTGGCGATTCGTAGCGTGCGGCCGCGTGGAGTCAAGACTTATACGGGACATAATGTATGGACGTCGCCTTCCGAAGCATCCGCTGATTCAAGACTTGTACTGAGAGATGAGAGAGAGCTGAGTGACATGTAATGCGAGAAGTGTGAGCTTGAGTGATTGTAATCTTGGCCTTGCGTCCCATTGTAACCTTTGTTTCAATATCAATAAAGAGCTTCTTTTGAATAACTTGTGTTTTGTTCTAATTTCCGCTGCTATTATTCAATGTCTCTGCATGGGACTTCTGTGCGACGACCCCGTCGCAGCCACTGAAATCGGCTGTTATGGAATCCGCCTTGCACGAGCGCAATCTAGACTCGTGCGGCATCACGTCTTAGCGAGGACGATCGCTCTCACGGGAGCGGGACGTGACACAGAAGAATTATTTAGAGATAGATGATGTTGTAGTTGTTAGAGTATAATAAAAAATTTGTGTATTTGGAATATGTAGCTGGCCTGGTCACGGAGTCCTAGATACTGGTTGTAAATGACTCTTTCTTTTCCTCTCTCTCTCTCTCTCTCTCTCTCTCTATATATATATATATATATATATATATATATATATATATATATATATATATAATTGGCAAAGATTTTGGCTAGCTCCTTTTAAATTATTGAATGCCTCTTCCAGGGAGGATGTTGATAAGAGAGGTGGGGACTAATATCACATCCCTTGGCATTGTGCCATGTTCCATGAAAGGGAACAGTTTGGCTTTGTATTCTTATTTCAGGTCTCATTCAAGGCATAGATAGATATAGTCAAACACTGAATTAGCCAATTAGGTGTATTCTTTTGGTGGGGACTAACTGCAATTTGCTTGTTTGGAGATATATCATATGGAGTTGGGAGATTAATCTATGACGCACCTTATATAAATCGACTTTGGATACCTTGTTTGGCCTTGGGATAGCCACTCACATGACATATTTATAAGTGAACACATGCATTTTGTGTAGATGTGCTTAATTAACTAGACATATTTATAAATGAACACATGCATTTTGTGTAGATGTGTTTGCTATTGAGAAAATGTAGGCAATTTTTTAGTTTGCATAAATGTGTGTATTCATGCGAGTATGTTCACCAATATCTTGATCAATTATGTACATTATTATGATAATAAATTTTTTAACCCTTGGTTAGATACTCGTGGACCGTTAGAGCTTTTGCTATGACAACAACCAAATGCTTACAATTTATTTACAACCGTCACGTGTCAGACTTTGATTGGAGGAGGGAGGAAGTGGTGAGGTCGGGTGGAGTCCATGTAGCAGGAGGGGAGCAATGCTATGCCTACAACCAAATTCTTACAACCCCTTTACTCCCGCCACGTGTCGGGTTTCGATTGGAGGAGAGGAGTAAGTGGTGGGGTCGGATGGAGCCCATGTAGCAGGGGGGGTGTGAGGGGTGGTGGGATCCGGTGGGACCCATGTGTAAGGGGTTGGTGAGTGAGGTTGTAAAAAGGTTGTAAGAATTTGGTAGTAAACTTAGCATTATTGAGCAGGAGGGTTAGAGGGGAGGTGGAATCCGGTGGGACCCATGTGTAAGGGATAGGAGAGAGGTTGTAAGAAGGTTGTAAGCATTTAGTTGTTGATATAGTATTTTCCTTTGAAATACTGTTATATTCAAAATTGAATGATGATAGGAGAGCTAGTCTGAGTGAATTGTGTTAAGGTGGGTTGTGAACAGAAAAAGAAAAAAAAAAATATCACGAGCAAAATATCCAAATCAATGTGCATGACCAGCAATAACTATACTATTATATAATAAAAAAAATTATACCTTCACCGTAATTTTTCTTCTTTCTTCTTCAAATATGTCCTTTATCCATCTATTTTAATTTATACAACTATATAACAAGGAAATTTATGTTTCATCCTGAATGTTTTCTTCCAAATATTCTTTTCTCTGTCTATATTAATTAAATTATTTATTAAAGTAATTACTTAAAAAAAATTCAAAGGGACTATCATTTACTCTTTTTAAGTAGTTTTGTATGTTGGTTTATTTGGCCCATTGCTTAGAAAATATTCTATAATTATAATTAAGATTGAAGGTGATTAAATATGTATTAATTTTTTTTATGCGTGCATGCATATAGCTATTAGAAAGCTCAATAAAAAAGATTGATGTGTAAAAAAAGTAGGGTTTACAAAATAATCACAAGATATACTATTTATATATTCCTGATTTATACGAAGTTTGTAGATATGAACGGTGGGATTTGATGTCGCATACGAATTTCTACGCGGATTGTGTTGTATTAATGAACGTGCGGCTAAAGTACACGGCTATAGATCCATTGCATGCACTAACGAATTGCTTCCATCCCAACAAAGGTGTTTGCATAAAACATCCTCTCATTTAAGGATTTCGCATTATAGATATATATATTTAAGAATATGAAAAAGAAAATTTAAGTATATGAATAAAACATATGGTGTAAGATTTTACTTTAAATAGTCTTCTTTTATATAAAATACTTATGGCATTAGTAATTGTAGTTAGTAGAATTAGGTAAACTTAAAAAATATAATTTAATGGTTCCTTTCTTTCTTCCTACGTTTGGTCATGCTAGGAAATAATTTATGAAGATGCAAGTCTAAAATTTAAAAAAATTATGAAGATTGTATTTTTGTGAGTCAAATGTTTTGCTTTAAATGTTATGCCAAGTTGTTATCCTAGTAAATATTGATGAAGTACAGATATATCATAAATGAGTCCCTAAAATACCACAATTTAAGAGCTTATAATTAAAATAGTAATTTGACTATAACCAACTAAATTTAGAAATAAGCAAATAATTGTAAACTATAGAGGAACATAAGAAAAACTAAATAGGTTAATAATTATTAGTTCTTAATCTTGCTGTAGGATTTAATTAGATATATACTAACTTTGTATTAGGTCACTTTAGAGTTAGAAGAAATATTTGACTATAATTGAATAATATTCTTATTATAAGATATTATACGTGCGAAGCACGTGTATTTACTAGTAACCTATAATTTCACCTCAAGATTTACATGTCATAGTTGTCGACATTGCTATTGTGTATGTTATGCAAAACTTGATTTATAAGAGGGGTGTATATTGCATATTCTCCCTTCTATTTTTTTTTCCCCACTATTTACTACCTCTAGACAAACCTCCTCACTATTTTTAGTTTCTCACTCACATTTGGTAGCTACACAACAAGAAGATATATTTACATATCTATTCTTTTTCTTTCACACATCCACAGCCTCCAAGAACGGATCTTTACTCTCACACACTCTCTACAATGTCTTCTTCTACTCCTCACTTCTTGAAGTGAGTCCATGAAGAAACCCACCGCCGCCGCCGCCGCCCCCCACCTCCCTCCGGACCCGACCCGCAACCCGAACCCGAGCCAGAAGCACCGGCGGATCCGGAGCCCCCGGGTCCGGCTCAGAAGGCCCTCCAGCGGGGGGAGGAGGAGCGGCGGGGGGGCCATCACTCCGCTCCTCAAGTGGAAGCTCTCCGACCCGGATCCCGAGAATGGCTCGTCGTCGGCACCCGGATCCGATAAGGATCCGCCTCACGCGGCGGCGGCCGCGGTCTCGGCGAGGAAGCTCGCCGCCGGCATCTGGATGGGATTTGAGGTATGGCAAAACCCTAAATGCTACATTATTTTCGTCTTTTTTGCTAATTTTTAACTTCTTTGGGGTGCATTGTGTGATTTGGTGGAGAAGTTTGGGCTATTATGAGATTTGTGGGCCAAAGTTTGGATTTTTGTGGAGAAATGTCATTTTCTTTTTTTAAGAAATTTCTGGATGTTAGAGTTTGTAAAGATTGGATCTTTATAGTACTTTCCATAAGAAATGCAGGGTCCTTCACTGTAAATTGTGGAGAAATCGGTGGCTTGGTTGCATTATGATCACATTGGTAAGGGATATTTTATATGTTTTTTTTTAGAAAGAAGGAAATACCATGAAACATTGTTGCATACAACATTTGTTGCTATAATTGGTATTGCAAATACAATGCAAATAATGTCGCAACATTTACAAATCCGGTCCATGAAATGATGCAATTCGGATGGTTGGTTGAAAGTTTTGATGCTGAAAATAGACTGTTGTTGTTTGCTTGCGACTTTGTGTCACTTAGTGAAGAGAAAAAGAGAGGAAATGGTCTAGTAAAATGCTGTTGTAAGTGGTGTTGCGTCCATTTTGGCCACCGGTATTGGGTTTGACATATTGTGCCTCAGGGCATTTGGGTGTATGTTATATGTATCCTCTTAGTGAATGAATGAAATAGGTTGGTGAAACATAGATTTTGGACTCGATCCAATATATGTGATTCTTCAATAGAAGTGATTGTGATTCCTTATAGCGAATTGTATCATCTTACCTCTAACGGCTAGTTTGGTTCCCACGTGAAGTGGTAAACTCTCAATTTCAAATGACAAGCGCCAAATGGTGCCCCAAAGAGGGTTTGGTGTCAGTCGTTCTCAACCAATTTTGTATGGTGAAAACAACAAAGGTGGGAGCCAAACGAGGTTTTGTATTCCGTTTTGGCCAAAATGGCTACATAAACGACAAACACTCTATTTCAAATGGGAACCAAACTCGCCCTTTGTCTAGTCTCGTTGTAGTGTAGGCCTAGGGGAACTTCTAGGGTGCGTCTTTTGCCACTTCAACTTAAATTTCTGCACAAATGGTAGTTCATCTATTCGCAAGTTAGCCATCTAGGTTTTATGGCATGGTCCTCTCATGCTTGTAGCTATTTTTATTAGGAAATTAGCACTAATATAGAGGCTTGTCGTCAGGTCGGCATGCGATCTTAAGAACTTTGTCAAATCTTTAATGGAGCATCTTATGCACCATAGATAGGTACGTAAAGTTGGAATATTTGTAAGGTATCCTTCTTTAAGAAGGGGACAATTATTTAGGTTGGAAACTTAGGGAAATTTGGAAGTGTATTAGATGGATAGGTGAAATTTTGGAATTTTGTTGGGCTTCCTGAAAGGAGGCTCACATTGGGTAGATTTTTATCCATTATTTTTTGTGGTTGCTTGGTATCAAATTATGACATAAGATGAAAACGTTGAGTTTTGTGCTTTAGGGAATTTTGAATTTTGGTGGCATGATTTAGTAAGGATTCCTTTTTTAGTGTTCAATTAGTTATGCATACTTCTAATTCCTTTGGAAAGGTTGCATTATGTTCAAGATTGGAGTTACATAGCATTTATTTGTAAAATTAACAATGTTTTGGATTTTGCTGAGATGGATAAGTAAAAGACTTGTCTTTTAGTAGGATTTCCTTCAGGATGAAGGGTAAGGGAAGTGAACTTGTGTAATCTTATTGGAAAGTTGGAGTCATAGAGACGAAGTCAAACTTCTGATATGTAATGACTAATGAGGGTTGTGATGAACAGTTTTGCTCGGAGAAGGAGCTAAAGTTTACTTTTCTTAGTTTTGACATGTTCAAATTGCCATAAGAAATCGGCAGTGTGCTAACTTGTTGAGATAATTGGATTTTGTAGTCTTGCACGAACAAATTTTCATCGGGAAGTTGGAATTTGGAGTGTTTTCTTTGCCTCCGTTAACTTCTTATGCAGCGTATGGAAATTACCAACACAATATGAAGGAAATTCTATAAACGTACGGGATCTTTGTAAGGAGCTTGCATTTCGTGGGTTTTGTCAGTCAAATAGTAGATCTTAGTAGGGTTGTGATGACTTTTTCCATTTTAAACAAGGAACAGGAAGTGAAGGGCTGTTAGTTCCCTCATATTTTGGTTCGCTCTATAGAATGTATTGATATATGCACAAATTGATTCATCTCTTGTTGATTCTTCTAAAAGTTTATCCCTCTCCCTTGTCTTTTGTAGAGCCTGCATTTTGATTGAATTGCCAAGTCAATGAATGGATAATTTTAGGGGCTCAGTCTTGTGCATGTATTGTGTACATTCTCAGTATAATGCAAAACTTGTCGTCGAGATTAAACTGTTTTTGATCTATTCTGAGTATTTAGATGTCTAACTGCATAGATGGACAGAGTGTTTCAAGAAGTTTGTGTTTAAGTAGCTTTCTTATAAAGGCTATAATCATCATTGATCTGGGGATTTTACTTCTCTTGACCAAGAGAATATACTCATCTTGCTGTAAATGTGAACCATTTTTCTTCAAAATTTGTCATCAAAATACTAGGGTTTTCAATAGGAATAACCATAAATTTGATCAGTTTTCTCATTTTATTCAGAAATATAAGTTATCCAACTGAATGGATGAAGCTTGTTTGAATATATAGTAGCACTAATCCTACCTACATGATCAATAGATGCTCATATATTCATTTGCTAGCTAGTCTTTCTAGAGTCTGGTTTAAAGTATCGGCCGATACCGATACGGTTTGACATGTCCCGATCCGATACCCGATACTGACCGATACCGACATTGGGTCTCTCTCTTTTCCGGTCAATTCGGCAAAAAAAATTAAACGAAAAAGACAAATCAGCAAGGATTTAAAGCATAATAAGATTGTAAAAGCATGTAAAAGAATAAAATCAATCTATTTTATGGAAACAATCGGTAAGGGTGACTACTATTTCATTTAATTTCAAAACTATTAAAAAATAACACTGAAAATACTTAAAATTATGCCTAAATGTATAAAATATATGTTTTTAAATGTAAATGACTTATTAATAATTATTTGTTTTCCGATACCAAAAAATCTGATACTCCGATCCGATACCACCGATACCAATACTTATAGGAATAGTCCGATACCGATACTGTGAACCTTTTGATTATATGTTGTTTAAACTTTTGCTTGCCTTGTTCTTTGGTTGCAGCCTAATGTCTATGATCAGCCTAGCTCCTTGCTCCATACCAACACTGCTCTCCATGCTCCAAATTTGCTCAATAACCCAAGGAGTGGCACTTTACAAAAGGTACTGCCCCGACATTTTCTAACTATAATGTTCATAGAACTGAACTGATTTGTTACTCTCTTTGAATCAGCATCAAACATCTGAAGCATTCCCCAACCCCTCAATGGAGAGAGCAACCAAATGGGATCCTGGGTTCTATGGCCGCTTAAAGCTTCTTGAAGACAAACAGGCACCGTCGGTCTCTAAGGTCTCAACTCTCCAGTCTGAGCTCGAGCAAGCTCGGAGCCGGATCACGGAACTCGAGAACGAGCGGCAGTCATCGAAGAAGCAGCTCGACCACTTCTTGAGAAAACTGGCAGAGGAGAAGGAATCCTGGCGGAGAAGAGAGCACGAGAAGATCCGAGCAGTAATCGATTCTATCAAGGACGACCTCCGTAGAGAGAGGAAGAACCGGCAGAGGCTGGAAATCGTGAACTCCAAGATTGTGAACGAGCTTGCCGAGGCCAAGATGTCGGCAAAGAGGTTCCTGCAGGACTACGAGAAGGAGAAGAAGGCCCGCGAGCTCATGGAGGAGGTTTGCGACGAGCTGGCGAAGGAGATCGGGGAGGACAAGGCCGAGGTCGAAGCGCTGAAGGCGGAGTCGATGAGGAGCCGCGAGGAAGTGGACGAAGAGAGGAAGATGTTGCAGATGGCGGAGGTATGGCGCGAGGAGAGGGTGCAGATGAAGTTGGTCGATGCAAAGCTGACTCTCGAAGACAAGTATTCGCAGATGGTTAAGCTGCAATCGGAGATAGAGGCCTTCTTGAAAGCGAAAGGCGACTTGAATCCCGACGCGGAGGAGAAGAGACGAGCCGAGTCGCTCAAAGAGGCTGCGGACGCGGTTATGGTTCGGGAGATCGAGTTCTCGTACCAGCCCCCTCCTGCTTCGGAAGACATCTTTTCGGTCTTCGAAGAGCTGCAGCCAAGAGAAGGATCCAATGAGAGGGAGATTGAAGCTTGTTTCGCCAATGGCAACGGGATGATCGATGGACACGGGAATACAGACGACGATAGCGGTTGGGAAACCGTAAGCCGTGTCGAGGAGCAGGGTTCGAGCAATTCCCTTGACGGCAGCGACCCGTCCGTTAATAACGGGATACGCGAAGAGAGCAACGCATCGGTCAGTGGGACGGACTGGGACGAGAACGGGGATAACGGGAAGGTGAACAGCGAGATCAGTGAGGTCTTTTCGTCGACGACAAGGCAGTCGAAGAAGAAGAAGGGTTCTTCCGTAACTAGGCTGTGGAGGTCGTCGTGCCCGAACAACGGCGAGGTTTACAAGAAACACGTGTTCGAGACCGTGTCCCCGCCGGATATGAAGTCGGGGGAGGCGGGGTTAAGCTCACCGAGCGTCGGGCAGTGGAGCTCGCCGGACTCCGTTGACCGACGTATCGACCGGGGAATGAAGAAGGGGTGCATCGAGTGGCCGCGCGGCGCGCAGAAGTACAGCTTGAAGGCGAAGCTTCTGGAGGCGAGAATGGAGAGCCAAAAGGTTCAGCTGCGCCAAGCCCTCAAGCAAAAGATTTAGCACTGGCACCACCGTGATCATTTCCGGAATTGGAGAGAGTCTGATTGCTGATTTCCGCTGGAGAGAAAATCTTCATCACTGTAACCGAAGGAAAGAAATGTTGGACGACTTATATTTCATGTAATTCATCGGTAGAGAGCCTGTAGTTTCTCAGAATTATGAATATTTTGGTAGCTATTCGGAATATATATATATATATATATATATATATATATATATATATATATATATATATATATATATATATATATATATCTTCAATGGAACTAGATTAGTCTAGGCATTTGTTCAATCTTCACATAGCAGGTTGTAACGTCCAAAATATTACGTTCCGTCCGAGGCAAAGTTGCATCATCTTTTCACGGATCAAGGTTATACGGGAAGCTTCCGGAACGTTCTAGAAGATGGTGGAGCTTTGTAGAAGGACCCAGAATCTTCCAGAGGATTCGAAAATCTTCTAGAAAGCTACAGATCCGTCCAGATGTGTCATGATCTTTCTGGATGTACTAGAAGCTTTCTTTCTTTTTTATCTAGAATAATTCCTGGAATATGTCGATTCCAGAAGTTTCTAGAGATTTTCATGTAAGTCATATGGACACTATAAATAAGGAGGAGGCCTCATTTGTTCATCACCATCAAAACTTGTAAGCATTCTATAAGTAATAGAATAAGTTACGAGTCTCGTCTTTACTCCGCTCTTCTTTATTTTTTTTAACATTCTAGCTAAGCGAGTTTGGAAAGACTTGCACGAGTCTTCGAGAATGAAGATAGTACACCGTACGCGAAGAAGTGTAGACAAAAATACTAAGTTCGTGACAAGATGCTCTTAATTTCTATCATTATTATGTTCTTGTTTCTATGTTTCGGTCGATATCTTCAAGTTCAAGTTATCAAATATGGTTGTACTTAAATTTCGTACGCAAGAGATCAGACATCATTTCATACATTAGTATGGGTCTCTCTCATTCATTTGTCATTGCTGTTGATCTGGGTCTATGTCCTTCCTAAATTTAGGGGTTGCTGACTGTGAGCCAAGAAAATTATGCAGCTGGGTTTACTTTCTAGTAGTTGAACCCACGAGATGAGTTGGTTTGTAAGAGCACAACATTACGATGATTGAGTAATGTTTTAAAGAAACCGGTTAGATCCTCACGCCGTTGCAAGAAGAGATTTGATCCGACTCTTGAAACCATTTGTTTTAGATAATTTCTAAATGTACTACATTTTCCTCCAGAACAGTCCAGTTCTAGGACTATCAATTTGTTGACAGTCCTAACATAAAGTAGGACTGACAACAAAGTTGACAGTTCTAAAGAATTTGAATATTAATATAGACTATAAACGAAGCTGGCAGTCCTCATTAATGTCATGACTGTAAACTTTGTTGACAGTTCTAATATGCTGTTCTGGAGTAAAATGTGAAGTACCTTTAGAAATTACCTTGATTTAGGTAATTAGGTGACTGAAGCTAGTTTATGAATTTGTACCAGAAGGATATGTAGAAAATAATAGTTGGGATGAATTTTATTGATGGACTACTTCACTACTTATAGGGAGTCTAGCTCCTCTACATACTACAAATTTCGATGTGGGACTAAAAGTCCCTTATTGATTCTCAACACTCCCCCTCAAGATGGGCGATAGATATTAATCATCCCCATCTTGTTACATAGCTTTGACAGACTCAATGAACTAAGACCCTTAGTCAGACAGTCTGCCACTTGTTCTTCTGAGCGAACATAGTCAATCTTCAGTATCCCTTGTTCCAGCTTTTCCTTGATGAAGAATCGATCGATCTCGATGTGCTTCGTTCTGTCGTGCTGAACCGGATTGTTCGCTATACTTATCGCAGCTTGACTATCGCTCCGAAGGTGCAATGGTGTCCCCTTGTCTAGCTTCAACTCTGTCAGCAGCGCCTTTACCCATAGCAATTCTGATACTCCTAGAGCCATTGCTCTGTATTATGCTTCAGCTGTCGACCGTGCTACCACTGACTGTTTCTTGCTTCTCCATGAAACCAGGTTTCCTCCCACAAAAACACAGTACCCTGTGGTAGACCTTCTGTCGTCTATGCAGCTTGTCCAGTCTGCATCGCAGTATCCCTCAACATCTGTGCATCCATTCTTCTTGAACCATAGTCCTTTTCCCGGCGTCCCTTTCAGATATCTTAGGATCTGAAATACTGCATCCATATGACCCGTTCTTGGATCATGCATATAGCGGCTTACAACACTTACTGCAAATGAGATATCAGGGCGAGTATGCCCTAGATAAATAAGTCTGCCTACTAGCCTTTGATACCTTTCGCGATCAACAGGCTCTCCTGCTTCTGCTCCCATCTTGCACTTTTGGTCAATTGGAGTGACTGCTGCTCGGCATCCCAGCATTCCTGTCTCCTTCAGCAGATCTAGTGCATATTTTCTTTGTGAGAGAACAATTCCTTGTTCACCATTACACATCTCGATACCCAAAAAGTATCTCATCTCTCCCAGGTCCTTCACCTCAAACTCTTTGGCGAGTTTCGTCTTCAGCTTAGTGATCTCATCAGCATCATCACCTGTGATTACTATATCATCCACATATACAGCAAGTATAGTTATGTGGCCTCTTGCATGCTGGAGGAAGACCGTGTGATCTGCATTTGTCTGATGGTACCCCATGCCAGTGACAGCCTTTCTGAATCTGTCAAACCAGGCTCGAGGAGATTGCTTCAGCCCGTACAGCGACTTCTTCAGTTTGCACACTTTTCCATGTGACGTTCCTTCACCTGAATCTGACACAGAGTAGCACCCCGGAGGAGTCTCCATGTAAACTTCTTCTTGTAGGTCTCCATGAAGAAATGCGTTCTTTACGTCTAACTGGTGTAGCTTCCACCTATAGTTTGCTGCAATGGAGACCAGTGTTCTTACGGTACTCATCTTCGCTACTGGGGCAAAAGTCTCATCATAATCGATACCATATGTCTGGGTATAGCCTTTTGCAACCAGTCTCGCCTTGTATCGTTCAACTTTTCCTTCTGGTGTCTCCTTCACTGTGTAAACCCATTTGTATCCCACAGCTTTCTTTCCTTCAGGTAATGGCACCAGCTCCCATGTCTTATTTTTCTCTAGTGTCCCAAGTTCTTCCATCATTGCGGCTTTCCATCTTGGGTCCTTCTTTGCTTCCTGCCAATTCTTAGGTAAAGAAGTGGAGTCTAACGAAGTGAGGAATGTTTGATAAGTCGGAGAAATATTAGAATAAGATAGGTAGTTGGCGATATCATGTTCATAATCTTTATAACGAATAGGAGCCTTTCCCGCATTAATGCGAGAAGACCTCCTTAAGGGAGCAATGGGTGGTGGAGAAAGCATACCATCCGAATCGGAGAGATCCGCTTCCGAATCCGAGCGATCCGGTGCGGGAGTAACATCTTCAGGAGTCGGGGCAGGAGTAGACGAGGGACTTGGCACTATAGGCACAGGGTACGGCACAGTACTGAAACTCTGCTGTCTTCTTCTGTAAACTTGGAGCTCCTTTTCCCTTGTCTGCTTCTCCCCCTGCGTAATGTACGTATTGTCTTCTTCATCCTCCGTATCAGTATCAGTGATGTTGTCTCCCCCTTTCTGCCAGTCTGTCACGACAGGACAAGGTACCGATCCGACAACGACGTTTGGGCGTACTACCTCCCCCTCACGTCTAACACCCGCTGTGTGAGGCGTGTTCCCAAACGCAGAACATTCGTCCGAACCATAATAAGGTTCCAGCTCTCTGAATGTAACGTCCATGCTTACAAACAGCTTCCGTTCAACCGGGCTCCAGCATACGTAACCCTTCTGTGTCCCGGTGTACCCAACAAAGACACACTTAAGTGCTCGAGGATCCAGCTTACCAACACCAGGCCTGTTATCGTGGACGAAGCATACACAACCAAATACTTTCGGAGGAACGGTGTACGCAGTTGTCCCCGTGAGCATTTCCAAAGGCGTCTTCCAGTCCAGTAATTGAGAGGGCATCCTGTTGATGAGATAAGAGGCTGTCAAGACAGCCTGTTCCCACAAAAATTTAGGGACATTCATAGCCAGCACCATTGTCCGAGCCACCTCCAGAAGGTGCCTATTCTTTAGCTCGGCAACACCATTTTGAGCCAGTGTATAAGCACAAGAGGTTTGATGCAGTATACCATGAGAGGATAAATACGCAGCAAACCTCTTATGGGTATATTTCGTCCCATTATCCGACCGGAAACACTTAACCCGAGCATTATACTGTGTCCGCACCCGTTGATGGAAGCTTTGAAATGCCTCGAAAACATCACTTTTATTCTTCAGCAGGTAGACCCACGTTACGCGGGTAGAGCAGTCAATAAAAGTAACAAACCATCTATAACCGTTAACACCGTTTGTAGGACAAGGGCCCCACACATCGGAATGAATCATATCAAAAGCAGCAGAACATCGATGCCCAGAATGCACATAGGAGCTTCTGGTATGTTTTCCCAACTCACAAGAATCACAAACTAACAACTCTTTATTTGCTTTTTGATATAATGACGGATACAGTCGACCAATAACGGGAAAAGAAGAATGTCCTACACGCTGATGTTGGAGGAGCAGCTCGGCTTCGACACTTCGACTTCGGACTTCCGGTTGGGCGTCTGCAACCAAAGATGCCAGTGCTCTATCCAGATCGTTCCTGTCCAAGTACCATAGACCCTTATGCCATGTGCCAGTGCCTAGTCATCTCCCCGTTCCCTTCTCCTGAAAAGTTACCTTAGGAATATCAAAGAAAACAATACAGTTTAGATCAAGGATAATGGCGCTAATGGAAATAAGATTGACAGGAAAGGAAGGAGCATATAAGACATTAGATAGAGTGATGGAAGGAGTGCAATCAACAGTGCCTTTACCCGTAACCGGCCTGTAGGTACCATCAGCAGTCTGAATGTTTTCTGGCGGCGTTAGAGTAGAGTATTCCCGGAACTCTCCTCGGGACCCCGTGACATGGCAAGATGCCCCAGAGTCCATAATCCAAGCTGGCTGAGAGACAGATGCAAGAGCACGCGGAGGTATACCGGCACTGGTTTGGGAGAAGTAAGTGCAGTAATCTCCTGTAGCGGACGGCGCCCCAGGAATGACTTGTCTTTCACCAGAACCAAGCTTTGAGCCGCGCATCTTCTCGAGAACTTCCCTCTCAAATGGAGTGATGTCCGTCAGCTGATTGTCCCCACCTTCATCCGTCAGATGCGCCTTATTGCCTCCAGAGTAAGTGCCCCTTCCACCACCGTAGCTGCCTCGACCACCTCGTCGTCCACCGCGACCACGACCCCGACCATTCGAGGGAGTCCGTGTCGATTTTGGGCAAAAGCGGATGTAATGCCCTGTGTCACCACAGTTGTGGCAAACGCCTCCCGTAGAAGGAGGCTGTGTGAAAGTGGCAAGAGCAGATGTGTCAACTCCGGCCTGCTCCCCCTGGGAGATACCCTTGGTAGGCATCAGCTTCAACCGTGCTTCTTCTTGTGCCATGGCAGCTATGGCGTCCTCTAATGTCGGCAGCGTCGGTTGTGCGAGAAGGACATTCCGCCGTTGCTCAAACGCTGGGTTGAGCCCCTTCAAAAACTTCATCATCCGTTGTCGCGAAATATAATCCAAAAATTTCTGGAAATATTTGGCAAAAGTCGGTTCAACCTGAGCATCCTCCATGCCAAGAGGATCATAATGGTCAAGATCAGACCAATACTTCTTCAACAAGGCAGCGTACTCAGAGATGGTACGATCGTCTTGGATTACCCTATCGAGCTCATCCTGCAGTTGGAAGACTCGCATGGGGTTACCCGAACCGGAGTACATGTCCTTCAACGTTCTCCAGATATCAGCAGCTCCCTCCATTGCTTCAACGTTACCCGACACTTGGTCGGTCAAAGAGGCTGTCAACCAACCAGCCACGACATTGTTGACAATGTCCCATACAGCAAACTCCTTCGAGAAGTGATCGACAGGGGCCGTAGTGTGGCCATCAACATAACCAACCAAGCCACGTCCCTTCAGCGTCCGCATCGCCTGCCGCGACCATTTCAAGTAGTTGGTCGTGCCTTCCAACTTCGTCTCCAGCTTGTCCAACTTTCCCATTTTGTACGGTGACGGATCCACATCAGTATGGGTCACGCGTGGTGTCACCTCCGGTAATCTCTTGGTCAGGAGATCCTCGACCAGGGCCTTCATTTCTTCTGCTGTCAACTTCTCATAGATGGAATCCATGACTTCTGCAACTGCAATCAGTGAGATGTTGTTGTTTCCGGACATAGTTGGCGTACGGAAGTAGGCTGAAAATTTCATCACTAAAAAATTGTTGGCAGCCAAATCGCCATTTTGGCTCAGCCACAACAGCAGATGTGGTCATGTAGCCAACACAGTGGGCGATACGAATGCTTAAAATGTTCGTCACCCAAAAACTGTCATGAAAGAGGAAAAAAAAAAAAATTAACGCAGCTATATCGCCAACGCAGTTGGTGACATGAGTGATAATACAGTCATATCACCGCCAACTTGACGACAAGTTACCTTTTCCAAAATTTTGGTATCGTGTCAATTATATAAAATATATTTTTTATCTTTTTCAAAAATTCTGTAAATTATATGCCACATACACCAAATCTCGTTTGTGAGAGATAAGTTGCATGTGCAATAATCTGGTGAGTGGTAACTGGTTTTTGTCTCTTTAGTTTACTCTTTACTTTTAGGTCCCGTTTGGTTCACGGAATGGAAGAGAAAGAAATTCAATTCTTTCACAATTTTTTTTTGGAAGTTCTATTGATGTTTCATGTTTGGAAATATGAACGAATTTGAAAAAAAAAAAAAGTGAATACTTCAATATGGAAAAGTGATTCTTTGTTTGGATGAATAGAATCACTTTTTTTTCCTAATTTTTCTTCCATTGGAAATCATTTTCATTTCTTCTTCAATTCCTTTGACACCCAAACATAGGAAAGTAATCACTTTCCTTTCCCAACCCGATGATTCCGCGAACAAAACGAAGCCTTAGGGCTCATTTGGATGGACTTTGGAATCCATTTCCTATTCATTTCGTTAATGGAAAAGGAATTAAACATACATATAATCATGTTTGGTTAGATTGAAAATATGTAGTCCAAACAATTCAATTATTTTATTCCTATGTTTTATTCACACATGGATAGGAATCTTGATTTGTTTAAATTTGCATAAATATTATTTCATTAATTTTATGATGCTACTATTATCATTTACATAATTGATAGGCTTAATTGCACTTTGCTACCCTCAACTATTCCGCTTTTTTAACTTGATACCCTAAACTTTTTTTTGTAACAAGTTGACACCTCAACTACTATTTTTTTTTCAACTTGATGCCTAATTTTTTAAAAAAAAACCCCAAAATGCCCTTATCCCTTCCCTCTTCCCTTCTCCCCTCCCCCCTACTCCGGCCACCCTCACCCTCCCGCTCCGCCTTCCCTCCGGCCACCCCACTCTCCCACGTCCGGCCAACCCCCCCTCCCGCTTCCGGCGCCACTGTCGCGGCGACGGCTGCGGCTGCTGCTGCTACGACGGCTGCTACGACGGCTGCTGCGGCGGCGGCTGTTGCTGCGGCGGCGGCCGGCCGCGGTGGGGGTAGGGGGTTGGCCGGGCGCGGGAGAGGGGGCTGGCCGGAGGGGAGGCGGAGCGGGAGGGAGGGGGTAGCCGGAGTGGGGGAGGGGGGTTTGGGGGAGGGGGGTAATTTTAAGGTTTGAGCAGGGGTATTTTTGTCCTAAATTTTTTTTTGGGTATCAACTTGTTACAAAAAAAAGTTTAGGGTATCAAATTGAAAAAGCGAAATAGTTGAGGGTAGCAAAGTGCAATTAAGCCTAATTGATATAGAAGTTGTAATTTTGAAAGTAAATGAAGGGTATTAGCGTCCAAACAAAATACTCGAACAACATTTCTAGGAATGCAAAACTATTCCCAAGAGGAGACTTGGAATAGATTTTTCACATCAATGGAAATATGAAGCCCCTCTTATTCATCTCTAATTCTGAATCCTAGACATATCAAACATGGGCCGCTAAGGAATTCAAAACTCATTTTCAGACCTCCAAAATTTGAATCAAACACCCCCTTAGAGCGATCTGCAACCATGAACCTTCTGAATGTATATGCACTACTTAGGTCCTTGTATGGCTTAAAATAAGGTTGTAAACAATAGCATCAAAAGCTTGTAAACCGAACCGAACCGATAAATGATTCGATTTATTCGGTTGGACAGTATTGGCTGGACCCAAAGTTGGTATTGTAGTTAAATTATATTAAAAATATATAATTTTTTTATATATTTGTTTGTTGTATTTCAGAATTGGGTCAAAAGTTGAACTAGTTGTTCAATTATTAAAGTTTTGCTTTAAAAGATATATCTTGATTTTTTTTTCAAAATATACATATTTATATATGTAATATTAATTGTATAGTTCGAATTTTTCTATTTTGAAAGAAATAAAAATCGTAACTAATTTTAATATTTTTCAAAACCAACAATCTATTATTTGCTTGGGTACATATAGAAGAAAGTGTCATGCAACCTTGATGGTAGATTCTCCCGGTACAATTACATCATAACCGTCACCTTTCGGAAACCGAGGATGGGTCACTTTCTGAAAATTAAGAGTTTTTCCAGGGAAAGGACATTGGTACAAATAGACTTAGACCATCCCCAATGGTGATTTCTAAAATTAAGTTTTTATCCTACTTGGCATTGTACTTTAAGAAGATTTCTATCCTAGTTGGAAGAGTTTCTACATAAAAATTGTACGCATACAAAAATGTTCTCCAATGGTTCTCCATTTCTATCCTATGTGTCACATAGTAAAAGGAACAATTTAATGGTGTGGGGCCAATAATAATTGTCATGAGAGATAGGAGAATTTCTATGAGAGTTTCTACATGTAGAAACCCTCATAGAAGGTTTCCATCCTATATCATTGCACATAGGATAGAAATGGTGATAGAAATCACCATTAGAAGAAGTTTTTTCTAAAATGGATTTCTTCCATAGAAATTGGAAAGATAGAAACCCCCATTGGAGATGGTCTTAGTCATTAGCTTCTCATTGATAAAGTGCCACTGCAAGAATGCATACATAAGAGCATCTCCAACCCTATTGTCTTGTTTTGTGTTGTGAATTCTATGTGGCATGAGACATAAGACAATATCTTTCCTATGTAGCAAGATGACATTCACACAAGACAATGAGATAAAAATATGTTCTCCAATGCAAAAGTTTGAGAAGACAATAAAATTACTTTTTTTTCAACTTCCAAGACAACTTTTTCACTTCTTCTTCTTATATATATATATATATATATATATATATATATATATATATATATATATATATATATATATATATATATATATATATATATATATTTTTATATATATATATATATATTTATTCATAATTGATGATGTGGACATAAAATCATTGTGAAGTGCATTGTCTATATCTAGACAACCAACTTCACATTCTCCTTGTCATGTCAACTTCACAATTTATTTCACATTTGCATTGAAGAAGTACTTTTGAAAAAAATGCTTGTCATTTCTATGTGGTAACCATTTTTTCCAAACTCACAATAGGGTTGGAGATGCTCTAAAAAAAAGGTATATGTATAGAGTACTAACTAAGGTTTCCATGTTTGATGGCATAGATTGGTAAGAATGGGGTGAAGATTTGAGAAAGGGGTAAATTCATATTTCTCTAACAATAATGCGTTTAGTGCACTGTTAAGTTTTTCAAATAATAATGGTAGTTAATGGCCAAAATCGAGCGATCCTTGTGGTTACTAAGGAGAGGCATAAGATTTTGACTAGACGGCGAAAGATCAGTAAATTGAGACAAAGGGACGTATCATTCCTACCGTTTACAAAAAATCTTGGAAGTTGAAGGCAGTGGGTGCAAAAAACATGCAACACAACTCGCACAAACTCATGTGCGTATTGCCAGACATATTAAATACAAAACTAATGGTAGTTAACGTAACGATTATGTATATCGATATGTTGGCTTGGTATGTAAGAAGATGAAGGTACATTTATCGAAAGGTTAACTCTTGCTCAAAATTAACATATCGTTCGTCATTTAACGTCTTGGGTTTGGCTATATATGGTAAAATGATGTTCATATATGTGTTTGTCTTCATACTCATGCAACATAGATACTACATCTCTACCTATTTCGGTACTCTGAAATATCGGTATCTCATATAATATCAATATTTGTGTCTATATATCGTGTCCGTTTACATATCTTTGTACATATTTGTACAACATGGTGCTTCACACTGTAGAAAATAATGGTTGGATGATTTTATTAATGGACTACTTCACTACTTTTAGGGAGTCTAGTTCCTCTACATACTACATATTCCGATGTGGGACTAAAAGTCCCTTATTGATTCTCAACACTCCCCCTCAAGATGGGCGATAGATATTGATCATCCCCATCTTGTTACATAGCTTCGACAGACTTAATGAACTAAGACCCTTAGTCAGACAGTCTGCAACTTGTTCTTCTGAGCGGACATGGTCAATCTTCAGTATCCCTTGTTCCAGCTTCTTCTTGATGAAGAATCGATCTATCTCGATGTGCTTCGTTCTGTCGTGCTGAACTAGATTGTTAGTTATACTTATTGCAGCTTGACTATCGCTCAGAAGACGCAGTGATGCTCCCTTATCCAGCTGCAACTCTGTCAGCAATGCTTTCACCCACAGCAACTCTGACACTCCCAGAGCCATTGCTCTGTATTCTGCTTCAACTGTCGACCGTGCTACCACTGACTGTTTCTTGCTTCTCCATGAGACCAGATTTCCTCCTACAAAAACACAGTATCCCGTGGTAGACCTTCTGTCGTCTATGCAGCTCGCCCAGTCTGCATCACAGTATCCCTCAACTTCTATGCGTCTATTCTTCTTGAACCATAGCCCCTTTCCCGGCGTTTCTTTCAGATATCTCAAGATTTGAAATACTGCTTCCATATGACCCTTTCTTGGATCATGCATGTAGCGACTCACTACACTCAACGCAAATAAGATATCAGGACGAGTGTATCCCAGATAAATTAATCTCCCTACAAGTCTTTAATATCTTTCACGATCAACAGGCTCTCCTGCTTCTGCTCCAAACTTACTCTTCTGGTCAATAGGAGTAACGGCTGCTTTGCATCCCAGCATCCCTGTCTCCTTCAGCAGATCTAGTGCGTATTTTCTTTGTGATAGAACAATTTCCAGTTTGTCTTCACACACTTGGATACCTAGAAAGTACCTCATCACTCCTAAATCCTTCACCTCAAACTCCTTCGCGAGTTTTGACTTCAGCTTAGTGATCTCGACTTCATCATCACCTGTGATCACTATATCATCCACATATACAGCAAGTATAGTGATGTGGCCTCTTGCATGCTGGAGGAAGACCGTATGATCTGCATTTATTTGACGGTATCCCATGCCTGTAACAGCCTTTCTGAATCTGTCAAACCAGGCTCGAGGAGATTGTTTGAGCCCGTATAGCGACTTCTTCAGTTTACACACCTTTCTCTTAATCCATACATGAATCGTTCAGCATGATCCTTGGGGTCAGCAACCTGGCTCTGGGTAAAGCGGCTAAGTCGGCCGAACTCTGCCGTATATTCGCTGACCGTCATGTTCCCTTGCTTCAGGTCCTGGAATTGCCTTTCCATCTCCCGCATCTCTGATGTTGGGAAGAACTTCCTGCGGAACAGCCTCTTGAAGGTGTCCCAGTCGAGCTGCTTGTCTTGGAGTCGGGGTTCATTCCGATACCAGGTGCTCGCCACATCTTATAGCTGGAGTCCCACCGCTTCGGTCTTGAGGTCCTCTGGGAGTCGAGCGACGCTCAAGAGACGCTCCATGCTGTCTAGCCATTCATCGGCGTAGATGATACCCTCGGTTCCTTTGAAAGGTCGAGGGCCTTGCTTCTTAAAGCTCTCTATATCTCCGAACTTCATGTAATAATACGCCTCTAATCAAAAGAATGGCCTTAAGGATATAAATCTTAACTCCGGAATTATGCTTACCTTGGCAGGTCGTGGCTCCGATGAAGTGGTTCCTCCTCTTTCGAGGGCAGCCATAGCCACATTGTGGGCATTCTCCATGCCTTCTCTCATAATCACGATCTGCTCGCGATGGGCTGCAGCTTGGGCTGCAGTCTGTTCTCGATGAGCTTCTGCTTGGGCTCTCTGGGCTTCGAGCACTCCACGTAGCATGTCCACTAGATCAGTGGGTTCCACGGGCACTGGTGGGGCAGCTGGTGCGGACACTACCGCAGGGATCTAACGCTCAGCCCGGGAAAGTGTAGGGTTCGCCGCTTGAGAAGTAGTGGCGTAAGCGCCGCGGAGTGCTGGAGATTGATGGGGACGGTCGGCCAGCTACAACGGTGAAGGGTCTGGACGTGCTGGAGGAGATGGGGTGTGTTCAGATGATGACACCTCATCGCCAGCAGGGGTGGTCTTTTCCTTGGTCATAATCTAGAAGGTTTAGGGTACAAACATAAGCAAGGTATCCTACCAGTCTATAATCAAACAAAAATATTTATTTATATAAAATTCGGACCTATGTTGTGACAAATCAATGTTCTAGTGTTCTAGTTATTTCTAGGTATGTTTTCCTAAGTTGTTGTTTGGACCTGCATAGGCTACCACTAAAAATATGTCACGATCCGATCCCAACTAATTGGGTCAAACCGGATCATGCCCAGCCTGCACCGTTGTTGAGACGGCGGCAGTAAGCCGTTCCATTAGCAGGTAACCATAACAACAACATCTATATTTGTCACAACTCAAATTCGGGAAATGAAACTTTATTAAATTTTGAAATCAAATACAACTGGAATTTAAATGTACTGAAATAAATAACTGAACTCAAATAACAGAGTTTCAAATAGACAACAAAGCTGGAAAAGGAAAAGCTAGCTAATCAGTCGACTCATCGGCCTCAGTCCCAACGTCCTCCAATGGGGACTCTGGCAGCACTACAGGGTACAGAACAGGGTCGTAGTAACTGCTGTATAACAGCTCAGCATCCTCAATGTCCCCTAAAAATGTATCTCCAGTCAGGAGGGAGCAAAGTACAATTCATGCTAATTTAAACAGTTAAAATAAATAATAGAATCATGCACTTTTAAACAGTTTAGAAATGAACAATTTTCTAGCAGTAAAACGGTGTGATTTGAATAGGCAATGAATATGACCGGCTTGGGTTGTACAGTTGTATCCTATTGATACGATTCGGCTTATCCCCGTGTGTATGAGGGGTAAGCTAATACAGTTCTAAGTTACAGTGGATGTGGTCATAAACATTACTCTATTCCCCCAGTCCCCAATCAGTTACAGTAGTTGTAGTCAGTACTCTCAGGAAGAGTTTCGTGTTTGCATCGTGGTTTAAACTTGCAGTAAAACGATTATTAAAATAACTGTAAACTAACACAAACTATACTTGCCTCAAAATAGACTGGACTGGAGAGGATGAAGACTTCGAGATGGGAATTTAGGATCGTTCTCGAATTCCTACATTCGAGAAATTTGACTCAGAAACCAGGGTTACCAATCTAGCTACGCTAGTTAAAATCTCTAATTGTGTCCTAATCTATTTTAATTCTTTATTAATAAACACGAACAAAAACACGATTATTGGTGCGTTGAATTTATAACGAGAGAAAGATCGTTTAAACTTTGTATTTTGGAAAACTCATCGAAACCAATTTAATTTGATTAAAACTTGTATTTTCATAATTATACATGTAAAAATAAATTTTTTTATTTTAATGAGAAATACATGATCGTTGTTAAATATTAAACTTGTAGATTTTATGTGAGAAAACTTTATTACTTTTTTTTATATGAAAATAACTATTATTAGATTTACGCGTTTGATATAAAAACTCGCAAAATCAGCAAATAACCAAAATCCTACACTACCAATTTACAAGCCACGGAACCAACAACCAGCTGGGCTTATGCCCATTACAATTTATTTACATAAATCGAAATAAGACAAAATGGTCGTTAGTTCTAAAACTTCCTATAATTAATTATGAATAGTAATAATAAAATAAGTTAAATATAAATATTTGATGAGTCTCAGATATGGTCCAATCGTCAACTAGGCTAATGCCTCAACGTCTGGGCGAAGCCGGTTTCGTTTGCACTTAGCCGGGGCCCATTGACCGATACGGAAAAATTTACGAAAAAATTCGGCAGTATCTCTTCTGTTTTTGGTCAACCCAAAAACTGGGAAATGTGTGCCAATATTTTCCTACAAATCCCAAACCAGGGAATCCCAAAATATATATATGAAAATAACCACAAACTTTCCAAATATCAATTCGGAACGACCCGAAACAAATTCGAGAGTCCGAAACTAAACCAGAACATCACAGCACAATAATCGGAAAGGTCCTAAAACTAAAGTATTTAGAAAACCATTTCCAAAATATTTCGGAAATAAGGAAAACCAAATAACAGAGCTTCCTGACGTTCCTCGGAAATCCCGGGAACGACGTTCACCCCAAAAATCGAATTTCCCAAAGGAAACTCGTGGACCAATTCATCATCGACACCGGGGAGGGACGGACTACTGTGATTAACTAGGGTTTACCCAAAAATGACGGAATCCGAAGGGTTGCCTCGGACTCGGGACGGGCTATCCACAGATTGGGGTTGAAATCCAGCGAAGAACGCTGTCCAGAACAGCGGACAGCCTCAGGGTGCGCCGGGGAGAACAACGTTCCTCGTGCTAGGGCACGGAAAGCACGCGGGGTCAGCGCTGGCCGACAGCGTGGGGCGCCGGGGGCTGCGGGAGGCGCGCCTGGCGTCGAGCGCAGGGAGCTGGGGGCTGCGAAGGGCGCTGGGGCTGCCGGCGAAGGGGGTCGGGCGCTGGAGCCGGGGTCCGCGCGGGGACTCGGCGGGGAGCTCGACGAGGGGTGCTGGCCGGAGGAGGCGCGCGGCTGCGGGGTGCGGCCGGCCGGGGGTCGGGGCTCGGGAAGCTCGGCGGGGGTCGCTCGGGAAGGGTGAAGGGGAGCTCGGGAGGGAAGGGGTTTGGGGAAGAGTAGATGATGGGGGTGGGTGTTCTCTTTGGAAGAATAGAGGGAGAGGGAAAATGGTTCTGTGAGGATTTAGGGAGGGAAATGTTTGTGAGGGGAAAAAATAGAGTGAAGGGGTGCTCGTGAGGTGCTGGGAGTAAGCTTGTGTGGTGGTGGTGTTTTAATCAAAGGAGTTATAAGGAGGGGTGCGGTAGTGGAGTTGTGGCTGTGAGTATTTGTGGGAAGAAAAGTAAGGAGAGAGGGAGAGTAGGAATGTGGGTTGCTGGT
This sequence comes from Iris pallida, assembly GCA_029216955.1. Taxonomy (NCBI): domain Eukaryota; kingdom Viridiplantae; phylum Streptophyta; class Magnoliopsida; order Asparagales; family Iridaceae; genus Iris; species Iris pallida. Next base: position 1,443,501 of record JANAVB010020000.1, read on the forward strand.
CCAAATTGGACCAGCTCAAAAGAAATATTTAAAAAAAAAAACAAATCAGGTTTCAAAAATAGGATTAAATGGTTCAGGTTGGGTCTGAGTTCGGGAATCGGGTCCGGGCTCGGGTCTGGGTCAGCACCCAAAAATCCATGTTTACACTACCAAAATAAGTGGTTTTAGCGACGCCCAAAAACGTCGGAAAAATAGGAAATTCCGTCGCTAATCTGTATCACCGACGTATTTACCGACGTTTAGCTTTTGTCGCCGTTTCCTTAGTCGGTGATCACGAAAACGTCGCTGAACGTCGCAATTACCGACATTCAGCGACGTACGAGTACGTCGGTGAGTTATCGACGTTTATCGTCGTTCCGTCGGTATATTAGCGACGTATATGTAGTCGCCACACGTCGGTAAAACCTGGAATAGTTACCGACGTCTAGCGTCGTTTCGTCGGTAATATAGCGACGTGAGTTTTGTCGCTAGACGTCGGTAATGGTCCTGTACATTTTTGCAGCTAGTGTCGGTAAACGTCGGCAAATACGTCGGAGAGCTGTACTTTTTTGCAGTTAGTCGTCGGTAAATGTCGGTAAAACGTCGCAAACATATATTATTTGCAGCTTGTCGTCGGTAAACGTCGGAAAACGAAGTCGCTAAACGTCAGTAAGCGTCGCTAAACGTCGCTAAAGTTGTAAAAAAAATAAAAAAAAATAAAACACAGATTCTATATTACCACTCACAATTCTATAAAACACATATAGGTACACATTCAAATCCCCACTCACAATTCCAAATCACAGCGCATTGAAACCCCCACTCACAATTCCAATACAAACATCCAATACAAACATCCAATCATAAGTCACAAATATCCAATCATAAGTCACAAACATCCAATACACAACTAACATCCAATACAAACATCCAATCATAAGTCACAAACATAAGATGATACAAACACAAATAAAAGTCCTAACTAGGACTACTAGTGATCTGGTGCAGGAGGGGCACCGCCGCGACGAAGGCGTAAAAACTCCTCATACTCCGCAAGTGAAATCGATACAGATGGAGCGCCAGGCTGTGACGTCGGTGGAGTCGGTGTCGAAGAAGAAGGCGGTGGAGGCGGCGGAGTCGACGACGATGAAGGCGCACCCAGAGTACCAGCATGCTCCAACGCTGTAAGTCGCTGGTTGTATGAATCCATGATAGATAACATTCTACCAGTGCTCTGGACCATCGAATCCTGCGCCTTTCTCACCGTCTCGGCCATGGTCACTTGTCCTGTCTGCAACTCCGTCACCGTGCGCTCTAACCCTCCAACGGCGCGCTCTGTCCTCTCAGTCGTCTCCCTGAGGTCTATAATGCCGCGGTCGAGCGCATCCAATCGTGCTAGCAGCGCAGGATCGTCCGTAGGATGCTGAGACTGCTGCTCGATCCGTCGTAGCAGGTCGTCACGGAGAGACTCCATCATCTGGTGGACTCGGGCAGACTCCTGGGACGGCTGTGGACCATACACACTAGCAGGAGATGTCCTAGAGGACTGGGTCGCAACTAGGGCGCCATAGGATCCCGTACCGTAGTACGTACCCCTACGGAGGCCACCAGCGGCGGTCATCCACAGCTCGTCCTCCGACGGAGCTTGAGTGGGCTGCGAGGAAGTACCGGCCTCTCCTGCATCAGGTGCACTAGCAGCCGCCCGTTCCCGCAGCCTCTTATACTCGGCCTAGAAAGTATGGATAGTACTCTATGATTTCTAATTTATAATTAATGTACTTATTTTTACTAACTTCATGAATATTTATTTGCATCATATTTACTAAGTTATATTAAAATGGACACGAAGTATTAAATTAAGATAACGTATTGTAATACTTACATAGGTCTGCTCGGCCCTCTCGTCAATAAGGACTCCGCCCTTCCGATGGGTGGCCAGGAAGACGGTCACCATGTCGGCGTTACCGACCTTCCTTACCTGTAATTAAATATATTATCTTAGTAATAATTTATCGGATTTGCATTAAAATAATATTTCTAAAAGAGAAAGACATACCAGACGACGGAAATGTTCCGTCATCGGAATCGACCCACCGTACCACTTCGAGGCATGTTGCCTAGCCGCCTTGGCCTTCTCCGACTTCTCCTTGTACTTTGGCTCCTCGAATCGAGCCTTCATCGCATTCCATTGATCAGGGGTGATCCAACCTTGGATCGGCTTTCCGGCACGATCACGATCCTTCTGATCGTTGATAGAGTCGCGGATCAGCTTGGCAGCGACGGAAGGAAACATCCCCTCGATCTGCTCGGCCCGGTGCGGCGGATAGTAAAACATATCCTAGAACAGTACGAAACCAAATATTTATTAGTTATATATAATATGCATAAATTAAATGATTCATGTTAAAAACAAATCTATTTTAACCTTGAAGCGCGTAAACCAGAAGTTCTTCCTTTCGTCTGGAGCATCAGAGTAGTTAATCCAGGGACCACCATAATTATGCCTCAGCATATCGCCTAGGCGTCTCTGTACCCCTGAAGGACGATATCTATACATACATATTATATTCATGAAAAAAGTTAATTTATGATAAAAACAGAAGAAAAATAATAATAAACCAAAATACCTACTTTGTACCGTCGGCCCAGATCTCCGTCCTCCCCTCCTCCGGAGGTGCGCACGCATCATCTTCATGATGCTGGTCGGCCGTCGGCGCATCCTCCTCGGCCATCTGCTCATCCGTCTCCATCGTCGTATCAACATCAGGAACGCTAGACGGGGGAGCCCTCTCAACAGGTCTGGAACTACTCGTCCCAGGAGATATGCCACGTGACGTCGTCCCAACCGGCCCAGCTACTGTCCGATATGGAGGAGTAATCGGCGACGAGGATCCAGAGCCGGTACCAATAGGAGGTACCGAAGGCAAACTCCGTCCCCTAGCAGTACCTGTAGGAAGTACCGGATGATCCCGACCTCCTCGTGGCCCTCGCAAATGTCCGCGACGACCTGCCATACCTGATAACAGCATATGATAGTACAAGATATAATAGAGACTAGAAATATGACAGTACAACAAATAATAGAGACTAGAAATATGACAGTACAACAAATAATAGAGACTAGAAATATGACAGTACAACAAAGATAATAACCAAGGTAACATATGATGATACATTCTGCAATAAACATCTAAGTCCAGATAATATCTCTCTCAATCATCTTCAGAATAATCATCTTGTTCGTCTTCCTCGACCTCATCTTCCTCTTCCTCCTCATCTTCACTTTCGTCTTCACCTTCGTCGGCTTCGCCTTCCTCTTCGGATAATTCTACATCTTCTACATTATGTGTCGTGTAATGCGTAACTTCCGTGGAGTCCACATCGACAATATTGGTTACAGGAGGTAGCTCGTCCTCCTGGTAAGCTTTTTCATCAACATCAAAAGTATCTCTAGCTTTAGTCTTGCATACTGCCCACCAGTCAGACTTCGTTGCTCCCCGTCTCGGATAAGCTGTAAAATACACGAGCTGAGCCTGAGTTGCTAGGACAAACGGTTCGTAGCCTTGATATCTACGCTTGTAGTTTATATCCACAAGACCATGCTTGTCAATTTTCCAGCCTTGATTTTCAATCGGATCGAACCATTCACACTTGAACAACACGATATTTGCAGGTTCTCTGCCATAATTATATGACAACTCCACAATCTCTCGCAAGATGCCAAAGAAATCATTTCCTGGATCGACGTCTTTGTAGTTCGAAGACTTGATACACAAACAACTGTTCTTCGTGGAATCAAGATCCAGGAAGCTGTCTCTGATCGGAGCATTTGTCGACTTGAACCGAAAGCCATTGACACAATAACTTGGCCATGCTTTAACAAAAGTAATTGGTCCCTTGGCAAGAGTTCTAATTAATTCAATCTCGGGTGAAATTAGACGATCGACCTGAATATCAAAGAAGAGATAATAAGTTATTTATTGCGCAGTTGCATTAGAAGAGGCCAGTAAATATTACCGAACTGCTTACATATTCGCTCAACCAAGAAGGAAAATGACGTCTCATTTCTTGTTCTAATGCTTCGTCTGTTAGGTAGGGTCTAACCAGCCTCAACTCATCATTATATGTGCTGGAAAACAACGAAGCATTAGAACGATTAGTACAATAATATTAGCTTATACTATTACATTGAGATGACGTAAACTCATCATTCCTTACTTACCCTTCTAGCTTCTCCACTTCATCCTCGTCGCAATTGAGTAATACATACAACTGAGCAGCCCTTAGCTCTTCGTCATTCAAATATCTCTTCTTCATTTTTCCCGAAGGCTTTCCGGACGCATTGAATACTTTCAGTATTCCATCATTAAATTCTTGATATCCGTCGTCGTTTCTCGGAGCCCTCGTTCTATTCGTAGCAACATGAGGTTTGAAATAGGAGGAGCAGAAATTTGTAATCTCCTCGAGAATATAGGCTTCACAAATAGAACCCTCGACCCGAGCCTTATTTTTTACCTTTCTTTTTAGGTGATTCAAATGTCGCTCGAACGGGTACATCCATCGATATTCGACGGGTCCACCAACACGTGCCTCGTAGGAAAGATGAATCGGCAAATGCTCCATAGAGTCGAAGAATCCAGGAGGAAACACCCTCTCTAGCTTGCACAGTGTTACCGCAATGTCCTTCTCTTGCTTTTCTAGACGATCAACGAGCAATTTCTTAGAACAAAGGTCCCTGAAGAATATGCTAAGCTCCGTCAATGGATCCCAAACTGCCTGCGGTAAGAATTCCCGAAATGCAATCGGAATTAACCGCTCCATGAATACGTGACAATCATGGCTCTTCATACCTGTCAGTTTGTTCTCCTTGAGGTCGACGCATCTTCTCAAGTTTGAAACATACCCATCTGGAAATTTCAGACCTTGAATCCACCTACAAAGCCTCACTTTATCCTCCTTCTCCAGTGAGAAAATTGCCTTAGGCTGCTTCAACTTTCCATTCCCGTCCTCTATCAAATGCAATGCAGGACGTCTACATATTTCTTTCAAGTCCAATCTAGCCTTAGGATTGTCTTTCGTCTTCCCCTTTACGTCCATTACAGTATTAATTATGTTGTCAAACACATTCTTCTCAATATGCATGACATCAAGGTTATGTCTAATCAGATTGGTGCTCCAGTATGGCAGATCCCAGAATATACTCCTCTTCGTCCAGTTATGAGTGCGACCAAATCCGTCACACTTGTAGCCCGTAGCAGGCTGCTCAATAGCACTTGGTAAATCTCTAACCTCCTCCCATATCGTGGCTCCGCACCACCTTGTCGGTGGATCACCCTTCTCCACAACGCCAGCACGAAAAGCATTCTTGTTCCTCCGGTACGGATGATCCTTCGGCAGGAATCGTCGATGACAATCGAAGAAGCACGGTTTGCCTCCGTGTTTCAAACGGAAAGCCTTAGTGTCGTCCATGCAACACGGACATGAAAGACGACCATGCGTGCTCCATCCAGATAACATTCCATAGGCCGGAAAGTCGTTGATGGTCCACATAAGTGCTGCCCGCATCTGGAAATTTTGTTTTCTAGATACATCGTACGTGTTGGAACCTACTTCCCACAGCTGATTCAACTCATCAATCAATGGTTGTAAATAAACATCAATGTTCCTTTTCGGATTGTTCGGACCTGGGATAATAACGGTGAGGAACATATATGGAGTCTTCATGCACATCCAAGGCGGTAGATTATACGGGGTGACGATCACAGGCCAACACGAATACTGGGATCCTGAAAGTCCGAATGGGGTAAAACCGTCAGAGCAGAGACCCAATCTAACATTACGCGGATCAGAAGCAAAATCTGGATACTCTCGATCAAAGTGCTTCCATGCTTCTCCATCAGATGGGTGATCCAACACTCCTTCGGTATGTTCCCGCTTATGCCAACTCATGTTTTCTGCAGTTTCCTTCACCATAAACAACCGCTGCAAACGCGGCGTCAACGGCAAGTAGTGCATCGAAGAGGTAGGCTTCCTGGTACCGACAGACTTTCCTCTACCACAGGCCTTGTAGCGATCGACACCACAAAATCTGCAGGCGTCTTCATCCTTGTCGTCTTTGTAGTACAACATGCACCCGTTGCGACAGGCATCGATTTTTTCATATCCCATCCAGAGCGATCTAACCATCCTCTTAGACCGGTAAAAGTCTTTAGGCAACTTCGCACCCTCAGGCAATATTTCTATAAGCAACTCCATAATACGGTTGTAGCAATCTTGCGACATGTTAAAATCGGACTTGATGCTCAACAATCTTGTAACCACCTCCAACGGTGAATGATCCTCACAACCAGGATATAATGGAGTCCTTGCATTCTCCAGCAACTCCATGAACTGTGCAGCATCGGGGTTCGGTGCCTCCTCAGGTGCATCATGATCATCCGGATCGAAACTAGGCCCGGCCGCGTCAAAAACCATGTTCACCAACCCATCGTCGTAAGGAGCGTTGTTGTGGACATCAACATAAGGCTCGTACTCCGATGCTAAAGACACAAGTTCTCCGTGCTCGCTCCACTGATAGTAATTCGGCGTGAAACCCTTCGAGTACAAATGATACGTGACATCCACTTCTGGATGATATTTAAAGTTACGACATCTCACACACGGACACTTAATTTTGGTACCGTCCATGTACTGAGGGAACGCCTTGGCAAACTGCAGGAACTGGTGTACACCCTCTATGAATTCATCCCGCACACCGCACATGTCATCAGGATGACGGTTGTACATCCAAGTACGATTCCGCAGATAGTAATTCAGCTCCATAATTCTGTAAGATAGATACATCAAGGTAGTGAATGATATGCAAGTGTCAAAGCTTTTCCGATGGATTGCATTTATCTTTTCATCCATTCATTCATGCATTGCATTTATCTTTTCAGTTTTGCATATCATTACCTACTATTATACATGCATACTTTATATATACATCAAGGTAGTAATACTAGTTGATGTTCTGAAAAGGAGAGTGCGATGTCTAGTAGAGGATTCTTTTTTTTGAGGAGCTGTCATATCATGGAAGTCAATATAAAATAAAAGAAGTATACATGCAATTCTATATGATTCCTAGGCCAATCAAGGTCAAAGTCAACTATTGGTCAACTCGATCAACAATCTAGTAAAATGAATGAATATTAAGGCAGTTTATTTCGTAAGTAGTAATTCATATCCATATCCAATTGAGAATAATTCTGTAAGATAGATAGATGCACATTGCAGTCAGTGAATGAATATTAAGGCAGTTTAGATATGGGTGCGCAATTTAGATAGAGGTCAGTAGAGAGCGACAGTTTAGAGAAAACTGAGATTATTGGTGAGGTATAATTGTACTTGTAGGAGTACACGACACCAACTGTCCAATATCGACCCTTTGGGTCTACAAGAGTTACTTAACTCAGTTTGTCAAGACAAGTAAAACTTTTTAAATTAATACCCAATATCGACCCTTTGGCCTGTGCTTGAGCAGTATCCTAACTCAAACTATCTATCCTAACTAATAAATTAATATCCTACTTTAACATCTACTAACTCTCATATTCCTTCTAACATAAACTAATATCCTAATCTTAACTAACCCTTTAACTGAAACTAATATCTAAATAATGCTAATCATGAACTAACACCCTAACCTGGAAGTCCACACTGCTTAAGCACAGGCCATAGGCCAAGTTATAAGGCAAAATGCAGGCAACTGCCTGTAGCTACAAGGCAAAACCAAATGTTGACGGTATATATACCGTCAACATTTAAAAAGTTTACTTGTCTTGACAAACTGAGTGAAGTAACTCTTATAGGCCCAAAAGGTACTCTATACACTCTTACTTATACAAGCCTTTTGAGGCAATCAGCGTTATACTAGATTTCCGAAAAAAATCTATAACTCTGATAGGCCCAAAAGGCTTGGCATAAGTAAATTTAATTTCTAAAGAATGGCTCAAAACACTGTACCAATCATACCTATATTTCTAAGATACTCTATATACTCTAGGTACTAGGACTGAACTAACTCTCTAACACTCTAATGATACTCACTCACATATACCCACTCTTACTTAGGAATACTAAGATCTGACACATACTGATAATCACGTCCCTAATGTGGAGTCGCAAAATGTCGCTGAGTTAAACAAAACAGCGACGTTTTGTGACTAGACCGCGACATCAGCTTTCCCGGTAATTCATGGCTTCTGTGAAATAACCACATCTTGGCTATTTGTTAAATAGATCGACCATGAGCTCCCATGTTCAGTCGTGCCTTCAACATCATGTTCAAATGAAGGTGACAAGCAGCTGACTATAGAAAAATATGCCGTATTGAGCTTCATAAAGAAATGCAAGATTACTACATAGGAGAAAAGGTTTGGTAGGATTACGTCAAAGCACACGGCTTAGAAAATTATGACATATTTGTCTTCCGACACCGTAGTAACATGGTTGGTACATTAAGGGTCTTTGACAAGGTGACATGTTGTGAAAAAATATATCCTTATAGTTCTTCTACGGATTTACTTTAACATTACGTAGGAGAACTAAGGATATATTTGTTCACAACATGCCACCTCCTCAAAGGCCCTTAATGTGACAACCATGTTACCACGGTGTCGGAAGACAAATATGTCATAATTTTCTAAGCCGTGTGCTTTGACGTAATCCTACCAAACCTTTCCTCCTATGTAGTAATCTTGCATTTCTTTATAAAGCTCAATACGACATATTTTTTTATAGTCATCTGCTTGTCACCTTCATTTGAACATGATGTTGAAGGCACGACTGAACATGGGAGCTCAGGGTCGATCTATTTAACAAATAGCCAAGATGTGGTTAATTCAAACGATAGGAGTCGCTATATTCCTTAGAATAGACTTGGAATATTCTCTAGAATATTCTTGGAATATGCCTTGTAGCCAAGTGCTAATTAGATCTAGATCTAATTACTCCTATAATTACCTCTCCTGCCCCCATTAGTGCTAATCACTACAAGTGGGGGGCCATGGGGGTGCTACTGCTGATGTAAACTGCTGCTACAACAGCTGTTCTTGCTGCTGCTGTTGCTGGAATGGGGGCAGCAGCTCACCTTCTACTCCCCATCCATCTATCCACCTATCCATCCAACTATCTATCTAATATATATCTACACATACCAATAGCTAACTAGTATCCTATTTCTAACCCCAACTTGGTATCCCAAACCAAGGCTCTAAGACGGATAAATATCAGGTGTCTGAATCTGAGCCACAAAGTCCTAAATAGAGCAATACAGGTCATGATATGCAAAATACAAGAGAAATGAAGGATACAATGCAATCTATATGATTTCTAGGTCAAAGTCAAACTTGGTCAACTCTAGTCAACTCTAACAGTCAAACTAGGTCAACCTTAGTCTAGTTTGGTCAAACAAGGTCAAACTAGTCTAGGTTAGCCTCATCTAGACTAAAGTCAACTATTGGTCAAACATAGCCTATTAGGTTCAATACCAAGGCATTCTAGGTCTTGGGCTAGTCAACTAAAGTCTAATTAGGCCTAACCAACATAGCCTTATATGTTACCCTAGAAACAATCCTAATTGGGTAAACTATATATACAAGAGCCTATATACAAGCTATAAACCAAAATCCTATAATAACTTGGACTACCAATCACATGTATTCAAAACATCATATATATATATATAATTCATACCTTACATATAAACTTATCCCTCACATTCACTCCTAACTCCATACTCCAACCTCTCAACTCTCAACCCATGACTTCAAGGCTAACTCAGCCCCAATTCAACCTCTAACCTATAACTCACATCCTCATGTAACCATAATAGCCTATATATATCCAATAACATATAGATAACATATTATGCAATATAACTCTCACATCTATGTAGTCTGAAAACTCTTAGTCCTAAATATCTACCCATACATTAGCTCAAGAACAACAACCCAATACATATGTATACTATAGATTATAGGGTCACCCATGGAGTATTACCTTAACTTTAACCCTCAACTCATAGACCACAGTATATTTCTAATGCAGACCACATAGGCACCCAACATATTACACACTGCTGCAGTTGGACCAAGGGAGGTACTAGGACCAAGGTGGGGGTATTCAAGGCTGGCTGAGATACACTGGGCAGAAGAAAATGTATGCAGTGAAGGAATTCATGGGCAAATAAAGTGCAGGACAGTACATAATGATGTGGGCTGATACATGGGTAAAATGGACTGATGGAGGATATGAACCCAACCTTTGAAATGGTCATGCCTACTGCTACTGGTTGCTGCTACTCTTCTGCTGCCTGCTTGCTGCTGCAAGGGGGGTTGTAGATGCTAAGCAAAGCCCAAGCCAAGGCAAAGCAGCACAAAATAGAGAGTGCAACACAAAATGGGGATGTATGTATGCAGCTGCACACAGGGGAAGTGGTCATCTATGAAGGTTTACATGAATGATCAAGGAGGAACTAAACAAATGCATTAAAAAGGCTTAAAGACTGAACAAAACTCAGATCTATCTAACAAAACCATGTGTCTGTGTGTGTACGTGTGTCTGTGTGTGTACGTGTGTCCGTGTGTGTGTTCGTGTGTGTGTCCGTGTGTGTGTGTGTCCGTGGGAGAGGAGGAGGAGGAGGAGGAGGAGGGGGAGCTTAGGGTTTACCTGAGCTCGAGGAGGAGGAGCTCGACGGGAGGGGGGGTCGTCGGGGAGAGGGATTCGCCGGTGGAGAAGGGGGGAAGTCGTCGGGGAGAGGGATTCGCCGGTGGAGAAGGGGGGAAGTCGTCGGGGAGAGGAGGGGACTCGTCGGGGGGGAGGGGGGACGGTGGAGTCGTCGGGGGGGGGGGGGGGGGAGGGATTCGCCGGAGGAGGAAATCGGGTCGAGGGGGGAAAAAAATTTTCGTTCGAAAATTTTCGTTCGACTGAACTCTCTGCCCTAATTATAAAAGAGTTAGCGACGTCCTTATTAGCCGTCGCTAAACGTCGCCAAAATGGCGACGTTAAGTAAGTTACGTCACAAAACGTCGCTATTCAGCGACGTTTTTAGTCTTCTGTCGCAGAACGTCGCTAGTCAGCGACGTTTTACGACGTTTCCTTCGTGGCGTCGCTATATTCAATGTTTGGCGACGCCACAAGCATCCGTCGCTAATATACGTCGCTATATGAGCAGATTTTAGTAGTGTTATATTTTTTTTGAAATTGATTTTAAAACTCAAAATGATACTAATAATTATAACAAATATAATATTCATATAAATATTGCTCTACAAAAATTGGATTTCACAATCTTCCCTCCTTAGAAAAATTTTGTCCTCGAAATTAAAGTCAGGGTTAGGGGTTACCTTAAGTCTCAAACAGGTATGGGTACTGCTCCCGCATCTGGTCTTCTCGCTTCCAGGTTGACTCGTCTGGTGAGTTGTGCCGCCACATGACTCTGACTATCGGCGTCACAGAGTTCCTGGTTCTCTTCTCGCCTCTGTCCAATATTGCCACTGGCTTCTCCGGCACTGTAAGGCTGGGTCCAATCTCCAGTTCCGAATGGTCCAAGATATGGCTCGGGTCCGGGATGTATCGTCTCAACTGCAAAACGTGGAAGACATTGTGGACACCTTCGAGACTTGGGGGTAGAGCCACCCGATAAGCCACTTCTCCAATCCTGCCGAGTACTTCAAAAGGACCAATATACCTGGGGCTTAACCTTCCTGCTCTGCCGAAACGGATGGTTCCTCTGGTAGGAGAAATCTTCACAAACACACTGTCGCCTTCTTCAAACTCCAAAGGACGTCGGCTGGTATCGGCCCAATACTTCTGTCTGTCCTGGGCAATCCTGAGCTTACACTACTAAAATAACCCAGATTAGCGACGTCAGGAGACGTCGCAGTACGTCACTAACACTGATTTGCGACGTATTTAGCGACGAAAAACCTACGTCGCTTATAGGCAAGTCGCAGATGGTAATTTCGTCGCCAAACGTCGCTATTTGCGACGCGGCGTCCATTGTCGCTAGACGTCGCCAAATGAGCGACAGAGAGCGACGTATAAGTACGTCGCCAACATTGCGACGTAAAGCGACCACTAGCGACGCTTCAAAAGTTTGTAAATGATGACGAGGCATGGCATCCACGTGGCCACGTGGGCATCGTAGCGACGTATATTAGCGACGTCGAGCAACGTAACGTCGCTAGTTAGCGACGTATAGCGACGTCTGTGTGACGTCGCAGTACGTCGCAGAACGTCGCTATACGTCGCTAATATAAAAAAAAATTTTAAAAAAATATAATTGATATTTTTGTTATGCTGTGTGTCTGTGTTTACAGTGTGTGTGAAGTGCAGTGTTCGAACCATCGACAGTTTCGCTTACTGTTGTATGCTTTATCTTTGATAGAAAGAGCAACAGTTCAGGGTGCACTTCTCAGAGCTTCCTCTTCACGTCCTTCACCTTCTCGGAAACCTTTACGACGTCCGAGAAAGTGAAGGACGTGAAAATGAAGCTCTCAGAAGTGCACCCTGAACTGTTGCTATTTCTATCCAAGATAAAACATACAACAGTAATCGAAACTGTCGATGGTTCCGAACACTGTATTTCACATTCACTGTAAACACAGACACACATCATAACAAAAATACACAATATATTTTTTTAAAATTTCAGCAGCATCTCCTTTGTATATCAGATCATCGCTTATAACCCAGCGTAGGTATATTTGTCATCCCGTCGCAGATATCACAGTAAATATCACAATAAAAATAGGAGGCAGTACAAAGTAAATATCAAAGACACACATCCTCACAAACATCCAATAGAGTCAAATAAAAATGGAAGATGATAAAAAGTCTCCCACCAAGTGTATAAACAACAGTGTATGAATAAACAATTTGCCCATAGGGCCAATACATACAAGTCATAAAAAAACTAATAAAATCACTGCGGACCCCTGCCGCGCAACTGGGATAGAATGTAGTCATACTGCTCCTGGGTGAGCTGTACCGTAGGGGCAGTAGGAGGCAGTACAATGTCTGGAGTCGGCGCCGGAGGCAGTACAGTATCTGGAGTCGGCGCCGTCGATGGACCCGGAGGACGTACCTGCTCCAGCTCTCGCAGTCGCTCACCATGCGCAGCAAGGGCACTCACCACCTTCTCAGTATACTGAGCGACTGAGAGAGAAAGGCTCCTCTGCGATCCGTCCAGCTCGACCTGTCTACGCTCCGTGCGCTGCGTAGACTCGGTGAGCGTCTGCAAGTTGGCAGCTACAGCCTGATGCAGACTCATCAGCTCCTGTATACTGCGCTCGACCGCATCAAATCGTCCGGTGACGATCGGAGGGTCGGATCGTCGCTCGACCGCATCAGAAATCTGCTGCTGCAACTCGCGACGCAGCTCCTCGATCTGACGATGAACATCCTCAGCTCGTGACGACGCCTGCGTAGCCGGAGACTGCGCACTGACAGAGGGGGCCCGGGATGACTCCGAAGCCAAATACGCGCCGTAGGATCCCGTACCGTAGCACGTACCCTTCTGAAGACCGCCAACGGCGGTCATCCAGAGCTCGTCCGGCAATGGCTCTGCAGGCGGCTGGGAGGAAGTACCAGCCCCTCCCTCTGCTTGCGCACTAGCAGCAGCAGCAGCATCAGCCGCCTCCTTCTGTAGCCGAACAAACTCGGCCTAGAACATGTTTGCTAACGTGTAAGTGTTTACTAAAGTCTATATTGATATCTATTTTCCTGTTTTCTAAATTATAGTCAGTTAATATTAGTTGAATAGAACTTACATATGCCTGCGTCGCCCTCTCGTCAATGAAGTCCCCAGCCCTCCGATGGGTGACCAGGAAGACGGTCACCATGTTCGGGTCCTCACCCTTCTTTACCTGTTAAAATATATTATCTATTATTAGTATTAAACATTATATCGAACTATATATAAATTAATGTCCGTCATAGGAAACGTACCAGACGACGAAAATGCTCCGTCATCGGAATGGAGCCGCCACACCACTTACCGGCGCTCGACCGCGCCACCTTGGCCTTCTCAGACCGCTCCTGGTACTGGCGCTCGCTGAATCTAGCCTTCATCGCAGTCCACTGCTCTGGCGTAATCCAACCCTGGATCGGACGTCCGGCGCGATCACGATGCTTCTGGTCGTCGATCGCATCACGGATGAGCTTGGCTATGACGGCAGGAAATTGGCCCTCGATCCTCGCCGCCCGGTGTGGTGGATAGAAATAGGTCCTCTACAAGAAGTAAAATACAAAAGTTGTATAATATACAAAAATAATTATTAAAATTTAAAAATAAACAATTTTTTTACCTTGAAGTGGGCGAACCAAAAGGCCTTCCTATCTGCGGGAGCATCTGAGTAGTTGAGCCAAGGCCCACCATAGTTCTGCCTCACAAATGTCCCCAGCTGTCTCTGTACTGCAGAAGGCCGATATCTATACAATAATAATTTTTCATGAATATATATGTACATATAATCATTTGAGAAATATATAATAATTAATTAACTTACTTCATAGGCCCGTCCGTTCAAATCTCCATACGCGTCTCGCCCGGGGGAGCGCATGGAGGGTCGCTCTCACCTCCTGCCTGGGCAGGATCAGTCTGATCGCCGTCCTCCATATGATCGGCGTGGGCTCCCTCCATAGAGCCGTCGACAGTAGGAATGCTGGACGGGGGATCAGGGATGCTGGATGCAGGATCAGGAAGGCTGGACGACGAGGGAGGAGTCGCCAACCTGCTAGAACTGCCCTGTCCCGGTAATGGACCGGGAACAGGAAGGCTGGACGACGAGGGAGGAGTCGCCAACCTGCTAGAACTAGCCTGTCCCGGTAATGTACCGGGAACAGAATGGTACACTGGCGTACTCGGAGATGAGGATGAGGGTACGGAACTGCCCTCTCCATCCCCAGCCCGAGGCTGACGGGACTGCCTAATATATAATCCTCCGCGTCGTCCGAATGGTCTAGTCATACCTGACAATAAAACATATGACAATAAAACAAAAAAACATATTTATATGATAGACATCACAGATTTTTGAAAAATATCATAGTCAAAAAGTGTCACTGAAGTGTCAATAAAAGTGTCAATAGAGTGTCACTGAAGTGTCACAGATTTATATGATAGAAGTGTCACTAAAGTGTCAAATATGATGATAAAACAAACGTACAGATTTAATCCTCTTCTGAAAATTCATCTAGTTCGTTTAGCTCATCTACTTCTTCTTCTTCTTCTTCTTCCTCCTCTACATCTTCACTTTCATCTGCATCTTCCTCTTCAGATAATTCTACTTCTTCTACACAATTAGATGTGTAATAGGAAACTTCCGTCGTGTCCACTTCTATAATATTTGTTACAAAAGGTAGTTCATCCTGTTGATAAGCTATATCGTCAACCTCAAAGGTATTTCTAGATTTGGTCTTGCATACTGCCCACCAGTTCGACCTTGTTGTTCCCCGTTTAGGATAACTTGTGAAGTACACGAGCTGAGCCTGACTTGATAGGACAAATGGTTCATAGGCTTGATATCGACGCCGATAGTTTATATCAACAAGACCGTGCTTGTCTACTTTCCAACCTTGACCTTCAATCGGATCGAACCAATCACACCTGAATAACACAATCTTAGCAGGCTCTATTCCATAACTATATGTCAGCTCCACAATCTCCCGTAACACGCCATAGAAATCGTTGCCCGCATCAACATCTTTGTAGTTCAAAGATCTGATACACAAACAGCTGTTTTTGGTGGAATCGAGATCCACAAAGTTGTCTCTGATCGGGCAAGTTGTTGACTTGAACCTAAACCTATTAACACAGTAGCTTGGCCATATTTTTGCAGCATAAATTGGTCCCTTGGCTAGCGTTCTAATAGACTCATTCTCAAGTCTTGCGTATGGACGATCGACCTAAATACCACGAAAGAAGCAATTAAGCTCATTCTCAATCAAGTGCATATACAAAAAGGTAATTACAGAGTTCTCAAGTCTTACATATGCACTCAACCATGATGGAAAATAACGCCTCATTTCTTGTTCTAGTTCTTCTTCTGTTATGTGTGGCCTACCCGACCTCACATCATCATTAAATATGCTGAAAATAACATCGTTCAATTAATGTAATAGTATAATAATTAACACTATTAAAATAATATAGACGTATTAATTACTTACTCTTCCAGTTTCTCTACTTCCTCCTCGTCGCAGTTGAGTAATACATACACCTGAGCAGCCCTTAGCTCATCATCGTTCAGATATCTCTTTTTCATCTTACCCGATGGCTTTCCTGGAGCATTAAATACCTTCAGTATTGTATCATTACTTTCATGATCTCCCTCGTCGTTTCTGGAAGCTCTCGTTCTGTTAGTTACAACATGAGGCTTGAAATACATCGAACAAAAGTTTGTAATCTCCTCGAGAACATAGGCTTCACAAATAGAACCCTCGACCCGTGCCTTATTTTTCACCTTTTTTTTTAGGTGATTCAAATGTCGCTCGAACGGGTACATCCATCGATATTCGACGGGTCCACCAACACGTGCCTCATAGGATAGATGAATCGGCAAATGCTCCATAGAGTCGAAGAATCCAGGAGGAAACACCCTCTCTAGCTTGCATAGTGTTACCGCAATGTCCTTCTCTTGCTTTTCTAGACGATCAACGAGCAATTTCTTAGAACAAAGATCCCTGAAGAATATGCTAAGCTCCGTCAATGGATCCCAAACTGCCTGCGGTAAGAATTCCCGAAATGCAATCGGAATTAACCTCTCCATGAATACGTGACAATCGTGGCTCTTCATACCCGTCAATTTGTTTTCCTTCGGATCGACACATCTTCTCAGATTTGACACATATCCGTCTGGAAATTTTAGGCCCTGGATCCACCGACAAAGTCTCACTTTATCCTCCTTGTCCAGCGAAAAAATTGACTTCGGAAGGAACTGTTTTCCATTCTGCTGTATCAAATGCAACGCAGGACGTTTGCATATTTCTTTTAAGTCTAACCTGGCCTTGGGATTGTCTTTCGTTTTTTCCTTTACGTCCATCACAGTATTAATTATGTTATCAAACACATTCTTCTCAATATGCATGACATCAAGATTATGTCTGATCAGATTGGTACTCCAGTATGGCAGATCCCAGAATATGCTCCTCTTTGTCCAGTTATGAACTCTACCAAATCCATCGCACTTGTACCCAGTTGTAGGATCTTCGATAGCACTTGGAAAATCTTTAACCTCCTCCCATATCGTGTCTCCGCACCACCTTGGCGGTGGATCACCCTTCTCTACAACGCCGGCACGGAAAGCATTCCTGTTCCTTCTGAACGGATGATCTTTTGGCAGAAATTGCCGATGACAACCAAAGAAGCACGACTTTCCGCCGTGTTTCAAGCGGAAAGCCTTACTACGGTCCATGCAATACGGACATGAGAGACGGCCATGAGTGCTCCATCCAGATAACATTCCATAGGCCGGAAAGTCGTTGATGGTCCACATAAGGGTTGCCTTCATCTGAAAATTCTGCTTCCTGGAAACATCGTACGTGTTAGCGCCTACTTCCCATAACTGATTCAACTCATCTATCAAAGGCTGTAAGTACACATCAATGTTCCTCTTGGGATTGTTCGGACCAGGAATTATAACGGTTAGAAACATGTACTGAGTCTTCATGCACATCCAAGGCGGTAGGTTATACGGAGTAACAATCACAGGCCAGCACGAATACTGGGATCCTGAAAGACCAAAGGGAGTAAAACCGTCAGAAGATAGTCCCAACCTGACATTTCGCGGATCTGAAGCAAAATCTGGATACACTCGATCAAAGTGCTTCCACGCTTCTCCATCGGATGGGTGATCCAACACTCCTTCAATCTGTTCACGCATGTGCCAACTCATATTTTCGGCCGTCTCTTTCACCATAAATAATCTTTGCAACCGCGGCGTTAAAGGCAAGTAGTGCATTGAATCGGTCGGTCTTCTTGCACCGGTAGACCTTCCTGTACTAGTTCTCTTATAGCGATCAGCACCACAAAATCTGCACACATCTGCGTCCTTGTCGTCTTTGTAGTACAGCATGCACCCATTGCGACATGAATCGATTTTCTCGTATCCCATCCAGAGCGATCTCACCATCCTCTTAGACCGGTAGAAGTCTTTAGGCAACTTAGCACCCGCCGGCAAGATCTCTATAATCAACTCCAACACTCAGTTGTAGCATTCTTGCGACATGTTAAAATTTGACTTAATGCTCAACAGTCTTGTAACCACCTCCAACGGTGAATGATCCTCACAACCAGGATACAATGGAGTCATTGCATTCTCCAGCAACTCCATGAACTGTGCAGCATCGGCGTTCGGTGCCTCCTCAGGTGCATTATGAACGAAACTAGGCCCCGCAGCATCGAAAACCATGTTCACGCATCCGTCGTCGTATGCATGATTATCTGAAACAAAATTAGGTCCCGCATGCATATACGGCTCAACGTAAGGCTCCGGCTCTGATGCTAAAGACACAAGTTCTCCGTGTGCGGTCCACTGATAGTAATTAGGCGTGAAACCCCTCGAGTACAAATGATATGTCACTTCCACTTCTGGATAATATTTCATGTTATGACATTTCACACACGGACACTTAATTTTGGTGCCGTCCATGTACTGAGGGAACGCCTTAGCAAACTGCAGGAACTGCTCTACTCCCGCTATGTATTCATCCCGCACACCACACATATCATCAGGACGACGATTGTACATCCATGAACGATTCCGCAAGTAGTAATTCATATCCATTTGAAAATAATTCTGCAAAGATGGACACACATTATCCAACAGGCACAAATTCGTATATAATGTCTTATTATGGGACACACATTAGTAGCGGACAGTTACTAATAACAATGATATGCAATCTAGGTCAAACTAGGTTGTACTCAGTCAAACAAAGTCAAACAAGGTCAACCTAAGTCAAACAAAGTCAAACAAGGTCAAAGTAGGTCAAGGGTTGACCTATAGTTGACTTTGTCAACTCTTAGTCCAATCTAAGTCAAATATCCTATTTCTAGTCATTACCTACCAAGGTACCCTTTACCTTATCGCTATTGGTATCCCATTACCAATACCTTATAATTTATATCTTACTAGACCCTAACTAGCCCATACTAGCTAGCACACACCAAATAATGAGCAATAGTGAGTTACCAAAGCAAACTGATCAGACTAAAGAATGCCAATTAACAGAGCAGTGGGTTATCACATTGAATGGGAAGAAAGCAAGGCAAGTACATTACTAATTTACAGTTTACAGGAACCCAATGTTAAAACATTCATTCAACTCATTAGGAAGAACAAAACTCAGGTATAGGAATTAAACCATTCACTTGGTTAACAGTCAATTCAATTTCAGTTATTCAAGGGAATCAGTTGACACATTCAGTGGATTTATCTCAGGAATAGGAAAACCAATCTCAGTCCTATTTACAGTTTAAGGAAAATGAAATCTATATTTCTTTTGAAAATAGTGTATACAAAAAGGAAAATCAGAGTCTCAGGTTTAACACAGTGAAGTGATATATGTGTCAAGAATATTACTGAATGTTAAAGGAAACAGTGGCAGACATTTGTGTTCAAGTGTCAATGCAAACAGTGAGCTAACTAACATTAAGAAATCTGGAATTATATTAACAGTTGCAAATGAAAGAAAATTCAGTGAGCTAATGACTAGAATGGAAAACAGTGAGCTAACATGAAATCAGTGAACAAGGAAACTGAGAATACATCTCAGGAAAATAGGAAGGGAAATCAGTTCCCAGTCCTGCATGTCTTCGAGAACCAACACACACTCCAATTTCTCATACTCAAACATATAGCCTATTCTAATTAAGCAATCCTGCAGTAAACACAAACTAAAACATGTGGGGATCATTATAACTCATCAAAAGGAATCAGTTCAATTCAGTTCAAGGAAGAACAGCAAACCAAATTCCTGAGTTTTCATCAAACCAATTTAAATCGAACCCCATGTCCAATATCCCATTCTCAAATCACAAGCCTAATCAGAAATAAAAAAAAAAGAATTAACAGGTACTAATACATGTGTTACAACCAATGATAACTGAACAACAATTAGAAATCAAAAAATTTTGGAATTGAAGTTCAGGGGACAATCAAAACTGATTCATGAGTATCAGTCAACCTATTGAAACCAACTCGAGTCCAAATTCCATTCCCATATCATAAAACTTAATTTAATAAGTAAAGATCAATCTATCATAGGCTAATACACATGTAGGAGTAATATTGGTACTTAAAACATTTGTTAGAATCAGATTAACAGGATTGACATAGGAAAAACTTGAAACGTATCATGTATCAGTCATGTAAAGTCAACCCACATATGTTCGAATCCCATATCACAGCAACGACCCATTCTCAATGTAAATATCAACTAACATAGATTAACAACATGTCTAGGATTCAAATCTAGCATTTAAATCACAATTTAAACTATTTAAACTAGGAATAAATCTGTGTCTGTGTGTGTGTGTGTATGTGTATGTGTCTGTGTCTGTGTGTCCGTGTCCGTGTGTGTCTGTGACTCTGTGTGTGTGTGTGTGTGTGTGTGTGTGTGTGTGTGTCAGTGTCCGTGTGTGTTCGTGTGTGTATGTGTGTGTGTGTATGTCCGTGTCCGTGTGTGTCCGTGTGTGTGTGTGTGTGTGTCCGTAGGAGAGGAGGAGGAGTTAGGTTAGGGTTTACCTGACGAAGAGGAGGAGGAGCTCGAGGAGGAGGAGGAGGACCACGACGGGGTAGGGGTCGCCGGGGGGGAGTCGCCGGAGGAAATCACGGGGGGGGGGGGGAGTCGCCGGAGGAGAAAATTTGGAGAGGGGGAGGAAATTTGGAGAGGGAAAAATTTTCGAGAGGGGGGAAAAAGAGCACAGCGTGCCCTAAGTAAAATAGTTAGCGACGTCACCAGTTGACGTCGCTAATAGTCGCAAAAATTTTAATATAGGCGACATATTTTTATACTATGTCGCTGGACGTCGCTGTTCAGCGACGTCGCGTTCATAGTGTCGCTGAACGTCGCTAGTCAGCGACGGTTTGCGACATCAATTGTAGGGAGTCGCTATCTAATATGTTTAGCGACGGAATTTTAATCCGTCGCTACATAACGTCGCTAATAGAACATATTTTAGTAGTGTTATCCCTGATCATTCTCACCTTCTCTGCTGCTTCGGTCACCATCTCAGGTCCAAGCAACACTCGTTCTCCGACGTCGTCCCAAGCAAGTGGAGTGCGGCAACGACGTCCATAGAGTGCCTCGAACGGTGTCATACCGATGCTAGCTCGGTAGCTGTTGTTGTAAGAGAACTCTACCAAGTGCAAATGGTCTTCCCAAGACCCTCTAAATTCCAGGACGCAGGATCTCAGCATGTCTTCTAGCGTCTGGATTGTTCTCTCTGATTGTCGGTCAGTCTGGGGGTGGTAGGCGGTGCTGAACTTCAGTTGGGTTCCCAAGCTGTCATGTAAACTCTTCCAAAAGTGAAAGGTAAATCTAGTATCTCTGTCAGATACGATACTTACCGGAACTCTATGAATCGGTAGATGTGTCGCATGTATAGTGCTGCCAACTTCTCGGTGGATAAACCAACCTTGAAGGGGATAAAGTGAGCTGACTTCGTCAGTCGGTCCACAATAACCCAAATAGCATCCTTTCCTCCTTGGGATCGAGGCAGTCCCGATACAAAATCTATTATGTGCTCCCATTTCTACTCCGGAATGTCAAGCGGCTGCAATAATCCTGCTGGTCTCTGTCTGCTAGCTTTAACTTGCTGACAAATTAAACATCTAGCCACATACTTGGATACGTCCTTCTTCAGTCCGTACCACCACACTATTGTACGCATATCCCGATACATTTTGTTGGCTCCAGGATGTATGGAATACTGCGACTGGTGCGCTTCCTGTATCAGCTCGTTCCTCAGTTCGCCAGTTGGTACGCAAAGCCTCGTACCATTCTTCAGTGCTCCGTCGCTGGCGATTGAGAATCCTTCAAGTGTTCCTGCCAGCACTTGGTCTCTGAGTTTGTAAAGTGTCTCGTCCTGGAATTGTGCCTCCTTGACTCTGTCCATAAGACTTGAACGCACTTGCAACTGCATCATTGTTTATTCAGCTCCTCGTACAATGGCTTCTCTTTCTATTTCTTCATCTTTTCTTCAGGCAGTACAATCTCCAATCCAAGTTTCTCTTTGTCCTCCAGCAAATGACGCTCTTTGGTCAAGAACATTGCCATCGGATATCGACTAAGTGCATCTGCAACAACATTAGCCTTACCCGGATGATACTGCAGCTTGATGTCAAAATCCTTCATCAGCTCCAGCCATCGTCTCTGTCTCATGTTCAGCTCCTTCTGAGTGAAAACATATTTCAGACTTTTGTGGTCTGTAAATATTTCCACTCTCTCTCCATACAGATAGTGCTTCCATAGCTTCAAAGCAAATATCATCGCTGCTAGCTCCAAATTATATGTGGGATAGTTATTCTCATGAGTCCGTAATTGCCTAGATGCATAAGCAATTAATTTCCCATGTTATTGAAGAACGCAACCCAATCCCTTACCGGAAGCATCACTATGGATTGAAAAACCGCCGGTACCTGCGGGTAGCGCAAGTATCGGCGCCGTTGTAAGCCTCTTCTTCAGTTCCTCAAAAGCTGACTAGCAAGCTTCAGACCATATGAATTCCTCGTTCTTCCTGGTAAGCTTCGTCATTGGTTCACCAATCTTGGAGAAATCCTTCACGAACTTCCGGTAGTAGCCAGCTAAACCCAGAAAGCTTCTGATTTCTGTAACCAAGCTTAGTGCAGTCCACTTCTCAATAGAAGCTATCTTCTTTGGATCCACCGAAATTTCTTTTCCTGTGACAACATGGCCCAAAAATTCCACATTGTCTAAAAAGAATTTGCATTTGGATAGCTTACCATAGAGCTTCTCCTTCCTCAAGGTACTCAGCAATTTCCTCAGGTGCTCTTCATGCTCTTCCTCAGTCTTCGAGTAGATCAGTATGTCATCGATGAAGACAACAACAAACTGATCAAGGTATTCATGGAAAACCTTGTTCATGAGGTTCATGAATACCGCGGGAGCATTTGTCAGTCCAAGCGGCATGACCAAGAATTCAAATTACCCATACTTGGTGTTGAACGCCGTCTTGGGAATATCCTCCTTCCTGACCTTGATTTGATGGTAGCCTGACCTGAGATCTATCTTCGAAAATACCTTGGCTCCACTCAGTTGATCAAACAGGTCGTCGATCCGGGGCAGGGGGTACTTGTTCTTGATGGTGATATTGTTCAGCGCCCGGTAGTCAATGCACATCCGCACGGTTCCATCCTTCTTGGGTACGAACAAAACTGGTGCTCCCCAGGGTGAAGCCCCGTCTCTGATAAATCCTTGTGCCTTTAGCTCGTCGATCTGATCCTTCATCTCCTTTGCCTCCTTGGGGTTGACTCTGTAGCATCCCTGAGAAATAGGGGAAGAACCAGGTACTAGATCGATGGTGAATTCCACACCTCGATCCGACGGCAATCCTGGAAGACTATCTGGAAAGACGTCCATAAATTCCGCGATGATAGGGTGAGGAGGCCCGGGTTCATCGGTGATTGAGGAGTAGATAACACTCTTCATGTCTTCCGGAGATCGAGAGATTTCAAACTCCGGTTCTCCCGGTGGGCTGAAGATTACACAACCTCGGTGACAATCTACCAGCGCATGCTGTTCACTTAACCAGTCCATCCCTAGGACTACATCACAGTTGGGCAGGGGCATCACTAGTAAGGGTGTTAAAAACTGATGGCCTGAGATAGTGATGGGACAGTTACAAGCCTCGGTGATGGGTATAGATCCACCACCAGTCATAACTCTACTAATCACCTTGCTAAGTCCCGTATCTAGGTGGTGTGCAGAAATAAACTCTGATGATATGAAACTATGTGATACACCCGAATCAAATAATGCTAGAGCAGGATGTGAAAATACATAAATGGAACCTGTGATGACATCAGCGGTAGGTTCCTGCTCTGGTTCCTGCTCATCAGCTGCTAGGGCAAAAGCTCGCCCGGTCTTCTGTTGGTGCCGTCCGAACCGTTGTTGCTGAGTGGGTAGGGGAGCTCTTTGTTGAGTTGCTCCGGTTCGGTGGACTGACGAGGGACAGTCCCTCACTTGGTGGGTGGCAGACCCACAGACTAGGCAGTGTCCTAGCTTTTTTCTGCATATGTTCGACTGATGTCCTGGCCTCTTGCAAAAATCACAGACAGGGATCTGCTTCTGAGGCGCTCTGTCATTTGTCCTTGCCTGATGGTGCTGCTGCTGGTGCACTACCAAAATACACTCATTTAGCGACGGTTTTTTAGCGATGGACTTTTTTCGTCGGTATTAGCGACGGTTTCGTGGCCGCTGAGCGACTGATTTCCGACTACAAGCCTTTGCCATTTTTATTTTAATTTTAGGGGAAGGAAAGGTCGCACATCCGTCGCTAGACTGTCGGTGTTATAGCGACGGATTTACCGTCGTCGCTACACAGTCGATTATTTGGCGGAAATTGTGTAGGAAATTGGCGGGACATATTTGCGACGACTTAGCGACGGATATTCAGTCGGCACTTACCAAAATAGGCGACGGTTGGGCGACGGTCTTGTACCAGTCGCTCGTCCGTCGCTATATAAACGTTCCAGACTTTAAATAGAACGGCGGGAGAACTTTTTGCATTCCCCCCAAATTCACTCTCTCTCTCTCTCTCTCTCTCTCTCTCGCCGGTGTCGGCTTCGGTGATCGGCGTCGGTGTCGTCGTCGGCGTCGGCGTCCTCTCCTCTCTCTCTCTCCCGAAGGTAACCCCTCTCTCTCTCTCGATCTCTCTCTCTCTCTCTCTCTCGCGGTGTCGTATAGGGGCTAGGCGGCGGGTGGCTTGGGGCGGGGGCTGGGCGGTGGGCTTGGGGCGGGGGCGTCGGGGGCTGGGCGGCGGGCTTGGGGCTGGGGCGTCGGGGGCTGGACGGCTGGCTTGGGTCGGGGTCTGGGCGGTGGGCTTGGGGCGGGGGCGTCGGGGTCTGGGAGGCGGGCTTGGGGTTGGAGCGTCGGGGGCTGGGCGGGGGCGTCGGGGCCTGGGAGGCGGGCATGGGGTTGGGGCGTCGGGGGCTGGACGGCTGGCTTGGGTCGGGGTCTGGGCGGTGGGCTAGGGGCGGGGGCGTCGGGGTCTGGGAGGCGGGCTTGGGGTTGGGGCGTCGGGGGCTGGGCGGCTTGCTTGGGTCGGGGTCTGGGCGGTGGGCTTGGGGCGGGGGCGTCGGGGTCTGGGAGGCGGGCTTGGGGTTGGGGCGTCGGGGGCTGGACGGCTGGCTTGGGTCAGGGCTGGGCGGTGGGCTTGGGGCGACGGCGTCGGGGGCTGGACGGCTGGCTTGGGGCGGGGGCATCGGGGGCTGGGCGGCTGGCTTGGGTTGGGGGCTGGGCGGTGGGCTTGGGGCGACGGCGTCGGAGGCTGGGCGGCTGGCTTGGGGCGGGTGCGTCGGGGCTATTTGCAACCGCCGCACACCCATAAGCACTCTTCATATATATATGCAACCGAACTACTGGGCGGCGGGCTTGGTGCGGCGGGCTTTGGTCGAGGGCGGCGGGTGGCTTTGCTTCTCAAATTCGTCTGAGTTTATATATTGGCTAAATAATATGTTATCCATATTGGGTGTTCCATTAGTTTGGTGGTATTTGGATTAGTAAATGTGAATATATATGGAGTTTGGATTCATGGTGTATATGTTCACTGTCTCAAGGACAGTGCGAGTTCTATCAGTTGTGTGCTTCTGTATAGATGTTTATATCTATACATCTAGCTGTGATATACATATGTGTATGTCAGAATCTCAGTTAGCGACGGACTAGTTACCGGTTAGCGACGGATATTTCCAGCTCCATTATTTGCATTAATCTACGGTACGACATGGTGACGGATATTCCCTGCAGCCATTCGACTGGCGAGGCAGAAACTATGTTGTCGTAGATAAAGTTGCCTATCCTCCGACCCTCATCCCTCGGCAATAATGATACGACAACCTATCACTATATCTTATATAGTAGTAGATGATGTCTTAGTATTACATTAGTGAGTTCATCTTGATTCTGTTACGTACGTCCTTCAGATACTAGATACGATAAGGTTAACATATACTACACGATATATGTATACAGAATATAGATGATTCACACTAATATATGCTAGAATGAATCTTGGGTTGTGCTCTGAGCCATCCGTTCTCACACTTAAAACACATAGGAATTAGTAGTGTGAAAGCGCCTGAGAGAGTGAGAGCGCCGGAGGGGGGAGGAGAGAGAGAGAGTAAAATGGTACGATATGGTAAAGTAGTACTGTATTTTGGCTCCAGTTCCAGCTCCATTTGATCTACGGTACGACATGGTGATCAGGACATAGTACCTGCAGCCATTCGACTGGCGAGGCAGAAACTATTTAGCCGTAGATAAAGTTGACTGTCTTCCGACCCTCATTCCTCGGCAATGATGATACGACAACCTATCGCTATATCTTATATAGTAGTAGATGATGTCTTAGTATTACATTATGTGAGTTCATCTTGATTCTGTTACGTACGTCCTTCAGATACTAGATACGATAAGAACATATACTACACCATATGTACAGAACATAGATGATTCACACTAATGTATGCTTGAATGAATCTTGGGTTGTCTTCTGAGCCATCCGTTCTCACACTTGGCAAAAAATCAAATTTTTATACTTTATCGGCTTTCGAAAATGTACTCAAATTACATGATGGTTCCTTTAGTTAGCTTGCTTCTGTTATAATTATATTATTTGTGACTATCGATCTTACCAGATGGCACCCATGACCCGATGAGCGGCACGTCGTTTGAGGAAAACAGTGAATGCTGAGGTGGCTCCTCCTACAGTTAAGGCAGAAGTGGTACCGGTTGCTAGTGAGACCGGGAGTTCTATTCATCCAGTACCGGTAGCTAGTGAGAGCGAGAGGACTCTTCATGCAATCCTTGCAATGGACGACAGCTCTCCTCGTGCCAAAAATCTCGCTTTTTCGAGGTGGTTGCGTGAACGTATCACTGAGCGTTTGCGTGAGCAGCGTGGTTCTCATTAGCTATTAGTACTTATTTGTATTGGACTATTTGTATTGGGTTGTTTTTGTATTAGACTATTTGTATTGGACTACATATTGAGTTGTTTTTGTATTAGACTATTTGTACTGTCCTCCGACCCTCATCCCTCGGCAATGATGATACGACAACCAACAAGAGAGAATACTAGATCCATCTCAGTATGACGTATACTCTGATAAATCACAATTACAAGAATGATATCAGTAGTGGGATTGAGTGCTGGAGGAGATATTATCAGAGTATACGTCCTACTCAGATGGGTCTCCCATCGTTACTAATTTTTTCTGACAGCATAGTAGATGTGCTCCGTCAACAGATTCTTGCTCCGAGCCAAAACTTTGTCCCGGAGCTCAAGTAGACATCCTTCGTGTAGAGCTCGAGTGAGAGGTTCCTGACAGCATGGTGGTCTCATTTGTCAAAGTATCCGTGCTCATCCCACATTGGTTGTGGGACGAGCACGGATACTTTGACAAAGGAGACCACCATGCTGTCAGGAACCTCTCACTCGAGCTCTACACGAAGGATGTCCACTTGAGCTCCGGGGCAAAGTTTTGGCTCGGAGCCAGATTCTGTTGACGGAGCACATCCACCATGCTGTCAGAAAAAATAGTAACGGTCTGAGACCCATCTGAGTAGGACGTATACTCTGATAATATCCCCTCCAGCACTCAATCCCACTACTGATATCATTCTTGTAAAGGTGATCTCTCAGAGTATACGTCCTACTCAGATGGATCTCTCAGAGTGTCCTCTCCGGTTGGTTGTTTTCTGAGCCATCCGTCCCAGGGATTTGATTATGTATTTTGGTTTCTGTACTTTGGCTCCAGCTCCATTTGCATTAATCTACGGTACGACATGGTGATCAGGACGTAGTCCCTGCAGCCATTCGACTGGCGAGGCAGAAACTATGTAGCCGTAGATAAAGTTGACTGTCTTCCGACCCTTATCCCTCGGCAATGATGATACGACAACCTATCACTATATTTTATATAGTAGTAGATGATGTCTTAGTATTACATTATGTGAGTTCATCTTGATTCTGTTACGTTCTTCAGATACTAGATACGATAAGAACATATACTACACCATATGTACAGAACATAGATGATTCACACTAATGTATGCTAGAATGAATCTTGGCTTGTGTTCTGAGCCATCCGTTCTCACACTTGAAGATAAATCGAATTATAACGACGGATATTAGGTTACTCTTCAGGATAATTGATGTCTATTTTATATTAATTTGGTTTGGTCTATATGATTCTTGGATAATTGGCGTGCATTAAATTCGTATGTGCATATTTGGTCTATGTGATTCTTGGATAATTGGTGTGCATTATATATTGGTTTGGTTTATGCATATTTTTGTGAACAGGGAAAGTGTTGCAATTTTTTTTTTCAAAAAAATTCTCATTTACCGGTTAGCGACGGATATTTTCAGCTCCATTTGCATTAATCTACGGTACGACATGGTGATCAGGACATAGTCCCTGCAGCCATTCGACTGGCGAGGCAGAAACTATGTAGCCATAGATAATTTGCCTGTCCTCCGACCCTCATTCCTCGGCAATGATGATACGTGTCACGCCCCAGTACCGAAATACGGAGACGGACTAGGCCAGCTACACCATATGAGGTACGTAACGTCATACGGCGATCGTGGCTGTCGAGAGACTAGGGGGTACATGCTACAATCAAGTCTCCTATGGTCCCACAGAGTTCTATGTCTCAATCAATCAAATCACATCAGCAAATAGATGAACATTAAAGATAAAGCAGTAAGGCGTCCCTGACGCTGTATCAAAATGATCATGAGAGACTAGCTTCATAATTTAGCTATCTCGGAGAGTCAGGAGTACAAAATTATACACAACTGCAGTCTGTTTAATTATAATTATGTACTGACACAAAATCTCAAGTAATCCGGCTAACAGGTGCCGGTGGCTAAACGCCGCAAAAGTATAAGCAGGAGTGGTGGAGAAGAAACCCACTCGAGTCCCCGAACTGCCATGCTCCTAGTATGCACCATGGATGTCAGGGAGGAAGATCGTGTCCTCAGGCTCTGCTACGGGATCTGGCCAAACAAAACCAGCGGGGTCAGCCCCGAATAGCAAGTACCGCCAAAGGGACACAAGAGTTAAGACTAAAAACCCAGTTAATAGAATGACTGATAATAGTAATACTTATGCTACCATTATAGGGTAACGCCACATCCTCGAACCCATATGGCACCCTTACAACCAAACAAGGACAAAAGGTGCCGCATGGAGTCGGGACGCGTCGTACTCTATAACTTTCGCATAAGTTAAAGGATATAAACAATAAAATCTCCTGATCGTGACTTCGGTCGATAGCCTATCGCAGCACAATAACCAACCCAACAATCAAACAAGAACATGGGTTGGATCATGTACCATGATAGACCATGTTCCTCGGTCATTCACAGAAGTAGCACTTCACAACCAGAATAAGTCTTCCGTTCATAACTTCGGTCCACAGCCTATCATAGTACGATAACCAACCCAACAATCAAACAAGAACATGGGTTGGATCACGTACCATGACAGTCCGCTTCCCTCAGTTACTCACGGAAGGTAATAGGATACAAGCAAGTCGTTTTCACGGCCAATCAAGTCTACGAGTTTCTAGTGGGACGAGGTTATCCTCGCATCATGTTATGTAGAAATCCTCAGATCGTATCTTTCCAGCAAGGCTAGCCAACCCAGGGGTTCGCGTAGACAGGTATGATTGAGCACAGGTCCCTCGTAGGGCCACCTTGCTAAAACATATAATATATAGCAGGAATTAATCGGATACAGTCATCCACTCGTTACAGATGACACAATATCCGTGGAGACCAGCCGGCGCGTCAAGACAGTATCTCAAGGCGGCTGGTGTAACACGATCTCGGGATTTTGCCCTCCCCATGCATCTAGTATATTTAGTTGCCTAATTTAACCCTAGGTGAAATCTTGGATTTTCATGCTGTGGCCTGCATGATTATCCTCCTAAAGTCGTACTTTAGTACGAGTACCCCAAAGAGGATCCATGTCAATCAGTATGTCAACATGTTCTACCCTCCTTAGTGTAATGCATCATTGCAAATACGCCATATAGAGTTACAAGTCATTTGTCGAGCATGAACAAGAACTGGGACATTCAGGTACATGTATCAGGTATGAACACTTTGTTCTCCGGGTCACATTAGTGCTCATATCATGCTCGGGACAAAAGGCGTAAGGATATAAAATGGGCATATAATATATATATATATATATATATATATATATATATAATAATAATAATAATAATAATAATAATAATAAGGTAACAATATATGGCACAAAAGTCCATGCGGCTCAAGGGGAGTGAGTCCATGCGGCCGGGTCAATACTGGTTCATGCGGCTGGGACTACACGCTCATGCGGCTCAGAGAGCCCCAAGGCGCATGCGGCTGGAAGGTCGGGTTCATGCGGGCAAAGGGGTGTCAGCGTATGCGGCTGGTGATGGGTGATACATATGCGGCTGGATGATGGATGGGCCTTATGCGGCCCAAAAACAGTAGCGCATATGCGGCTGGGTGCAAAAGAAACTCATGCGGCTCGAAGGCTAGCCGCATGAAGTCCATGCGACAGGGGCTCATGCGGCTGAGTCTGAACAAGGCTATGCGGCTCAATTACTTGCCGCATGAAGATTCATGCGGTCAAGTACTCAAGCAAGTCTTATGCGGCTAGGAAGGACTTTCCATGCGGCTGAGCTCGAACGAGTCTCATGCGGCTGGAAAGGCCATGCGGCTCAGAGGCTTGCCGCATGAGGATTCATGCGGTCAAGTACTGCTCTTCTTCTCCACTTGTCCGAGAAGAGGAGCCAAGCAACCATGGCTTCCAAACAACACAAAACCTTCATCCGGAGCCCAAATCGGAACTTCCTTAGGTCAAAATGGGGTAGAACAAAATTCTCTACAACATGGAACCATCAAAACTTAAAAATAATGAAGTTTGCTAGATCAAAACCAAGAAAATTCGAAAATGGTTAAAACCTAGATCTACAAAGATTAAAGCTTCGAAATGGAAAACTTCAAGTTCTAAACTAGTATAGAATAAGGAGAAGAACATATTTTGACAAATAATTTTGTAAGAAAACATCAACAACATTTATGGATCCATCTCTTGAGCAAGTTGGTACTTGCCTTGGTTGGTGGAGGAAAGTAAATGAGAGAATAAATGAGAGGAGAGAGAATGAGTTGAGTTATTATATAGAATCTTGAACCCATGGGTTCATGATGAACCAAGGTGAACCAAGAATAGGTTCCCCAAATGAGCCAAAACTGTAGGCCCAAATGCAGAAAATAAATTATGAAATAATATTTTATCAAATATTTTTGGGAAATACATGAAGAAATACAGCATATAAATATCGTATAAATACAAAGTAAATACAATTTATCGGTTTACGTATTAAAATACGTATTCCAGGATCGGGGAGTGACATCTCTACCCTTCTTAGAAAAATTCCGTCCTCGGAATTCCAGCCAAGACAGGATAGTGAAATCAGGGCAAGCAAGGCACAATCATATACAAGTTAACTATCATAGCAGTTATTATCATACATCACAAGGTGCAAAACAAGCAGGTACAGATAAGCATGGAATCGTGTCAATAAGGTGCAAAAATATACCTTATCAGTCAAACAAATACGGATATCGAGATCTGAGCTCGTCCTCGCGCTCCCAGGTTGACTCTTTCGGAGAGTGATGGTTCCAAGAAACACGGACAAGGCTGATCGTCCGATTCTTGAGTACCTTCTCTCGCCGGTCTAAAATAGATACGGGTTGTTCCTCGTAAGTTAGGTCGGTACCAACGACTAACTCAGAATGATCGAGGATATGACTCGGATCCGGGACATACCCACGTAATTGGGACACATGAAACACATCATGTATGCCAGTTAACGAAGGCGGAAGGGCAAGTCGATAAGCCACATCGCCTACCCGAGCGAGAATCTTAAAAGGACCAACGTATCTTGGACTAAGCTTTCCTCGGGTCCCAAATCTGATGATACCCCGAGTAGGCGAAATCCGCAGAAACACTTGGTCGCCAACTCTGAACTCTAGAGGCCTACGATGCTGATCTGCCCAATGACGATGTCGGTCCTGTGCAACTCGAAGGCGTTCTCTGACCAACTTAACTATCTCGACAGTCTGCGTGATCGTCTCTGGCCCCAACAAATTTCGTTCTCCGACATCATCCCATGCCAAAGGGGACCTGCACTTCCTTCCGTACAATGCTTCGAACGGGGCCATCTGAATGCTAGCCTGATAGCTGTTGTTATAGGAGAACTCTACTAGATGAAGGTGATCCTCCCAAGATCCGCCAAAATCCAAGGTACACGCCCGTAGCATATCTTCTAACGTCTGAATGGTTCTTTCTGATTGCCCGTCAGTTTGTGGATGATAAGCAGTACTGAATCTTAACTTGGTTCCCAAACTTTGGTGTAAGCTCCGCCAAAAATGGGAAGTAAACCGCGTATCCCGATCTGATACTATACTAACTGGAATACCGTGCTGCCTTACTATCTGCTTCATGTACATTTCTGCTAACTGCTCAGTAGTCTGTCCAACTCGGAAGGGAAGGAAATGAGCGACCTTCGTGAGTCGATCTACTATTACCCAGACTGCATTCTTGCCAGCCGGGGATCTAGGTAGACCGGTCACGAAATCCATCGTGATGTGCTCCCATTTCCATTCTGGGATAGGAAGCGGCTGAAGCAACCCTGCTGGTCTCTGCTGCTCGGCTTTCACCTGCTGACATACCAGACACTTGGATACAAATCTCGCTATCTCTCTTTTCATGCCATTCCACCAAAAGTACTGCCTGATATCTCGATACATCTTCGTTCCTCCTGGATGAATGGAGTAAATAAAACTATGAGCTTCGGACATAACTTCTTGCCGAAGGTCTCCACTCGGTACACAGAGTCTGTTTCCAAACCTGAGCGTACCATCTTCATGAATCACTAACTCCTTCCTACGGCCTGATTCACACTCCGACCGCAACTTCTGAATCTGTGAATCTCCTGCTTGTGCTGCCCTTATCCTCTCTACTAAGGTTGACTGAATCTGCATACTGGTCATTCTTCCTATATCCCTTGGCAAAACTACTTCGATTCCCATACTCTGAAGGTCTTCTAAAATATGCTTCTGCGAGGTCAAGATAAAGGCACTGTTTCTCCTACTCAGTGCATCTGCAACTATATTCGCCTTGCCTGGATGATACTGAAGATCTAAATCAAAATCCTTCAGCAGTTCTAACCATCTTCTTTGCCTCATGTTCAAATCTCGTTGCGTGAATACGTATTTCAAACTCTTATGATCAGTATAAATCTCTACCCGATCCCCGTACAAATAATGCCTCCACAACTTGAGTAAAAACACCACAGTCGCTAACTCCAAATCGTAAGTCGGGTAATTCTTCTCATGGTCTCAAAGCTGCCGAGACGCATATGCTATCACCTTTCCATGCTGCATCAATACACATCCAAGACCCTTCCCAGATGCGTCATAATATACTGTAAAGCCTCCCGCTCCTACAGGAAGCGTCAAGATCGGGGCTGAGATCAACCTCTTCTTCAATTCTTCAAATGATGCCTGACAGCTAGCTGACCAAACAAACTCCACGTCCTTGTGCGTCAAAAGCGTTAAGGGCGCAGAGATCTTGGCAAAGTCCGCCACGAACCTTCTGTAGTAACCAGCTAATCCCAAGAAACTTTGCACTTCTGCAACCGTTCTCGGGACTGGCCAATGCTCTACGGCCTCAATCTTCTTCGGATCCACTGACACTCCTGCCCCAAAAATTACATGTCCCAGGAACGAAATGTGATCTAACCAGAATTCACACTTGTCGAGCTTCGCATAAAGTTGATGCTCCCTCAATGTCTGCAAGACAGTCCTAAGATGTTTCTCATGCTCCTCTTCACTGCTGGAATAGACAAGAATGTCATCTATGAACACCACCACAAATTTATCCAAGTACGGCAGAAAGATGTGGTTCATTAAATCCATGAATGCTGCGGGGGCGTTGGTTAGTCCAAAGGGCATCACTAAAAACTCATAATGCCCGTATCTAGATCTGAATGTTGTCTTCGGTATGTCTTGCTCCCGGACTCTTACTTGATAGTATCCCGACCGAAGATCGATCTTGGAAAAGATACTGGCCTTGCTCAACTGGTCAAACAGGTCATCAATCCTTGGTAGCGGGTACTTATTCTTCACTGTTACTGCATTCAGCTTGCGGTAGTCGATGCACATCCTCGTCAACCCATCCTTCTTGGGAACTAGAATCACTGGCGCGGCCCAGGGCGATTTACTGTCTCGGATGAATCCCTTAGACTTCAACTCTTCCTCATGTTGATACAACTTATCATGTTCTGACGGCGACATTCTGTAAACTCTGTCTGCAATAGGCCTCGATCCAGGGTTCAACTCAATGCTAAATTCTACCTCTCTGACTGGGGGTATCCCTGGGAGCTCATCAGGGAAGACGTCGAGAAAATCTTCGACCACTCTCGGAATCTGTCCTGGCTCTGACACTGCTGCTGAGATGATGCCTCCAGCCTGATTCTTCAAGGTTCGAGTAAAGATGAACTGCTCCATCCCAGGAACGCTGAATATGACCCTACCTCCTCTACAATCAATTGTCGCATGACTGTCTCTCAACCAGTCCATGCCAAGAACGATATCAAAATTCTCCATAGGAATTCAATCAATGATGCGGGCTGTAAATGCCCACACACCTCTACCGGACATGAAAAGCGCACTCTGCTAACTTCTACGAGCCCATTGCCGGTGAGTATATCCATCCTCTCCGGCAATGCCTCAAACTCTAATCCAATCCGTGTAGCATATTGTGCAGAGATGAATGAATGAGTAGCGCCTGAATCAAATAATGCTACAGCGGGAAATGAGGTGACGAGAATTTTACCTGCCACCACGTCACTAGATGCTAGAGCCTCTCCCAAGGTCAATGTGAGAGCCTGGCCCCGCGGAGCCCCTTGTTGCGGCCTTCCTCGACCATGCGGTTGCTGCCTCTGAGGGCCTTCGGCTTCCTGTGCCTGACGGAACATCTAAGCCTGCGTTGGTAGACGCTGGGCTAGGGGCCTTACTGCTAATACTGGCCCTCCACTCGGGGTTGCCACCGGAGCTGGCAACGCTGGAAACTGCTGAGCGGGCCCTCCTGGCCTCTGCATCATAGGACAAGTAGAAATACGTTGGTCTGAACTACCACACCTCAAGCATAAGCCATTCGCTGACCGACACACCTCCCTCGTGTGCCCTGCCTTCCCACAGAATGTACAGCCCTGGGGTGCTCCCTGACGCTGTTGCTGGTTCCTCGGCTGCTGATGCCGAACTGGCGCTGTATTAGTTGACACGGCCGTCCTTCGCGGCGCTCCTGCATCATGAATACGTACACCGGGTGCTGGTGCCGATGTTCGCTGCATTTCTCCTCCTCCAACCTGAGAATGAGATCTCTTCTGACCTCCTGCCCTCGATGCCAACCTCTGCTGGGTAAGCTCGTGCCTCCGGGCTGCCGTCAAGACAGCGTCAAATGTCTGGTAGTCGTGTCCTTCCACAAGCTGCAATAATTCCAAATGAAGTCCCTGCTGGAACCTCATAGCTTTCTCTGGCTCCGTTGCCACCATTGCTGGCGCGAAACGGCACAATCTGCAGAACTCTGCTGCATACCCATCTACGGTCTTGCCTGCTTGCTTGAGACTGATGAACTTCTGCTGGAGCTCATATCGAGCTACTACGCCAAAATACTTGGCCTTGAATCTGTCACTGAAGGTGGTCCAACGAACAGGGCGTCTTGTACCAACTTTTTCTGATGCCCACCAGTCGCGGGCAAGATCCTGAAGTACCAGTTTGACCTGATCAACCTTCTCATCATCTGGAACCTTGGCTGCCACAAGAATGGCT
This sequence comes from Iris pallida, assembly GCA_029216955.1. Lineage (NCBI taxonomy): Eukaryota > Viridiplantae > Streptophyta > Magnoliopsida > Asparagales > Iridaceae > Iris > Iris pallida. The sequence continues at coordinate 1,479,673 of JANAVB010020000.1, forward strand.
TCGATGTCTTGAATCCATGCATCCGCAGTGATGGCATCCTCCGTGCCAACAAAATACCTCGGGTTCAAGCGACGGAACCTTCATGATGCTCCCGAGTCAACCCCGGCACTCCTCTCAAGAGCTAACTGAATCCCTTGGTTCAGCAACACGTTCTGCTCCTGCTGCCGAGTCTGTTGTTGTTGGTTAGTGACAAAAAACCCCCGGATGATCTCCAGGAGTGCTACGGCGTCTGGTACTGCCGTCGCTGCTGGTGCTGCAGGAGTTTCAATACCCTGCGGCTGCACTGCCTCTGGTTCCATTTCTGCTCGTGCCTGCACTGGAGAAGGTTCTCTCCCCTGTTGCTGCCCAGTCGAGCCATGCTCTTGCTGCTCTTCCTCATGGGCCTCTCCCGCTACTGAGAATGAAGCACCCCTATGAAGAAAAATATAAGATTATCAAGTCCGGACGAGGAAGATTTCGAGGATGCAAGTCAGGTTAGAGATCAAGGCAAGGACAGAGAATTCAAAACAGAATTTCAAGGAGAACAAGTCTTGATTGAGACTCTTAATAATTCGTAATACCCCACAAGTCTGAAAATCTGACCTGCATGGGCCACCACTAAAACCTTGTCACGCTCCAGTACCGAAATACGGAGACGGACTAGGCCAGCTACACCATATGAGGTACGTAATGTCATACGGCGATCGTGGCTGTCGAGAGATTAGGGGTTACATGCTACAATCAAGTCTCCTATGGTCCCACAGAGTTCTATGTCTCAATCAATCAAATCACATCAGCAAATAGATGAACATTAAAGATAAAGCAGTAAGGCGTCCCTGACGCTGTATCAAAATGATCATGAGAGACTAGCTTCATAATTTAGCTATCTCGGAGAGTCAGGAGTACAAAATTATACACAGCTGCAGTCTGTTTAATTACAATTATGTACTGACACAAAATCTCAAGTAATCCGGCTAACAGGTGCCGGTGGCTAAACGCCGCAAAAGTATAAGCAGGAGTGGTGGAGAAGAAACCCACTCGAGTCCCCGAACTGTCATGCTCCTAGTATGCACCATGGATGTCAGGGAGGAAGATCGTGTCCTCAGGCTCTGCTACGGGATCTGGCCAAACAAAACCAGCGGGGTCAGCCCCGAATAGCAAGTACCGCCAAAGGGGCACAAGAGTTAAGACTAAAAACCCAGTTAATAGAATGACTGATAATAGTAATACTTATGCTACCATTATAGGGTAACGCCACATCCTCGAACCCATATGGCACCCTTACAACCAAACAAGGACAAAAGGTGCCGCATGGAGTCGGGACGCGTCGTACTCTATAACTTTCGCATAAGTTAAAGGGTATAAATAATAAAATCTCCTGATCATGACTTCGGTCGATAGCCTATCGCAGCACAATAACCAACCCAACAATCAAACAAGAACATGGGTTGGATCATGTACCATGATAGACCATGTTCCTCGGTCATTCACAGAAGTAGCACTTCACAACCAGAATAAGTCTTCCGTTCATAACTTCGGTCCACAGCCTATCATAGTACGATAACCAACCCAACAATCAAACAAGAACATGGGTTAGATCACGTACCATGACAGTCCGCTTCCCTCAGTTACTCACGGAAGGTAATAGGATACAAGCAAGTCGTTTTCACGGCCAATCAAGTCTACGAGTTTCTAGTGGGACGAGGTTATCCTCGCATCATGTTATGTAGAAATCCTCAGATCGTATCTTTCCAGCAAGGCTAGCCAACCCAGGGGTTCGCGTAGACAGGTATGATTGAGCACAGGTCCCTCGTAGGGCCACCTTGCTAAAACATATAATATGTAGCAGGAATTAATCGGATACAGTCATCCACTCGTTGCAGATGACACAGTATCCGTGGAGACCAGCCGGCGCGTCAAGACAGTATCTCAAGGCGGCTGGTGTAACACGATCTCGGGATTTTGCCCTCCCCATGCATCTAATATATTTAGTTGCCTAATTTAACCCTAGGTGAAATCTTGGATTTTCATGCTGTGGCCTGCATGATTATCCTCCTAAAGTCGTACTTTAGTACGAGTACCCAAAGAGGATCCATGTCAATCAGTATGTCAACATGTTCTACCCTCCTTAGTGTAATACATCATTGCAAATACGCCACGTGGAGTCACGAGTCATTTGTCGAGCATGAACAAGAACTGGGACATTCAGGTACATGTATCAGGTAGGAACACTTTGTTCTCCGGGTCACATTAGTGCTCATATCATGCTCGGGACAAAAGGCGTAAGGATATAAAATGGGCATATAATATATATATATATATATATATATATATATATATATATATATATATATAATAATAATAATAATAATAAGGTAACAATATAGGGCACAAAAGTCCATGCGGCTCAAGGGGAGTGAGTCCATGCGGCCGGGTCAATACTGGTTCATGCGGCTGGGACTACACGCTCATGCGGCTCAGAGAGCCCCAAGGCGCATGCGGCTGGAAGGTCGGGTTCATGCGGGCGAAGGGGTGTCAGCGTATGCGGCTGGTGATGGGTGATACATATGCGGCTGGATGATGGATGGGCCTTATGCGGCCCAAAAACAGTAGCGCATATGCGGCTGGGTGCAAAAGAAACTCATGCGGCTCGAAGGCTAGCCGCATGAAGTCCATGCGACAGGGGCTCATGCGGCTGAGTCTGAACAAGGCTATGCGGCTCAATTACTTGCCGCATGAAGATTCATGCGGTCAAGTACTCAAGCAAGTCTTATGCGGCTAGGAAGGACTTTCCATGCGGCTGAGCTCGAACGAGTCTCATGCGGCTGGAAAGGCCATGCGGCTCAGAGGCTTGCCGCATGAGGATTCATGCGGTCAAGTACTGCTCTTCTTCTCCACTTGTCCGAGAAGAGGAGCCAAGCAACCATGGCTTCCAAACAACACAAAACCTTCATCCGGAGCCCAAATCGGAACTTTCTTAGGTCAAAATAGGGTAGAACAAAATTCTCTACAACATGGAACCATCAAAACTTAAAAATAATGAAGTTTGCTAGATCAAAACCAAGAAAATCCAAAAATGGTTAAAACCTAGATCTACAAAGATTAAAGCTTCAAAATAAAAAACTTCAAGTTCTAAACTAGTATAGAATAAGGAGAAGAACATATTTTGACAAATAATTTTTTAAAAAAACATCAACAACATTTATGGATCCATCTCTTGAGCAAGTTGGTACTTGCCTTGGTTGGTGGAGGAAAGTAAATGAGAGAAAATAAATGAGAGGAGAGAGAATGAGTTGAGTTATTATATAGAATCTTGAACCCATGGGTTCATGATGAACCAAGGTGAACCAAGAATAGGTTCCCCAAATGAGCCAAAACTGTAGGCCCAAATGCAGAAAATAAATTACGAAATAATATTTTATCGAATATTTTTGGGAAATACATGAAAAAATACAGCATATAAATATCGTATAAATACAAAGTAAATACAATTTATCGGTTTACGTATTAAAATACGTATTCCAGGATCGGGGAGTGACAATACGACAACCTATCACTATATCTTATATAGTAGTAGATGATGTCTTAGTATTACATTAGTGAGTTCATCTTGATTCTGTTACGTTCTTCAGATACTAGATACGATAAGAACATATACTACACCATATGTACAGAACATAGATGATTCACACTAATGTATGCTAGAATGAATCTTGGCTTGTGTTCTGAGCCATCCGTTCTGATCAAGCATCTTCCTTCTCCTCTCCTCCACCATGGCTCTGAACCAATCTGCTCCTCCCTACTTCCCTTCTTTTTATTTGACTCTCTCAGCCACATATGACATCCAGCTCAAGTGTAGAGTCGGGGGAGAAGAAGTGGGCAGGAAGAGGAGGGGAAAGCAGCACAGTCGGCGGCATGACCCGGAGGGTGTGCATAGGAGAACTATGAAGAAAACCTATGTACTTCCTCCGGGTCATGCCTCCGGCTGTGCTGCTTCCCCCTCCTCTTCATGCCCACTTCTTCTCCCCCGACTCTACACTTGAGCTGGATGTCATATGTGGCTGAGAGAGTCAAATAAAAAGAAGGGAAGTAGGAAGGAGCATATTGGTTCAGAGCCATGGTGGAGGAGAGAAGAAGGAAGATGTTTGATCAGAAAGGATGGCTCAGAACACAAGCCAAGATTCATTCTAGCATACATTAGTGTGAATCATCTATGTTCTTATCGTATATAGTATCTGAAGGACGTAACAGAATCAAGATGAACTCACTAATGTATGCTAGAATGAATCTTCGGTTGTGTTCTGAGCCACTCGTTCCGATACTTGGGAATTAAGTCATTCGACTGGTGAGGCAACAACTATAAGGCTACCTGCATGTTCTTCCAACTTTAAATTACAAGATTACTACATTAGGTTACATAAATCACTAACCTCATCGCGGCCAATGTTTACAGTCTTGGTCTCAACTGTCTTCGATGCTATGATCCCACGTAATATCCTCATCCATTGCCTTACCACAGGGACATCGAGCGCCAATAACCGAACTATACAGACGGTGAGTCTTGGTGTAGCACTCAAATATGGGGCACCCGTAAATTCGCCGAGGTTTTAAATCATCGACATTGAGTTTTAAACCCTCACGTAGCCTTTCTGCTTCACTTCTAGGGTCGAGGCAAGAAACCCTTGGAGGTCGACACGGAGGAAGTCTCCGTCGTCAAACAAGAGCCGGTGACTGTTAAGGAGAAGGTGTTACCAAAGGTCGAGGTTAAGGAAGAACCGATGACCATCAGGGAAGAGATTGCTCCCAAGCTTGAAGCTAAGGAGGAGCCACCGTCAGAGAGTAGTAGCATCGGGACCGACCCTCCTATCCCTACAGAAGACCTCAACCAGATTGAGCCTTCTTATGCAAAGTGGCTGATAGAATGGTACAAGCCTCAACGCAACTATCATCCCTGGCTGTGAGGATTCATCGTCTGACTTGTGGTCTTTGTTGAGGCCAAAGTCGATTTTCCTATGTGCTTTTTCGTCAGAAAACCGTCGCTAATCCGTCACTTGATACCGAAACTGCCGACGGATTAGCGACGAAACGATACGATCTGATACGCTGTTACGACGGGTTACCGACGAAAATTTACGTCGCTATAGTCTACACAGTTCAGTACTTAAAAGCTGAAGTGGACGACCGTCAGTCGAAAATGCGTCGCTAATGCTTCGTATTGTGACGTCGAATATCCGTCGCTATTCCGTCATGTGACGACAACTTAGCGACTGAAGGTTATTAGCGACGAGCTGATTGCCGACGGATTGTTTTGGCCAATATCCGTCGGCAATCGGTCGCTAATAGTAATTACCGTCGTCTTAGCGACGGATATGGCCGTCGCTAAAACGATAAATTTTGGTAGTGGTGGTACGAAGGCCTGTTGTTGTTGTTGTTGTTGGGCCTCTTCTGGTTACCATGGAAGTTGCTAGTTCCAGGATGCTCCCTCTTAGATCGAGAAGGTTGGCTCTTCTCTACGTCCTGAGCTCGTATCAGGATCCTCTCATATGTCTTGGCGCCACCTGCGACCACAGGGGTGCGAATCTCTTCTCTTAATCCATACCTGAATCGTTCAGCACGATCCTTGGGGTCAGCAACCAGGTTCTGGGCAAAGCGGCTAAGTCGGTCGAACTCTGCCGTATATTCGCTGACCGTCATGTTCCCTTGCTTCAGGTCCTAGAATTGCCTTTCCATCTCTCGCATCTCTGATGTTGGGAAGAACTTCCTGCGGAACAGCCTCTTGAAGGTGTCCCAGTCGAGCTGCTTGTCTTGGAGTCGAAGTTCATTCCGATACCAGGTGCTCGCCACATCTTGTAGCTGGAGTCCCACCGCTTCGGTCTTGAGGTCCTCTGGGAGTCGAGCGACGCTCAAGAGACGCTCCATGCTGTCTAGCCATTCATTGGTGTAGATGATACCCTCGGTTCCTTTGAAAGGTCGAGAGCCTTGCTTCTTAAAGCTCTCTATATCTCCGACCTTCATGTAATAATACGCCTAGCTCTAATCAAAAGAATGGCCTTAAGGATATAAATCTTAACTCCGGAATTATGCTTACCTTGGCAGGTCGTGGCTCCGATGAAGTGGTTCCTCCTCTTTCGAGGGCAGCTATAGCCACATTGTGGGCATTCTCCATGCCTTCTCTCATAATCGCGGTCTGCTCGCGATAGACTGCAGCTTGGGCTGCAGTCTGTTCTCGATGAGCTTCTGCTTGGGCTCTCTGGGCTTCGAGCACTCCACGTAGCATGTCCACTAGATTAGTGGGTTCTACGGGCACTGGTGGGACAGCTGGTGCGGACACTACCGCAGGGATCTACCGTTCAGTCCGGGAAAGTGTAGGGTTCGCCGCTTGAGAAGTAGTGGCGTAAGTGCCGCGGAGTGCTGGAGATTGATGGGGACGGTCGGCCAGCTACAACGGTGAAGGGTCTGGACGTGCTGGAGGAGATGGGGTGTGTTCAGATGATGACACCTCATCGCCAGCAGGGGTGGTCTTTTCCTTGGTCATAATCTGGAAGGTTTAGGGTACAAACATAAGCAAGGTATCCTACCAATCTATAATCAAACAAAAATATTTATTTATATAAAATTCGGACCTATGTTGTGACAAATCAATGTTCTAGTGTTCTAGTTGTTTCTAGGTATGTTTTTCTAAGTTGTTGTTTGGACCTGCATAGGCTACCACTAAAAACATGTCACGATCCGATCCCAACTAATTGGGTCAAACCGGATCATGCCCAGCCTGCACCGTTGTTGAGACGGCGGTAGTAAGCCGTTCCATTAGCAGGTAACCATAACAACAACATCTATATTTGTCACAACTCAAATTCGGAAAATGAAACTTTATTAAATTTTGAAATCAAATACAACTGGAATTTAAATGTACTGAAATAAATAACTGAACTCAAATAACAGAGTTTCAAATAGACAACAAAGCTGGAAAAGAAAAAGCTAGCTAATCAGTCGGCTCATCGGCCTCAGTCCCAACGTCCTCCAATGGGGACTCTGGCAGCACTACAGGGTACAGAACAGGGTCGTAGTAACTGCTGTATAATAGCTCAGCATCCTCAATGTTCCCTAAAAATGTATCTCCAGTCAGGAGGGAGCAAAGTACAATTCATGCTAATTTAAACAGTTAAAATAAATAATAGAATCATGCACTTTTAAACAGTTTAGAAATGAACAATTTTCTAGCAGTAAAACAGTATGATTTGAATAGGCAATGAATATGACCGGCTTGGGTTGTACAGTTGTATCCTATTGATACGATTCGGCTTATCCCCGTGTGTATGAGGGATAAGCTAATACAGTTCTAAGTTACAGTGGATGTGGTCATAAACATTACTCTATTCTCCCCGTCCCCAATCAGTTACAGTAGTTGCAGTCAGTACTCTCAGGGAGAGTTTCGTGTTTGCATCGTGGTTTAAACTTGCAGTAAAACGATTATTAAAATAACTGTAAACTAACACAAACTATACTTGCCTCAAAATAGACTGGACTGGAGAGGATGAAGACTTCGAGATGGAAATTTAGGATCGTCCTCGAATTCCTACATTCGAGAAATTTGACTCAGAAATCAGGGTTACCAATCTAGCTACGCTAGTTGAAATCTCTAATTGTGTCCTAATCCATTTTAATTCTTTATTAATAAACACGAACAAAAACACGATTATTGGTGCGTTGAATTTATAACGAGGGAAAGATCGTTTAAACTTTGTATTTTGGAAAACTCGTCGATACCAATTTAATTTGATTAAAACTTGTATTTTCATAATTATACATTTAAAACTAAATTTCTTATTTTAATGAGAAATACATGATCGTTGTTAAATATTAAACTTGTAGATTTTATGTGAGAAAACTTTATTACTTTTTTTTATATGAAAATAACTATTATTAGATTTACGCGTTTGATATAAAAACTCGCAAAATCAGCAAATAACCAAAATCCTACACTACCAATTTACAAGACACAGAACCAACAACCAGCTGGGCTTATGCCCATTACAATTTATTTACATAAATTGAAATAAGACAAAATGGTCGTTAGTTCTAAAACTTCCTACAATTAATTATGAATAGTAATAATAAAATAAGTTAAATATAAATATTTGATGAGTCTCAGATATGGTCCAATCGTCAACTAGGCTAATGCCTCAACGTCCGGGCGAAGCCGGTTTCGTTTGCACTTAGCTGTGGCCCATTGACCGATACGGTCGTCGCCCAAAATCCAAATATTTAATATATATTTTTGAAATCCATTTTAAAACCATTTTTAAAATATAATTAAATTTACGGAAAAATCCGATAGCATCTCCTCTGTTTTTGGTCAACCCAAAAACTGGGAAATGTGTGCCAATGTTTTCCTGCAAATCCCAAACCAGGGAATCCCAAAATATATATATGAAAATAACCACAAACTTTCCAAATATCAATTCGGAATGACCCGAAACAAATTCGGGACTAAAGCAGAACATCACAGCACAATAATTGGAAAGATCCGAAAACTATTTCCAAAATATTTCAAAAATAAGGAAAACCAAATAACAGAGCTTCCCGACTTTCCTCGGAAATCCCGGGAACGACGTTCACCCCAAAAATCGAATTTTCCAAAGGAAACTCGTGGACCAATTCATCATCGACACCGGGGAGGGACGGACTACTGTGATTAACCAGGGTTTACCCAAAAATGACGGAATCCGAAGGGTTGCCTCGGACTCGGGACGCGCAATCCACATATCGGGGTTGAAATCCAGCGAAGAACGCTGTCCAGAACAGCGAACAGCCTCAGGGTGCGCCGGGGAGAACAACGTTCCTCGTGCTAGGGCGCGGGAAGCGCGCGGGGTCAGCGCTGGCCGACGGCGTGGGGCGCCGGGGGCTGCGGGAGGCGCGCCGGGGCTGGGCGCCGGCGTCGGGCGCAGGGAGCCGGGGGCTGCGAAGGGCGCTGGGGCTGCCGACGAAGGGGGTCGGGCGCTGGAGCCGGGGTCCGCACGGGGATTCGGCGGGGCGCTCGGCGAAGGGTGCTGGCCGGAGGAGGCGGTTGCGGGGCGCGGCCGGCCGGGGGTCGGGGCTCGGGAAGCTCGGCGGGGGTCGCTCGGGAAGGGTGAAGGGGAGCTCGAAAGGGAAGGGGTTTGGGGAAGAGTAGGTGATGGGGGTGGGTGTTCTCTTTGGAAGAATAGAGGGAGAGGAAAAATGGTTCTGTGAGGAGTTGGGGAGGGAAATGTTTGTGAGGGGAAAAAAATAGAGTGAAGGGGTGCTCGTGAGGTGCTGGGAGTAGGCTTGTGTGGTGGTGGTGTTTTAATCAAAGGAGTTATAAGGAGGGGTGCGGTAGTGGAGTTGTGGCTGTGAGTATTTGTGGGAAGAAAAGTAAGGAGAGTGGGGGAGTAGGAACGTGGGTTGCTGGTCCAAATTGGACCAGCACAAAAGAAATATTTTTATTTTTTTTAAAAAAACAAATCAAGTTTCAAAAATAGGATTAAATGGTTCAGGTTGGGTCTGAGTTCGGGAATCGGGTCCGGGCTCGGGTCTGGGTCAGCACCCAAAAATCCATGTTTATATTTTTTTGAAATTGATTTTAAAACTCAAAATGATACTAATAATTATAACAAATATAATATTCATATAAATATTGCTCTACAAAAATTGGGTTTCACAACATTCATAGCCAGCATCATCGTCCGTGCGACTTCCAGCAGGTGTCTGTTCTTTCGTTCAGTCACACCATTTTGTGCCGGAGTATAAGCACATGAAGTTTGATGTAATATTCCATGAGTGAAAAAATACTCAGCAACCCGCTTATTAGTATACTTCGTCCCATTGTCAGACCGAAAACACTTAATTTTAGCGTCATATTGTGTTTCCACCCGTCGATGAAAGTCCCGAAAGGCCTCATGGACGTCACTTTTATTCTTCATAAGGTAGACTCATGTCACGCGGGTATAACGTCAATAAAGGTAATGAACCATCGGAAGCCGTTAATTCCGGTTGTAGGACAAGGGCCCCAAACGTCCGAATGTATCATGTCAAAAGCAGCTGAACTCCTATTCCCCGAGCTCAAATACGAGCTTCTGGTATGTTTTCCCAACTCACAAGCATCACAAAATAACTTCTCTTTATTAGCCCTTTGATATAAGGACGGATACATTCGACTAATAACTTAAAAAGAGGAATGACCGACACGCTGGTGGTGGAGTAGCAAGTCGACTTCAACACTGCGACAGGAAGCTTCTGGTGGTGCGCCTGCAACCAAGGATGCCAATGCGTTGTCCAGTCCAGTCCTGTCTAAATACCACAGCCCCTTATGCCATGTGCCAGTTCCAAGTCGACGACCTGTCCCTTTCTCCTGAAAAGTCACCGTAGGAATGTCAAAGGAAACAGTACAGTTAAGATCAAGTATAATGGCACTAATTGATAGAAGATTGACAGAAAAAGACGGAGCATGTAAGACATTGGTTAGAGTGATGGAAGGGGTGCATGCGACAGTACCTTTACCCATTACAGGGCTGGATGTACCATCAGCGGTCTGAATACTCTCCGGTAATGGTAGGTGAGTATAGTCCTGAAATGCACCACGGGATCCCGTGACATGGCGAGATGCCCCAGAGTCCATAATCCATCCTGGCTGATGGACAGATGCAAGAGCACGCACAGAATTACCAGTGCCGGTTTGGGCAAAGCAAGTGATGTGATCTCCCGAGGTAGAAGACGCCCCAGGACTGTCGGCCGAACCCAGCTTTGTGCCTCGCAACTTCTCAAGGAACTCCCGCTCAAGCGGGGTTATTTCAGCCAGTTGATTCTCTCCCCCTTCCTCCGCCAGATTTGCTTTGTGTCCGCCCCTTCTACCAGCATATCCTCCTCTACTACCACGTCGACCTCCACGACCCCGTCCTCGATCATTAGACTGATTGCGCAAGGGTTTTGGACAAAATCGGATGTAATATCCGGAGTCACCACAATTGTAGCAAACACCATCCACAGATGGAGGTTGATTGAAGGCAGCAAGGGCAGACTTTTCAACCGCGGCTTGCTCCCCCTGGTAGGAGCCCTTGTTGGGCATCAACTTCAGTCGAGCTTCTTCCTGTGTCATGACGGCGATAGCTTCTTCCAAGGTCGGAAGCGTGGGTTGGGATAGGAGGATATTCCGTCTCTGCTCAAACACAGGGTGTAGTCCCTTCAGGAATTTCATCATACGCTGCCGTGAAATATAAGCCAGGAACGTCTGAAAGTACTTCGTGAATGCCGGTTCGACTTGTGCATCTTCCATCCCAAGAGGATCATAATGATCCAGATCAGACCAGTACTTTTTCAACAGGGCTGCGTACTCAGAGATGGTACGGTCGTCTTGGGCCACCATATCGAGTTCATCTTGCAGTTGAAAGACTCGCATAGGATTGCCGGAGCCGGAGTACATATCTTTTAAAGTTCGCCATATATCAGCAGCAGCCTCCATTGCCTCGACATTGACCGACACCTGGTCGGTTAATGAGGCAGTCAACCACCCAGCCACTACGTTGTTGACAATCTCCCAAACAGCAAACTCATTTGCGGAGTGATCGGCTGGCGCCTTGGCTTGGCCAGTGACATAGCCAACCAAGCCACGTTCCTTCAGCGTCCGCATCGCCTGCCGCGACCACTTCAAGTAGTTGGACGTTGCTTCCAACTTCGTCTCCAACTTCTCCAATTTCTCCATTTTGTAAGGTGACGGATCCACATCAGTATGGATCACACGTGGGGTTGTCTCGGTTAATCTCTTTGATAAGATATCATCAACCAAGGCCTTCATCTCTTCGGCCGTCAGTTTGCCACTCAGTGAATCCATGGCTTCTTCAACAGTGAACCCTATTCGTCGTCTTCTTCGGCGTCTTCGACGTCGGAGTCGGCAACTTCCCCAACTTCTTCGTCGTCTTTGTCTTCGTTGTCTTCTTCTTCGACGTCACAGACTTTACGAATGCGCTACTAACTTGGCCAGCACCGGCGCGCGCATGTAAAATGAACACGTCAGGTCACCAGAGAAGACATGATCAGTCTCTGTAGAGATTCCGATGTGAAGAAGGAATAACAAATAAAGCATTTGTTAGTTCCAAACGGCGTAAGCGAGGATCAGAGTTGGTGCAAATAAAGCATTTGGCAGCCGTCTGTCTTCGAAATACGCCTTTTTTTTTTTTTTTTTTTTGTGACGGCTAGACTTTGTAGTAGATGGAAAGGCTAGGGTTAGACATGGTTGTGGCTAGGGTTAGGGTTTGGGAAGTGGGGTGCCGCTGGAGGTCGGGAAGGGAGGGGCGCCGGTGGTCGGGGGGGTGGGGGGTCGGGGGGCTGCTGCTTCGGGGGGGGGGGGGGGGGGGGGGTCGGGTGGCTGCTGGTGGAGGACGGTAAGGGGGGGGTCGGGGGGCTGCTGCTTCGGGGGGGGGGGGGGGGGGGGGGGGGGGGGAGGTCGTGTGGCTGCTGGTGGAGGACGGTAAGGGAGGGGGTCGGGGGTGGTCGGGGGGGGGGGGGGGGGGGGGGGGGGGGGGGGGGGTCGGGGGAGTTGGGTCGGCGAGGGTGGTGGGGGGGTCGGCAAGGGAAGGGGGGGGGGCGGCAAAAAAAATAAATTTTGTTTTGTTTTTTTTTTTTTTTTTTGTGGAGAGAGAGAGAGAGAGAGAGGAGAGAGAGAGAGAGAGAGTGTTATGGCTCTGATATCATGTAGAAAATAATGGTTGGATGATTTTATTGATGGACTACTTCACTACTTATAGGGAGTCTAGTTCCTCTACATACTACATGTTCCAATGTGGGACTAAAAGTCCCTTATTGATTCTCAACACACACTAACAAGATTATGCATTTCAGTAGAGGTATCTGTCCAAATGATATTGGTTTCACTCAAACACCTTAGTTGGACTGAGTGTACTGTTACAGCATGACGATGAATATTCATCATCGTTATCGCCCTTCAAATTTTCTACAAGTTACAATAAAACATTTCTTACTATTTCCCCCTTTGACATGTACTTATGTGGAAGCAGAAACAAAAATGTGGGACCTCAAATGAAGGTGGACCTAACATTTCTTTTTCGAGTCAGAGGAGTTCAGGAGGTTATAGAGGAAAGGGAGGAAAATACACTCAGCAGAGGGGGAAAAAAAAATCAATCTCCGACCAACTTACGTATCCCTAGACAAAGGGCGGAACCACAAATTGGAGTTCGGCATGGATTGAAGTGAGCTACAGCGGGCTAGATGTGGACTGACTGATGTGAAGAAAATAAATAAATCCTAAATATAAAATTTTGTTTTGATTGAAACCCACCCCAGTGCCCAGGGGTGGACCCCAGGCAAGGGCTAGGGTGGTCTCCAATCCCACTAGTGGGCTTGGAGAGCGGAGGCTTTACTGTGGGATCAAAGCGTGCACCGACAATCGACACGTTTTTATTCCGTTCGCATTTGACATTTCTAGCACCAGATGCTGCGGAGCTTCTTAAGAGAGTCCAAAAAGTTATACACAGTAATATCATGCCTCCCAGGTCTATGGATGTAGTGTTTAAGAGGATTGGCTTTGTGATCCAAAAAGGACTGGCAGCGCAGCTTATTGTCCGTTTGTCATCTATTCCGATGTAATCTTTCTCTCTTAACTTATCTAATCCATCCTAGCTCACTCTAGCCCACCTCAACTTAGATTCCTGGTTCCGTTCTTGTCAGCGCCTACATGGTTTCGCGAACGTCTCTAGGGGTATGAGACATTAGTATGGAGAATAGGTCTGCTGCAACTGTACCACGAGATAAGTATGAACCACGGGCGGAGCTACAGCTAGGCTATCCCGGGCTGTAGCCCGGGCTAAACTTTCGTTTGTTCAGAACTAATATTTCAATTGCACATTGTGAAACAAATGGTAGTCTTAGTCCAGTTGGTTGAGTTGCTGGTGTTAGCTTGCTTAGACCTTGGGTTTGAATCCTTGCTGTGTAGTTTCATTAGTTTGTATGATTTTTTGTTTATTTTTTGAGTATAACATAATTTTTTTTTCCATCCATATTTGCAGCCCCTTCTAAAAAATAAAGCTAGCTCCGCCCTTGGTATGAAGCCTTAGTTGATGTCCATTAGAAAACCTAGATATACCTTAACTCTTTTGCTGCGAGGAAAAAAAAAAAAAAAAGGGTTGATCTATATATGCTTAACCATGCAACTTTATGCTCCTTCCATGAATCACGGACCCACACCAACTATATACAAGATCAAGCTGTAAAACCCTAAACCCCCATCCGGAAGAAAATTTGATACAGAAGAAGATATCAAAATTTTGATACCTTCTATGTAGGATAGGTGGACCTCCTTCCTCTTCATAAAACGTGTAACATATAAATATATATAAACTTTGAAGGAGGGCCCACCTGCCATACATAGAGGGTATCAAAATTTTGATACCCTCTTCTGTATCAAAGTTTTACTCACCCCCACCCCACCCCACGCCCTCCACACACACACTTAACCTCAATTAAGAACAAACTAATATCATCACATGGAACGGATCAATTAGTTTCCAACCCTAAAAAAACAATTAGTTTGAGGTACACACTTCACGTATGACAATAGACCAATGTTTTAAAATTCGGACCGGACTGGAACGGCCGGTTGAATCGGTCACCCGTGAACCAGTAGTTTTACCGTAGTTTTACGTTCAATATTGATCCAGTATTTTTTTTTTCAAAATCGGTTTCAATTGTATAAACCGGTCAACCCGGCCAGTTAGACCATTGAACTGTGCCGGATCACGAAACGCAATGCACCAAGGGGCGACCCAAGCACTTGCGCGAAGAAGCAAATCAATCAGAATGGAGACAAGACGAGCGGAGTGAGGCGAACGCTAGTGAGGAAGGAAGGAGTTCTGAGTTTTGAACCGGTTTGATCTTGATTTTTTTTTTTCCAATTTTTATTATTAAAAGCTAATTAAAACCATCAATTTCCAAGAATAACACAACTAAGAGAGAACTGAAAAGTAACTCTAATTTGAAAGTTTGTTTTCAAAATTTTGTCTTTTGATCTCCTTAATTTTCTTTCAACGTTTCTCTCTAACAAATACCTAGTAGCAGCAACTCATCGATTCAAAAGAATCAAAACCAATAGTACTATGCTACTAGCACTAGCAGTAGCTCATGAAACATAGTAAGCTAGCAGCTCACAGTCAAAGTTTATCAAATCAATTTTTCATCATCAAAATCTTGAAGTAAACCAGGTTAATTTTTGCTTTATTTTAAACTGCAATTTTATTAGTTTGAATAGTTGATTAGTTGACTTCCTTCTTTTTTCTTCTCATTATTTTTGTAACCTTTATTTTTTTTATTTCATCGATCATCTATTTTTGTTTGCAACTTGGTACATATTTTTTTTTGAAAGAGCTTGGTACGTATATATTTCAAAGATCTATTTAAGTTTTCATTTATATTTCAATGATTATGCTAGGTATATTTACAGTCCTCATTCAGAGTATTTTTTTTAACATTTTTATTCTTTTGTTTTGGACTTTACATACAATCAAAATTAATATGTTTGCTTTTTAATTAGTTTGTAATTATGTACTATGTAATATATTCAATGTAAGGTTATAACTTTTAAGTCTATATAACTGGTTCAATCCGAATTAATTCACTGGTTGGACCGATATGATCCAACTCTGTGTCCTGACTGGATCGATCTCTGGTCCGATTTTTTAAAACATTGCAGTAAACATATTTTAAGGTCAGGAGCCTTGTTAGCAATCACCCGAATAAAACGCGTATTATACGCGAATTTTTTCGTATCTTACATAAACGTATAAAACTTGCATACATTTGAAAAATTCTTATTTGTACGCGAATTTTATGCCTGTGGAGTTTTAAACACGTACCGTACGAATTTTTAAAATATTCGGCCAAAAAAATGTGACCGAGAAATCCAACGGTCTTGACTTTCTTGACTCTTGCTGCTATTAGATATTAAGACTGGCACAATTATCAAAAATTATCAAAAGAAAAGAAGAAAAAGTCTCACAATAACAAAAAAGAAATCCAAGAGTCTTTGCATCAAAGAAAAATATTTCGATTTTCCATCCTACTTTTACTTCATTTTCATTATATATTGTTCACCCAACCTCTTCTTATTCTTACACTGAATCGTTGTATGAAGGAGTAGAGATGGGTGGGGTCTGTATATATGTCGAATTTTTAGTGACAAATTTGTTCATATGAAAAATACTAAATACGAATTAAATCTAATCCGAATGTTTTTCGTTAGACGAATTTTTGACTGAATTTTTGACCGTATTTTATTTATATTGTGCTGATACTTTTGTCGTTCCGAATTTTTTTGGTTTGTCGAATTGCTAACAAGGATCAGGAGGAGGTCCTAAGTAAAATAGTACTTAAAAATGGGTTGGAAGCAGCTGGTAAGATTCTGATTCATTATTTCCCTCCAGCAAAGCAATAGCAATCCAATGAATCCGCAGGGCCCCCCCGCATATTCCTTGGGTCCCACCTGTGGGCCATGTTGGGAGAGCCGTGTTAAGTAACTTAAGTTACTCTGCGGTTTCGATGAAACCGACGGTTATGTGCTCCGCAGCCCATGTGACATAATTTATGGTACTATTTTTCTACTCAAATTTATACTGAATAAAATTGTTTCAGCAATAACCGAATTCGGGTGACCCTTTGGTTGAGTGGCCAGTAGATCGAACTATATGAGCGTATTATTTTTTCTATTTACAAAATAGTAGAAGTTGAAAACCGTAAATCCAAAAGACATATAAGCACAAAACCCCCAACGTTGTACCGAATATCTTAAAAAATAAATTATTTGAACAATAGAAGATTGAACATTCCTACTATTATTTGAACAATAATAGTAGGCTTAAAAAATAAATTATTTGAACAATAGAAGATTGAACATTCCTACTACCATTCAAGCCTATTATTTGAACAATAGAAAGCTTGAAAACGACTCAAAGATAATCATGCACTAATTAATAAATAATAATAATATTCTTATAATTAAGTACTACCATACGTGTCTTAAATATATCATATATAAATGATATAAAAAATTTATAACTAATTTTAAAAATTACTTATAAAAATTCTTACAATTTTTTTTAACATGTATTCAAAATTTTATAAACATATATATAACAAATTTAAATTAAATATATTCAATATTTAAACTATATTTAAACTAACTTTATAATATTATCTAAACATATATACAAAGTTTCACAAAGAACAAATTTCCATCCCCCCTCCTATAAGATGGGGAAGATTGCTCTATAACTTTTCAAAACTATGTGCCGGTAAATATTAACAATTAGATTTAAATAAAATTCCCATCCCCTCCTAATTGTCACAAAGTGCATTGAACCCAAACACTTGCAAATGTCTTGAGCAAGAGAGAGATTTTTTTTTTATCCTTTTTTTTTTTTTTTTTTTTTTTGAGCAAGAGAGAGATTGGGAACTAGTAAAGATTGGTGGTAGGGTTTTGTTCCTAATGACGAGGACAAAACCGTAAGTGGGCCCCCGGCCCTCAAGTGGGCCCCACGCCCTCCGCAACCATCCAAAGTGCACGACTACGCCCGTCAGGAAGCCAAAACGCAATTTGCCACGCCGACCGTTGGTCCTCGCCAGGAGGGAACAAGCCCTCGTCAATGACATGTGGGCAGCCCAACAAGGCTCGGACTCCTGGGTCCCACTCCTCACGTCCCAAAAGCCCACGCAGCCCATCGACCCCCGCCCACGTGACGTCACGTGATGTGTTGGTCCCGCGTCGAAGTTGCTGGGACGCTATAAATATGCGTCCACAATTTTTATTATTATTGATTGATCATTTTCCCGATGAAAGGAAAGGAATGAGAAGAAGAAGAGCAGCAGCTCCTCCCGGACCCTCGGAGCCGCCACTCTGATTGCCACGTCATCATTCTCCGGCGGCGTCGGCCAAGCTCCCGAACGATCGATGGCCAAGGGAGGCCGGAAGCATGCCACGTCGGACCGCCGCGACCGCCTGCTCGGCACCACCTACGGGTACGACCACGGCGGACGGAGCGTCGGACCCGAGTTTGGCGAGGAAGACGTGTGGCCCGCCGCCGACGAGCCGCTGCGGGCGGTCCGGACCGCCAGGTCCGGCCGCCGGTCCGGCCAGGTCGATGACGAGGACGATGGTGTTAGGCGGCAATTGGGCGGCCTCTCGCTCGCGTTCGAAAACATCGGCGACGGCGGGGTCGTGCACCGGCGCCACGAGACGAGGCACGTCGCGGCGGCCTCCGCGCCAGTCGACGTGCCCGCCGACTGGTCCAGGATGGGCCGGGCCGGCCCGGACGACCCAGTCGACGGCTCGGCCGGCGAGACGGAGTGGGTCCCGCCGCACGAGTACCTGGCCCGGGAGCACGGGAGGAGCGTGACCACGTCTGTGTTCGTAGGGGTGGGCAGGACCCTCAAGGGCCGGGATATGAGCCGGGTCAGGGATGCGGTCTGGAGCCAGACCGGGTTCTTCGGGTGAACCGGACCGGTTCAAGTCCAATAATGTAAATTATTCATTAAAAACAAAAACAAAAAGTGAAGGATTTTTTATTTATTAATGATGTGATTAGTAAGGCAATTAAGTGTCGCTCTCTCTTGGGCAGGAGCTTAATGGAAGACCATATTTTGTGTTAAAATCAATTGTTTAATGAATGTTGTAAAAAAAGAGTAAGGAGAATGTGATAGTTGGTCTCTCGTTTGTCACAATATGTTCAAGTTCTTCGTCTATGTCAGCTTTATTGTTTGTTTGAAGAATTTTGAGAACAGCTATGGCTTCGGTACAAAGTTTTCTTGTCCTCATTTGTCACACACGTGTCCTCTATATATGCAAAATTCAGTGAACAAGTTTTATATATATGGTCCGGAAATTTTCATGCAAAGAACTAAAAACTTTTAAAACTCCACTGAAAGGACAAAATTCCAAAAAAATTTCATTGGAAGCACAAGAACGCCCTTACTATGGGCGTTATGTACTTTTTTTTATTTTAAAATATTTTTCTTTTTACGGATTCTAACTCCGTTAGAGTACGTGGATGTGGGATTAAATAAATATAAGTAAAATATAGGAAACGCCATTCCTAATGACGTTTTTTCTTATATTATTTATTTTTTCCGCGCTGGCTTGACGCGCTGTAGTGGGATGTAAATGATTGATGGGATATAAAGTGGTGCGTTGATGGGATATAAAATGTAAAATGGCCGGAGATGACGGACCACCGAATTTTTTTTCATCATTTGGACTAGCCATCTGTAACAAAAAAATAAGCATAAAAATTACCATAAAAATTACCAAATAAATTATTTAAACAAAAAATACATGTTCACAATTAGGGATGGCAATGGGACGGGTAGGGGTCGGGGACCATATCCCCCATCCCCATCCACATCCCCATCCCCGAATAGTGTTTGAATCCCCATCCCCGTTAAATAATGCATTTTCCGTCCCCGTCCCCGTCCCCGCCCCGTTCGCACTTCCGGTGGTCCGTCAACTCCGGCCATTTTACATTTTATATCCCATCAACGCACCACTTTATATCCCATCAATCATTTACATCCCACTACAACGCGTCAAGCCAGCGCGGAAAAATAAATAATATAAGGAAACACCCTTAGGAAGGGTGTTTCCTATATTTTACTTATATTTATTTAATCCCACATCCACGTACTCTAACGGAGTTAGGATCCGTAAAAAGAAAAATATTTTAAAATAAAAAAAAGTACATAACGCCCATAGTAAGGGCGTTCTTGTGCTTCCAATGAAATTTTTTGGAATTTTGTGCTTTCAGTGGAGTTTTAAAAGTTTTCAGTGCTTTGCATGAAAATTTTCATACATAGTCTTAGGATCTTTAACATTTGACTTGCCAAATAATAGATTCATGTGACAAAGATTTACATTAACTGCACTTGAAGATCTAATTTCCTAATACTTCCGTCCCCAACTTACGGTCAACTCCTTTGATCATTTTTTTTACCAAAATATTTCTGTCTTCTTTTCCGTATCCCCCTATGTTTTCAGTGTTTGTACCCTCCCCGCCGTCGGCGTGCCTCCGCCGCCCCCCGTCGTCGGGCCCTAGCGCTGCCCCCCCCCCCCCTCCCCGACCTCCCCGACCTCGCCGCCCTCCCTCTCCGACCTCCCCGACCTCGCCGCCCTCCATCCCCGACCTCGCCGACCCCCCTCGGCGACCGCGTCGAGGATGGAGAGCCTCGGCTTGTGACCAGACTAGGCTTTCGGAGAGCCTCCTCTCCTTCCCTACTCTTCGTAGCCTTCTGGTTCGGCCGGAGGGAGTTCACGTCGACCTCGGCCATGGAGTTTTTTCTTAGGGGGGACTCCTCCCCCTTCCTAGAGGAGCTCCGACTTAGCGACTGAGGATTCGACCTCGAAGGAGCGGCGGCATTCCTCTTCGCTGCCCCTTTCTCTCTCGCTGGCAGCGAGACCAACTTTTTCGGCTGCTGCGGATGCTGCCTCGGCTTGTCGCTGGCCGAGGAAGAGGAACCCGGCCCATCCGATCTCCTGTCGGGCGACCTACTCAACCTCGGGCTGCCCGTGCCGCCTCTGCCCCTCCCGGCTCCCCGACCGCTTGTGGTGCTCCCTACTCCCCCCGTCCCTCTCCCTGCCGGGCGACCTCCGGCGCGGAGAAAGCCTCGAGACCGGCTTCGCCTCCCAATCCTCGTCCTCGTCCTTGTTGGTACTGCTCTTGTCGTTGTCGAAGTCGTAGCTCCTCTTCGAGCCCGAGTATTTCCTGCCGCCGTTGGTGGCATTTCCGGAGGAGCTGCGGCTGAGGCGGCCGCACTGGATGAGTATCGCGTCGACTTCCTCCTTGGTGCAGCTCGACGTCCTGACCGCCGCAGCAGCCGGCGGTCGCGGCTCCTCTATGGGGACGGCCTTGATTTCGTTCTTCTTCTGTTGCTTCTCTTCGGAGGAGTTGGAGTACTCCGTCGGGGTCGGGGACGGGGGGCAGCGAGGTCGGGGAGGGGGAGGGGGGGGGGGGCAGCAGCGAGGGGGGGGGGGGGGGGGGGGGGGGGGGGGCGAGAGACACGATGAAGAAGACAACATGTCAGGGGTATTTTTGTCAAAAAATTTGGATCAACCTAGTTGACCATCCATATTGGACGAAAAACGTCAAAAGTGTAAGGTATCTTACATTGTTGTAAACTTGTAGGGTGCACTGTAAATATGGTAAACAAAAGTGAAATACCACTCAAAATTTCTAATACTTTATTTGTATTTATTTCTCCCATCCCATCCCAACCTACCGACAAGTAGTTTAGAATGAAAAGCTATTCTAAAATATCACACTCGATGATTAGAGTGATTAAGCTGTTTAGAAGAGTGTTGTGAAATTTGCTATATACAGGTAACAAATCAGAACAGATTATGTAAACGTACTATCGTATCTCTGGTGTTGGGGTACACTCGATGAACATATCCATTATTTTTGTTGTTTTAAAAAAAAAATATTTTTGTTAAGATTGGACAATTCCTTTCCCATCTTTCTCATAGCGGTCTTTATCAACAAAAAGAAAAACTTTCTTGCTACCATTTTCACCCTACATCGCAGATTCG
This sequence comes from Iris pallida, assembly GCA_029216955.1. NCBI lineage: Eukaryota > Viridiplantae > Streptophyta > Magnoliopsida > Asparagales > Iridaceae > Iris > Iris pallida. Next base: position 1,501,247 of record JANAVB010020000.1, read on the forward strand.
CAATTATTACAAAATGTAAGTAAGGTATTGCGATCAGTTTTGAAATACAATTAATGGGCAGAAGAAAAAAGAACAAATAAAAGACGAACAATGTTCTTGGTGGAAAAAAAAATTTAGGTCTCATTTTATACATTGTAATATAATCGTAATCACAATATAATCAAATTAAAAAAAAATATTTAATTACATTGTGACTACATTATAGTGAACCAAACGGGATCTTAATGTAAAGCAATAAGGTTTTGTGAAGATTCATTGGACAGACATATATGTTACATCCCTCATTGAATGTTTGGAAATGAGCCTTGTAACGACATCGACTACTACTACTACTGGGCCTGTTTGGTTCATTGAAAGTGAGGTCCATTTGCTGCATATTTGGACTTTTGGCTGCGAGTGGAGCCACTTCTGTCGTTTGGTTGGAAATGAGTTGAGGGCTGCGAGTGGGGAATCTCTGACCAGTGCAGAGGCTTGTCCCCTCAAAACATTACTTCTTCACCTCCCACCGACCTACCTCCAAAAGTGTAGTAACTCCAGAGTAACTCCGGAGAATAAATCTCTGGGGAAAGGTTGGCTGTGGTCTTGCAACCCATTTCTTCTCCTAGCAGTTGTGGTCACCTTCTTCCTCCCGCCATCTTCACCCGGAGGTAATTTCTAGGGTTTTTTTTACTTATTTTTCCTCCAAACGTCCAGATCAACAGCTTTTCTTGTTACTTTTTGCTGCAAACTTGCCGATCCACATCTTCCTATGTGGTTCTGTACCATTTTCTTCGTTTTCTCGATTGGAAACGTGACGATCTATAGTTCTCCTAGAAAATATATTCAGACATAAATTGTAAATTTTTTTGTCTTTTTCCTTGCTGCAAACGTGAAGATCTTTGACGATCTTGATATTTTTCTTTACTTAATTTTGCTAGAAACGTGAAGATTTGTAACGATCTTGATATTTTTCTTTACTATTTTTGCTTGGAACGTGTAGATCTGTGATATTTTTAGATCTGTTTACTTTGCCTTTCTAGATCTAGAATATTATTTTGTTCTACAGACTAGATCTAGATCTAGAATATTATTTTCTTCCGAGAGTGCAGCAGAGTGTTTTTTTTTAATGTGAAGAAGACAGAAAATTTAATGGAGGAAATTTAATGTGAAGAAGACGAGAGAGAGAGAGTCTTTCGAAATTTCCTCCATTCTCAATGCCATTTTCGAAATTGCCTCCATTCTCAATGCCATTTTCATGATGACCTCAAGAAGGTAAATATCTGATTTTTACTTTAGATCTGAATATATATGAAAATTTATTATTTTCAGATCTGAATATAACTGAATATTTATCCTTATTTGCGTAGGCAAAATCCAAACTAGCCCAATGGGTGAACATGCCTATTAGGAACTTTGATTTGTTACAAATTGTATGTGGAGATGACCATGCAAGAGGGGACCGTACGAAGGATAACAACATGAAATGGGGAGCAAGAGAATACGTCGAAGTAGATACTCCTCCTGCTAGTGGCTCACAACACAATGCTATGACTTCCCAATCTACGAAATCCACGGGAGGGAAACGTCGTAGAGAGACTAACGTGGGAAATGAAGGAATGAGTCAATTGGTGGGGTGTGTTACTTCCATGGCCGAGGCACTTCGTACCGGATTCAAGAGCCCCATTGAGAGAATGGGTAGTCAATTATTTGCCATAGAAGGATATGAGTCAAACGTACTAATGAAGGCATACAACTTTCTTTCCACTGACAACGCTGAGGCCACCAAGTTTATAGGGTTGCCCGAGAGATTCCAACGGGCTTGGCTAGATAATTTCATGCAAGACAACTAGTCTTGTTGCAAAGTTTGGTACATCAGAACTTTGCATCTACTGCATTTTGTATTTTGTATCTATTGCATCTACTTTGCAACTCTACTGCTGTTTTAGTTTGGCCTGTAATATTTTGTAGTTTGCAACTCTACTGCTGCTTCCACTTGGCCTGTAATATTTTGTACTCTGGAACAGTATATGCTGCTGTTTCTCCATGGCCTGTAATATTTTGTACTCTGGAACAACATATGCTGCTGATTCCACATGGCCTTCTTAACATATGGTCTCTACTGCTGTTACTTTCAATATTTCTTTGTAGCATGTTTCATCTTACCTTCTGCTGTTACTTTCAATGTTTCTTTGTAGCATGTCTTACTACGTTGTTATGAAAGGAAGAAAACCAGGAGTGTATACAACCTGGCCTGAATGTCACATGCAAGTGGATGGGTTTAAAGGCGCTTGTTATTTCAAGTGCCAAGACTATGAGGAGGCAATGGGTTACTTCCACTCAAATGACAAGGAGGAACGATGTGGAAATAAGGAAGAAGATGTGGTTAATGGCCACCCAACGGCCATTATTGTTACTTTGGGTTTTCTAACATTACTTGTATCGATTTTAGTCTGCATCTATATTATGTAGTTTCAAGTGCCAAGTCCTTTTTGTCTGCACTTATAAATGTAATGACAAGGCGTATGTAATGTTTTGGTGCAGGGGTTGTCTATGGATGAGCTATGAAGGTGCAACATAATAAAGAGGCTAAAGTTGGTGGCCTCCCCTACCATTGTGGTGATGGATGGAGGTAGCCAACTTGTAGCCAAGTTTTAGACAATGATGAGGAAGGTGCAACTCTGAGTCTAAAATTATATTTCTGTCCCGACAACACAAATGAGGAAGGTGCCCCACGATGAGAACCAACACTTGATGGCCTCCCCCACCAATTTGGTGATGGATGGAGGTGGCCAAGTTGTTTAATTGGCGATGATGAGTGGGATGGTGAATCCTCTGAGCCAATTACTACAATATTATTTTTAATGAGTATCGGTTTTTTCGATACAATATTTGGGTTATGTTCTTCATATGCAGCAGGTATTTTGAGGGTATCTTCTGCATATATGCAGTAGGTTTGAGTATGCTCCATTCATGTGGTATTTGGCAATTCTTTGTTTCACACATTCTGGTTGTATAATTTTTAAGTATCGGTTGTATTTCACAAATATCTGTTCTTGGTGGTATTTGCCAATTTTTTGTATGATGCAGTAGGTTTTTGAGGGTATGTTCTCCATATAAAGCAATGCTCATGTGATCTTGGGAATGTGCAGTTTTCTGCATTTTTCAGATGTTCTCTGCATTTTTCTAATCTTGGGAATGTGAAGTTTTATAATCTTGCTATCTACCTTGCAAGCTACCATTGGTATCCTTGGTATACTTTCTGTATCTACAGCTATGTGATAATGAAGTTTATACTGAGTTTCTTTTGGCCGATACATAGGGCTATGATGAGAATATATGGGCTCGGTTTTTCTGAATGTTGCATATTACTACTACCACTGAATTTTTCATGATGTGGGCTATGATGTGTGCTCGGTTGCAAATGAGTTTTTCTGATCCATTATGTTGCATGTCTTTGGAATGATGTGCTGCATTATTTTGAGCCCCATTATGTTGCATGTCTTTGCATATCGGTTGCCAAATTCTGAGCCCCATTATGTTGTCTACTTTATGTATGTTTTTTAAGTATTTGTGGAAGACCAGTTGTTTGGAGTTGTATTGGAGTATCAATTGTATTTGAGAGTTGTATTTGAGTATCAATTGTTCTTCATATGTTTTTCGATACTGTATTTCATTATCATATATGTTCTTCAATTGTTCTGTTGTTTCAGTGGTAACATTACCATATTTGGTTTTTGGTGATTCTATCACTTGCTGGATTCTGAGCCAAACATTGAAAGTGTGTCTTTAGCTCCCAACTACACTTTCAAGTGATCATCCAAACAAACTACATTGCAACTCTTCACTTGCGGGGGGACAAAACCCATTGTATCCAAACATTTTTTGGAAAGTGAAATGCATTGCAAGTGATATGAGTTACACCCTCATGAAAGTGTCACTTTCACACTTTCGTAGAGTTACAACGATCCAAACAGGCCCTTAGATATATGTACATCCAAGTGAAGATATTGAGGGGAAATGTGAGGTGAAGAGCGAAGGGGAATATTGATGTGAGCAATTATTGTAGGACCCATGAGTACTACAGGCAGGCTGCTGTTGTAGGACTCAATGGAGGGAGAGTAATAAGGGACTGTGAGTGTGGCAGTTCAGCTCTATAGGATCGCTCACAAGAAGACACTCAAGTGGGCACGGCCATTGCGTGTCCATCAATTAGAAAGGAAAGGATTCCTATCACCACCTTTTCCGAGAAAACGACTCGAGGCCCTCAGCACTCGGATCAAAGGCTAAATTACAAGTTTGATATTTTCAACTATACAAGTTCTCAACTTGTTACTCTTAACCGTGCAATGCCGTTGCTGTCGAGCGCCACGAAGAAGGAGAGGGGTTTGGTTGAGACACGGTGCAGAGGGGAGTGGGTGCAACCGAATGGCGGGTAGGGGGAGGGGGGAGGGGGAGGGGGAGAAAGAGAGTAGGGAGGAGCGGAAGTAGTTTATCTATCAAAGTTGAGTGTATCAAGTCGAAAAATTTGAATAGTTGAAAGTGTATATTGTTGGTGTTTTTGCCTTTGGACTAGAAAAGATAGTCCCACATCGGCTACACCAAATGGTGAGTATCTCAATATAATGCATTGCTTGTGTTGAGGTGTGCACATGAGGTGTAGTGGGGCACAAGTTTGTGCCATGTGGAAGTATTTTTCTAGAAGGAAAAATGATTAAATCCAACAAGGATGAAAGTTAATTTTTGTTGTGCGGACTCGGACACGGACTCCAGGATGTCTCGTGCATGCACGGGAGTGTTCGGGGGGTAGGCGTGGACTGGCACACTTCTATGCTGATTGTGGGATGATCTAAAATATCAAACTCTATTTTTGAGTATTGGTATTTTAGTCCCACATCGGATAGGAGAAGAAGTGAAGTCTCAACTCCACTCTATAAATAGAGCCCCTTGGCCTCCTTTGAAAGATGCACCAAGAAGAGAGTTGAGGGAGTCTGTTAAGTCCAGGAAGCCCGTTCAAGTCTCAAATATTGACTTACGAGCGTTCCAGAAGTTCTCCTGAACTTGCTGGTTCCTGGGAGCTTATCCGTACTGCAGGTATAGCTTTGAGCGCCGGTGTTCTACACCCCAGCGAGATCCGTTCTTCTTCTTCCTCCCTTTTTCTGTTGCCTTCGAAAATCTGAGACTCAACTGTTGTTGATCATCTCTTGTTGCCTTCGAGAATACCGTCGCTTCTCTTTAGAAGTAATACGGTTCGGTTGCCTTCGAGAATACCGTCGCTTCTCTTTAGAAGTAATACGGTTCGGTTGCCTTCGAGAATACCGTCGCTTCTCCTTAGAAGTTATACGGTTCTGTTGCCTTCGAGAAATATTACGAAATAATCTTTTTAGATTCTCGTAATACAACTTCACCTTCTTTAGGGTGTTGTTGCCAGAAACATTGTCTTTACAATTGTTTCTGAACTCGTGTTTTTCCATCGATTGTTCGTCAAGGGACTAACAATCTCAAAGCTATACGATTCGATGGAAAACACTCGTGCTTCGCTTGTCGATACCAGCTTTAACAAGTTGAAGAAATTCGACGGTGAACACTTCCATATCTGGAAGCGAAAGGTGACTCTGAACCTTCAACTCGTGGATGTTGATCGCGTGTTGGATGAGGAAGAACCAATCGTTCCAGCAACAGGATCTGCTGCTGTTCTGGCCGCTGCTACGAGCAAGCAGACGAAGTGGAAAAAGGATAACAGCATATGCAGGCTGCTGATCCTGAATTCCATGGAAGACTCTCTGGCCGAGTCCTACACAAAGAAGACTTCTGCCAAAGAGATCTGGGAGTCCGTGGGGAAGCTGTATGACGACGACGAGGCCCGGTCGAAGATGTTCATGGTTGAAAAATACCACAAATGGGTCTTTGAAGACGAGAAGACCATGCTGCCCCAAGTGAAAGAGTTTCTGAAGCTGCGCCAGAAACTGGAGGACGATAGCATGCCCCTCGTCGACAAGTTCGTCGTTGGAGGGATCGTGGCAAAACTTCCTCCAGGATGGAGCAACATCTATGCAAGGATGCATAGGAAGAAGATGAAGATTAGCCTGGATAATCTCCTCAGTGAGATTCATGTTGAGGACGAAATGCGCTCTCAACAGAAGTTGGACGCCCTGTCCAAGCAACTAGCAACGGCGAATCTGGTTCAAGCCACCAGAGAGAACAAAGGGAAGCAGGCGGCTTCTCACCACAAGAAGAAGGACTTCTCGAATCTGAAAGTGAAGGGTCCAGGATTCAAGCAACAGAAGTCCAAGTCCCATGTGACTTGCTTCAACTGTGGCAAGAAGGGTCACTATAAAAGTGAATGCAAGTCCAAGCCCAAAGAGCAAGGTGAGCCTAACAAGGTTTCTTTGGTTACTAATCAGGTTGCCATGATAGCACAGGTTGCAACTGTGGGGGCAGACTTGGACTGGTGGATAGACACTGGCGCGACATGTCATGTCTGTTCAGACAAGGATTGGTTCGTCTCCTATGAGCCTACTTCCGAGAAAGTCATGATGGCGAACCAGGCACAAGCTGAAGTACTGGAGATCGGGACGGTGGAGCTGAAGCTTACATCGGGGAATATTCTAACGCTTCAAGGTGTGAAGCATGTTCCTGCAATCGCAAAGAACCTGATCTCTGGGAGCCTGCTCTGCAACGCAGGCTTGAGGATGGACATCAGTGCTGGCCAAATGGTGATGTCCAAGAAGGGTACTTTCTTCGGGAAAGCTTTTCAGACTGAAGGAATGTACAAGATTCAGCTTGTTGTAACCCAACATGATAATATAAATGCTATCACTTTTTCTGATTATTCTCTTGAGTTGTGGCATAATAGACTAGGACATGTTCATTGTAAAAGAATTAACAGAATGTCTAGTCTAGGACTTATCTCCAAGTGTGGGGGTAAGGTAGAGAAATGCGAAGTATGTGCTCAGACGAAGATCACTAGGAAACCCTTCCACAGGGTCCATCGAAGCACAGATCTTCTGGAGTTGGTTCACTCAGATATCTGTGACTTCAAACAATTCTCTACAAAGGCCGGGATGAAGTATTTCATTACTTTCATCGATGACTTCTCAAAGTATGCTTTCGTCTACTTGCTAAAGTCTAAAGACGAAGCATTCGAGAAGTTCAAGGAGTTCAGGGCCGAGGCTGAGCGGCAAACTGGACAACAACTCAAGAGGTTAAGGAGTGATCAAGGCGGGGAGTATCGGTCTCATGAATTCTTATCATTCTGCAAAGAACATGGAATCATCAATGAGACAACGGCTCCGTACTCTCCTCAATCCAACGGAGTAGCAGAAAGGAAGAACAGAACGTTGACAGAGATGATGAACTCCATGCTGTTGACTGCGGGTCTTCCAAAGTGTTACTGGGGAGAAGCTGCACTAACGGCAACGTTCATTCTGAACAGAGTGCCATATGCAACTTCCGACATAACTCCTCATGAACTCTGGTTCAAAGTCAGACCTAACTTGAATGTCATTCGAGTGTGGGGGTGCCTGGCTTATGTGAAGCTCCCGGATCTAAAGATTCAGAAGCTGGGGACAAGGACTACTAAGGCGATCTTCCTAGGGTATGCCGAGAAGAGTGATGCTCGGAGATTCCTTGATATCGAGTCAAATCATATCATCGAATTTCGCGATGCTGAATATTTTGAAAAAAAGTTTGCAAGGCACAAGAACATTGTTCTCGCGGACATTTCGGAGAATAATGAGGGTACGAAGCAGACAGAGGTCTTTATCGAACCAGTAGTCCAAGATGGAGCTGTTGTCGAGGAGACACCAGCTGAACCAGAACTCGCTGGGCCGTCAACTAAGCGAGCGAGGAGGCCGAAAGACTTCGGAGATGACTTCGTCACCTATCATGTGGAAGCAGATCCGCTTACCTATGATGAGGCAATGAAGACCAGAGATGCTGTATTCTGGAAGGAGGCGATAGACAACGAGATTGACTCAATCACCTCCAATAACACATGGGTATTGGTCGACCTACCAGAAGGAGCAAGACCCATCGGATGCAAATGGATCTTCAAGAAGAAGATGAAAGCAGATGGAACCATTGACAAGTTCAAGGCCAGGCTAGTGGCCAAGGGGTTTGCTCAGAAGCAGGGAATCGACTACTTTGACACTTATGCTCCAGTAGCTCGGATGACAACTATCAGATTGTTAATTACTTTAGCAGTAATACACAAGCTGGTGATACATCAGATGGATGTGAAAACGGCATTCCTTAATGGCGAGCTGACCGAAGAGATCTACATGCAACAACCAGAAGGTTTTGTCGTCAGAGGTCTGGAAGACAAAGTCTGCAAGTTGATGAAGTCTCTGTATGGTTTGAAGCAAGCTCCCAAAATGTGGCACGAGAAGTTTGACAAGGTGATAAGGTCAAATGGCTACAGGGTCAGTGAAACAGACAAGTGTGTCTATACGAAGTTTGCTGACGGAAGAGGAGTAATCGTTTGTCTTTACGTGGACGACATGCTAATCCTAGGTACGGATTTAAGCTGCGTCACAGAGACAAAGAAATTCCTCTCGACCAAGTTCAGTATGAAGGAATTGGGGGATGCCGACGTAATCTTGGGGCTCAAGATCATCCGGACAGGCACTGGAATAGCGCTGTCACAGTCTCATTACATTGAGAAGATGCTCACTCGCTACGGGTATCAAGATCTTCCTATTATTGATACTCCGTACAGGAGTGATCTGAAACTGGAGCCAAATTCGAAGGAGAGCGTCAGGCAGTTGGAGTATGCTAGCGTCATCGGAAGTTTGATGTACGCTACTACTGCCACAAGGCCTGACATAGCCTTTGCAGTGGGAATGCTGAGTCGATTTACGAGCAATCCAGGCGTAAAGCATTGGAAAGCTGTGAAGCGTGTTATGAGATATCTCAAGAAGACTCAGACATATGTACTATACTACAGCGGAGATCCGTCAGTAGTGGAAGGCTTCAGTGATGCTAGCTGGTGTTCAGAGGTGGAGAGCGAATATTCCACAGGTGGATATGTGTTCGCCATGGGTGGAGCTGCTATATCGTGGAAGTCGAAGAAGCAGACTATGTTATCTCGCTCCTCCATGGAATCTGAATTCTTTGCATTGGACGCTGCTGCAGATGAAGCAGAGTGGCTTCGGGAGCTCATGTATGACCTTCCAATGGTTGGGGCTCAGATACCAGCGATTCCGATATACTGTGACAACCAGGCGGCAACAGCAGTGGCATCAAATGAACTCTTCAACGGGAAGAAGAGGACTGTGCGGTTGAAGCACAGAGCAGTGAACGATCTCATCAAAAGGGGCGTCATTGCAGTGATCGATGTTCGGAGTCAGGAAAACCTGGCGGATCCGTTCACGAAGGGTCTCAAGCGTCAGCTGGTCGAGGACACAGCAAGGAAGATGGGCTTGAAGATTTTCTGATATTGTGTTATTGTAATCCTACCATAAAATTTTATGTTATTGGTTCAAAGAGAAATCTACTAGACATTTAATTTTTGGTTCAAAGGAGGATCATTGACTAGAATAATATCAGTTAACAGTGGGTACTTGTTCTGCGGAACATGGAAGGGTTACGGACCCATAACCACTGTTGTCTACTATGTATTTTCTGCGAAAAATTGATCCTGTGGAAAGGTTGGCTTAAACGCCTTAATGAGTTCTCAGGCAGAGTGAATGCCTGGTGTGCTTTACAGGAAGCACGGTAGAGCAGCACTACAAGGAGTGAAACTCCATGCTACAGTGGGGTGACTCCACCATGAGGTTCCCAGGTAGGGATAATGCCTCGGCTTTGCAAGCTAAGTCACAGCGGAGTAGCACCGCAAATAGGCAGGTAGCCTAATGCTGTATGATAATCGTAATAAAGAGAGGTAGACAGCACTACAAAGAGGACGATGTCCTCATGTTACAGTGGCATGACACCACGAAGAGGTACCGGGTAGAGTAAAGCCTCGGCTTCGCAAGCCATGTCATAGCGGCGTAACACCGCACGGAAGCGCAAGGCTTCATGCTGGGTAGTTTGGCACTACAAAGGGGCTTGTGACCTCATGCTACAGTAGTATGACACTACGATGAGGTACCCAGGTGGGGTAAAGCCTCGGCTTTAAGCCATGTCATAGCAGCGTAGCACCGCAAAGAAGCGCAATGCTTCATGCCATGACTCTTTATAAAGAACTCACCTATAGTGTATGGAAAGAGATATCAGGCCGTCCCTTGAGGGTAAGCTTGTAGACGCCCAAAATTATACACTGAAACCAGGCTGGCACAAGGCCTTCAATGTGCAGCCAGAAGCACAGTTGATGTCATTATGTGAGTAGGAAGAATTGCAGTTATGGTGCAGAATTTAAGGCTTAGTCCATTCTTGTATCATGCTGTTATTTAACCTATGCGGGAAGATTCAAGTCGCAGCGACATCTCTCCTAATGCATGATGGACAGTCACTGTGGGGAACGTTCAACCCATATATTGAGATATGTGGGGGATTGTTGGTGTTTTTGCCTTTGGACTAGAAAAGATAGTCCCACATCGGCTACACCAAATGGTGAGTATCTCAATATAATGCATTGCTTGTGTTGAGGTGTGCACATGAGGTGTAGTAGGGCACAAGTTTGTGCCATGTGAAAGTATTTTTCTAGAAGAAAAAAGGATTAAATCCAACAAGGATGAAAGTTAATTTTTGTTGTGCGGACTCGGACTCGGACACGGACTACAGGATGTCTCGTGCATGCACGGGAGTGTTCGGGGGGTAGGCGTGGACTGGCACACTTCTATGCTGATTGTGGGATGATCTAAAATATCAAACTCTATTTTTGAGTATTGGTATTTTAGTCCCACATCGGATAGGAGAAGAAGTGAAGTCTCAACTCCACTCTATAAATAGAGCCCCTTGGCCTCCTTTGAAAGATGCACCAAGAAGAGAGTTGAGGGAGTCTGTTAAGTCCAGGAAGCCCGTTCAAGTCTCAAATATTGACTTACGAGCGTTCCAGAAGTTCTCCTGAACTTGCTGGTTCCTGGGAGCTTATTCGTACTGCGGGTATTGCTTTGAGCGCCGGTGTTCTACACCCCAGCGAGATCCGTTCTTCTTCTTCCTCCCTTTTTCTGTTGCCTTCGAAAATCTGAGACTCAACTGTTGTTGATCATCTCTTGTTGTCTTCGAGAATACCGTCGCTTCTCTTTAGAAGTAATACGGTTCGGTTGCCTTCGAGAATACCGTCGCTTCTCTTTAGAAGTAATACGGTTCGGTTGCCTTCGAGAATACCGTCGCTTCTCCTTAGAAGTTATACGGTTCTGTTGCCTTCGAGAAATATTACGAAATAATCTTTTTAGATTCTCGTAATACAACTTCACCTTCTTTAGGGTGTTGTTGCCAGAAACATTGTCTTTACAATTGTTTCTGAACTCGTATTTTTCCATCGATTGTTCGTCAAGGGACTAACATATATATATATATATATATATATATATATATATATATATATATATATATATATGGGAGCCAATCAAAAGTCCTCTTTAGAAAATCCCCTAACCCCCTCCCCCCTTCTCCCCACTCTCGGCCGTAATTTAATGTTAATGTTAATATTAATGTTAATATTTTTTTTATTTTTATATTAATGTTAATATTAATTTAAAGTTTAATGTTAATTTTAGTATTTAATGTTAATATTAACATTAAATTATGTCTGAGAGTGAGGGAGATTTTTAGAAAATTTTCTAAGGGAGACTTTTGATCCGCTTCACATATATATATATATATATATATATATATATATATATATATATGAGAGAGAGAGAGAGGTGAGGTGCCACCCTATGGATGGTGGCTACATGTCATATCATCATGCATCGAAAAGTATGCGACATGTAGCCACCTCACGGTGAGGTGGCATCTCACCTCCCCCCCCCCCCCCCCCCCCCCCCCCCCTCTCTCTCTTTCTCTCTCTCTCTCTCTCTCTCTCTCTCTCTCTCTATATATATATATATATATATATATATAGCAGTACTGCTGCAGTAGTAGAGCGTGTAGTAGTAATGTAGTGTATATATGAGAGAGAGAGAGAGTAGTACTGTAGTATTAGTTGAACTGTAAAGTGATGTGACGAAAGGATATTTCTTGGTACTGTCGAGTGTCGATCCACCCCCTCATTGTTATTCACGCAGACTGCACGAATCTTCTTCCATGCATGGGATGCATGCATCATACAGCTTTGGTAGGACAACAGGCATGGATTGAACTATTTCAAGCTGTGAGACAAAGAAATAGTTTCATACTTTTTAATCATGGGGTTTAGACAAGTGAAATGTTTTATTTAATTATGGTCGCGGGCTCGAATTCTGTCGGTCACGTCTGATGCTTTCCACATGATATATCATTCATTTAGTCTTCCAAACGAACGAATTGTGATGCAACTAGCAATTATATACTCAATTAGGAATTAGGAGAATCGCTTTTACAAGGATTACGCACCAGGGACGAGCTACTTTCACGAAAAGAGGACAAAGGAAATCTCGGTGGAAGGCATGCAAAGTCCGTATCAATGAACAAGAACCAGAATTTTTGGAAGGATTACTCCTTTGCTACTTATGTTAGCTGGGGTTCAAGGAAGCGAACAATATGCCTTTTAACTTGATATTGACACTATAGCCAATCTTTCCAAACGAGACAAAATAATGGGCGTGATGTACACATCTCAATATCTGGATCTTCATCTCTAAGCAAATCAAGACGGTTAAATTGAATTTGAGAATATCAAAATAATAGAATCTCAAACTTATACAACTACTCAATCCAGAAAAATTAGTTACCAAGACTCTTTCCTTTGGTTTTGTCCTTTTGACCTAGGAAGGTAAATTAGACAAATAGTACAACTGGGCTAAGCCATAGCTGGCATCCGCTTACTAGACAGAATCCGATACTTCGGTACCGGTATGATTGCAGCCACCCGTCACATTTTGAATTCAGTTCCTGGGAAAGAACGAAAGGACTTGCCACGCTAGATGGCCCGATCTGCCACTCCTTTTACATAATTCAGGATTTAGACGAGGACAGCAAAGAGCTATGGTCCCTGCACTGCCAGTAAAAGCAAGCATAAGTTGAATAATACATGCTGGTAAGTTTTGTTGAGAAAGAACTAGCATCCAAGCACATAGGACCGACATGGTACAGAAGCAACTGTAGCAAAACGAGTCGACCAACATTGTTAAGTTTGTAGTGTGAATGTTGGACCACATCGAGGACTCTTCTGGAGGGACATAAAAGGTTGCAAGAGCTGGGTGGAGAACTTAACTAGAGTCGGTAAAAGAATAATATAGATGTATCATTCATACATTTCATTTCTTCAGCTGAAGAATAGGAGTAAAATGCTTGTTCAGATTTTTCGTATAGGACTTCCTTCAAATATGGACGTTCGGATATATCAAACACATGGGCTCTTGTTTTAGAAAACATTGAACTGGTCAGTATTGTGGTCTGCAAATTCTAGGGTTTACTCACTAGAGTTTGGCAGTGATTTCTAATTATAATTGAAACTCATGACATTAAGAATGCACACCAAATGGTGCTTTGGTCTTGTACACTTAGAATAGGGATTTTGGTCTTTCTTTTGTTTGGCCAGGAAGGATATTGGTTTACGAAACCCGGAGTTGACTAAAATGGCAGTTTAAAACCCAGTTACGAAACTTCCACTATTTCAACGTTATATCAATATTGGTCGAACCATCAGACGTCCGCACCAACATATCAAGCCTATATTTCAGATGTATCTGCCAACCTAAGAAGTTGCTTTCACTTTCCAAATCCGATCACCAAGAAACTAACAAATGCGCTCTTGGCAACCCTAGGGATGTGTCCCATGAAATGTCATTGACAAGTGTACCATGAAATTTACTTTTGCCTTTCCAAAAGGTAAGCATAGCAGAAGACCCCTGATATTGTGGTACAGCAATATTCCAATCCCTTCCTGCAATCCTAGACCGTAAATATGGATGTTGTGGTAGCTTTTACAGAGGTGCATGACATGAGAGAATCACTGGTACAAAAGTTGCTTCAGATTTGAAGCCTAGACAGTTAACCAATAATAATGGAGTAGATCAGTACTTATAGTCCACATTTTATCCCAAATTGGAAATATGGTTTCACGGTAGGTTTAGATGCGGTGTAGAGTAAGAACCTCACACCTACCCCTTACCTTAGATCAAATGTGGAATCCAAATATGAATCCGACAAGACACGGCCTATATTTTTGGAGTGTCCATGAGTCCTAGCTCGTGACACCAGGAAGCCACCTACCTTATAGGGTAAGGTATTTCAAATTTCTAAATTATGCAATAGGGTAAAGGGTAAAGCAGTTTGGCATCAAAATAGGTGCCATGTTCGTGTCACCATTAACCGTGTTGTGCCGTATCCGTGTCCATGCAACTTAGGTCACGCTCACTAATGGGAGAGGGTGAGGGATAAAAAAATATCTTACTTATAGGAAGAAGGATTACAGAAAATACTAAACTGATTCTTTTTTTTGTAAATCTGAAGAGGGAAAACTAAAGCAGCTGCACAAATAGTATCTAGAACTACTACATAAAGACTAACTTAAAATTAGGGTATGAAACAGACTATTAAACTATCCCCGCTTGTCATGAGTACAAGGACTGGGAGCATCCTCTCGTCTATCCTACATGTTTACGTAATCGGGTACATTCTTGCTCTCTGTCTACAAATTAACTAAATGAGTAAGCATATTTCACCTTACAACTCGAGATAGAAAGGGTAAAAAGGTGATACACTTGCACCATTGCGGGTCATATCAGCATTGAGAAAAGGGCCTTCCATTCAGTGTCCAGATATACCGGAGAGAGAACACATGTATAGAATATTAAAGATACAACAGTTGCACTCATGGATTATCGAAAAGATACAACATAAATGCAACAGTTACGATTATGGAGAAAACTATAGAATGTCATGCATATAACCTGATTAAAGATTGTTACTCTACTTTCCCAAGGTGCGATAACAAACACTTTCACAGTTTCACTACCTCCTTTGCCAAAAGGCCAATGCTAACCATTTGATTTCACAATTCCAGACAAATACATAAAACCAAAGAAGTAAAAGCTCACATCATGCCGGCAGAAGCTGGTCCCTTAGTGCCTCCTCTGTTATGTCAGCAAAAAAGGTACACATAAGACATACATCAGCAAGAAAGAATGAATGAATATAACGTATTAACGTATTAATATGCTCATTATATCAGATCTATTCAGCTCAGGAGGATATAGATAACATAAAGCAGTAGCATAAACGTGCCATTCAGCATTATAATATGCAAATAACAGGCCTCCTGTGTATGCGCCAAATGAAAACTAATCTACTTGTTGAAACTTCATTATCCGGATTAGAAATGAAACATTTAATTCTAAATCTAGAGGGAAGTTTTCCAAATACTCTTAGGTTGGGTTTGAGATTGCTTATCTTGGCCGCTATATTTTGAAAAGCAGCCCCAAAGATGTTTGACAACAACTGCTTTATCAATAAACTTTTGGAAAGTCGGTTCAATTTTGGGGCAGCTTTTGAAAGCAGTTGGGAGGCTGCTATCAAAAGCTGCTTCTCTGCCACTTTTTGTAAGGCAGCAGCCATCCCAAACCAGGCCTTAATGGATCCTCTCTGCCTAAGGAAAAGTGTGAGGTTTACAACTCACTCAAATTCCTCGTATGGTTACAATCCACCACAAACTAAATCTAAGAAAAATATGACTCCTAAATCCAAAGGAGAACTATAGTATACTATATAAATATTATTTTATTTGTAAAGTAAAAGAAAAGAAATGGGGAAGAGGAAGAGAGTTATGAGGGCACTTTGACTGTAAAATTTGACCTTTTAACTGATTAAACAGGCCAATTAACAAAACCAGCCTAATGAATCTTTACCGGGAAGGTAATCGCCATGACTAATTAATCAGTCGGAGTACATGAATTTACCCTGGCCTAGACTGCTACTGATTACTAGGGCAAGTACTCGGTTAAGTATATTATAATAAAGGGCTAATTAGAGTTTAGACCCTGGATTTTATACCAGCTTAGAGTTTAAGCCCTGACTTGTCAAATTGGAAAGTTTAGACCCTGAATTTTTATTATTTGTTTTATTTTGCCATTATACCCTCGCTAATCTATTTATGAAGGTTTCATTGTCAAGCATAGGAGGGAGGGTATAATGGGAAAAATAAAACAAATAATAAAAATCTAGGGTCTAAACTTTCTAATTGGACAAGTCAGGGCTTAAACTCTAAGCTTGTATCAAATCCTGGGTCTAAACTCTAATTAGCCCTATAATAAAACTGTCTAAATCTTCAGTATAGCCATCCTAAACCTAATATTAAGCATAACATTTGGTTTAGAGAAAACCCAAATTGAAGAAACACTAAAATATGTACGACTGCCAACTAGGCTTACTCACACGGTCACACCTAACCAGAGGTTGTGCAGCTTAACTGCCCAAAGCACTGTCTCAATGTTTGGTTCTACTGTTTGTGTCAACTATCAACTTGCAGTTCTGTTTTGACCCATTAAACATTAAGTTGATAAAAGATGAAAAATGCTCAAGTAAGTCTACTTTCCGGAACTCTCAAACTCATATTGAAACTCCTTTTTTGTGGTTGGTAAGAAATGGAAATAGACACAAAATGGTTGGTTGGTTGCAAATCTTCAATCTAAAAGCATCTCACCCATCAACTTCTGCTCAGGCTACAAAAAACACATCGCCCCTTACCTGTTGTCAAATGCCCAAAGCAAGGCTAACTCCTTGGGAAATAAGACTCTCAAGCCTTCCATTAACCCTTGCCCCTGTACATAGGGATGTTAATGAGCCGAGCTTTGACTGAGCAACCCCCTTGTTTGGCTTGTGCTATTTAAGAAAGTATCAAGCTCAAGAGCTCAGCTTGCGAACCGCTTGTTAAAATTAGGAACCTTGATGGGCTTCAATTTTAGACAAACCTAATTTCGAAGTAAAAGATTTATGAATCATACATATTTATATAAAATGGCATTTTATTTTTTATTTAGCTGCCCAGCCCCTTAGTTTGTTTCCTCGATCGTCAGTCGCCTTTGTCACAGTGGCCTTCATCACAGGTGAACCTAGGAGGCTAGGACAACTAAGTAAAATTTTACATACGTGTCGGCTCACAAACCTAGCGAGTCGAAAACCTCTAAAGCTTGAGCTCAGACTCCTTTACCAGACAAGCTTAGGCTCAAACTCGTACTCGTGAGCTCGAAAAGCTTGGCTCACCAGCTTCTCAGTGAGCGACCTCAAGCCGGCTCACAAATAGCTCTTCTTGTTCACACCCCTATCGATACATAGCCTAGATATCCAATTATCTTTTCCTACATTTGCTGGCATTTATGTTGACACAGAGGAAGTTTTAAGTCAACGCAATAGACATAATTAAACCCTGCAGGGAACTAATATCCAGCCTCTACTGCAAATATTATTCTAGAGCGTCAAGGAAACAGAAACAGTTCTGTTCCTTTTTATTTTATACAAAATCAAAGCTCAATCAATTTCACCAGAATTGCTATCTACTGATTACCATTGCTTAATATCTTGCAATTGCATGCATATTGTGCCTCATGTTTCATTATATTTGGATGTATGCTTCGTGTCATAAAATTATTGAGATTTAATAGCCAACTATATCATGATTTTGATTTTCGCGAGATACATGAAAATAAAAAGTGGAATGAGAGCAAGAAAAAAAAGCACCTAAACATGGATCTTTTTTTCTATATTTTGAGAAATAAAACTTGGATATCAAAGATGCTATTGTAGTACAACAGTGAAAGATAGTCAGAAAAGTAAAGCTAGAGCAGTATCCGAAAATATGTCAGATTTTTAAACATTATAAGAGATGTAATATTATACATGATTGAACTGGATAATGACTTAACAGAACACTGTTAGAATAACATAAATAAATAACCCACAACCCTCACAACAACTCTAGAGTTTAGGGTGAACGTTGACGGTTATATATTTATATTATTCTAACACGCCCTCGGAGGTCAAAGGCCAATTTTTATGAGCATAACTACATTCACCAGCAGTATTTTTTATAATATCTGCTTAAAATGTGCGTCAGAGGATTTGGACAGTGGTTTTGGTTGCTCTGGTACCACATTAAAGTCAGCCACTTGCACCAAAACTCTATAGTAGTAGTAAGGGTTAAAAGTTGTATATTTAGATTATTTTAACAAACACAATATACCTTCGGCTTAAATTTTTTTCGTCCTCTACTAGCGCTCATTTTGACATCTTCGTTGTCATTATCCTTCTCTGTGCGAGAGAACATTCCAAATGCTTCATCAAAACCATCCGTCAAGCCAGCCAATCTGTATGGAATCATGAATTAAGTGACATTAGTCCCAAGAATAAGCAGGAGAAGATGGAGAAAGAACACTGAGAAATGGGGCTACCATTATATAGATGTAACAATGCTAAGAAAACAAGAATCCACTAGTTAATAGCAAAAGAAGAGAATACCATACAATTTCAGCATGGGTTTTATTAAACTTGCAGATAAAAACATGACTAGAGTAAATGTCCATCATAGGTGTTTCAATTCCTTGTTCATGGAAAGAGTTTGATGAACATAATATTCATTAAATTGGCAGATAACATAAGAGGGAAGTGCCTTTCACTTTTTTATTATTATTACACCTTACATTATTTCCATGTAAATTATGATTAATATTTTTCTTGTATTTTTTATTTACCATTTCTTTTTGAATAAAAACCCTCCATCAAACTGCTTATTTCATTTTTTTAGTAGTCACCAAAGGGGACAAGTGTCATGTTATGAACACTTGCATGAATCCCAAAGGGTAAACTAGTAATTACCCTACCCTATTCATCCTTTCCCTTCTTAAAAGAGAGAGAGAGAGAGCTAAGAGAGAGCCATTAGAGAGGAAGATAGAGCTTGAGAAGAGAGATTTAAAGAATGAGAGGGAGAAGAAGTACCAGCAGCCCCCACCAACTTCCCTCCCCCTCACTCCCCCCCCCCCCCCCCCCTCTCTCTCCACCCTCTCTCTCCCCTCCCTATTGCTGCTGCCTGACCCCCTTGGCCGGCAAGGCCAGCATCACCTCCATTTGGTGGCCGGCTACCTCCCCCTCTCCATTAAAGAAAAAATAAGAAGGTAAGTAAGGAGAAGGAGGAAGAAGAGAAAGAAGGGAGGGGAAAGAGGAGGAGAAGAAGAGAAGAGGATTTTGGTTCAAATAATTTTCCAAAGCAAGACAAGTCCTCTCCACCTTTGTAATTTCAATTACAATTTTTTTTTTCATTTTACCCTATGTTTGTTAAATTCTAAAATCTTGATTTCAAATTAGAAATTCCATATGTCAAATACATAGTTTGCAGTATCAGCCGATACGATCCAATACGGCTAATACCGATACGGTTGTCCCGATCCGATATCCGAACTTGTAATGCCCCGCTCCGCACGGCGCATTACGCTGAAATGTTGACTCAGCGAGTCGCGTTGACCCAAAGGAATGTATCGATGCAAAACGATACGAGAGTTAAGTTGTCCCGAGCAACGCATCGAACTAAGTCGATGCGAAGAGTTACGTCGACCCGAGTAATGCATCGGACTATGTCGATGCGAAGAGTTGCCGTGTCCCTAAGAATGCATCGAGTGAATCGATGCGATGCGCCGCGTTGCCCCGAAGGATGAGTGCATTGAATCGGCTCGAAGATTCTAAGAAATCGAATCGACCAAGGCGCAAGTCCGAATCGAAGCAAGTATTGATTTTAGTTGGTTTCGTGTGCAGGTCATACTTTGACGGGAAAATATTAGAGGTCGATCTTTTGCAATATTTAGTAAGGGGTCCGCGAAATCAAATCGTCGCCTTGCGACGGGCTAAGACTTGGGCATGCTAAGGCGAATTGGACGTATAACTCAACGAAGCACGAAGTGCTCAAATGGCTAAGTCAGGAGAGTGGCCGTGCAACAAAGTTAGGGAATCAAGCCGTATCGGCTCGGCGAAACGACGAAGGCGTATCGACTCAAGGTGGGAGGATGGACTTCTTTTTACTCCTTCATTCGATAAGTCAAATATATCATTGTATGCTAAAGTTAACCTATCGACGCCACGGGCGTGGCCGATCGAAGATAAAATCATAGTGTGAGTCGAACACTAAGTTAGAACAATTGAAATGAAACGTGCATCAATATGCACGAGTCGCTATGGGACATTGGATATCGCTAAGGCGAGCGCCTCGGTGCGCAAGCCGCAACAACATGGGATAACTGAAATCGGCAAGTGCCTTAGTGCACGAACCATACCGTGCCTTTGCTGCACGAGTTAGACGGCTAGAACATTGAAAGACAATAGGCGAGCGCCCTAGCGCGCAAGCCCCGAACATTGAATGCTAAGTTATAGAACATGGAAATATGGTCGGAACGTGCCTACGTGCACGGGATAATAAAAGATGGCTTCGTTGCGAGAGAATACAGTTGCGGTATGAATGTGGCGGAACTGTCGGATATGACATGTTGCCTCGAAAGGTGTTCGAGACCTTTGGGTCGTTCGGTTGACGAGCATTGAGTTGAGGCACGATGCCATTGAATCATCGAAACGAAGTGCGAAACGAAAGAACATAGAAAGCTAAATGGAAGAAATGCGAGACGATAAGTCTGAGTCTCGGACTCAAGACTATGCTTGGTTGTTTGAATTTAACTGTTGAATGATAGGGCGTTGCATGGTCGATTGGAATGGGCTCGAGATTAATGTGATATTAACTCGTGCACGAGTATCCCCCCAAACGGATAAATGCCGGAGGTCCCCGGAACCGATTTGGCCGCGGAGGGATGATAATCTTTGTAGGCGCACATCCTTAAACAAGATGGGAGAAGCCGCAAATGATGGCATGTAGCGGGAACGTTTCGGTTGTTTGGGAGGAGACCCAACCCGTGAAACGCCGGGCAGCCCAACCAAATAGTGAGAAAAGAAGGAGAGAAAAGAAAGGAACTCCTTTAGTCCATTCCGGCGCGGATACGCCAACGACCCGCATATAGCTAAGGAACGATGGGTTGAAAGTGTAGGCGCGTGTGCGTCCCGCATATAGATCCTACTTAGAGATGCACTATAACATGACAGGGATGGATCGAGGCGTATTCACCTTGCGTCAGTGCAAGGGACGCAAGGGCGAGTGCGTC
Source organism: Iris pallida (assembly GCA_029216955.1). Classification (NCBI taxonomy): domain Eukaryota; kingdom Viridiplantae; phylum Streptophyta; class Magnoliopsida; order Asparagales; family Iridaceae; genus Iris; species Iris pallida. The sequence continues at coordinate 1,522,438 of JANAVB010020000.1, forward strand.
GACTTGGTAAGTCACGCCACGAATCAAACACGAGATTGCTTGTTTGCTTGTCTATTCAATTCGATAACATGATGATATGATAACATGCTTTACGCTTTCGAAGATGCCATGAAATTGACCCTAAGGAGAACATAGCAAGATCATAAGCTAAGTTGCATGATTCAACATAAAGATTAAAATGTCGGTTTGGAAAGATGATCTTTGCTTCAGTACATGCGAGGACGAACGTACTGATCCCCCACCAGCTTCATGCAGGGTGCAGGGAATGGATTGCTCGCGGCGAAGCGTTGCTTGAACGTGTTAAGGCTTGGAATGCCGAAGCGCATTGAAGCGTGCTATCGCATTGACGCTCGGACTACGCAGCTGGATTGATGCGGCCGAGATATAGAAGGCATGATGTATGGAACGGAGAAATCCTTTGTGGGCAAGAGAGAACCTGAGTGTTGTAGCCAAATCTGGCATATATTGTTAGGCTATCGAAAGCCATTGTAACCTCAGTTTCGGATATCAATAAAGAGAATTGTTTTGTATACTCTGTTTCCTTTCGTTGTTAATATCGAATCAAAAGATAACCATTTGAGAACTTGTCATCTTGCCTTGCACGAGCGCAACTTCAGGCTCGTGCGGCATCACGCCCCCTGCGAGGACGATGATTCGGGTGATTCCGGGTCGGGGCGTGACAAATTGGTATCAGAGCTCTAGGCTCAATTTCCTCTGGACGCTTGCTTCATTACAATTCGAAAAGTTGCCCACCACCACTTGATATCACTCTTGACTCTACTCGATGCCGCACTGGATGTTCCATACAATAAGTCTAATACAAATCGTGTAATTTTGCCGCATGTGTTTTGGAAATTACACGATGTTTGCTAAGAAAGTCGCGAAGGGTATATTGCATTGAATGCAAACGAGCCATAAAAATGTTAGTTGCTGCAAGCGCAACAAATTGTGGAATACGATTTGAGATACTGTGGCAATGTAACATATTGAATGAGAAATAAAATGATGCACGAAGTGCAACGAGTAATGGTGAATATGCGTTAAAATGAAAGTGAGAAGTGATAGCCAATACCGATGTGTTAAACGGATTGTGCATTGACTTGAAAAGTCGAGAGTAATTCGTTGCACGAGGTGCGGTAAATGTCGGAAATGATCGTTGCACGATGTGCAACGCATATTGGAAAGTAAAATCATTGCACGTGGTGCAACGCATATCAGATTAATCGTTGCACGAAGTGCGAAGGAAATTGGAAATGAATCGTTATACAAAGTAAAATGAAAGTGTCGGGAATAAATCGTAGCACGATGTGCAACGCGTATCGAAGGTGAAATTTGTTGCACGGGGTGCAACGTGTGTCTAAATAAATTGTTGCACGAGATGCAACGTAAGGAAAGAATTGAAATTGTAAATCGATAGAATGAATCGTTCGGTTGCACACCAAACTTATGTTGGTAAGCGAGAACATTGACCGAATCGTGTCGGGTTTTGATAGAATCAAAGTTACGGTTGTGATCAAGCACGATCACTGCGGAAATCGTGAGTCGGAAGAGAACGTTGGCCTATACTAAGTATAACGCGAGGGAAATGGCTTGAATTCTGAGTGGTATATGCCATACCACGTAGGCGATGAATGACTCGATTTCGAGTGGTATATGGTATAGCACTTGTGCGATAAATTGCATCGACGCTTTGTGAGAATTGCGGAAAGTTTGTCCGCAACGGACGGGGGAGTACCGAGACTCGATTGAAAATTTGTATGACGGTATGTTGATGCAAGTGTTCTTCGAAATTCGGTTAGGACGATAAGGCGAGACTTGTATCGATGAACGATACGTCGGACGAAAGTTATAAGTTGGTCGGACGACCGAGACTAGCGAAACGATTATGCCTTGACGCAATAATCGGATCGACGGGAAAGGGAAAACTCGAGCTTACAAATGAGTCGCACGAATTGCGATCTCGATAGAAATGTTGGGCGAGGCGAATCGAATCGCACGACTTGCGATCTCGATAGGAATGTTCGACTAGGCGAATTGAATTGCACGACTTGCGATTTTAATAGAAATGTTGGGCGATGCAAGTTGTAATCGAACTGCACAATGTGCGACTTCGGTGAAGAGTTGGTTGACGCGAGAAACCGTGCCTATGAAATAGTTGGTTAAGTTACGGCAACACTCATTTGACTACGACTAAAAACACACAAAACTTAGAGGGCGAGATCGTATAACTCGAGGGCACGATGTTGGATAATCGGTAACTCGGTTACGCGATCAAAGCATAGCGGGATGCGACAAATTGGAAAACAAGTTGATGCGTATGGAAAAGTTTGTTGCAAACTTGGAAGTATGCAATGCGAGTTAAGTTGACGTTGAGACGGATTCAAAGTTGACCCTTACGTTATCGAAATTGATACGGCGTATCGAGATCGATACATAAGGAAACATAAGCACGATGTGGGAATACAAAATGGAGTGCGCCTTGCGCTATCAAAGTTTTGTAAGTAACGATACGAGAATGAACAAACTTGGTTGATCGTAAATTTTGCGATTGATCGAGACGAGACTATAAGTCATCGACGATTGCTCGATGCGTATAGCATCTCGTGTGTCGACCCGCGAATAAGATAGACTCGAATTCGATACGAGTAGATGTTTCGTAAATTGCGGAATCATCGACGGCAGTGCATGACATGAATCATCGACGGCAGTGCATGACTTGACTCGGAGAATAGTTGCGCATCAGTTGCGCCGATAGAAATGATTTTGTCCAAAATTTGGGTAGTCGCATAGAATCGTCGGAATGTGATTTGGCTCCGAAATAAGATATAGCATGGTTCGTATTAAACTGTCCTTCGTTAATGATCCACAATTATCGAACGTAGTTTCGGGGCAGCTGACCCTAGAAGACTTGACCGCCAAATCAAATTGAATGCTGCGGACCGTAAGATGACCCATGCGATATCGCATATGGGATTGCACCGATAACAAATATAACACGGTACATGTTGATGATAAGTCTAGGCGATTGCGAGGAACGTGCTATGCACGAGAGGGAACGATAAGGGAATGGCTTACGAGTCATGTCGTTAGATTCGGATTCACCTTGCAATTGAGCTTGCATGAATCAAAATTATGTTCGATGTTGCGAGACGGATAAGTTGGGAATTTGGCTAGTGAATTCCTACTCGTTAGGAAATGGAATGTAAGATGCGTCGTTAAGACATTCGTGTCAAGGCGATCGTTGCCTTGAGCACCATCGCCTTGATGTAAACTTTCGTGTCGGATAGATTGTGGCCTTTGTGCAATGTCAATTTAAACTTGCGTCGAGAGAATCTAAGCACGGTACCTTGGAAAGTAACCTAGCGGGCGTGGCCCTGATTGTTGATGCATTTGCAAGTCAACAAAGGAAATCGTATCGAGATAAATTGCATAGCGAGACTTCGGAAATAGTTGGACAGCGACGTCGAACGCAAGGCGTTGCGGAGACTCGTTGTGATTGGATGCGCGACGGCTTGACGCGACGCATAGAGTTGGTAGTCCATATGAAACATACGAAACGAGAAAGGCGATTATGAATCGCGCCGCGTGCGATGACTTTATTGAATGAATCACGTATGTATCGAATATACGTATGCGATGAAATTTCGAGAACGATTGCTAAGGATAAGTCCGATCGAGAGTACGAGATGGCAAGCATAGGATTGAAATTTACCTGTCAGCTTTGTTTTAATTTGCTACGACTGGGCTTGGTCGAAATACATATATCTTCGGGACGCCTTGAATATAGGTACGAATTCAAATCGAGTTGTATCCAAATTCAAATCGAGCTGCAGGGAGGACTTGGAAATGTTAGTGAAAAGCTTGCGAGATATTACGAAATCGAACATCATTGTGGGGCGAGATCGTGAAACGATCTATAAAACACTTAGTCGGAGTGTTGGTTTTGGTTCGAGGACGAACCTTATTTTGAGTGGTATATTCTGTAATGCCCCGCTCCGCACGGCGCATTACGCTGAAATGTTGACTCAGCGAGTCGCGTTGACCCAAAGGAATGTATCGATGCAAAACGATACGAGAGTTAAGTTGTCCCGAGCAACGCATCGAACTAAGTCGATGCGAAGAGTTACGTCGACCCGAGTAATGCATCGGACTATGTCGATGCGAAGAGTTGCCGTGTCCCTAAGAATGCATCGAGTGAATCGATGCGATGCGCCGCGTTGCCCCGAAGGATGAGTGCATTGAATCGGCTCGAAGATTCTAAGAAATCGAATCGACCAAGGCGCAAGTCCGAATCGAAGCAAGTATTGATTTTAGTTGGTTTCGTGTGCAGGTCATACTTTGACGGGAAAATATTAGAGGTCGATCTTTTGCAATATTTAGTAAGGGGTCCGCGAAATCAAATCGTCGCCTTGCGACGGGCTAAGACTTGGGCATGCTAAGGCGAATTGGGCGTATAACTCAACGAAGCACGAAGTGCTCAAATGGCTAAGTCAGGAGAGTGGCCGTGCAACAAAGTTAGGGAATCAAGCCGTATCGGCTCGGCGAAACGACGAAGGCGTATCGACTCAAGGTGGGAGGATTGACTTCTTTTTACTCCTTCATTCGATAAGTCAAATATATCATTGTATGCTAAAGTTAACCTATCGACGCCACGGGCGTGGCCGATCGAAGATAAAATCATAGTGTGAGTCGAACACTAAGTTAGAACAATTGAAATGAAACGTGCATCAATATGCACGAGTCGCTATGGGACATTGGATATCGCTAAGGCGAGCGCCTCGGTGCGCAAGCCGCAACAACATGGGATAACTGAAATCGGCAAGTGCCTTAGTGCACGAACCATACCGTGCCTTTGCTGCACGAGTTAGACGGCTAGAACATTGAAAGACAATAGGCGAGCGCCCTAGCGCGCAAGCCCCAAACATTGAATGCTAAGTTATAGAACATGGAAATATGGTCGGAACGTGCCTACGTGCACGGGATAATAAAAGATGGCTTCGTTGCGAGAGAATACAGTTGCGGTATGAATGTGGCGGAACTGTCGGATATGACATGTTGCCTCGAAAGGTGTTCGAGACCTTTGGGTCGTTCGGTTGACGAGCATTGAGTTGAGGCACGATGCCATTGAATCATCGAAACGAAGTGCGAAACGAAAGAACATAGAAAGCTAAATGGAAGAAATGCGAGACGATAAGTCTGAGTCTCGGACTCAAGACTATGCTTGGTTGTTTGAATTTAACTGTTGAATGATAGGGCGTTGCATGGTCGATTGGAATGGGCTCGAGATTAATGTGATATTAACTCGTGCACGAGTATCCCCCCAAACGGATAAATGCCGGAGGTCCCCGGAACCGATTTGGCCGCGGAGGGATGATAATCTTTGTAGGCGCACATCCTTAAACAAGATGGAAGAAGCCGCAAATGATGGCATGTAGCGGGAACGTTTCGGTTGTTTGGGAGGAGACCCAACCCGTGAAACGCCGGGCAGCCCAACCAAATAGTGAGAAAAGAAGGAGAGAAAAGAAAGGAACTCCTTTAGTCCATTCCGGCGCGGATACGCCAACGACCCGCATATAGCTAAGGAACGATGGGTTGAAAGTGTAGGCGCGTGTGCGTCCCGCATATAGATCCTACTTAGAGATGCACTATAACATGACAGGGATGGATCGAGGCGTATTCACCTTGCGTCAGTGCAAGGGACGCAAGGGCGAGTGCGTCGACTTGGTAAGTCACGCCACGAATCAAACACGAGATTGCTTGTTTGCTTGTCTATTCAATTCGATAACATGATGATATGATAACATGCTTTACGCTTTCGAAGATGCCATGAAATTGACCCTAAGGAGAACATAGCAAGATCATAAGCTAAGTTGCATGATTCAACATAAAGATTAAAATGTCGGTTTGGAAAGATGATCTTTGCTTCAGTACATGCGAGGACGAACGTACTGATCCCCCACCAGCTTCATGCAGGGTGCAGGGAATGGATTGCTCGCGGCGAAGCGTTGCTTGAACGTGTTAAGGCTTGGAATGCCGAAGCGCATTGAAGCGTGCTATCGCATTGACGCTCGGACTACGCAGCTGGATTGATGCGGCCGAGATATAGAAGGCATGATGTATGGAACGGAGAAATCCTTTGTGGGCAAGAGAGAACCTGAGTGTTGTAGCCAAATCTGGCATATATTGTTAGGCTATCGAAAGCCATTGTAACCTCAGTTTCGGATATCAATAAAGAGAATTGTTTTGTATACTCTGTTTCCTTTCGTTGTTAATATCGAATCAAAAGATAACCATTTGAGAACTTGTCATCTTGCCTTGCACGAGCGCAACTTCAGGCTCGTGCGGCATCACGCCCCCTGCGAGGACGATGATTCGGGTGATTCCGGGTCGGGGCGTGACAGAACTGACTGATACCGACATTGGGGGTCTCTTTTTCGGTCAATTGACAAAGAAAAATTGAATGAAAAAGACTAGTAAACAAGGGTGTAAAAGCATAGTAAGGTTGTAAAAGCATGTAAAAGAAGAAAAATTATCCATTACATGTAAACCAATCAGCAAGGGGTAACTATTATTTCATTCAATTTCAAAAATACTAAGAAACAACTATAAAAATACTTAAAATTATGCATAAATGTATAAAATATATTTTCTAAAATGTTAATATTTATTAATAATTATTTGTTTTCCGATACCAAAAAATTTGATACTCCAATCCGATACCGTCGATACCGATACTCATACGAATGGTCTCATACCGATTCTGATACGAATATTGTGAACCTTGGTCAAAACTTGAAACCTCTTTGATATGTTAACCTAGGTTTTATATTTCACAAGTTTTGTTGTATTTGTGAACATAGAGTATGGACACCGTCTCTAAATTTAGAAGTAATCCTATGAACAAACTAGTTCAAGGTCTATAGGTCTGTTATCATTAGACATCCTTGTGTGTGTGTGTGTGTGTGTAAATATATGATTCATGATTGGTAAGCTTGGTTGTTCCATATAATTAGTTATTTAAGGGTTAATCTTACTTAGAACATATGGCTCTCCGAAATAGAGTATTTTATCATGTGACCTAAAAAATGAAATTCTCCCAAATAATTTGGATTGAGTATTGGGTCTTTTTACTGAATAATTATAGTTATTTGGTAATATTTAGGACCGCAGGTATCCTAGGTAGACTCTGGATGAATTATGGACGCATACAATACTGTTTCGAGGCTCCGGAGTGTCTTTTGGGGCTATTTTAAGATACAAGCAACGTAGGAATAAATTAATTGTAGGTATCACCGATTGGGATAGATTGATATCGCACATATCGTTATTCATTAGTGCTGAGTATAGGCTGTGTCGGGTTAAAATTTAGCCCATTATTCAGAACGAAATCTAGAATAGTATTGTTCTAGTCATGATAAGGTTTCGATATCACATTTTGATATCCTATTTTGCGTAGGTGAGCCTCGCGTGTCGGACTCAAAAGTGAACTTCAGACCAATCTAGCACAAGTCAACGCAAAAACTAAATTTTTTATCTTAAGTGAGTCGATAATGACAACTCGAAACCTTTTGACTAACACCTAAACTATCAATCCTCTTAGTAAGAATCAAATGTCATGTCGAAGCCAAATATTAGATGACACGGTCGATTTTCAACTATTTCACAAAAATCTAGCATACACATTGATTAATTAATTTGATGTCAAGACTTTAATGCATGAAACATCACACATTAACCCGCACTTAGTATCATAGGTTTCGGACAGTATGCGAAACCCACAAAATCTACTTTTTGGCTCAATTTTTGAGTTAATTTATAAAAATTCAGCATTTACAAAATTATAACCATGTAAATTGACTCTAGAACTGATTTAGAATTTCTATAATTACTAGTAATTGCATGACCAAATTGGGACACGACATCCTATACTTATATTTCAAAATTCTAACCATGTATTCTGGACTTGTTTTGTCTTTACAACTATTGCAGTTGATGCACATGCCCGACACAAGTTACTCCGGCAAGAATTCTTGCGCGCGCGCGCGCGCGCACACACACACACACACACACATATATATATATATATATATATATATATATGGACTTTCGGTGTGTGTTTGTCCACCAAGGATATTTATATTTTATACCAATGAATTCAATGGAGGGTTGCTCCGGGTGTTGATATTATTGTATTGACATGTTTTCATATCAAGAAATACAAAGGAGACTGTTGAAAACAAAATTTAAACATTTCGAGAGAAGACATTTCGATCCGGAAATTGTTGAGCGTTAAAAATCCGTAGCTAGGTAGGTTAGTCATGTGTTCAAATAGGAACTAAATTAGAACTAGAGACGGACTCACGATAACTTTAAAAATATGTAGGGGACGATACATGGATAAAGATCGCGTAGAAAACGAACACACGAACTTATACGCGAAACTAAATTTATCAAGTCTGATTATTAAGTATATAAAGTACTTCGCTATAGCAAAAACTTCCTAATGTCGTGTTGTATCTCATGGTGCTCTTGTGCGCAGGGATCAAGACACGTACTTGATTCTGAATAAGATATAAATAGAATGACTATAAATATGATTGTTTGGAATATTAGATTGCATCATTGTGAAGAGAGAGAACATAAAGGTCATATTGGATGAAATCTCCACAATATAAACAACAAAATCTTATCAGTGTATCTTCTTCATAGAGCCTTGTGAAAGACGCTATGAGGCTTAACACACTTTCCTATGCCAGGTTATCAAAAGCGCTAGGAGATAATCAAGCGGGCACCCGCTGCCTAGCGACTAGCCCGCATAGGCAGTCTCCTAGGGCTGCGCCTAGAACATGGCAGTTCAAAAATAAATTAAAAAAATCCAAAAACAGAACCTACTGAAAATTGCAGAAGAAGTCCATAAAACCCCAAAACATGCATAGTCGGGCGTCGGGGGGTCTAGGCGCCGCCTAGACCGCCTTTTAGAACAGCGTCCTATGCTAGACTCGTGCCAGCCAAACTAATCCTGTATTGGATCAATACTTAATTCAATTAATTATCATTAAGTTTAATAATTAATATATCTTTTGTCAAAAACCTATGTGGAGCCAGCCTAACCATTGTCCTATCTGGCAACAACTTGATCCCAAAAAATGGCATTATTGCTGAGAAAATAGCCAAGTGTGACCCGATTTATTATCTAAAATTGCATACCATATAGGTAAGTATGTGGTTGTTTGTGTATTGTAATTTTAAGACAGACTTTAAGGATAGTAGTAAGTGTAGAAACTAGAACTTAAGCAATAATACTAGCTTTAATTCATTGAACTGAACCTTAAATTTCTCTCTTGAATCATATTCGATTCACATCCATATTATATTTCATTTTCAGTTTCCACCATCCTTGAACATGGGTTTGTATGTGTTTGATGATCTAGTGTTTATTCGGTAGGTGAGGAAGGAATGCCATAAGAATCCTCGCATCTTTACAACATGGAAAAGACCGAAGACTGAATCCATGGACGATAGCAGAAGATCGCATTTTGGCATCAACTGCTTTTACTTTAGCTGTTATATGTATATTATGTTTTTTGGAAGATAGACTGTCGGGGTATTTATAGCTGTTAGTGTATAATTAGAAGATGTCTTCTCAGGTATTGTAAATAAATTAGCAGTTACCCCTTTACTCTATACTATAATCACAAGCAAAATTCATGGTATGGATACCGGGATATTCGTAAGTTGCGTGATGCTTGTGACTTAGTCGGGTTCTCGTATTTCGAAAGCGGGGCATGACATGTAACAAGCTTGTCAGCTTGGAAATTATTTGATCTATGATACATGGACACGTTAAAATGATGTTTGTATCCATGTCGTGTCTATACTTGTGCCACATAGGTAAGTAATCTTTGTGCCTATTTGAAAATGTCGTATCATGTATTCATATCGTGTCTGTAACCATATCCATATCCGTGCAATATAGCATTTAATATATATATATATATATATATATATATATATATATATATATATATATATATATATATATATATATATATAATACTTTGTTTTTTGCAGAGCATAGTACTTTAGAAAGTAGTGGACACCACCAGGAGGCCTGGTACTCATTCCTAAATAAACAACTTAAGAGCAGGATTATATTCACCCATTAGGACTACAATAAGGTTCTCACCTATGTTGCAATACTCCTCAGGAGGACCGTATCTTTGTCTGTATCCGACACATAATGGACAGTACTTCCTCGACACTCATGTTGAATATGGCTAGCATGTGTGCTCCTAAGGGACCCAAAACATAGTTGAAAGTGTTTTAGCGTGGTTGTTATTGTGCCAAACATAATTGAGCTATGAGAAAGTGACATTTCTTTACCCTTAACCATTTCTATAACTTATTGGAACCTAGTTAGTATCAAAAACAATAGTTAAATACATATAATCGCATCCATGTCGTATCCCTATCCCTAAATTTTCTAAAATGATATATTCTGAATCTAGATTGAGCCCGTATTCGTGCCCGTGTCTATGCAACCTAGGTTATTAACTTATTATCCTTTTGCAAGGTTCCTGACCAGTTGTGTGATCCCCATGATTGAAAGCCATACCAGTTGGGTGATCCCCATACCGGAAAGTTGATATCGAACATATAAGGAGATATGACCCAAAGGAGGTATAGGATACTAATTCATATCCTATATGAGATATATAACAAGAATCAGAACATTAATATATATCCATAAACAATTATAATAAATGATGAAGTCAAATGTCAAATTGTTTTAAGAAAGGAAAAGAAAAGAAAAAAAAAAAAGGCAAGCGCCTCAATTGTTGCCGACTCATCAGAGAGGGAAGTACCAATTCTTTCACTTTTGCAGTTAGGTTCTTTTGTAGGAGGTTTAATAGAAGATCAGCCGATATATGCATCGATATAAACATTAAAATGACTTTACGGACGATTAATAGACCGAGTAATATGTAGCGTACTTTGATTACCGAGTAGCCAATTAATCAAAAATTTAAGTGGCCATCGGCCAAGTAATCACTACTAATACGTAATCAAACATGGATCATGTGCATATGAGAATTGCTTAATATAAACTTGCTTGATGAGCCCTATAAAATATCGGCCAGTGAATGATGGGCTTGCATGGTTCAATTAGCAGTTCTTTTTTTAAAACCGGTTAAGCAAACCAGGTTTGCCTTTGAAACCCGTATAATGGCTGATATAGTGGTTATACGGGAGATATTTTGAATAGTATCAAGATCATTTTTCTTTAAACATAGGGCTATTTTCCGATATTCAACCATCTTCAGATGGGCATAAGTGGGAAAACAGAAGAAATTCAGTACTCCATCAACTTAATAAAAAGACCAAGGGAGACCATTGGCTCCACGTCACAACCAGGTAGACTATCGATAATGGGAATAAGATTCCATACATTTAGATCCCACCCCCACCCCCAGCTACCAAGCAAGAGGGAACCATGTGCCAGGGCGGCAAAGGTCCATGGATTTTCTGTTTTTCAAAGGGTCACTGTATTCCTGTTCTGAATGTATTGCATTACTTTCTTAAGCATTGTCCGCAGGCAAGTCCTATGTTCATATTTTCCTTGAGTAATCCTGATGCCACATTTCAATATGCTTCTACACAAGGTTTATCATCTTTCAGTTCAAAGTAAATCCATAGAAATATGTTATGTTGCACAGACATCAATATGAAATGTGAACTAAAATCAGATATGAGACATATTTTGGTGTCCGTGTATTTTACTATTTTGGAGTGTATGTGTCATGTCAAGTAAATGCCCAACATGACATGACACAGACTCAACACTGATTTTTGGAGGGTGAGTGTCACAGCCTAGAACGATTAGATGTAATGTCATGTCAAATGAAATGTGAACTAAAACCAGTAGTAATTGGACAGTAGCACAGTGCAAGCTCAAAATTATCATTCAAGGTCTATGAGTAATATTTTAGTGTTGTTTGTTGTAGTTAGAGGAAGAGGCTCAATTTGTAAAGCATCTACATCCGGCATTTCAAAATCAAGGCTTCTGCCAACCTGTAGCTTTGGTCATGCAAGTCATAACATCCAACTATACAAACTCATAAAATTGACATACCCATTTCTTGATTTCAGTAAGTGCCTCTCTAATTTTTTCTTTCGTTTTGTAACAGGAGCACGAGTGAAATTTTCCTCTTCCAGACGCTCTTCCTCCTCTCTGCTTGCTCGGTACCTTGAAAACTCTCTGCTATCAGGTCCAATAATATCTTCCACCTGCAGATGAAATTAAACTAATAATTATTTACAAGAATAAAAAAAGTCAATTGCAGCATTAAAAAGAAATAAACTAACCAACCTCTTCTGGCTTATCTTGAAAGTCATCCATAATTTCTTTCAGATGGGTACTCCGCTTATACCGTCGTAACTGTTCTTTCTCCCATCGTTTTGCATGTTTTTCTTCTTTTGTCATCTTATCGACGTTCTCCTCATCCATGGTCGTAGGAGCAAACTTGGGAGGACGGTATACACCACCATCCTAAGATGTAACACAGTACTTGAAGGTTAGAACTCGGCTTTGTATACCTCTATATAATATAACCAATATAATCATGTACAGCTCGCACTACAGGCTTCATTGAAACTCAAAGCCTGAGAAGTCAATCAATATATTCTTCTAATGAACGAGGAAATATCTATAACTCATTCTGAACAAGTTTATAGAATTGAACCATAACTATCAAATGGAAACACAAGCGCGAGACATTATAATAGGCAAACATATTGAGAGTATAAAAAAGCTTATAAAATTAATGATGAAGAGTTGTGGTCACCTGTTCAGCCAAGCTAGTTTTGCTAATAAGCATGTCTGGGTTCGGACGGTACTTCAACGGGTCCTCCTCATCTAGAGATTCTTCTTTCTTCTTCCCCTTGGCTCCTACTTCTTTCTCTGGACCAATATTTCCGGCAGCCTTCATGAGCTTCTGAACCTGGTACTCCATCTTCTTATCTATTGGGCGAATCTAGTGGAGAATTCAAAGACCAACAAGAAAATAAGAGAACAGAGTTTCCAGTAAAGACATGAAGAGAATAGAAACATACCTTTTCTAGAAACAGTCTAATCTCTACAAGGCTCCGGACTACAGGATGGCCCTCGATGGATAAGCCCTTTGCTTTGCGAAGTAAGTAGTAGACTATAGACTGGCAATAACTCAATAGAAGCAAATGTTTGGTCTCTAAATAACTCATACCATCTGCAGTTAAGAGCTGGTTTTCCTTCACCTGAAGGGAAAGAAAATTGTCAGCACCATTTCACCGATACATATCAAAATAAGATTTGCAATTTTATATGAAGATTGAGAAGGATTAGATAATTGCATTTTTTTAGCATATGAAAAAGAGGACTAGAGAAATATTGTTTGCAGTAGTGGCCGATACGATACGGTTTGGCATGTCCCTATACGATGTCGACCGCTTCTATGCTGACCGATAATCAATTCGGCATAGAAAATTGAACAAAAAGGATGGAAAATTGTGTCAACGCAATGATTCACCGACAATGTTACATTATTGATAAATTGTAACTATTATCTCATTCAATTTCAAAACTATTAAGAAACAACACAGAAATACTTAAAATTAAGCATAAATGTTTAAAATATTTTTCTAAATTTTTAATAATTAATTCATTTCCAATACCAAAAATTCTGATACTTCGATCCGAAACCGTCAATACTACCAATACATCCGATCCTGATACTCATATTATTTCCCAGTGAATCGTATACTTGTGACGAAGGGTTGTCCGATACCGATTCCGATACGATAGTGCGAACCTTACAATAAACACATCATTTAGCGCTGGATTTTACCATTTCTTGATTCTTTCCATGGTGGAAAGCTTCAAAGTTTACAGGACATGAAGATTGATAGAATGTTTAAAGAAAGACAAGATTTCCCATTAAGATTTGGGATGCAGTTTCTTAGTTCTCTATATCATGAATTGAAAAGTTGTAAATTTTACATAAATGAACAGTGAGATAACATTTACTGATTCTAACCATAATAGACGGTAAATTTTCAATTTTAACAGCATGTCAAAATTGAAGGAAGGATTACATAAAGACCAACTTTCCTTCTATATGTCATGAATGAAATTTTGCGATTTTCACGGCACGACTTCTGAGCTATGAAGCAAGGCAACTCCGAAATTGTGCCATGTCCGTGTTGTGTGTTGTCAGACACACGTTGCGGACATTACATAGGCTCTCATGAATATGCCACGACACATTAAAATCAATGTTTTGCCCTGTGTCCGTGTCCACATCATATCATACCGTATTCGTGTCCGTGCAACATAGATACTAGGAGGATTAATAACATTTACTAATAGTCTTAAAATTTGCTAAAAGCTGTCCATGATTAGTGGTAAAGTTTCAACTTTTAACAGCATATGAAAATTGAAAGAAGGATTAGACAATGGCAACTTGCCTTTTAATGTTCAACATGAAAAATAGCTTACTCATATACATTATGAATTGCAAAGTTGTAATTTTCACAGCATATGAATACTGAGCTCTAACATGACACCCCGACAAGACAACTCCGAAATCGTGCCATGTCCGTGTTGTGTGTTATCAGACACACGTAGCGGACATTACCTAGGCTCTCATGAATATGCCACGACACATTAAAATCAATGTTTTGCCCTGTTTCCGTGTCCATGTCAATGATATCATATCATACCGTATTCGTGTCCGTGCAACATAGATACTAGGAGGATTAATAACATTTACTAATAGTCTTACAATTTGCTAAAAGCTGTCCATGATTAGTGGTAAAGTTTCAACTTTTAACAGCATATGAAAATTGAAAGAAGGATTAGAGAATGGCAACTTGCCTTTTAATGTTCAACATGAAAATTTGCTTACTCATATACATCATGAATTGCAAAGTTGTAATTTTCACAGCATATGAATACTGAGCTCTAACATGACACCCCGACAAGGCAACTCCGAAATCGTGCCATGTTCGTGTTGTGTGTTGTCAGACTCACGTAGCGGACATTACCTAGGCTCTCATGAATATGCCACGGCACATTAAAATCAATGTTTTGCCCTGTTTCCGTGTCCATATCAATGATATCATATCGTACCGTATTCGTGTCCGTGCAACATAGATACTAGGAGGATTAATAACATTTACTAATAGTCTTACAATTTGCTAAAAGCTGTCCATGATTAGTGGTAAAGTTTCAACTTTTAACAACATATGAAAATTGAAAGAAGGATTAGAGAATGGCAACTTGCCTTTTAATGTTCAACATGAAAATTTGCATGAATTGCAAAGTTGTAATTTTCACTGCATATGAATACTGAGCTCTAACATGACACCCCGAAAATCGTTGATGCATTTGTGTCTTGTCTTGTCGGACACATGTCGGTCATGATATGGTCACTCTGAATTACACAAGGACACTCCAAAATCAAAGTCATGTACATCTATCGGCACCTAAAAAGCGCATATGCAACATATCATCGATTTTGGTGTCCATGCAACAAGATATCGAGAGGACTAAAATATAGTAATAGTCTTACAGTTTAATAAAAACATGTCCATGATTATTGGTAAAGTTCCAATTTTTAACAGGATGTGATGATTAAAAGAGAGTTTAGAGAACAAAATAATTTTTCTTTTGTGCTCCAGACTCGAGTTTACTTGCTTATATAGATTAATAAGTGTGAAAATTGCATTTCTGACAGCAAACATATACTGAAAGAAGAGACAGAGCAAAGCCCATTCACTACTAAGTCCTAATTTTCCACAATATTCTCGATTCTAATAGAAAATATTCAATCTTTACACCATATGAAGATAGAAGAATTAGAGAAATACCCAGTTTGCCTTTTTAAGGTTCTAGCTGCAATTTGCTTACTTCTGTCCAAAACCGACAGAAATTTTGCAAATTTTCTCATTTTCACAATTTAGTGGACTTTAATAGAAAAGATTCAGTTTTGACAGCAGAAAAGGACGAAAATAAGAATCCGATAAAAACCCAAATCTCACCTTTATGGTTAGGGCTTGCACTTTGCTCCTCACGGCATCCAATCCGTCCTTCATCTCCTTCAATAGAGAAACCAGCTGCGGAGCATCCCTAAATTTTGGGATAAAATCTGATTAGTAAGTACTAATTTGCATAAATATTAGGAAAATCAAAATATTTGGTACTTTTATTCACCTCGTTAGGGTTTCGATTGGGGGTTCGTTGGTTGCATCCATGGCGAAGAAGACGAGCAAAAACCCTAGGCGAAACCCTAATTTTATTGCCTATATGAACTATGAAGGTTAGAGTTAGTTTTCTATCGCGTCGGGTCGCGTCGGGTCGGGTCGGGTCGGGTCAGGCGGGTTCCGCTGGTCGAACAAATCATTGGAATTCTCAATTTTAGCCCACTTTGAAAGAAAAAAAATAGAAATAATTTAGCAAATACCTTCATTTCAAATGTTGAAACTAGCATATATTTCTAATATTTTTTTAACTACCAAATGTCTCTATTTTTAGTATGGAATAGTAAAAAATTTAAGATATACTCTCACTTTTTAGAAAAAAAATTTCTTCTGTTTTATATAGAAGTGGGATATTTGCTAGATAAAAAAAATAGTTGGGGTATATGCTACTTTCAACATTTGGAATGGGGGTATTTGCTAAATTATTCAAAAAAAAAAAAATATTTGAACAAATGAAAGACTCTTACCTTTAGACATGGTTTGGTTTGGTTTGCGGAATCATGGGAATATGGGATTGAAAACGGAAAGTCAATACTTTCCTATATTTTGGTGACTAGACCTGTCAAGTGGGCCAGGCCGGGCCTCTTGGGCCCATGAACTGTAGTGGGCCGGGCCGGGCCGGGCCAACGGTTGAAAATCTCGACCCAGCCCGGCACGTGACCCACGGCACAGTTGGCTTCGGGTCGGGTCGAGTCGGGCCGGGCTAGGTCGTGCCGGGTCTTGATTGGCACGTAAAATTTGGGTATTCATTTTCGTTCTTCTTCTCAAAAAATTTGTATATTAATTATAATCATTTTTTAAACACAAAAGATTGAACATCCAACATGTTTTCATATATGTTTTACAACAATCACATATATTTACATAGATTAACATAACATGATTAATTTTTCTAAATATTAATAACAATCATTTTTTGATACAGAAACTACTTAATTCTTGTTTATTTGGGTGGGTCGGGCAGGTATATGTAGCCCGGCACGACCCAATATACGGGACCGGGCCGGGCCGGCCCGGGCCCACGATTAATCGGACCGGGCCGGGCTCGTGCCGGGCTGGGCCGGCCCAGCCCAATTGACAGGTTATGGTTGACAGAGGAATTGAGGAGAAAATGAAAGTGATTTCCATCGGAAAGGAAATTAGGGAAGAAAATGGTTTCATCCATCCAAGCAAGAATTCACTTTTTCATCTTTAAGCATTCACTTTCTTTTTCAATTTTCTTAGCATTTTCTAACACCGAAAAGAAAAATCGATAAAAATTATAATTTCTCAAAGGAAAGAAACACCAGGAATTGATTTCCTTTCCTTTTCGCAAACCAAATGAGGCCTCAGGTGCTATTTGGTTCAACTTTTGGAGACTTGGAAATGTATTTTATATTATTTATCCATGTTTGATAAGTCTAGTATTGAGGAAGAAACATGGAAGTTTTTAGTTTTCCACAAATGTGAAAAAGTAAAACCCAGGGTCGGATTGGAAAAAAAAAAATTGCTCTATGAAATATTGGTTTGATGCACAAATTATATTTCTTTTGGATGGTAATACCCTCAATACCACCAGTTGAATTTATGTAACAGCAGCAACATGAAATTAATGAAAGGGTATTTGTGAAAAATTAAATAAATTAATGTTTTTATTCGTGTTTGAACCAAACATGAGAATGAGAATATTGAATTTTTATGGCTACATATTCTCAACCTAACCAAACATCGGTATGTGAATGTTGGATTTCTTTCACATAGAAAATCCAATAGGAAGTGGATTCCTAGAAATATAAAACCTTCGTCCAAACACCACACCTTGGAGGTTAGATGGGCACAAACTTCACTTGGAGAACGAAGAATGAGTGTTAAGCTTACTCTTGTTGGGCTTCCACGAAGTGAGGTAAAGTGGCATCACCGTGCAGTTAGGCAAGTTAAACTACTAAGGGTTCGTGCAGTTAGGCAAGTTAAACTACTAAGGGTCTGTTTGACAATTGTAGAAGTAGCGGTTATGAGGTGATTTAGAGTACAATTATGAACGGTTAAAAGGGATCCGATTTTTTGTGGTTTTAAATAGCGGCTTTTAAACCAGTCCAACTAATACTTGGTATTTCATTAACGAGTGATTTTGAAAGTTTTTTTACACTAATAAAATTACCTATATGTCAATATATAAACAAAATAATAGAAATACATGAAATAATATAAACACATAAAATATAAAAATGTCTATATGAAAGCAAGAGGGAATAATTTTAAGAACTTTACCCGAAAAAGTAGCCGTAGTTTAAAAAGTTAAAGTTCATCAAAATAATATAAACATATGAAATAATAGAAATGCGTGGATTAAAATAGGACAGAAAGATTTAAGAAATTACCGAGAAAAAGTAGTCATAGTTTGGAATAAATAAAAAAAAGAAAGACATATGAGAAAGAAAAAATGTATTAGAGTATTACTAGTTATAATTATATAGTTTTTGTGAGGATATAAATGAAAAATAATAATAAAATTTCTCAAAATTTATCGATTTGTCGTGTTTATAAAAACACTCAAAATTACATTCCCCTATTTTGGAAGATTTTTTAGCTTACCAAAACGAATGCTTAAAAAAAATTAACAAATAGAGATTTTTAAAACACTTCATAAACGATCGGTTCAAAAACACACCAAAGCTGATAAAAAAATCATTACCATTTAGACCCTAAATGACAACATGCTATACGAATGTTTGCATATGCTTATTTTTCAGATTTTGCTAAAATATATAGTATCCAATTAAGGCAGAATGGATTTTACCTATCAGAATATATTGGCCTCTATTTGGTTTCTGAAGACCTTAATGCCTATTATTTTCCTTTTCATTGAACTGTAATAGCAAGGATCTCGCATGACCTGTTACTAATTGACTTAGTTTGCCATAGGTATTCTGTAGCTTGATAGTGTTAAGAAGTGGGTTTTTTTTTTCCCTGATGAAAAGTGGATCCTTTATTCATTAAAGTCAGCATCTACATCCACCACAAGAAGTTTATCATCACTAAGGGCCTGGTTTAAGAAACCAGGAATACAAGTAAAAGTTTCATTGCTACTCTCTTGAACAGGATATTTGGCGAGTAAATGAGCAACCTTGTTGTTGGCTCTCTTCACATGAAGGTCAGGTATCTTGGTGGTTGCAACCGCCCTGATAATCGAGGATATTTTATCTTGTTATTGTATATTTTATTGATTGGCTACTCTACTACTTATAGGAAGTCTAGATGCCAGACGAAGATGGCTTCTGCCGCCGAATAGATTCATATAACGACTGTTGGTCCCTTGACGAACAATCGATGGAAAAAACACGAGTTCAGAAACAATTGTAAAGACAATGTTTCTGGCAACAACACCCTAAAGAAGGTGAAGTTGTTTTACGAGAATCTAAAAAGATTATTTCGTAATATGTCTCGAAGGCAACAGAACCGTATAACTTCTAAAGAGAAGCGACGGTATTCTCGAAGGCAACAAGAGATGATCAACAACAATTGAGTCTCAGATTCTCGAAGGCAACAGAAAGAGGGAGGAAGAAGAAGAACGGATCTCGCTGGGGTGTAGAACACCGGCGCTCAAAGCTATACCCGCAGTATGGATAAGCTCCCAGGAACCAGCAAGTTCAGGAGAACTTCTGGAACGCTCGTAAGTCAATATTTGAGACTTGAACGGGCTTCCTGGACTTAACAGACTCCCTCAACTCTCTTCTTGGTGCATCTTTCAAAGGAGGCCAAGGGGCTCTATTTATAGAGTGGAGTTGAGACTTCACCTCTTCTCCTATCCGATGTGGGACTAAAATACCAATACTCAAAAATAGAGTTTGATATTTTAGATCATCCCACAATCAGCATAGAAGTGTGCCAGTCCACGCCTACCCCCCGAACACTCCCGTGCATGCACGAGACATCCTGGAGTCCGTGTCCGAGTCCGAGTCCGCATCCGCACAACAAAAATTAACTTTCATCCTTGTTGGATTTAATCCTTTTTCCTTCTAGAAAATACTTCCACATGGCACAAACTTGTGCCCCACTACACCTCATGTGCACACCTCAACACAAGCAATGCATTATATTGAGATAATCACCATTTGGTGTAGCCGATGTGGGACTATCTTTTCTAGTCCAAAGACAAAAATACCAACAATCCCCCACATATCTCAATATATGGGTTGAGCGTTCCCCACAGTGATTGTCCATCATGAATTAGGAGAGATGTCGCTACGACTTGAATCTTCCCGCATAAGTTAAATAACAGCATGATACAAGAATGGACTAAGCCTTGAATTCTGCACCATAACTGCAATTCTTCCTACTCACATAATGACATCAACTGTGCTTCTGGCTGCACATTGAAGGCCTTGTGCCAGCCTGGTTTCAGTGTATAATTTTGGGCGTCTACAAGCTTACCCTCAAGAGACGGCCTGATATCTCTTTCCATACACTATAGGTGAGTTCTTTATAAAGAGTCATGGCATGAAGCATTGCGCTTCTTTGCGGTGCTACGCCGCTATGACATGGCTTAAAGCCGAGGCTTTACCCCACCTGGGTACCTCATCGTAGTGTCATACTACTGTAGCATGAGGTCACAAGCCCCTTTGTAGTGCCAAACTATCCAGCATGAAGCCTTGCGCTTCCGTGCGGTGTTACGCCGCTATGACATGGCTTGCGAAGCCGAGGCTTTACCCTACTCGGTACCTCTTCGTGGTGCCATGCCACTGTAACATGAGGACATCGTCCTCTTTGTAGTGCTGTCTACCTCTCTTTATTACGATTATCATACAGCATTAGGCTACCTGCCTATTTGCGGTGCTACTCCGCTGTGACTTAGCTTGCAAAGCCGAGGCATTATCCCTACCTGGGAACCTCATGGTGGAGTCACCCCACTGTAGCATGGAGTTTCACTCCTTGTAGTGCTGCTCTACCGTGCTTCCTGTAAAGCACACCAGGCATTCACTCTGCCTGAGAACTCATTAAGACGTTTAAGCCAACCTTCCCATAGGATCCGTTTTCTGCAGAAAACAATAGTAGACAACAGTGGTTGTAGGTCCGTAACCTCTCCATGTTCCGCAGAACAAGTACCCACTGTTAACTGATATTATTCTAGTCAATGATCCTCCTTTGAACCAAAAATTAAATGTCTAGTAGATTTCTCTTTGAACCAATAACATAAAATTTTATGGTAGGATTACAATAACACAATATCAGAAAGTCTTCAAGCCCATCTTCCTTGCTGTGTCCTCGACCAGCTGACGCTTGAGACCCTTCGTGAACGGATCCGCCAGATTTTCCTGACTCCGAACATCGATCACTGCAATGACGCCCCTTTTGATGAGATCGTTCACTGCTCTGTGCTTCAACCGCACAGTCCTCTTCTTCCCGTTGAAGAGTTCATTTGATGCCACTGCTGCTGCCGCCTGGTTGTCACAGTATATCGGAATTGCCGGTATCTGAGCCCCAACCATTGGAAGGTCATATATGAGCTCCCGAAGCCACTCTGCTTCATCTGCAGCAGCGTCCAATGCAAAGAATTCAGATTCCATGGAGGAGCGAGATAACATAGTCTGCTTCTTCGACTTCCACGATATAGCAGCTCCACCCATGACGAACACATATCCACCTGTGGAATATTCGCTCTCCACCTCTGAACACCAGCTAGCATCACTGAAGCCTTCCACTACTGACGGATCTCCGCTGTAGTATAGTGCATATGTCTGAGTCTTCTTGAGATATCTCATAACACGCTTCACAGCTTTCCAATGCTTTACGCCTGGATTGCTCGTAAATCGACTCAGCATTCCCACTGCAAAGGCTATGTCAGGCCTTGTGGCAGTAGTAGCGTACATCAAACTTCCGATGACGCTAGCGTACTCCAACTGCCTGACGCTCTCCTTCGAATTTGGCTCCAGTTTCAGATCACTCCTGTACGGTGTATCAATAATAGGAAGATCTTGATACCCGTAGCGAGAGAGCATCTTCTCAATGTAATGAGACTGTGACAGCGCTATTCCAGTACCTGTCCGGATGATCTTGAGCCCCAAGATTACGTCGGCATCCCCCAAGTCCTTCATACTGAACTTGGTCGAGAGGAATTTCTTTGTCTCTGTGACGCAGCTTAAATCCGTACCTAGGATTAGCATGTCGTCCACGTATAGACAAACGATTACTCCTCTTCCGTCAGCAAACTTCGTATAGACACACTTGTCTGTTTCACTGACCCTGTAGCCATTTGACCTTATCACCTTGTCAAACTTCTCATGCCACATTTTGGGAGCTTGCTTCTAACCATACAGAGACTTCATCAACTTGCAGACTTTGTCTTCCAGACCTCTGACGACAAAACCTTCTGGTTGTTGCATGTAGATCTCTTCGGTCAGCTCGCCATTAAGGAATGCCGTTTTCACATCCATCTGATGTATCACCAGCTTGTGTATTGCTGCTAAAGCAATTAACAATCTGATAGTTGTCATCCGAGCTACTGGAGCATAAGTGTCAAAGTAGTCGATCCCCTGCTTCTGAGCAAATCCCTTGGCCACTAGCCTGGCCTTGAACTTGTCAATGGTTCCATCTGCTTTCATCTTCTTCTTGAAGATCCATTTGCATCCGATGGGTCTTGCTCCTTCTGGTAGGTCGACCAATACCCATGTGTTATTGGAGGTGATTGAGTCAATCTCGTTGTCAATCGCCTCCTTCCAGAATATAGCATCTCTGGTCTTCATCGCCTCATCATAGGTAAGCGGATCTGCTTCCACATGATAGGTGACGAAGTCATCTCCGAAGTCTTTCGGCCTCCTCGCTCGCTTAGTTGACGGCTCAGCGAGTTCTGGTTCAGCTGATGTCTCCTCGACAACAGCTCCATCTTGGACTACCGGTTCGATAAAGACCTCTGTCTGCTTCGCACCCTCATTATTCTCCGGAATATCCGCGAGAACAATGTTCTTGTGCCTTGCAAACTTTTCTTCAAAATATTCAGCATCGCGAGATTCGATGATATGATTTGACTCGATATCAAGGAATCTCCGAGCATCACTCTTCTCGGCATACCCCAGGAAGATCGTCTTAGTAGTCCTTGTCCCCAGCTTCTGAATCTTCAGATCCGGGAGCTTCACATAAGCCAGGCACCCCCACACTCGAATGACATTCAGGTTGGGTCTGACTTTGAACCAGAGTTCATGAGGAGTTATGTCGGAAGTTGCATATGGCACTCTGTTCAGAATGAAAGTGGCCGTTAATGCAGCTTCTCCCCAATAGCACTTTGGGAGACCCGCAGTCAACAGCATAGAGTTCATCATCTCTGTCAACGTTCTGTTCTTCCTTTCTGCTACTCCGTTGGATTGTGGAGAATACGGAGCCGTCGTCTCGTTGATGATTCCATGTTCTTTGCAGAATGATGAGAATTCGTGAGACCTATATTCCCCACCTCGATCACTCCTCAGCCTCTTGAGTTGTTGTCCAGTTTGCCGTTCAGCCTCGGCCCTGAACTCCTTGAACTTCTCGAATGCTTCGTCTTTAGATTTGAGTAAATAGACGAAGGCATACTTGGAGAAGTCGTCTATGAAAGTAATGAAATACTTCATCCCGGCCTTTGTAGAGAATTGTTTGAAGTCACAGATATCTGAGTGAACCAACTCCAGAAGATCTGTGCTTCGATTGACCCTGTGAAAGGGTTTCCTTGTGATCTTCGTCTGAGCACATATCTCACATTTCTCTACCTTACCCCCACACTTGGAGATAAGTCCTAGACTAGACATTTTGTTTATTCGCTTACAATGAACATGTCCTAGTCTATTATGCCACAATTCAAGAGAGTAATTCAAACTAGTGATAGCATTAACATTATTATGCTGGGTTACAACAAGCTGAATTTTGTACATTCCTTCAGTCTGAAAAGCTTTCCCGAAGAAAGTACCCTTCTTGGACATCACCATTTGGCCAGCATTGATGTCCATCCTCAAGCCTGCGTTGCAGAGCAGGCTCCCAGAGATCAGGTTCTTTGCGATTGCAGGAACATGCTTCACACCTTGAAGCGTCGGAATATTCCCCGATGTAAGCTTCAGCTCCACCGTCCCGATCCCCAGTACTTCAGCTTGTGCCTGGTTCGCCATCATGACTTTCTCGGAAGTAGGCTCATAGGAGACGAACCAGTCCTTGTCTGAACAGACATGACATGTCGCGCCAGTGTCTATCCACCAGTCCAAGTCTGCCCCCACAGTTGCAACCTGTGCTATCATGGCAACCTGATTAGTAACCAAAGAAACCTTGTTAGGCTCACCTTGCTCTTTGGGCTTGGACTTGCATTCACTTTTATAGTGACCCTTCTTGCCACAGTTGAAGCAAGTCACATGGGACTTGGACTTCTGTTGCTTGAATCCTGGACCCTTCACTTTCAGATTCGAGAAGTCCTTCTTCTTGTGGTGAGAAGCCGCCTGCTTCCCTTTGTTCTCTCTGGTGGCTTGAACCAGATTTGCCGTTGCTAGTTGCTTGGATAGGGCATCCAACTTCTGTTGAGAGCGTATTTCGTCCTCAACATGAATCTCACTGAGGAGATTATCCAGGCTAATCTCCATCTTCTTCCTATGCATCCTTGCATAGATGTTGCTCCATCCTGGAGGAAGTTTTGCCACGATCCCTCCAACGACGAACTTGTCGACGAGGGGCATGCTATCATCCTCCAGTTTATGGCGCAGCTTCAGGAACTCTTTCACTTGGGGCAGCATGGTCTTCTCGTCTTCAAAGACCCATTTGTGGTATTTTTCAACCATGAACATCTTCGACCGGGCCTCGTCGTCGTCATACAGCTTCCCCACGGACTCCCAGATCTCTTTGGCAGAAGTCTTCTTTGTGTAGGACTCGGCCAGAGACTCTTCCATGGAATTCAGGATCAGCAGCCTGCATATGCTGTTATCCTTTTTCCACTTCGTCTGCTTGCTCGTAGCAGCGGCCATAACAGCAGCAGATCCTGTTGCTGGAACGATTGGTTCTTCCTCATCCAACACGTGATCAACATCCACGAGTTGAAGGTTCAGAGTCACCTTTCGCTTCTAGATCTGGAAGTGTTCACCGTCGAATTTCTCCAACTTGTTAAAGCCGGTATCGACAAGCGAAGCACGAGTGTTTTCCATCGAATCGTATAGCTTTGAGATTGTTGGTCCCTTGACGAACAATCGATGGAAAAAACACGAGTTCAGAAACAATTGTAAAGACAATGTTTCTGGCAACAACACCCTAAAGAAGGTGAAGTTGTTTTACGAGAATCTAAAAAGATTATTTCGTAATATGTCTCGAAGGCAACAGAACCGTATAACTTCTAAAGAGAAGCGACGGTATTCTCGAAGGCAACAAGAGATGATCAACAACAATTGAGTCTCAGATTCTCGAAGGCAACAGAAAGAGGGAGGAAGAAGAAGAACGGATCTCGCTGGGGTGTAGAACACCGGCGCTCAAAGCTATACCCGCAGTATGGATAAGCTCCCAGGAACCAGCAAGTTCAGGAGAACTTCTGGAACGCTCGTAAGTCAATATTTGAGACTTGAACGGGCTTCCTGGACTTAACAGACTCCCTCAACTCTCTTCTTGGTGCATCTTTCAAAGGAGGCCAAGGGGCTCTATTTATAGAGTGGAGTTGAGACTTCACCTCTTCTCCTATCCGATGTGGGACTAAAATACCAATACTCAAAAATAGAGTTTGATATTTTAGATCATCCCACAATCAGCATAGAAGTGTGCCAGTCCACGCCTACCCCCCGAACACTCCCGTGCATGCACGAGACATCCTGGAGTCCGTGTCCGAGTCCGAGTCCGCATCCGCACAACAAAAATTAACTTTCATCCTTGTTGGATTTAATCCTTTTTTCTTCTAGAAAATACTTCCACATGGCACAAACTTGTGCCCCACTACACCTCATGTGCACACCTCAACACAAGCAATGCATTATATTGAGATAATCACCATTTGGTGTAGCCGATGTGGGACTATCTTTTCTAGTCCAAAGGCAAAAACACCAACAACGACTTCACGGAGAACTCTCCATTCTTGGAGCCAGTCCATAGGAGTGCGTCCATCCCAACTTCATCTTGTAGGGAGATTCTAGCAATGGCTTGGCACTCCATAGGCGAGAAGAGCGACGAAATGAGGTCGGATTTCCACGTCCTATTAATTGGGTCCATGAGCTCTCTAACCATAGTAGGTCCCGAAGGTTGTCGATCAGTCACCTTGATCCTATGGCCCGGTATGTTGGGGATCCAAGGATCATCGTAGATGCTAGTCCAGCCTTTAGCAGAATAGAAGCATGGTCGCTGCAGTAGCGAGGGAGAGTGGACACAGACGCATGGGGGAACAACGAGCACCACTCCGCATCGGCAAGGGCTCTATCTAGGCGCTCTCTGATGTGGTGCGAGGGGGCTCGCCCGTTAGACCAGGTATAGGCCGGTCCAACGCAGCCTAGATCGAGGAGGCCACAGCTATTAATCCACTGGTTGAAGGAAGCTGCCGCTCGATGATCAAAACTGCTGCCTCCAAACTAGGGGTGAGCTTATAACGGTTGAAAACCGAAAACCGAACCGAACCAAACCGAAATATAACAAACGGTTCGGTTTTTCGGTTATCGGTTCGGTTTACGGTTTGAAAATTTGAAAATTTGAAATGACGGTTCGGTTTTCGGTTCTTCATCCGAAAAATCGAACCGAACCGAAAATCGATTTAGATTTAGTAATTTATCAAACTACCCACAATATACATATAATAATGTTTATTAACCCTTAACTGAGCGCACTTTCTTCTCCTATTCCATGTCGGTGCTTCTTTGAGCACTCTCTCTATCTACCCTCAATCTATATATACTAATATCTTTCACTCTATGTAATATAACAATTCATAAATACAATAATGTCATATATTTTTTAAAATTTTGTTATTTAAATAGGCCTATTTTGCTAAAAACTTGAAGGCCATGCACATTGGCCCATGAAACCGAACCGACCGAAAACCGAACCGAATTAATTCGGTTCGATTTTTGTTCGGTTTTTATAAAAACGGTTCGGTTTTGAAAAATACGGTTTACGGTTATTTCGATTTTCACATATTCGGTTCGATTTGAACCGAACCTGCTCACCCCTACAGTCCAAACTTCTCGTCAGGGTGTGAGATTGCATTCAGGTCCCCAACCACACACCATGGCACAGTGAACTTCATGGAGAGTTGCGTGATGGACTGCCAAACCGCAGATCGATGCTTCTTTCTAGGGCTGCCATAAACACAAACAAGATTCCAAGCTGGAATCAAATTATTCTTATCAATAGAGAGTACTATAATGTTTAGAGTAGAGGAGGATACATAAGCTACTATGGTGTCGTTCCATCCCAGCCAGAGTCCTCCAGAGCGGCCGACCGGCGGAACATCGTAGACATTCGGGAAACCAAGAAGGGGGAGGGTGGTAGTCGATAGTTGGTTCGGGGAGAGAGTTTCGGAGAGGAAGAGAATGGTGGGGTTGGTGGCGGAGAGGAATGAGCGGAGGGCTTGGACTGTCGAGACATTCTCCACCCCTCGACAGTTCCATGAGAGGACTAACATTGTCCTTGCGGCTTTTGTAGGGCAGCCGCCACGCCCGAGAACTGAGATTGCATCTGGGAACTGTTTGTAGAGAGTCGTTTGGCGGGGTGAGTAGAGGTTGGTAAGGGGGGGGGGGGGGGGGGGGGGGGGGGTAGAGCCTTTGCGCTTCTTCCGTACAGATAGGGACGCCGATCCCTGCTGTGGTAGCAGAACATCGTTGAATTGAACTTCTGTTTGTTCAACAGAGGTTGCTCGCATTTTAGTATCAGTTCTTTGTCTTTAACCGGCATATTTCTTGTGCTCAAGTTTGTGCTTTTGGCTCATAAAGTTTGTGCTTTCGTTGATACCATCCAAACGTTCTCACCATTTAATGCATTTACTATTTGACAACAAACCGTAAGTAGCCTTAAGACTAGGGGTGCAACTTGGACGGTTGGGTCGGACTTGAGTTCAACCCGAATCCAATCCGATGAATGATAATCCTAGTCCGAGCCCAAGTCCAACCCGGCCCCAGGTTCAACATATGAAGCCCAAGACCGAGCCCGGAGGAAGCTCGGGTTGGGTCGGGTCCATCGGATTTATCGGGCTCTAATATGATATTTAAAATAAGATTAATATTAAATACATAATCAAATAGCAATTAAGCACCAACCATTACAAAATACAAACTAACATGAGATTTAGAAGGACTTGAAGAGTTTGGGTTGATAAATTTAGGATTTAAATTTTTTATTTAAAAAGTATGAAACAATGTATATATATATATATATATATATATATATATATATATATATATATATATATATATATATATATATATATATATATATATATATATTTTGTGTGTGTGTGTGTGTCGGGTTCGGGTTCTTTGGATAAACCGACACATGAACCCGGGCCCAACCCGATTTTTGATCGGGTTCAAATATTTTAACCCAAATCCAAACCCGAGCCCAAGTGTCTTCAACCATAACCTAATACATTGACAGGTTTATCCGATCGGGCTCGGGTTTAGCCTGCCCGAGTTGCACCCCTACTTAAGACGAGCAGTTACAGAAAATAAAATAAATAGTTAAGAACACTATTTTAATTCCCATATATATAATTTTGTTGTAGTAACATATGTATTGTTATCAGTCATATAGCATTTCTTGTTTCTATTGGTCAAATAGTTGTCGTATTAGTAACATGTATATTGTTAGCAGTCATATAACTTTTGTTGCTACATAATTCTAAGACTGCTGTTATTAGTTCTGATTTTATATGACTGTTTTAGAAATTGACAATTTTCATAAGAAATATTGTATTAGTAACTTTTTTGTCAATCCTAGTTTCCTCTACTCAATATTTTAATTTAGACTAAAATAAACAGTCTATTGATTTAGTAAATTCATTTAATTTTAAAGTTCTAAAGTCGAGATTTGTTTGGGTACAAGCCGAAAGGGCCCTTCTGTCAACAAGGCAAAAATTGTTTAAGCGACCGGTACTTAAGTATTCCTATTGAAGCTCCACTTGCTGGGATCCGGCCCCTACAGCTAACACAATCCTATCAAAACTAGAAAAACTAAAATTTTAAAGGTCTATTACTAAAATTATTTGAATTGTTAATTTTTAGCCTAAGCCATCTTATTGTGTAAGTTTTTATAGACTTTTAGAAAACATGTCTGTCAAGGAAGAGACCTTAAATGCCAAACCTTCAAAGTTCAATGACATCTATTTCAAAAGATGATAGAGCCAAATGAAGTTTTGGCTTACCACTTTAGGTCTGATTTCTGTTATTGATGGGTCTACACCTATCACAAAGGATTCTGATGAGATCGAGTCTGACATAGGGGTAACAAAGTCCTTATCTTCCTCCAAACCCAAGACCCCTAAGGAAATAGCCTATACTAGTGTCTCCACGGAATCTTAAACACTATGTCCGAGTCTCTCTATGATATATTTTTTGAATATAAAAGCACAAAATAATTTTAGGATGCTTTGGAAGATGAATATGGTTGTGATGATGCTGGAATTGAAAGATTCAATTCCTCCACATTCAACAGATATCAATGACCAAATTCATAAATTCCAAGAACACCTTAGGCATGCTTAAGCCAAAGATACAGTCTTCTCTACCGAGCATAAAATAACATGTTGATAGACAAACCCACTTCTTCTTGTAATGGAGACTAATAAAGTAGTTTTTTTTTTCTAATAATAACTTATTTATAGGAAAATGATTTGTAAAGGATGGTCTTTTTATTTCAAGTACCATGAATAAAATTTCAAATCATTTCTTTATTGTTGCAAATGTTGAATCCTCAAATGTTTAGCATGACGGACTAGGTCATGTGAATTTAGGATCTATTAAAAGAATGATGAACTTAGATCTTATTCTAAGCTTCCTTTAGATGGCAAACACAAATGTGAGATTTGTGTTCAAGCCAAACATGCTAGACTACCATTCAAATCTGTCCAAATAAATTCTAAACATCTAGAACTCATCCATAGTGACGTTTGTGATTCTAATAGAGTTTTAACCCGAGACGGTAGGAAATACTTTGTCACTTTTTATAGATGATCATTGAAAGTATTGTTACACCTATCTTCTTAAGACCAAAGATGAAGTTCTAGATAGATTTAAGGTCTACAAGTCTGAAGCCGAGAACCAGTTAGATAGAAAGATTAAGATTCTTAGATCAGATCGTTGTGGATAGTATACCTCAAATGAAATGACTAATTTCTGTGAAGAACATAGAATTATTCATGAGGTAACTGCTCCTTATCCACCACAGTTCAACGAAGTTGCTGAAAGAAAGAATCGCACTCTGTTAGACATGGTAATGCCATGCTTCTCAACTCAAGTGTCCATGATAAACTTTGGGAAGGAGCCTTACATATTGTCAGCATGTTACATCCTTAACAAGATACCCAGTAAGTCTAATGACAAGACACCATATGAGTTATGAAAAAGTCGACCCCCTAGGATTAATTATCTCAAAGTTTGGGGATGTCTAGCTAAGGTAGAAATTTCTGAACCCAAAAAAAGGAAGATAGGACCTAAAACTGTAGATGATGTGTTCATAGGATATGTCCTAGATAGTAATGCCAATAGATTTTTTTTATCCATTCTGAAGTAAATAAAATCCCTAATAAAACAATTATAGAAGCTAGAGATGCAGTTTACTTTGAGAACATACTTTCCTTTAAGGATAGAAGTTCTTCATCTTCCTCCAACCCTTCTCTTACTCCATCTACTAGTTTTCAGGTTCAAATATCAAGTCCACAACCTGAACAAGTCACAGAACCTAGAAGGAGTAAAAGAAAAAGGATTAAAAAGAATTTAGGAGAAGGATTCTTCATATTTTTGATAGAGGGTGACCCCTCAACTTATAAATAAGCCATATCTTCTCCTGATGCCGCTTTCTGGAAAGAAGCTATTAACAATGAGTATAACTCTATTATGGAGAACAGTACTTGGTGTTTAGCAGACCTACCTTTAGGTAGTAAATCCGTAGGTTGTAGGTAGATCTTCAAAAAGAAACTTAGAGCCGATGGTGTGAGACTCGTATCATATTATCGGTATTTATATACGGATACATATTTTGTACTGTATTTTGTATTTTCTTGGTTTTCAGAATGCTTTAAAAAATTTAAAATTGTAGATTTTCTTCTTGACCGACGTACCGACGGTGTACCGGTGTATACCGATGGCATACCGTCCGGACAAATTTTTATATTTTAGATATTTTCGATTTCAGATATTTTTGTGAATAATGTTTTCGATATTTTTGTAAATAGTATTTTGGATATTTTGATGAATAGTGTTTAGATATTTTCGTGAATAGTGTAGATACACCCTACTATCTAATGGATACTTGGTTTTCTTTGGATGAACAAGATTGACTTAGATTGTGACATGGATCACGATCCAACGGTTATTATTAATTTTCCCTTCTATATATACCCATTGAGTTTCTCTCTTCTCTCTCTCTCTTTCTTCTTTCCTTCTTCATTTCCTCTTCACTCTCCTTCCTCTTCCTCAAGCTTAGGAAAGCTTGGCCTTGAGGCGTAGAGTGTGGTTTCGATACCCCTCTTGGTGGTGGAGTGAAAGATTATTGTTGGTTGCTAAAACCTAGGCAAGTATATCTTGCTCAGAAGTGATATGATCATGCTTTAATTTTGGTTTATAATAGAAATTAAAATTTTATTATTCTATAATGTGCTTCTCTAAATTGTTAACATCTTTAGTATATAACATTTTTTAGTATATAACATTTTTGGTTTTGATCGGTGGTATTGCGTAGATCTGAGTTTCTAGATATAATTTTTTAGTATTATTAGGTATAAATCTATCAATTATTTTAATCAGTAAAATCTAATACTTCCATGTTGTAGAAAATTCAATTCTATGCAATTTTGACTTTTGAAAATTCGAATTTCGATTTAAAATGAGATTTTTATGGCCGAAACAAGTTTTGTCATTTTTTAAGTTTTCGTTGCTGCATAGAAAAACGGAATTCCGACGAAATTTCGATGTATACTGACGGAATACCGATTTTTTTCCCAGAAACTTACTGTCTTTTGGCCGAAATACCGCCGGTGTACTGATTTTGGCTGTTTTAGACTTCTTCTTTTTTCTTTTCTTTTTTTTGTCCGTTTCAGTCCGTATTTGTCCGTTTTTGATATTTTCTTCGATTGTAATGGACTTTTAACATGAGTAGATGACCTTGTATAGTTAGAGAATGATTGTATATGTTCATAAACTGTTTTATGTTATGTACTTATCTTTATTGATTTTTTCTTACATACCATGGTATAATTTTCTATTTGATTTTCTGACATGCCATGATATGTTTTCCTATTGATTTCTTCTCGCATGCCATGATATGTATTGCCATGCTTTTCCAGAATTTATTGTCCAGTATATTATTGTCTAGCTGTACATTGATTGATAGTAGCCGGTCATGGCGTACTCATGATTACCGTACATATCCAGATTGATTTAGTGGCTCGTAGTAGCGCACTCCTGTATTGATTTTCTGATTGACTTCCAGATTGAAATTGAATGCATGTTCTTTATTGACACCGTAGATTTAAATTGTTATATGTCTAATCTATTTGCATCTTGGCAATGGACAATCGAGTGTGAGTATTGCCTTTTGTATCGCGTGTAATGTGTATTGAGAATATTTGCCAGAGATATCTCGCAAATGACTTGTACCCATGGATCATCATTATATGATGATTCTTGAGTGTCCACGACCTGAGAATTGAAAATGAATCTTATAGGTAATTGACTAGTAAACTCATATAGTTCATTGGGAGGGGAGAACACTTTATGCTATCGCGACTCGGGTCGCTATGGGCCCCCACAGTGGCAGGGATAACCCCGACCAGCGTAGGCTCCTGACCTCTACTGATTGAGTAGATGTTTATCTATATGATTTTGAGTAGATATTTATCTACTATTGATATGTTTGTTTTTGAGTAGATGTTGTTTATTTACTATTGATAGAGATTATTGGTTGTTTGTATTTCTCTTCTTTCTACTATCGTTGCCCCCTTGGCCATCCGAGTTACTGCAGCGTAGGTGGTAGTGAAGTTCCTCAACTTGCATACTAGTAATTAGGATTGTGATAACCCTAGCAAGTTAATGATAGCAAGCCGTTGGCAATGATTGGCCGTGCACTTTTTGTTGTGCATTACTTTATATGCTCTATGTGTCAGTGAGTGGCCAGAGGCTAAGTTCTGCTCGAAAAATGTTCTGCAACCCCGGTCTTTGTTTGGTTTAAGGGTTGTGGCTCCAACTTCGAGTAGTTCCTAAGTCCCTTGTTGCCCATCAGCTTATTCACCTCAATTGCTATATTGTTCAGTATTTCTATTCAGTTATTTCTATTCTCGAGATACGTGCATTGGTACCGTACTAGTCTCGTCACGTATTTATTTATTTATGTTATTATGTTGTTGTGTTGGTGTTGGGCTTTGTCGTTCACCTTGAGCTCCCTTATGGTACTTGCTATTTGAGGGTCTGACCCATTGGTTTTGCATGGTCAGGTTCTATAGTTCATCCCGAGGATCTACCGTCTTCTTCTCCGGATGCTTCGCACTCAGAGGACCTACATGGAATGGTGAGTGGGTTACCTTATCTCCCACTCCATTGTTGTACTTTAATTTGGTGGTGTTTAGCCAATGACATGTATTAGTCCTTGTATCTGGGTTTTGTTCCCTCCGTCTTCGCACGACGTAGATGCATATTATGGACCATGGCTAGTTGTACATTTATGTACCTTTGGTATATTCAGTTGATGTATATTTTCATTATGTCAACTCTCATGATTATGTATGTATTTGTGTTTGGGACGCCTTACACATCTCATATGTGATTTACTCTTTATTGTTTTTTGTGTTGATTGGATTGAGATAGGTTTTGTTCGACCATAGGAGTCGTCAGTGGCATGCTAGAGTCCACCCATTTGTCTTCTAGACAGCCGTGATCGTAGATTGGGGTACTGGCATACTCTGATATACGTAGCTGGCTTTGTTTTGCCCCCGATCTTCATTATTTTGGTTCTGGGACGTGACAGATGGTACTATAGAAAAATACAAAGCAAGGCTAGTATCCAAATGTTTTATCCAGAAAAAAGATTATATTATTTTGATACTTACTCACATGTAGCTAGGATCACTTCTATTATAACCCTTCTAGTTTTAGCTTTCATTCATGATATGTTGATTCATAAAATGGATGTAAAGACAACATTTCTAAATGGAGATTTAGAAGAAGAAATATATATGGAGCAACCTGAAGGTTTCATTGCCAGAGGTCAAGAAAAAAGTTTGCAGATTAGTAAAATCACTTTATGGCCTAAAGCAAGCTCCCAAGTAATGACACAACAAATTTAACAAAGGCATTATAGAATTTGGCTTTATGCCAAATGAATATGACAAATGTTTGTATTCCTAAAATACAAATGGATGTTGTGTCATCTTATGCTTGTATGTTGATGATATCCTTATTGTAGGATCCTCACTGGAATTGATAAAACTCTAAAAATTATTTATCTAACCAGTTTGATATGAAGGACCAAGGTGAAGCAAACCTGATCCTCGGAATGCAAGTGTCCAAATGCAAAGAGGGTTATACTATATCCTTAGCACATTCAATTGAGAAAATGCTAAAAAAGTTAGTATTTTGACAAAAAACCTTCCGTTTCTCCCTATGACAGTAATGTCGTTCTCAAGAAGAATGAAGGATCTCCTATAAAACAATATAGATATTCACAGATGATAGGGTCCCTTATGTACATAACAAATAGGACCAGACCTGATATTGCATTTGCTATTGTGAGACTAAGTAGATATACTAGTAACCCAAATCAGTCACATTGGATTGCATTGGACATAGTATTTAGATATTTTAAGGGCACTCTAGATTATAAACTTCATTATACTAGACACCTTGATATCATAGAAGGTTACTCATATAAAAATTGGGTAACTAATTCATATGAAGTAAAATTCACTACTGGACATGTTTTTACCCTAACAGGAGCTGCAATCTCCTGGGGATCATGTAAACAAACTATCATAGCCAAAAGTACAATGGACTCTGAAATGATAGCTTTGGACACTACCTGTACAGAAGTCGAATAGCTTAGAAATCTTATTATGCATATACATATTTCTGTTCATCATGTTCCTGCAATTTCTATAAACTGTGATAATAAATTTGTTATAGAACTACTAAAGCATGATTCTGTGAATGCTAAGATGAACATGCACATGCAGCTGCGCTTCAAGTCAATAAAGAGCCTATTAGACAAATATATGGTTCTTGACTATACAAAGTCAGAAAAGAGCCTTGCAGACCACTTGACGAAGGGTCTGTCTAGGACATTGATCCTAGAATCATCGAGGGGAATGGGGTTAAGCCCATAGTTTAGTCACCAGCAGTGGCAACCAACCGAATCTGACTGGAGATCCCAAGAAGTCGGTTCAATGGGTATGAACAAGCTGGACTATGTGACTATTATGGATCACTGACCTGAGATTAAATTATCTTAAAATAAAGCCCAAGAGGCTTTACATGTGTACATTGATACCACATCCCTATGGTGATAGTGTTCCTTGTGTGATATGGATAGGATGAGTTTAAACTATTAATAAGTCCAAGCATGATATGCAGGGTTGATCCCTATCACCAATCCTTGAGTACTTACCTATATGAGAGGTCGTGAAGGTCACGACTATAGGACAGGGCGATCCTCGACAACTCTTATGAATATATAAAAGTATGCATGGCCAACCAAACGCGCCACCTGATAGACCCAAGTACCTCTAGCGTACTATGTGTGCTATTTCTGAATCTGGTTTAAGAATACTGATTAAAAGTGTAGTCCATCAAGCTCTTCTTCAGACAAAGACAATAGTCACGACGTGAGATTCAAGGCTGTGGTACATCTCATTTATGTGTAGTATACAACTGCCCAAAAATTTTCTTATTTTTCTTTCCTTCTATCATTTTGGAAATTGACTTTTGGGGGGGGGGAGATTGTTAGCTGTGTGTGTTTACACACTAGAGCAAAAGCTCCATTCCCTCTAATAGTCCATATCGGCTGAACAAGGTTCGCTTGTCTAGTATATATTGCTTTCTTCCTTCTTGTCTCATTGAAGTATTACGTGGGAGCCATATGGGCCACACGCGCACGCCGCCGCAGCCGTCCGGCCCTGCTCGGTTCGGTTCGGCGTGCGTAACGGGTGCGGACGCCAAATGCTGATTCGATTTGCTCTTCGGGTTCGGGCTAAGATCCTAAAATCTTTTTGCTCCTCTTAAATTTGTGACCGTTACAATCATTCATTTTTTGTAACGTATGAACACTTTATTTTGTCCAGGTTCAATGAACCACATGTTACACAATTTGTTTCTTGTGTAACGTTCGAATTTTATAGGCTGGTTAATTAGCCTCTATTCTCCATTATTCCCTAACCATTGGAGAAGTGCCTATATGTTGAGGCACATCTCAATCATTCATTTTTACATCAAAATCCCTTACGAAAACTCTCTTCAAAATTCTCGTCTTTCCAAAACTTTTCGTTCTTCGTTTGTTGCTCTGGGCAAAGTTAAGTCGATTGTCACTCTCTCTACGTCGTATGCGGCAAGGAGATTCCGGTGGAGTGAGAATTTTACCACTAGGAGCATTCGGACAAAGTCTGTTGGAGTTTTTGTTTTTTCCTTTAGAAAACTTTAGTCCGACATCGGAAAAAACAAAGAGATTGTATCTCGATATATTAGCTTTGCTATTATTGGAGATGCACATGTGGTGTGGAGGTGCACATGGGTTTGCCATGTGGGGTTATTTTTCTAATGGGAAAAAGGCTAAAATCAACAATTAAAGCATTCATGCTTTTTGCTCTTGGGAAATTTATTTCCATGGGAGATAAGCCCCGTAGGGGCTTAGCGACTCGGACTCGGACTCGGGCTCATGGGCTCATGAGGCGTAATGTGGCATTTTGTTGGCTCACTTTGCACTTAGCACGTCAGCATCGTCGCTAGGCGTATAGTACGCATAGTGCGCTTTAGTTGCGCTCGTTGCGCGAGCCACTTGCGCTGCCACATTACGCAAGCCCAGTTGCGCTGCTCAGTTGCGCAAGCCCAGTTGCGCTGCCCAGGTGCGCGCCCAGGTTGCGTGCTGGGTTGCGCTGAGTTGTGCGGGTTGCTCGGGTTGTGCGGGCGCGCTGGTTGCGCTGCGTGCGCCTTGTGTGCAGTGCGTACAGTGTGCACAGTGTGCGCAGTTCAGAGCGCGCTCTGTCGCGCAGAGTGCAAGGAGCGTAGGGTGCATGCAGTTGGCAGCAGAACGTGCGTTTGCATGTTCTGGGCGGTTGTGTCACGCCCCGATTCCGTAGAATCGATAGTCGTCCCCCGGGCGTGATGCCGTACAAGCCTAAGTTGCGCTCGCACAAGGCATAGTCATAAGGTTATCCGAAACACAACGACTGTAGGCCTCAAAAATGATTGTCACGCTGAGTTGATCGGAACAAATCCAATTGTCATGCTGAGTTGATCAGGACAGAGTCAAAAGTCACGCTCAGTTGATCAAGACAAATATTTGCAAGTCACGCTGAAGACAGCTCATCATTTGTCAGAAGTGTAATTAAGACTGACAGCACGACAGTCGAAAAATGTGTCTTCATATGCCACGTATGCACAGAACTCGAGAAATCACAGCCGCCTATTGCGTGATTTTCGAAATCTTCTTCAGCAAGACTCAGCCTTTGTCAAGGTGGCGTACCAAAAGGCCTTATTGTCATTTAATGCGACTGACAAAAGCAATCATCGTCAGAGATTTTGTGTCAGTCGAGGCACGCTAAATCAAGACAACTGGCAGTCCTATCTCAAGTCTGCGTGTATTTGTGAGATCTTCATCTCATGTTTGCGTGGATTCTGAAGTTTTCTTCCTCGAGTCTGCGTGTATTTTGAGTTCTTCATCTCAAGTTTGCGTGGATTCTGAAGTTTTCTTCCTAATGTCTGCGTGGATTTTGAAGCTCTTTGCACCAAGTTTGCGTGGATCCTGAAGCTTCCTGCCCCAAAGTTTGCGTGGATTATGAAGCTTTCTACACTGAATTTGTGTGGATTTCGTCTTCAACAAGTCTGCGTGGATTTCATCAAATTGGAGTACGTGGCAGCCATGCCACTGAACTCTCGCCTGCATGTCCTGTAACTTGCACACGACTCATGCACTATTGCCATGTGTCCAACAATTACAGGCCACATCCAGTAACTGCTCACAGCCTTGCGTATGTTAAATCCTGCGTGATTTTTAACTAGGCAAAGGCTGTGAAGACAGTTATCTTTTCAGTTATTATTTTTGACTCTATAAATAGAGTTTTTTTTCTTATTCCTTGTACAGATACAGAGTTATCTAAATTACTGTCAAAATTTTGAGAGCTTTTCTTCTTCGCATAGTCCAAGGGATAAAGCGATCGTCTTCTAGATCGGATTCCCACAGTTGTAATTTTCCCAGAAACACAATAAATAAAGTGAATTTATTTATGGAAAACAAATTGGCGACTCTGCTGGGGAAAACCATCTCCTCTTCTGAGATGGCAACAACTCAATGCGACGCTTCGTCAGTCGGCTCGACGAAGAACGTGATGACGATCAAGTTCGATCAACTCACCTACGAAGAAATGCGGCGGGCTAAGGGTGGCAAACCCACTCCAGCCTCCATCACCACTGCCAAGTCGAAGGGACGCTCTGTCTATGTCCCTAAGAATCTGTTGGCAGTCAACAGTGAAGTCTCTGCCACAGTGTCTACTCCTAACACTGGCAAAGACTTTACTGCAAGCACGCACACTCTTGTGTGCTCGAAGAAGACAGTAATCAAAAGTCACGCTGACAGTACTGGCTCTTTAGCCAAATCTGTTCCAGTGTACAATCTCACATTCAAAAATCACGCTGACAGTACTGGCTCCTTAGCCAAGTCTGTTCCAGCGTGTATTTCCAAAGTCAAAAGTCACGCTGACAGTACTGGCTTTTTAGCCAAATCTGTTCCAGTGTGTAATCCCACATTCAAAAGTCACGCAGACAGTACTGGCTCCTTAGCCAAATCTGTTCCTGCATGTATTTCCAAAATTAAAAGTCACGCTGACAATACTGGCTCTTTAGTCAAACCTGTTTCAGCGTGTATTTCATCTAAGAAGAGTAGTTCTTTAGCTACTTCTTCTTCTTTGCCAAGTTCTGTTAAAGCTGGGGGTGGTCTTGCTAGAACTTCTCCACAAATGGCTCACAATGTCCCTTCGAAAAGGAATAACTCTTTAGTTATTTCTTCTGCTTCTGAAGTTTTTACTTCAGGAACAGCTTTGACTGGTAATTTTGTTAGTCAAAGAAAAGGAGATGGTCTTTTGACTACTCTTCCTTCTGAACATTTTATGTCTCAAAACTTGAATAAGTCTAAGAAGAAACATTCCTTAGTGTTTTCTCCTATGACTTCTTCAAATTTGGCACAGAATTTGTCTAAAAAAGAGGGTCTATTACCAACTCCTAATCAAGGGGGTGGTTCTACTCTTCCTTCTCTGCAGATATCCAGATCATTGGAAGGAAAACTCCAAGTTTCTAAAACCAATGTATCACCTCCAATTGATCTAAGAGCCAAACTGAATCAAACCCGTTTGGGAAACACTTTGGATACAAAGATAAGAGATCCAGATGCAGAGTATGCTAGGAATTATGTGGCTCATATTAATCATTCTCTATATAATCAAGAGCCACCAAGGCCCAAGAACAGAAAATATATCCCTAAAAATATACAAAAAGTGTTTTCTGATGTACCTCAATCGTCACAGACAGATCTACGAGAACACCTTCAACAGAAAAGAGGGAATAATTCCATGGATCATGCTGAATGTGAATTTTATCCAAGAGTCATAATTCAGTGCAGATGTCAATCAACGGCTCAGAGCCATGTTGATCATGAATGTGACTTTTAGCCGAGAATTACAATGCAATGCAGATGTCAAAATAAACGACAATCTGTCTTCAATCGGATTCAGTATGAATCTATGCCTGATGAAGATGAGCCTTTGTTTGCTTCTGTCAACATGACCTCTAGAAATATTGGGGGTAGCATGCGGTCTGATGCTATATTAGATTCTGAAGATGGTGTTTACCTCGGCACTCGATCCAGGACTGGAGCTTTAGCCAGGGTCTCTTCTTCCTCTCATCCAAGTGTTAATCCAGAGATCACAGAGGATTTCCTTGGGGAGTCCAATTTTCCAGCACCGACTCCTGTAAACACTCCCGGGAAAGATTCTGACTCTCACAGCGATGATTCAGAACAAACGGTTTCATCGTCTATTCCTCGAATGATTACCACTTACATGGTAGATGGCAATCATGAACCTTCGACTAGCCCCGAAGCTCATGAACAGAGGATTTCTTCTTTGGAACAACAGTTGCGAGCTATGGCAGATACATTGAATGCTATGCACACTCTTATGCAAACTTAGCACCAAACTCAGCAAGTCCAACAGACAGTACCACCAGTGGTACTAGATACTCATGTTGATCCAACCCTGGAACCTTCTACTATTTCGGGGGTACAATCTAATGTTCCTAGTCAGTCTGGAGCTGGGGGTGGTACATATGCTGCAGTCCCTCCTCCCAATTATACTCAGCAGGTTACAACTCCACAATCTTCCGGAGTTGTTACTGAAGAGTTGAAGAACCTCAGAACTCAATTTGAGGCATTCAAACAGAAAGATGGTTTGCAAAGGTTAGGTATCAAACAACCTTACCCGATAGAATGGAAGCAAGTATCTTACCCTCCTAAGTACAAACCTCCTACTATCTCATTCTATAATGGAACCACTTCTCCAAGTCAATTTATCAATCATTTTGAAGTGATGACTGATCAATTACAACCAAGTGACGCCCTCCTTACTCGGGTGTTTGTTGGATGCCTCAAAGGAACAACTTATGATTGGTATAGAAGTCTCCCTGATGGGTGCATTACCTCATTTGCTGGTTTCAAACAAATGTTTCTTGAATGATTCTATGAAGGGCTCAATGACATGACTATGTCTGCTCTTATTAGAATCAAGCAGAAGAACAATGAAGCTACAGAGGATTTCATTGAACGATTTCGAAGAGAAGCTCTGAAAATGCCTCTTGGAACTCCTGATGCTGTCACCATTGACACATGCAAATCAAATTTGCTACCAATCATTAGCATGTGGACAGGATCTACTCAATTTCAAGATTGGCCTTCCTTTATAGTTAGTGCCAAGGCCGCAGAAACTAGTGCTGAAACCTTCAAAGGTTTAGGAGTGCAGATGTCCCCTAAAGAAACAGGTCAGAATGCCAACAATAATACTAAATCCAATACCCGCAAAGGGAAGGAAACTCTTGAAGTTAACCTTCATAGCAAAGATGCATCGACTGTTCAAGCTTCTCCTGCCTCTACAACTCAACAACCAAGAGCACCTCGTCCCAGAGAAGAATATTCTTTTGATGACGATGATGTCCAAGGTATCTTTGAGTGTTTGCTGAAAGGTAATAAAATACAATTATCTGAAATCAAGAAACCTGATGAAGCTGGTAAGACAGATCATCCTAAATACTGTCCATACCATAGAATGTTGGGTCACACACTTCGTACATGTTATGTACTAAAAGGAAAGATCCAGGAGATGATCAAATCTGGAGCTATCTCTCTTACTCCAAAAGAGAAGACTGTCACTTCTAATGTCGTCTCTATGCAATTTGGAGATTTCCCTCCTCAACTTCTCGAAAATGGGATTGTTCCTATTCCCAAGGCAACTCTTGAA
This sequence comes from Iris pallida, assembly GCA_029216955.1. Taxonomy (NCBI): domain Eukaryota; kingdom Viridiplantae; phylum Streptophyta; class Magnoliopsida; order Asparagales; family Iridaceae; genus Iris; species Iris pallida. Next base: position 1,564,592 of record JANAVB010020000.1, read on the forward strand.
ATAGTGAATATTCTTCCTCCACAATCTGAAGGATTAGTGTCGATCACTATAGAAACGGGAGAAATAATGTGGATTCATCCTGATCTAGTGGCAGATTTTGAATCTCCTCCTCTTCAAAAGACTACTTCTCGAAAGTCTAAAAAGGCTGGAAAGATTAAGTCATGTCATATGACTTCTCTTGAATCTGCTTCTGACACAGAGCCAAAAGAAAAGGAAGAAGCACTTGCTGGTGCTACTCGAACAGGAAAACCTTATCTGAAGGATTATTCCAAGAATCCTGAAGATATTCCTGATGTCTCTCCTGCTGATAAAGACGTTGCTGATGTTCCTATTGAAAAAGAATCATCCACGGCACCTGCTCCTTCAATCATACCGGGGGTACCTACTTCAGCCAAGCCCACAGCTCTTGAGAAAGGCAAGCAACAAGCTCGGTTTGATAAACCAATCAAGAAGTCTCCTCCTCTTGGGCTTCAGAAGCCTTATAGCTTTGACATTTTAGCACAACTTGCTAATACTCCAGCTAGAATGTCCCTCTTTGAACTTCTACGTCTTTCCAAAGAGACTCGGGAGACGTTAAGTGAAGCACTCTTACAGGCTGAATCTTGTCTTGCACAATTAAAGAAGCCAGACGCAGAACCTGCTACTTGCTTATATTGCAACAGTGTATTGGAGATTATCCCAAATATCACCTTTACACAAGATGACATGCTTCTGGAGAGTAATCTACATGATCGGCCTCTCTACTACACCGGTTATATTGATACGATGAAGATAGATCGTATTCTTATTGATCCAGGGTCTGCTATAAGCATAATGCCGAAAAGTCTGTTGGATGAACTCAAGATCCCTCTTCACAAACTTTCCAAGACGGTAACTACTATCTTGGGATTCAATCAGAGCCGAAGCGAGCCTTTGGGAAAGATTCATCTGAAGCTTCAGATAGGTGATTTCAGATCCAAAGTCACTTTCTATGTGATCGAAATCGTGGGATCCTATAATCTTCTTTTGGGGAGGTCCTTCCTTCATGAAAATAATGTGGTGCCCTCTACTCTTCATCAATGCTTCAAATACATTGACAGCAATGGAAATGTACAAAAAGAGGTTGCTGATATAAATCCTTTCCGTGGGGTTGAAGCTTATTTCAATGATTCCCGGATGTATAAAGAAGAGTACACAAAGCTGATACAAGCTATGGAACAGGAGGATTCACAAAATAAGACCTTAACAATTCCTGTTAAAGGTCGAACTTCTCAGCAACTGTCTCCTAAATCCTCCGGAGAAGGCCCCTTCATTATTCCAGTAAGCGGACGTATCTCTCCATCACCTCAGTTATCTGCTCAAGATACACTGATCATTCCTGTCAGTGGGCGTACTACAGTTCCTGTATCTTCATATATGAAACAGGATACTCTGCTAATCCCAGTTGGAGGGCGGACTACTCTTCCATCTCAAGCTTCAAGGGAGCTCACCTCTTCTGAGCCATTTGTTATCGATCTTAATCGAAACAAAGCTTCTTCTCGTTCTTCTTCTCCCCCTTTAGTCATTGATTTGGCTAAGATTTCTAAGGCTCAACCTTCTCCCAATGTAAATATTGCTGCTTTTGAAGTCAATAAAAAGTCTCCATCTTTGCAGTATGTTGATATGTGTAATTATGTTCATAGTTATTTACATCTGTTAGATGACTTGAGCATAATAACCATAGGAGTTGTACAGACTGTTCATACAGATGTATCCCTAGAACCAGTACAATCTTCTTACTTTCTGGTTCCTAGTAGAAAACCGGGAGACGTCCCAATATTCTTTTACAAAGGGCCCCAGAATCCTTCTGGTTTAGAAGATGAGGACAAAAATGATGATACTGGAAGATTACAATTACGACGTTATAGTCAGCAATCTAAAGACATCATTAAAAACATGGGCTATGACTTCAGAACTGGCCTCAGTAATGGAAGAGGTAGAAAAATGCCTGTTCGGATTCCTCCTCTGAAACATGGGAGGACGAAATGCGGACTGGGTTATATCGCTCCTACTCCTTTTATCAACATTGTCCATGAAGATCCCGAATCTGATGAAGACAAAAGATCTGATTCTTCTAGTACTACCTCTTGGGATTCCGATACGAGTATCTGTGATTTCTACTACAACATTCTGTCTTCCAATATGGTCTCCATTGACGATTCTGAAGAAAGTGATGAAGACGAAGAAGAGTTTGAGATCTCACCCGAATCAGAACAATGGGCTCAAAGGTTAGATAATCAATGGGAGTTCCGATTTGAGCAAAAAGAACCTCCGACTGAAGATAAACTTGTTCAAATAGATATTGGTGAAGAGGGATCCCCTAAACCAATATTTATCAGTGAAAGTCTTTCAGAAACAGATAAACAAGACATGATCAAACTTATTCGTGACTATATCGACGTCTTCGCTTGGAGTTATGAAGATATGCCGGGGCTTGATCCATAAATTGCAACTCACAAGCTCAATATCATGCCAAATGCTAAACCGGTCAAACAACAACAGCGACGATTTCGTCCAGACATTATGGATGCAATTGAAGCTGAAGTCAATAAACTCCTGGCCTCTGGGTTTATTAGAGAGGAACAACATTCCGATTGGGTGGCTAATATAGTTCCTGTTCTTAAAAAGACTGGCAAGATCAGAGTATGCATAGACTTCCGCGATCTCAATGCGGCATGTCCTAAAGATGAATTCCCTCTACCAATCACTGATGTCATGATCGATAATACCTGTGGGTTTGAACGGATGTCATTCATGGACGGGTATTCTGGGTACAATCAGATTAAAATGTTTCCAGATGATGAGAAACACACTTCTTTCAGAACACTGATCGGTACATACTGTTATACAGTTATGCCGTTCGGTCTCAAGAATACAGGAGCAACTTATCAACGAGCCATGAGCACTATATTCCGTGAACATTTGCGAAAAACAGTCGAATGCTATGTTGATGATATTGCAGTCAAGAGTCGACAAAAGGAGGATCATATCCAAGATTTGAAGACTATTTTCGATCTAATGCGTAAGCATCAATTAAAGATGAACCCTACTAAGTCCTTCTTAGGCGTCTCTAGTGGCAAATTTCTCGGCTTCGTCATTACCGCTAAAGGTATACACGTGGATCCCGAGAAAATCAAAGCCATTCAAGAGATGCGTCCTCCATGCACCTTAAAAGAGCTACGAGGATTTCAAGGAAGGATCGCTTATATCAGGAGATTCATCTCTAATTTATCAGGACGCTGCAGACCATTCAATAAGCTCATGAAGAAAGGTGTTTCTTTTGTATGGAATGATGAATGTCAGAAAGCATTCAATGATATAAAACAATATCTGATGAGCCCTCCAGTATTGGTACCTCCTGTCTCCGGAATTCCCTTCCTCCTATATACTCGAGCAATGAGTCATTCATTGGGTGCGTTGCTCGCTCAAAAGAATAAAAATGGTCATGAACAAGCCATTTATTATCTCAGTCGGACCATGACTGGAGCTGAACCCCGATATTCACCGGTCGAGAAAGAATGTCTGGCCTTGATGTTCGCTGTCCAAAAGACACGACATTATATCATGGGTCAGACCATTCATGTTATCTCCAGAATCAATCCTATACGGATCATGATGAAGAAACCCAGTGTTTTGAATTCTAGGTTGGCTAACTGGGGAATCTTACTTGCTCAGTATGACATGCATTACATCCCTCAGAAATCAGTCAAAGGACAAGCTTTAGCTGATTTTCTGGCTGCTCATTCTATCCCAGAAAATTCAAAACTCTATGATGAAATCCCAGATGAAGTTCTGGATTCAAATCAAATTGATGAAGAAGATCCTACTTGGCGTCTATTCTTTGACGGAGCTTCAAGAATAGGTCCTAATGGTGATATTATTGCTGGAGTTGGAATTGTTCTTGTATCGCCAGAAGGTCTTACTATTCAAAGAGCTTATTCTCTCGATCAACCATGTTCAAACAATGTAGCTGAGTACAATGCATTGCTTATTGGTCTTCAACTCGCCAAACATCTGAATATTCAACGTTTGAAAGCATATGGAGACTCTAAACTTATTGTCAATCAGATAAGGGGCACTTATGAAGTTCGTCATCAAGATCTGGTTCCTTATCATAGATCGGCCATATCTATGGCTTCTTTATTTGAAGAATTCTTCATTGAACATGTTAGGCGAGCATGTAACACAGAAGCTGATGCTCTTGCTAATCTTGCGACAGTATTGGTCAACAAGTGATTATTATTTACAATCGAGAATTGTTTCATCTCGAAAACAATCTAACTCTGGGACTTCCAGTTGATACTGAGGAATCAACATCTCATGATGTCAATATGACAAGCGGGTTTGGATTCGGCCGTAAATCATTATCTTCTTCATCTGATTCCAGTATCGAATTTACTTTCAATAGCTCGGTCGAGAATCAAAATACGGATAAAGATTGGAGACTTCCTTTCTTAGATTTCGTACTGTATGATATTCTTCCAGATGATCCAAATGAGGCAGCATCTATCAGACGACGATCACTCAGATTCTATTACAATCATACTACAAAAACTTTATATCGTCGAGCTTATGATGGTTTACTTCTTCGATGTGTCGCCGGTGATGAGGCTCAGCAGATCATTCGTGAAGCACATGATGGAATTTGTGGAGCACATCAGCCAGGACCAAAACTTTAAGATCGTATTCGACGTATGGGTTACTATTGGCCCACTATGGTATCTGACGCCATCGAATATGCAAAGAAGTGTAAATCTTGTCAAATCCATGCGGATTTTATTCATCAACCTTCAAAATTTCTACATCCTACGGCAGCATCATGGCCCTTCGAAGCTTGGGGCATGGATGTTATTGGCCCGATCAATCCGCCATCATCCAAAGGTCATCGGTTTATTCTCGCAATAACCGATTACTTCTCTAAATAGGCTGAAGCCATTCCTTTATCTGAAGTTAAGACGTCCAATGTCATCAGCTTTATTAAACACCACGTCATCTACATATTTGGTGTTCCTCGACGCATTATTCATGATAATGGACCACAGTTCATCAGCCAGAAATTTGCTCGATTCTGTGACGATTATCGGATCAATAATGTGGCTTCAACTGCATATAATCTGGCAGCTAGCGGATTAGCAGAAGCTTTCAACAAGATTATCATCAAACTCTTAAAGAAGTTTGTCTACACTAACAAACGGAATTGGAGTGAGAAACTTGGTGAATGTCTGTGGGCTTACCGCACTACAGTTCGTAACGCTACCAAATGTACACCCTTCTCTCTGGTGTATGGTTCCGAAGCTGTTCTCCCATTAGAGATTCAAATTCCTTCTTTAAGGATAGCAATCGCTAATGAACTTACTGCAGAAAATAATGATCGTCTTCGACTTCAGGAATTAGAAGCTCTGGATGAAAAGCGGTTATCTGCTCAACAGAATATTGAATTCTATCAAGCCAGAATTTCAAAAGCTTTTAACAAGAAAGTCAGAGTTCGAGCATATCAAAAAGGAGAACTTGTTCTAACAGTCAGACGTCCTATGACTATGACCCATATGAGCAAGGGCAAATTTGACGCGAAATGGGAAGGTCCCTATATCGTGAGCAGAGTTTTCTCAAATGGAGCTTATCAACTCTCAGAATTGGATGGTCGAAAAGTTTTGATGCCTATTAATGGCAAATTCCTTAAAAAATACTATGCATAGATGTAAATGCTTGTAATCATCAGACAAGTTCATGTTTATAGATAAAATTTTTATTTTATTCTAATCATGGATGATGATACATGATACTAAGGAAGATCACTGTCATCCTTCTCTACATTTGGACGTGGGCAGTTGCCGTCCTTCTCACAAATATAGTCAGCAAAAGAACCAAGAACCTCATTGCTAGAGCCCACGAGGAATTTGCAAGCAGCCAGCCTCATGGCTTCTTCTTCTTCAGCTTCTTCCTTTGGCGTCATGTTGACGTGAGATGAAGTTGAAAATGAATCTTCTCCTTGTTTATATATACAGAACTTGCCGGCGGTTCATATTCCATAATAAATTGGATGTAATCAGTTTCGGAGAACGAAGAGTCATCATGACATTTAATAGGTTCATTTGAATGTTTTCAAAGAACTTCGAAGTCTTTTCGAATTCCGAGAAATTTAATGTCATCTCAGCGTGACTTAATTCATTTTATCATCTCTATTTTCAAAGTATTTCGAAATAATTTATCATTTTTTGAAAACTTTGAAGGGGGTTTTGTAGGCCTCAAAAATGATTGTCACGCTGAGTTGATCGAAACAAATCCAATTGTCACGCTGAGTTGATCAGGACAGAGTCAAAAGTCACGCTCAGTTGATCAAGACAAATATTTGCAAGTCACGCTGAAGACAACTCATCATTTGTCAGAAGTGTAATTAAGACTGACAGCACGACAGTCGAAAAATGTCTCTTCATATGCCACGTATGCACAGAACTCGAGAAATCACAGCCGCCTATTGCGTGATTTTCGAAATCTTCTTCAGCAAGACTCAGCCTTTGTCAAGGTGGCGTACCAAAAGGCCTTATTGTCATTTAATGCGACTGACAAAAGCAATCATCGTCAGAGATTTTGTGTCAGTCGAGGCACGCTAAATCAAGACAACTGGCAGTCCTATCTCAAGTCTGCGTGTATTTGTGAGATCTTCATCTCATGTTTGCGTGGATTCTGAAGTTTTCTTCCTCGAGTCTGCGTGTATTTTGAGTTCTTCATCTCAAGTTTGCGTGGATTCTGAAGTTTTCTTCCTAATGTCTGCGTGGATTTTGAAGCTCTTTGCACCAAGTTTGCGTGGATCCTGAAGCTTCCTGCCCCAAAGTTTGCGTGGATTATGAAGCTTTCTACACTGAATTTGCGTAGATTTCGTCTTCAACAAGTCTGCGTGGATTTCATCAAATTGGAGTACGTGGCAGCCATGCCACTGATCTCTCGCCTGCATGTCCTGTAACTTGCACACGACTCATGCACTATTGCCATGTGTCCAACAGTTACAGGCCACGTCCAGTAACTGCTCACAGCCTTGCGTATGTTAAATCCTGCGTGATTTTTAACTAGGCAAAGGCTGTGAAGACAGTTATCTTTTCAGTTATTATTTTTGACTCTATAAATAGAGTTCTTTTTCTCATTCCTTGTACAGATACAGAGTTATCTAAATTACTGTCAAAATTTTGAGAGCTTTTCTTCTTCGTATAGTCCAAGGGATAAAGCGATCGTCTTCTAGATCGGATTCCCACAGTTGTAATTTTCCCAGAAACACAATAAATAAAGTGAATTTATTTATGGAAAACAACAACAAGAGAATGCGCAGAGTAAATTGAACACACATTATAGAGAAGGAAATTTAAGCTTTATTGATAATGAACATCATTTTACAGACTCGATACAAAGGCGCCGTGCGGGCTTTTTACAAACTGACTCCATTACAAAATGAACGTCGAAGAGATAGCCATTCCATACATTTCATCCCTTGATTACAACCAGCATTACAAAACCACCTGGGATGACGGAAAGTCGCTCCATCTGTCTTCTTTGCCTTCGACAGCGGAGTCTTCAAAAGAGATTGAATCCAAACTTCGACCGCAAGGATGAAGCTTCAAAACACACGAGCGTAGCCTCCCTTCCCGCGGCACGCTCCTCCTGATTTATCGTACCTGTAGAGAGAGCGAGGATCAGTACAATCAACATGTACTGGCGAGTGGCTAATTAGTTTCCAGGCTCTCATTTGGTTTAAGAGTTTAGATAAACATTTACACAACTTGCTTTTCGTGATCTTTCTAACCATCCTAGGTAATTTCATACGAAGCATTTAACGAAACATAACCCAAGTAAGTTACACCAGAATTTCCCTCGGCAGAGCACGCCGTGCAACATAAAACTTACCATCACCTTCCCTGTTAGTTGAATAACAATTTATATCAAGTGTTTGAGGTGGAGGTCACTGGCATTAACTAGCCATCCTGGACATAGCCTGGTAATACGGGACCCTTGCAACGCAAGTAGCGAGCTCCGATGCAAGTCCCCGTCTTACCGGTTGCTTCATACCCAGCTCGGCTATAACCTGTTTCTTCCTAGGCCGAGTCGGTACCGTAGCCCCGGGTTGCCGTTCGAAGAAACCATCGCCCTTGTCGACAAGTTGTCCATGACCTTGATAGGTTAACAAGGTATATTTGGGGTACCGTTGGGGCTTGTTATGTAATCGATTCATTTAGTTGTTTTGCAGGCCTAAAATAATTCTATCTCTTTTCTACACAATTCATCTTTTCTCTACTCAAACATAGGACTTGTGTTTTCCAAGCGAATCATTCTATTTCATTACCATTACCCAAGTTCTCATTTTTGAAATAGAGGGTCGAGATGAAGGAGGTCAGCCACTCACCTTGAGTTTTTGCTTGAGGCGAGGGACTTGTTGGCTGCGTTAGACGTCGCCTACGCGATCACCTGAAATCGCACAAGCAACCGATTAGAATACTGTGTTATGCAAGAGTTCGATAGGAAATGCGAGTTCGAAATGTAAACCATGAAAACCATCGAAAACATTCACGAAAACACATTCAGAAAACCAAAGCCAAAACCAACGCAAGCGGCGTGAAAAGCAGAGCAACGGGAGGTCTCTCCCTACTCAGCCGCAGAGTCAATCCTTGAGACGCTACCCACTGAATATGGGACTTGGTTCCGAAGAAGCCATTCCATAACGTGGAATGGATCTTAATTCAACCTTTCCGTTCGATCGATTCGATCGATCCTGACCTATCGGTCCCGACCGAGTCGATAGTGACAGTGTTCCTTTCTCGCGCACCCCGTAGACGGACAACGGGGCACGATGTAGGGACGGGGCACTACACCATAACCAACAAAGAAAAAGTTTCGTCCTCGAAACTTAAGAACAGAACCTACCTCTATGAAAATAATGAAGAAAATTTTTCTTTCATCTCTGACTCGAGTTCCCATGTCGACTCTTCCGCCGCATGGTTCCTCCAGAGTACGCGAAGAAGAGGGATCACTCGACTTCGAAGCAGCTTATCCTTGAGATTTGAACTGGCTCTTCAACGTAGGATAAGTCGGACTTTAGCTGATCCAGCTGGCCAAATTCCACCACGTGGCTAGGGTCGTGCACATACTTCCGCAGCTGAGAGACGTGGAAGACATTGTGCACACCTTCGAGCGCCGGCGGTAGGGCAATTCTATAGGCTACTGGGGCGACCCGCGCGCTCGATTATTTCGAACGGTCCAACGAATCTCGGACTCAGCTTCCCCTTCGTGCCGAACCGAGTAACTCCTCGCATGGACGACACCTTCAAGAACACATGATCGCCCACCTGGAACTCAAGCGGTCTTCGATGGGTGTCGGCGTAGCTCTTTTGCCGACTCTGTGCAATCTTCAGTCTTTCCCGAATTAGCTTGACCTTTTTCACAGTCTGTTCCACCAGCTCCGGGTCGAGTATCTGCCATTTCCCGACTTTGTCCCGTCCCTACATCGTGCCCCGTTGTCCATCCACGGGGTGCACGAGAAAGAAACACTGTCACTATCGACTCGGTCGGGACCGATAGGTCGGGATCGATCGAATCGATCGAACGAGAACGGTTGAATTAAGATCCATTCTACGTTATGGAATGGCTTCTTCGGAACCAAGTCCCATATTCAGCAGGTAGCGCCTCAAGGATTGACTCTGCGGCTGAGTCGGGAGAGACCTCCCGTTGCTCTGCTTTTTATGCCGCTTGCGTTGGTTTTGGCTTTGGTTTTCTGAATGCGTTTTCGTGAATGTTTTCGATGGTTTTCATGGTTTACATTTCGAACTCGCATTTCCTATCGAACTCTTTCATAACACAGTGTTCTAATTGGTTGCTTGTGCGATTTCAGGTGATCGCGTAGGCGACGTCTAGCGCAGCCAACAAGTCCCTCGCCTCAAGTAAAAACTCAAGGTGAGTGGCTGACCTCCTTCATCTCGACCCTCTATTTCAAAAATGAGAACTTGGGTAATGGTAATGAAATGGTATGATTCGCTTGGAAAATACAAGTCCTATGTTTGAGTAGAGAAAAGATGAATTGTGTAGAAAAGAGATAGAATTATTTTAGGCCTGCAAAACAACTAAATGAATCGATTACATAACAAGCCCCATTGGTACCCCAAATATACCTTGTTAACCTATCAAGGTCATGGACAACTTGTCGACAAGGGCGATAGTTTCTTCGAGCGGCAACCCGGGGCCACGGGACCGACTCGGCCTAGGAAGAAACAGGTTATAGCCGAGCTGGGTATGAAGCAACCGGTAAGACGGGGACTCGCATCGGAGCTCGCTACTTGCGTTGCAAGGGTCCCGTATTACCAGGCTATGTCCAGGATGGCTAGTTAATGCCAGTGACCTCCACCACAAACACTTGATATAAATTGTTATTCAACTAACAGGGAAGGTGGTCGTAAGTTTTATGTTGCACGGCGCGCTCTGCCGAGGGAAATTTTGGTGTAACTTACTTGGGTTATGTTTCGTTAAATGCTTCGTATGAAATTACCTAGGATGGTTAGAAAGATCACGAAAAGCAAGTTGTGTAAATGTTTATCTAAACTCTTGAACCAAATGAGAGCCTGGAAACTAATTAGCCACTCGCCAGTACATATTGATTGTACTGATCCTCGCTCTCTCTACAGGTGCGATAAATCAGGAGGAGCGTGCCGCGTGAAGGAAGGCTACGCTCGTGTGTTTTGAATCTTCGTCCTTGCGGTCGAAGTTTGGATCCAATCTCGTTTGAAGACTCCGCTATCGAAGGCCAAGAAGACAGATGGAGCGACTTCCCGTCATCCCAGGTGGTTTTGTAATGCTGGTTGTAATCAAGGGATGAAATGTATGGAATGGCTATCTCGTCGACGTTCATTTTGTAATGGAGTCAGTTTGTAAAAAGCCCGCACGACGCCTTTGTATCGAGTCTGTAAAATGATGTTCATTATCAATAAAGCTTAAATTTCCTTCTCTATAATGTGTGTTCAATTTACTCTGCGCATTCTCTTGTTGTTGTGTTTCGGATAACCTTATGACTATGCCTTGTGCGAGCGCAACTTAGGCTTGTACGGCATCACGCCCGGGGGACGACTATCAATTCTACGGAATCGGGACGTGACAGGTTGCTACATGTTCGGGGTGGTTTTTACCACGTCTCTAACTTTGTAGCAACCGAACAGTTGCTGCAGGGCCTATATAAAGCATCCTCTTTCTCTCAAGGTGAATTATAGAATGGAAAGAGAAGCCACCACAGAAAGTTTACGAGTGTTTTTTAGCACAAGTAAACAGAGTATTCAGAAGTGTTCTTTAACACAGTTTTGATCTTCCAGTAGCTTTCGAGAGAGAGAGAGAGGAAAGGCGCCACACCAGTGTTGCTTTTGCACGGGAGTTCGTGTCCGTCCGAGGAGTCAGAAGAGCAGGAGTGTTCCAAGTTCTCCGACGAACTTGTTGGTTCCTGGAAGCTGTTCGTGTAGGCGAATAAAGCTTTGAGCAACGGTGATCATTCACCCCAGCAGGCCTTCTTCCATCTTTCGCCAGTCACCTTCTTCGTTGCTGCCAGTAATTCTGATTGTATCTACTTTTTAGAAGTACTACAATCAATTGCTGTTGATTACGAAATCTTTTTAGATTCTCGTAATTCAGAATCACCTTCCTTAAAGTGTTGATTTGAAACATTGTTTTGCAATTGTTTTATTTTCTCAGTTTTTCATCGAAAAATTGTGCTCCGACAATAACAGTCTCAAAGCTTTATTGCTACGATGGAAAACTTTAATGCTTCACTCCTCAACACTGACTTCTGTAAGTTAGAAAAGTTTGATGGAGAGCATTATCAAGTCTGAAAGAGGAAGGTTTATCTCACTCTTCAACTCAGAGACGTTGATCACGTGCTGCATGAAGAGGAACCTACTGTTCCAGATACTGGGTCTGCTGTCGCAATCACTGCGGCTACTAAACTTCAGGCCAAGTGGAGAAGGGAGAATAGCATTTGCAGGTTGCTTATCCTGAATGCTATGGAGGATTTCCTAGCAGAATCCTACAGTAAGAAACCAATTGCCAGAGACATATGAGAGTCTCTGGAAAAACTGTACGAAGAAGACAAGAACAGGAGCAAGATATTTGTGGTTGAAAAATATCACAAATGGCTCTTTGAGGACGAGAAGTCCATGCTGTCGCAGGTAAAAGAATTTCTGAAGCTGCGACAGAAGTTGGAAGACGAGGCGATGCCCCTCCCTGACAAGTTTGTTATTGGAGGGATTGTCTCAAATCTCCCCGCTGGGTGGAGTAAGTTCTATGCAAACATGCATAGGAAGAAGCTTGAGATCAGCCTTGAAGATCTCTTGCAGGAAATCTATGTTGAGGACCAGATGCGGGCTCAACTGAAAGTGGACGCACTGTCCAAGCAATTGGCTAACGCCAATCTGGTTCATACCAAGGAACCAAGGGGAAAGCAGGCGGCTTCCCACAACAAGAAGAAGGACCCTGACAATCTAAAAGTCAAGGGAACTTCTATCAAGAAAAAGAAACTAAAGTCTCAAATGCCTTGCTTGAAGTGTGGCAAGAAGGGCCACTTTAAGAATGAGTGCAAAGTAAAGACCAAGCAATCAGAGCAAGGAGAGCCTAGTAAGGTGTCTATGATCACTGGAATTGTTGCTATGATTATGCAGGTTGATGCGGTAAGGACTGACTCTGACTGGTGGTTAGACACGGGAGCCTCCTGCCATGTCAAATCCAGTAAGGAGTGGTTCACCACCTATACACCTACTTCTGAAGTGGTTATGATGGCGAACCAGGCACAAGCTGAAGTGCTCGGGATCGGGACGGTGGTGTTAAAGCTGACTTGGGGGAAGTCTCTGACGCTTCAAGGCGTGAAGCACGTACCTGCTATCGCCAAAAACATGATCTCAGGAGGCCTACTCTACAAAACAGGCCTTAGGATGGACATCAATGTTGGCCAGATGGTGATGTCTATCAAGGGAACATATTTCAGGAAAGCTTTTTATACCGAAGGAATGTTCAAAATTCAGCTTGTAAATCAGTCCAATATAATTAATGTGATTAATGAAATCACTCCTTCTGTTTATACTCTTGAGTTGTGGCATAATAGGCTAGGACATGTTCATTGTAAACGAATAAACAGAATGTCTAGTCTAGGACTTATCTCCAAATGTGGGGGGTAAGGTAGAGAAATGTGAAGTTTGTGCTCAAACAAAGATCACAAGGAAACCCTTTCCTCGGGTTAATCAAAGTACAGATCTTCTGGAGTTGGTACACTCCGATATCTGTGACTTCAAACAGTTCTCTACAAAGGCCGGGATGAAGTATTTCATAACCTTTATCGATGACTTCTCAAAGTATGCGTTCGTCTACTTGCTGAAGGCTAAAGACGAAGCATTCAAGAAGTTCAAGGAGTTCAGAGCCGAAGCTGAGCGGCAGACTGGACAACAACTCAAAAGAATAAGAAGTGATCGAGGTGGGGAGTACAGGTCTCATGAATTCGTATCGTTCTGCAAAGAACATGGAATTGTCAATGAGACTACGGCTCCGTACTCTCCTCAATCAAATGGAGTAGCAGAGAGGAAAAACAGAAATGATTAACTCAATGTTGTTGACTGCTGGTCTTTCTAAGTGCTACTGGGGAGAAGCTGCATTGACGACCACTTTTATTCTAAATAGAGTGCCTCATACAACATCAGATGTTACTCCTCATGAACTCTGGTTTAAGGTCAGACCTAACTTGAATGTCATTCGAGTGTGGGAGTGTCTGGCATATGTCAAGCTTCCAGATCTGAAGATTCAGAAGTTTGGGACAAGGACTACTAAAACGATCTTCTTGGGGTATGCCGAGAAGAGTGATGCTCGGAGATTTCTTGATATTGAATCAAATCACATCATTGAATCTCGCGACGTAGAATATTTTGAAGACAAATTTGTAAGGCACAAGAATATTATTCTTGCGGATGTACCGGAGAACAATGAGGGTGCGCAGGAAACTGATGTCTTCAATGAAGATGTGGTCCAAGAAGATGTTGTTGAAACAACGGTTGAACCAGATCTCGCTGAGCCGTCAACGAAGCGAGTGAGGAGGCCGAAGGACTTCGGAAGTGACTTTGTCACCTATCATGTGGAAGCAGATCCGCTTACCTATGATGAGGCGATGAAGACCAGAGACGCGATTTTCTGAAAGGAGGCGATTGACAATGAGTTTGATTCTATCATCTCAAATAACACTTGGGTGTTGGTTGATCTTCCTGAAGGAACAAAATCCATCGGATGCAAATGGATCTTCAAGAAGAAGATGAAAGCAGACGGAACTATTGACAAGTTCAAGGCTAGGTTGGTAGCCAAGGGGTTTTCTCAGAAGCAGGGGATTGACTATTTTGACACGTATGCTCCAGTAGCCCGGATGACCACCATCAGAATGTTGATTGCTCTCACAGCAATACATAAGATGGTGATACATCAGATGGATGTGAAAACGGCTTTCCTAAATGGTGAGCTGGCCGAAGAGATTTACATGCAACAGCCAGAGGGATTTGTCATCAGGGGTCTTGAAGACAAAGTCTGCAAGTTAGTGAAATCTTTGTACGGTCTTAAACAGGCTCCCAAGCTGTGGCATGAGAAATTTGACAAAGTTATAAGGTCAAATGGCTACATGGTCAGCGATACGGACAAGTGTGTTTACACGAAGTTCGCTGATAGAAGAGGTGTGATCGTTTGTCTGTATGTGGACGATATACTTATCCTAGGTACGGATATTAGCTGTGTCACGGAGACAAAGAAATTCATCTCTAGCAAGTTCAGTATGAAGGACTTGGGGGAAGCTGATGTGATCTTAGGGATCAAGATCATTCGGACAGACACTGGACTAGCACTGTCACGGTCTCATTATATTGAGAAAATGATCACTCGTTATGGGTATCGGGATCTTCCAGGGATCGATATGCCGTATAGGTGTGATCTGAAGCTGAAGCCTAATTCAGGGGAAAGCGTCAGGCAGCTGGAGTATGCAAGCGTAATCGGAAGTTTGTTGTATGCTGCTACTGCCACAAGGCCTAACATAGCTTTCGCCGTGGGAATGCTGAGTCGTTTCACGAGTAACCCAGGTGCTGAACACTGGAAAGCTGTAAAACGGATTATGAGATATCTCAAGAAGACTCAGACATATGTACTGTACTACAACGGAGATCCGCCGGTAGTGGAAGGCTTCAGTGATGCCAACTGGTGCTCAGAGGTGGAGAGCGAGAGGTCCACAGGTGGATTTATTTTCACAATGGATGGAGCTGCTATATCGTGGAAGTCGAAGAAGCAGACTATGCTCTCGCGGTCATCCATGGAATCTGAGTTCTTTGCACTTGATACCGCAGTCGAGGAAGCAGAATGGCTTCGGGAGCTCATGTATGATCTTCTAGTGGTTGGGACGCAAATACCGGCAATACCGATATACTGCGACAACCAGGTGACTGCGGCGGTGGCATCAAATGACCTCTTCAACGGAAAGAAGAGGACTGTGCGGTTGAAGTATAGGGCAGTACACGATCTTATCAAGAGAGGTGTTATTGCAGTGATTGATGTTCGGAGTCAGGAGAACCTGGCGGATCCGTTCACCAAGGGCCTCAAGCGCCAGCTGGTCGATGACACAGCTTGTAAAATAGGCTTGAAGGCATTCTGATATTGTATTATTGTATTCCTACCATAAAGTTTTATGCTATTAGTTCAAAGATTTATCTACTAGGCATCTAGCTTTTGGTTCAAGGGAGGACCACTAATCGGAAGAATATCAGGAACGGTTGGTACATGTTCTATTGGGCATGGGGAGGTTACGGACCTATAACCACTGTTGTCTACTGTTGTTTTCTGCGGAAAACGGTTCCTGTGGGAAGGTTGGCTTAATTGCCTTAATGAGTTCTCAGGCAGAGTGAATGCCTGGTGTGCTTTACAGGAAGCACGGTAGAGCAGCACTACAAGGAGTGAAACTCCATGCTACAGTGGGGTGACTCCACAATGAGATTCCTATATATGGGGTGCTGCCCAGGAATAGGATAAAGCCTCGGTTTTGCAGGCCAAGTCACAGCGGCGTAGCACCGCAAATAGGCAGTTAGCCTATGTCATGCCCCAGAACCAGAATACTGGAGAGCGGGGGCAGACATAGCCAGCTACGTATAATGAAATGGAATCCATCTCACCATACGGTCACGACTGTCTAGATATGTGAGGGTTTATCTACAAGCCATCAGTCTCTTAGGGTCATAAATTATCCTATTGTCTCAATCTCAACCAACTAATAATAATCACAAGATGTCAGACCACCAAATATACAATTGTAAGGCGTCCCGAACATTACATATCCAGATGATCATGAAGCTAGTCATACAAAATGTAAGGACTTGCAAGAGTTAAGTCATACATGATCAACCTCGAGTTGTCAATCATGTTACAGCCCGTAGGCAGACAGTAAGTAAAAGTGCATCGAGCTAAACAAGTGCTCGTCGGCTAAACGCCTCAAAAGAATAATTTTACAATAAAGTGGAAGAACAAAAAGAAACCTACTCGTTGCCCTGGTTACGCCTGGTGGTCACCATCGGGCTGGAAGACAGGTAGATCCTCTGGAGCTGCTCTGGTATCTGGCCATACAAAACCAGCTGGGTCAGACCCCAGAAAGAGCAAGTGCCACAAAGGAGGCCACGAAATAAGAACAAAACCAGCAATTAGCACAATAATATAATTACATAATAAAAGACAGTAATTTAAGAAAAAGGCATGATAGGTAGATATAAAAGACAATCTTGTACAGAATCGATAAGAGACAGAACATATGGAAAAACATGACCGGATGATATACGATGAGATAACCATGGGACTATTCAGATAGCCAGGTTACAACCCGTAAACCAAACAAGGACCGGGGTTGTAACCCTTCGTCTGAACGGAACTTGGTTTCTCTCACCATTTATCGGCAAGATAAATATAAGGAATCAGGTCAAGTAACAATCTTGTACATGATCAAGACAAGGCTAGACTAATTGAACTTCATCCAACATTTCACGGCCAAGCAATAAGTACGGCTTGATACTTTAACTAACTAGGGTTATCACAACCCTAATTACTAACAAGATACAATGAGATGTTCCTCAGCCACAAGTCCTGCAGCTAATCCAGGTTATCCAGGCGATTTGGATTCATTATGCAGTTGTCAATAATTATATGCCCCACACGACGGTGGGCTGGAAATGTGCCCTACTCGACGGCATGCTACAAGTCCAAACAATTACGGCCGGGATAACGGGATTGCCTGTAACTGGGGAAATCTCTCATGACTACTGAATTATTCTAGTTATTAGCCTTAGTAAATTTTAGTGGGTACCCTGACCGTGGTACTCAGGGGTCCCTGTCCTAGACATGATGCAAGACAAGACGGGTTCATTGGTACAAACACAATCGCCCACGGTGTCCAGGCCATTTATTCTTGTCAAGTCGTGTTAGCCGTCGCAACAACATCAAGTCAAGTCAAGTTACAAGTCAAGTCAAGTCAAGAGTGCACCACCACGGCCACTATCTAGTTATCAAGATAAATCATGTCAGGATACTTGTCAAGAGTGCGCCACGACGGGCCACTATCTAGTCAGGTTGGTCATGTCAAGAGTGTGTCACTACCAGGATCATAATTTACAGAAAAATCCCGAAAACCGTACTAGTCATAAAAAATTACTTAAAAATCGTGTTAGGCCGTGTCGGGTCAAGATAGTCGTGCTGTGTTGATCAGATCTCAGGAAAACTCAAATCCACAAAAGATAAACCAAATCGAGAAATAAAACCAATACTCCAAGAGCCAAAGGGTTAAGCAAGGGGTAAGGGGCAGCGTACGCACAAAAGTACGCACGCAGGGGAGCAGCGTACGTAAAAGTCACGCACGCAAGGCTCGCTCAAGTCTGCGTACCAAGGCACACTCAAGGCAGTGCACGCATGAGAGCAGCGTACGTGAAATGTCACGCATGCTAGGGGAGCAGCGTACGTAAAAAGTCACGCACGCTCAAGGGGAGCAGCGTACGTGAAAAGTCACGCACGCTCAAGGGGAGACACGCTTCCAACAGGGAGCGTACTCAAGTCTGCGTACGCAGCGCTAAAGAGCACGCGCAGCTCAGTGTGCGTAAGCTAAACAGCTCTGCACACTGCTCACTGTCTTCTTCAAACAGCAAGAACACCATGAATGAACCCAAAGCTTCAAAGTATCACAACTTGGCCATCCGAACTCCAAATCCGGAATTTCTAAGGTTCCATCTGGAGTGAAACTGAATGCTCTTCCACATGGAAACATCAGAACCCACAGAACTCCAACCAAAATGGATCAAAACATGCAAAATCCGAAAATAGGAAAACTTAGATCTAGAGCAATGGAGACACCAAATCACAAAAAGCCAAGAACTAATGTTGATCACCATGTCCTAATCTAGATAATGGACCAAGAAAATAGGGTTCTTATGTAGTGGCAAGATGCACTTGCCTATGGGTGGATGTTGTGTAGAGGAAGGAGAAGAAGAAGAAGAAGGAAATTAATGGTGGTGGTAATGAAGAGAGAGAGTGGTAGGTGGGGATTATAAAGAGGGTGGGATGTGGTGTGTTGAGGGTGGAGCATAGGCTAAGGTGATCCAATACCTATTAAACCCAACCAAACCAACCCAACCAATTAAAATCGAGCCATGACAAAGCCAATATACGAGAAATACCGAAATTCCACAAGTCAAAAAAAAATAAAAATACATGCCAAAATCCAGATACGAGTATAAATACGAAATACGGGAAATACGGAAAATGAGGGTGACAGCCTAATGCTGTATGTTAAATATAAAAAGGGGTGTAGTCAGCACTACAAAGAGGAGGAGTTCCTCATGTTACAGTGGTACGACACTACGATGAGGTACCCGGTTAGGGATAAAGCCTCGGCCTTGCAAGCCATGTCGTTGCGGCGTAACACCGCAAGGGAGCCTAAGGCTTCATGCTGGGTAGTTTGGCACTACAAAGAGGCGGTTGCCTCATGCTACAGTAGTATGACACTACGATGAGGTTCCCGGTACGGGGTAAGGCCTCGGCTTTAAGCCATGTCATGGCGGCGTAGCACCGCAAAGGAAGCGCAAAGCGCTTCATGCCATGTCTCTTTATAATGAACTCACCTATAGTGTATGGACAAAGAGATATCAGGCCGTCTCTTGAGGGTAAACTTGTAGACGCCCAAAATTATACACTGAAACCAGGCTGGCACAGGGCCTTTAATGTATAGCCAGAAGCACATGTAACTACTTTATGTGAGTGGAAAGAATTTCAGCTATGATGTAGAATTCAAGGCTTAGTCTATTCTTGTATTACAGTCTGATTTTTAATCCATGCGGGAAGATTCAAGTCGTCAGCGACATCTCTCCTAATGCATGATGGACAGTTACTGTGGGGAACACTTATACCCATATATAGAGATATGTGGAGGATTGTTGGAGTTTTTATTTTTTTCTTTAGAAATCTTTAGTCCCACATCGGAAAAAACAAAGAGATTGTATCTCTATATATTAGCTTTGCTATTATTGGAGATGCACATGTGGTGTGGAGGTGCACATGGGTTTGCCAGGTGGGGTTATTTTTCTAATGGAAAAAAAGGCTAAAATCAACAATTAAAGCATTCATGCTTTTTGCTCTTGGGAAATTCATTTCCATGGGAGCTAAGCCCCGTAGGGGCTTAGCGACTCGGACTCGGACTCGGGCTCATGGGCTCATGAGGCGTAATATGGCATTTTGTTGGCGCACTTTGCACTTAGCACGTCAGCATCGTCGCTAGGCGCGTAGTGCGCTTTAGTTGTGCAAGTCCAGTTGCGCTGCTCAGTTGCGCATGCCCAGTTGCGCAAGCCCAGGTGTGCGTCCAGGTTGTGCTGGATTGCGCTGGGTTGCGCTGAGTTGCGCGGGTTGCTCGGGTTGTGCTGCGTGCGCCGTGTGCACAGTGTGTGCAGTGCGCACAGTGTGCGCAGTTCAGAGTGCGCTCTGTCGCACAGAGTGCAAGGAGCGCAGGATGCGCGCAGTTGGTAGCAGAACGTGCGTTTGCTTGTTTTGGACGGTTGTTACATGTTCGGGATGGTTTTTACCACGTCCCTAACTTTGTGGCAACCGAACAGTTGCTGCAGGGCCTATATAAGGCATCCTCTCTCTCTCAAGGTGAATTACAGAATAGAAAGAGAAGCCACCACAGAAAGTTTACGAGTGTTTTTTAGCACAAGTAAACAGAGTATTCAGTATGGGATCGTAGGAGTTAGTAGAGTTATTCTAGCATGTAGCGTTGTAGTTTGCGGGCATTCCTTACCCGCCCGGTTGATATAATTTCCTGTTAGAAATTTCGACGTTATCTTAGGCATGGACTGGCTGAAAGACAGTCATGCGACAATAGATTGTCGTAGTGGGAGTGTATCTTTTGATATTCCAGGCATGATGAGGTTCACCTTAGTCAGATCAGTGGCAACTCAATAAGAGCATGGAGTAGTGACGACAATGGAAGAAGTTCAAGTTTCGAAGGTAGTTGAAGAGTTTCTAGACGTATTTCCTGAAGAACTTCCAGGTCTACCACCGTTTAGAGATATTGAGTTCAGTATAGAATTGGCACCTGGAACTAAACCGATATCAGATCGAGTTTATAGAATGGCAGACTCAGAGCAGGCCAAGGTATATCAGCATATAGAGGAACTGAAGGAGAAGAAGTTCATCCAAGCTAGCGTGTCACCATGGGCAGCACCAGTGGTACTTGTAGGGAAGAATGATGGGTCATCCAGATTGTGCATCGATTACAGGAAGCTTAACACGGCAACAGTAAAGAACAAGTACCCACTACCCAGGATCGATGACTTGTTTGATCAGTTGAGCAGAGCTAGAGTTTTCTCCAAGATAGATCTTCGTTTCGGGTATCATCAAGTGAGGGTTCGGAAGGAAGATATTCCCAAGACAGCATTCAGGTCGAAGTATGGGCATTATGAATTCTTGGTAATGCCGTTTGGTTTGACCAATGCTCCAGCAATATTTATGGATTTGATGAATCGTATCTTTATGCCATACTTAGATCAGTTTGTCGTAGTATTTCTCGACGATATTCTTGTATACTCAGCTAGTGAAGAGGATCATGAAGACCACCTCCGGAAGGTGTTACAGGTTCTGAGAGAACCAGTTGTATGCCAAGCTCAGCAAGTGTGAGTTTTGGTCGGACCATATTTCATTTTTGGGTCACATCGTATCAGGAGCTGGAGTAGCAGTGGATCCCAAGAAGGTAGAAGCAGTAGAGAGTTGGCCAGTACCCAAGACCGTAGCTGATGTATGGAGTTTCTTGGGATTGGCAGGATATTACCGAAGGTTTGTGTCAGATTTTACAAGACTTTCAGCACCCATGACCCGCTTGACACGGAAGGATGTGCCATTCGTTTGGTCGGCAGAATGCCAGGCATCATTTGAGAATCTGAAGCAGAAGTTGATATCAGCGCCTATTCTTACATTGCCAGTTGGACCCGAAGGTTTTACTGTATATTGTGATGCGTCAGGTAAAGGACTTGGATGTGTCCTCATGCAGCACGGAAAGGTGATAGCATATGCATCTAGGCAACTTCGAGACCACGAGAAGAATTATCCAACTCATGACTTGGAGTTGGCAGCAGTAGTGTTTGCTTTGAAGCTATGGAGGCATTACTTATATGGTGACCGAGTGGACATGTACATGGACCATAAAAGTCTGAAGTACATCTTTACTCAGAAGGAGCTGAACATGAGACAGAGAAGATGGTTGGAGTTGATCAAGGATTACGACGTGGAGCTTCAGTATCATCCCGGCAAGGCTAATGTGGTAGCAGACGCTCTTAGCAGGAGAGGCGGTGCATTTATGTTGACAACACAGAAGCATATCTTAGAAGACCTTCAGGAGATGGGCATAGAAGTTATACTTCCTAGCGATGTAGGAGTTCTGGCAAGTCTACAAGTTCAATCTGACTTGGTAGATAGGATCAAGGCAGCTCAGGCACAAGACCCAAGGATTCAGAAGCTTAGGGCAGAATGTGAGTCAGGACTCAGGAAGGAGATGAGAATTCATGAAGATGGTACA
The DNA here is from genome assembly GCA_029216955.1 of Iris pallida. NCBI lineage: Eukaryota > Viridiplantae > Streptophyta > Magnoliopsida > Asparagales > Iridaceae > Iris > Iris pallida. Next base: position 1,586,724 of record JANAVB010020000.1, read on the forward strand.
CTTAGGTTTGGATCACGTCTATGTGTGCCTAGTGGAGATATCAAACAGGAGGTTATGGCAGAAGCTCACAGTTCTCAGTATTCTATACACCCTGGAGGGACCAAGATGTACCAAGATATCAAGCAACACTTCTGGTGGAACGGGATGAAGAGAGAAATAGCTAGATTCGTTTTCCGTTGCTTGGTATGTCAGCAAGTGAAGGCAGAACAGCAGAGGCCAGCTGGGTTATTGCAACCGCTTCCTATCCCGGAATGGAAGTGGGAACACATCACAATGGACTTTGTGACCGGTTTACTGAGATCACCAAGTGGTAAAGATGCTATTTGGGTGATAGTGGACCGACTTACAAAGGTAGCACACTTTCTTCCGTTCAGAGTAGGGCAACCTACAGAAAAGTTGGCAGAGTTGTATATGCAACAGATAGTCAGGCAGCATGGAGTCCCTGTCAGTATTGTGTCAGACCGAGATACCCGCTTTACATCACATTTCTGGAAGAGCTTGCATCATAGTCTGGGTACCAAGTTGAGGTTTAGCACGGCTTACCACCCACAGACGGACGGGCAATCAGAAAGGACCATTCAGACTTTGGAAGATATGTTGCGAACTTGCACTCTGGATTTTGGAGGATCTTGGGAAAGCCACCTGCACTTAGTTGAGTTCTCATACAACAACAGTTATCAAGCCAGTATCCAGATGGCACCATTTGAGGCACTATATGGTAAGAAGTGTAGATCGCCACTAGCATGGGACGATATCGGGGAAAGGAAGATGCTAGGCCCAGAGATGATTATCCAGACGGTTGAAGTGATTAAGGGAATTAGAGAGCGACTTCGTGTTGCGCAGGATCGGCATCGTCATTGGGCGGACCAACATCGTAGGCCACTAGAGTTTTCTGTTGGGGACCACGTGTTCTTGCGGATCTCACCTACCCATGGGGTCATTAGATTTGGCGTTCGCGGGAAGTTGAGTCCGCGATACGTAGGGCCATTCGTTATTCTTGATAGGATAGGCGATGTTGCTTATCGTTTATCCCTTCTACCTTCGTTACGAGAGGTGCATGACGTGTTTCATGTATCTCAGTTGCGAAGGTATGTATCGGACCCAAGCCATATCCTTGATCATTCTGAGCTGGTTGTTGGTACCAACCTGTCTTACGAGAAATAGCCTGTGTCCATTTTGGACCGAAGAGAGAAGATACTCAAGAACCGAACAATTAGCCTTGTCCGGGTTGCTTGGGGTCATCACTCTTTAGGGGAGTCAACGTGGGAGCGGGAGGATGATATCCGATCGCGGTACCCGCACTTGTTTGACTCACAAGGTATATTTTATTTCCATATGCCTTGATTGTCTTGATTCCACATGCATATCCCCGTATGATTAGTAGCTTGATTTCATGGATTGATAGTATAGTTATAGATTAGTGGTTGATTGGTATTATAGGGTGATTGATTGCTCGCTGTATTGCTAGTGCCTGGCCCTGCTATTTCTAACCTGCTTGGATTTGAAATTTCGAGGACGGAATTTTTCTAAGGAGGGTAGAGATGTCACTTCCCGTTTCCGGAATGCGTATTTTTATACGTATACCGCTTGCCCGAATTTATTTAGTATCTGTCATGCATTTATTTTGTATTTAATTCTTTTAATTTCATGCTAATTATTTTTTTGTATTTTATTTTCTGCTTTTCTTGGCACTTGGTTCATTTCGGTTCATGGTAAACCAACTCGGTTTGGTTTGGTTCAACATGGAAAGGAATGGATGGCTTGGATTTGGTGGAGAGAATGAATGGTGGAGATCTACTTGACCTTGATATAAAACTTCTTCCTTCATTCTCTCTCTTCATTCATTCACATTTACTCCTCCACCAAATCCTAACCCACTTGAGAGAGGCAAGTACATCTTGCACATCATGGAGGATTTCATGCATCCCCATTTATTTTTAGTCTATTGTGTTTGTCTCTTCTTTCTCTACATGTTTAGATCTTGTAGTTTTTGTTTTCCATGGTTAGCTTTGTGTAGATCTAAGTTTTCCTCTTTTTGGTTTTCTTGGGTTTTGATCTATCAAACTTCATCATTTCCATGTTTTGATTGTTCTATGTTGTAGAGAATTTAATTCTACCCAATTTTGGCTTTTGAAAAGTTAGATTTCGACTTGATTTGAAGAAGTTATGGCCAAAACTCTTTTGGTCAGACTTCTATGTTCATCTGTCCTGATTCTGGCAGGGACGATGAATAGTGTCTGGCCGCATAAGAATTTTCTGGCCGCATGACCATTTTTGAGCCGCATAAGAATTTTTGAGCCGCATAAGAATTTTTGAGCCGCATAAGAATTTTCTGGCCGCATGACAATTTTTGAGCCGCATAAGAATTTTTGAGCCGCATAAGAATTTTCTGGCCGCATGACAATTTTTGAGCCGCATAAGAATTTTTGAGCCGCATGACAATTTTTGAGCCGCATAAGAATTTTTGAGCCGCATAAGAATTTTCTGGCCGCATGACAATTTTTGAGCCGCATAAGAATTTTCTGGCCGCATGACAATTTTTGAGCCGCATAAGAATTTTCTGGCCGCATGACAATTTTTGAGCCGCATAAGAATTTTTTGGCCGCATGACCATTTTTGAGCCGCATAAGAATTTTTGAGCCGCATAAGGATTTTTGAGCCGCATAAGCATTGTTGAGCCGCATGAGGCTGATTTTGGCTGATTTTGATTGTTTGATGCTCTTTTCGACTGTTTTCTGGCCCGAATTTCTTCTAGCTTCCAACATGAAAGTTGTAGATCTTTTCCTTGGCTTCAAGAATATGTTACCAACTATTTTATGCAAGTTTCTCTTATTCTTGATATAGAACTTTTGACTACCATGCCTTGTCACGAATTGACAATGATTGTTATCCTGACTTAATATTGATCATGCGTTCCTATGTCTGGAACTAAGAGACTGGCTAGTCGTCTTATTGTACTGAATGGGACACGTTCATGTATGAACCATTGAGAATGACTGGCTGATCCGATCATTGACAATGTAACTGTGCTGATCTCCAACTTATAATTATGTACAGGTGCTATGGCACCGATAATTAATTTCGTATTACAAAAGCAGCACGTGTATCCTACTGTCAAGGCATGATTATCCCGTGGATAGGTTTGATTGTTGTATTACGCTATGTAAGACCTACAACCTAGCCGCACGGGTACCGTTGTAGAGTTGCGCATATCGTACCCCGTACGAAAGTACTCATTTGAATGATCATGATCTACGACATGGAATTTCACTCAACGTAGAGACCATTAAGTTAAATAAAATAATGATTACGTGGAGAGAATGGATTCCCAAGTTCTTACATGGCAGCCCTCTTGGGACTAGTAGCACCCGACAGGTCGGCTGGTCCCCACGGATACTGCAAATCTGCCACACGGGCAGGGAGCGGTATCTGGTTATATTACTTATTGTATATTGTATATTGATGACGGGCATCCCGCTGGGACTCGTCCAATTCATGATTGGTGCAATTGATTGGTTGGATAAACTAGCCTTGCTTGCACATAGTAAGAACTGAGGAATCCCTATTGCATAAATTCCAGGATAACTTGGAACTCACAATAGCAAACCGTAGAAGTTGAATGGCCGTTTAAATTGATTTGTTTGTGTACTGTACCTACTCTGTTGCCTAACTGAGATGATCAGAACGTCAGGACATGACAGGCCAACGTCTGTCCTTGTTTGGTTGGGAGGTTGGTTCGAAGTGTCGTGATGTGATGTGAATCCCAGTAGCCAGCAGAGATTTATTTACTATGTTTCTCATTACGGGTTTTAGTTCTCATGTCGTGCTTCCTTGTGGTACTTGCTATTAGAGGTCTAACCTCTCTGGTTTTGTATGGCCAGATTTAGAGCCGGTTCCCGAGGACTCAGCTTACTTCTACCTCCAAGATGGTCAACACTAGAGGGATGATCGCAGGAGGACTCGAGTGGGTTTCTTACTTCACCGCTCGTTTTGTTACTTACTTTATATTTTGCTGTTTGGTACCGACATGTTAGTCGGATTGTCTTGTACTCACTTTTACATAATTGTAACTAAAGTCCGGCTGCAGCTGATAAACAATTGTGTATACCTTGCTACATCATCTGGCTATGTTTTGTAAAGCCAGATATCAAAGAACATTTTGACTGAGCGTTTGGGACGCCTTACTGCTTCATCTTACATGTTCTCTATTTCTGTTTCCTTGTTCGAATGATTGAGACAATAGATGTGCAGTGACCATAGTAAGACCTCATGTAGTATGCATCCCCCTCGTCTTGTAGACAGCATTGATCGTATTATATGGTATTTATCTACCCGTAATACGTAGCTGGCTGAGTCATTCCCCCGCTCTCCAGTATTCTGGTTCTGGGGCGTAACAAGGTTTTAGTGGTGGCCCATGCAGGTCTGATTTCAGACTTGTGGGGTGTTTTGATTTATAGGATGTCTCAATCACACATGTTCTCCCTTGATCTCATGATTCATTGTTCTCAACTCTAGCTTGACATTCCAGTATCCTTTGACTTCATTGATCTTTCCTGTCCGGTCGTTTGATTGTTCTCTTGTCCCTTTTTAGGGGCACTTCATCCGCATCTGTCAGAGCTGGACAACAACAACATGGACAGCATGGACAACCTGGCCAGGTTGGTCAGCAACAAGGGTCAGAACCACTTCATGAGGCTATTCAAGAAGAGGTGATAGTAGAACCAGCAGTTGGACCGCAGTATCCGGAGGTTCCAACACCACCAATTGTTCCACCTACCCCTGTGGAATTGGACACACCAGTCCTTCTTGAGATCATGAGAGGGATGATGGCTACTCAGCAACATCAGATGTTAGCCCAACAACGTTTGCACGCTCAATTACAAGAGCAGAATGTACTACTCAACCAAGGATTACAGACGGCATTGGAAAGAGGGGCGAGGCCAGATTCAGGAGCGTCAGCCCGGTTTTGCAAGTACAACCCCCGCCGTTTCGAAGGCACGGAGGATGCCATCTCAGCAGATGCATGGCTTAAGGACATTGAGGCTATTTTGACAGCAGCTAAGGTACCGGCAGAAGAACGTGTGGATCTAGTGAGGTTGTTACTTCAGGATCTCGTACGTGATTGGTGGGAATCAGAGGAAGTAGGCATCAGACGTCCTGTTGCTTGGGACGATTTTACTGTAAGGTTCAAGACGAAGTATTATGGAGTTGTGGCGCAGTTTGAGCTACAACAGAAGTTTATCAACCTCAGACAGGCTGGCAAGACTGTAGATGCTTACGCAGTGGAGTTCTGCAGATTGAGTAGGTTTGCCCCAGAGATGGTAGCAACGGAGCGCCAGAGGGCGATAAGGTTCCAGCAAGGGTTTCATCTTGAGCTCTTGCAATTGATAGAGGGGCACAACTACCAGACTTTTGACGAAGTATTGACGGCAACCCGCAGGCATGAGATCACCATTCAAAGGCTTACGGCAAGGACTGGAGGTCAGAAGAGATCCCACAGTCAGATTGAGGGAGGAGGGGGAGCAGCGCCCCGAACAACAGCACCATCCCCTGGCATTCGTATCCACGATGTGGCGATACGAGGGCCAGCACCACCACCCAGGCAGCAACAACAACAACCAAGGAAGAACCAGCAACCTCCTGCGGGCTGCACTTATTGTGGGAAGATGGGGCACACTAGAGATGTGTGTCGGGCATTGAACGGACTGTGTTTGATATGTGGAAATCCAGGTCATCGGGTTACCACATGTCCCATGAATACGAGGTCAGGAGGACCAGTGCAGCAGTTTTCTGCTCTGCCAGCACCAGGGACAGGACAGTATCGAGGGCCAGCGGTAGCAGTGAGACCGTTGGCACAGCGTTCGTTAATACCGCAGGCTCAGATGTTTCGGCAGCAGGGATCGTCGATGCAGCAACACCAGCATAGACCACCCCAGCATCATCAGGGAAGGGGCCAGCAGCAGCATCAGGCTAGGCCGCAACATGGGGACCAGCAAGGAGGTCGAGGGCAGGCATTCACTCTGTCCTTGGAAGAGGCATTAGCATCGGAAGATGTCGTGGCAGGTAACATTCTCGTCGCCTCATATCCTGCAGTAGCATTGTTTGATTCGGGAGCATCCCACTCATTTATATCTGCACAATTTACGACACGGCTAGGAATGGAGTTCGAGGCATTGCCAGGGAGGTTGAATATACTCACTGGTAATGGGATCGTATGAGTTAGTAGAGTTATTCTAGCATATAGCGTTGTAGTTTGCGGGCATTCCTTACCCGCCCGGTTGATAGAATTTTCTGTTGGAAATTTCGACGTTATCTTAGGCATGGACTGGCTGAAAGACAGTCATGCGACAATAGATTATCGTAGTGGGAGTGTATCTTTTGATATTCCAGGCATGAAGAGGTTCACCTTAGTCAGATCAGTGGCAACTCAACAAGAGCATGGAGTAGTGACGACAATGGAAGAAGTTCAAGTTCCGAAGGTAGTTGAAGAGTTTCTAGACGTATTTCCTGAAGAACTTCCAGGTCTACCACCGGTTAGAGATATTGAGTTCAGTATAGAATTGGCACCTGGAACTAAACCGATATCAGATCGAGTTTATAGAATGGCAAACTCAGAGTAGGCCAAGGTATATCAGCATATAGAGGAACTGAAGGAGAAGAAGTTCATCCAAGCTAGCGTGTCACCATGGACAGCACCAGTGGTACTTGTAGGGAAGAAGGATGGGTCATCCAGATTGTGCATCGATTACAGGAAGCTTAACGCGGCAACAGTAAAGAACAAGTACCCACTACCCAGGATCGATGACTTGTTTGATCAGTTGAGCAGAGCTAGAGTTTTCTCCAAGATAGATCTTCGTTCCGGGTATCATCAAGTGAGGGTTCGGAAGGAAGATATTCCCAAGACAGCATTCAGGTCGAAGTATGGGCATTATAAATTCTTGGTAATGCCGTTTGGTTTGACCAATGCTCCAGCAATATTTATGGATTTGATGAATCGCATCTTTATGCCATACTTAGATCAGTTTGTCGTGGTATTTCTCGACGATATTCTTGTATACTCAGCTAGCGAAGAGGAGCATGAAGACCACCTCCGGAAGGTGTTACAGGTTCTGAGAGAGAACCAGTTGTATGCCAAGCTCAGCAAGTGTGAGTTTTGGTCGGACCATATTTCATTTTTGGGTCACATCGTATCAGGAGCTGGAGTAGCAGTGGATCCCAAGAAGATAGAAGCAGTAGAGAGTTGGCCAGTACCCAAGACCGTAGCTGATGTACGGAGTTTTTTGGGATTGGCAGGATATTACCGAAGGTTTGTGTCAGATTTTACAAGACTTTCAGCACCCATGACCCGCTTGACACGGAAGGATGTGCCATTCGTTTGGTCGGCAGAATGCCAGGCATCATTTGAGAATCTGAAGCAGAAGTTGATATCAGCGCCTATTCTTACATTGCCAGTTGGACCTGAAGGTTTTACTGTATATTGTGATGCGTCAGGTAAAGAACTTGGATGTGTCCTCATGCAGCACGGGAAGGTGATAGCATATGCATCTAGGCAACTTCGAGACCACGAGAAGAATTACCCAACTCATGACTTGGAGTTGGCAGCAGTAGTGTTTGCTTTGAAGCTATGGAGGCATTACTTATATGGTGACCGAGTGGACATGTACATGGACCATAAAAGTCTGAAATACATCTTTACTCAGAAGGAGCTGAACATGAGACAGAGAAGATGGTTGGAGTTGATCAAGGATTACGACGTGGAGCTTCAGTATCATCCCGGCAAGGCTAATGTGGTAGCAGACGCTCTTAGCAGGAGAGGCGGTGCATTTATGTTGACAACACAGAAGCATATCTTAGAAGACCTTCAGGAGATGGGCATAGAAGTTATACTTCCTAGCGATGTAGGAGTTCTGGCAAGTCTACAAGTTCAATCTGACTTGGTAGATAGGATCAAGGCAGCTCAGGCACAAGACCCAAGGATTCAGAAGCTTAGGGCAGAATGTGAGTCAGGACTCAGGAAGGAGATGAGAATTCATGAAGATGGTACACTTAGGTTTGGATCACGTCTATGTGTGCCTAGTGGAGATATCAAACAGGAGGTTATGGCAGAAGCTCACAGTTCTCAGTATTCTATACACCCTGGAGGGACCAAGATGTACCAAGATATCAAGCAACACTTCTGGTGGAACGGGATGAAGAGGGAAATAGCTAGATTCGTTTCCCGTTGCTTGGTATGTCAGCAAGTGAAGACAGAACAGCAGAGGCCAGCTGGGTTATTGCAACCGCTTCCTATCCCGGAATGGAAGTGGGAACACATCACAATGGACTTTGTGACCGGTTTACCGAGATCACCAAGTGGTAAAGATGCTATTTGGGTGATAGTGGACCGACTTACAAAGGTAGCACACTTTCTTCCGTTCAGAGTAGGACAATCTACAGAAAAGTTGGCAGAGTTGTATATGCAACAGATAGTCAGGCAGCATGGAGTCCCTGTCAGTATTGTGTCAGACCGAGATACACGCTTTATATCACATTTCTGGAAGAGCTTGCATCATAGTCTGGGTACCAAGTTGAGGTTTAGCACGGCTTACCACCCACAGACGGACGGGCAATCAGAAAGGACCATTCAGACTTTGGAAGATATGTTGCGAACTTGCACTCTGGATTTTGGAGGATCTTGGAAAAGCCACCTGCACTTAGTTGAGTTCTCATACAACAACAGTTATCAAGCCAGTATCCAGATGGCACCATTTGAGGCACTATATGGTAAGAAGTGTAGATCGCCACTAGCATGGGACGATATCGGGGAAAGGAAGATGCTAGGCCCAGAGATGATTATCCAGACGGTTGAAGTGATTAAGGGAATTAGAGAGCGACTTTGTGTTGCGCGGGATCGGCATCGTCATTGGGCGGACCAGCATCGTAGGCCACTAGAGTTTTCTGTTGGGGACCACGTGTTCTTGCGGATCTCACCTACCCATGGGGTCATTAGATTTGGCGTTCGCGGGAAGTTGAGTCCGCGATACGTAGGGCCATTCGTTATTCTTGATAGGATAGGCGATGTTGCTTATCGTTTATCCCTTACACCTTCGTTACGAGAGGTGCATGACGTGTTTCATGTATCTCAGTTGCGAAGGTATGTATCGGACCCAAGCCATATCCTTGATCATTCTGAGCTGATTGTTGGTACCAACCTGTCTTACGAGGAACAGCCTGTGTCCATTTTGGACCGAAGAGAGAAGATACTCAAGAACCGAACAATTAGCCTTGTCCGGGTTGCTTGGGGTCATCACTCTTTAGGGGAGTCAACGTGGGAGTGGGAGGATGATATCCGATCGCGGTACCCGCACTTGTTTGACTCACAAGGTATACTTTATTTCCATATGCCTTGATTGTCTTGATTCCACATGCATATCCCCGTATGATTAGTAGCTTGATTTCATGGATTGATAGTATAGTTACAGATTAGTGGTTGATTGGTATTATAGGGTGATTGATTGCTCGTTGTATTGCTAGTGCCTGGCCCTGCTATTTCTAACCTGCTTGGATTTGAAATTCCGAGGACGAAATTTTTCTAAGGAGGGTAGAGATGTCACTTCCCATTTCCGGAATGCATATTTTTATACGTATACCGCTTGCCCGAATTTATTTAGTATCTGTCATGCATTTATTTTGTATTTAATTCTTTTAATTTCATGCTAATTATTTTTTTGTATTTTATTTTCTGCTTTTCTTGGCACTTGGTTCATTTCGGTTCATGGTAAACCAACTCGGTTTGGTTTGGTTCAACATGGAAAGGAATGGATGGCTTGAATTTTGTGGAGAGAATGAATGGTGGAGATCTACTTGACCTTGATATAAAACTTCTTCCTTCATTCTCTCTCTTCATTCATTCACATTTACTCCTCCACCAAACCCTAACCCACTTGAGAGAGGCAAGTACATCTTGCACATCATGGAGGATTTCATGCATCCCCATTTATTTTTAGTCTATTGTGTTTGTCTCTTCTTTCTCTACATGTTTAGATCTTGTAGTTGTTGTTTTCCATGGTTAGCTTTGTGTAGATCTAAGTTTTCCTCTTTTTGGTTTTCTTGGGTTTTGATCTATCAAACTTCATCATTTCCATGTTTTGATTGTTCTATGTTGTAGAGAATTTAATTCTACCCAATTTTGGCTTTTGAAAAGTTAGATTTCGACTTGATTTGAAGAAGTTATGGCCAAAACAATTTTGGTCAGACTTCTATGTTCATCTGTCCTGATTCTGGCAGGGACGATGAATAGTGTCTGGCCGCATAAGAATTTTCTGGCCGCATGACCATTTTTGAGCCGCATAAGAATTTTTGAGCCGCATAAGAATTTTTGAGCCGCATAAGAATTTTCTGGCCGCATGACAATTTTTGAGCCGCATAAGAATTTTCTGGCCGCATGACAATTTTTGAGCCGCATAAGAATTTTTGAGCCGCATAAGAATTTTCTGGTCGCATGACAATTTTTGAGCCGCATAAGAATTTTCTGGCCGCATGACAATTTTTGAGCCGCATAAGAATTTTTGAGCCGCATAAGAATTTTTGAGCCGCATGACAATTTTTGAGCCGCATAAGAATTTTCTGGCCGCATGACAATTTTTGAGCCGCATAAGAATTTTCTGGCCGCATGACAATTTTTGAGCCGCATAAGAATTTTCTGGCCGCATGACCATTTTTGAGCCGCATAAGAATTTTTGAGCCGCATAAGGATTTTTGAGCCGCATGAGGCTGATTTTGGCTGATTTTGATTGTTTGATGCTCTTTTCGACTGTTTTCTGGCCCGAATTTCTTCTAGCTTCCAACATGAAAGTTGTAGATCTTTTCCTTGGCTTCAAGAATATGTTACCAACTATTTTATGCAAGTTTTTCTTATTCTTGATATAGAACTTTTGACTACCATGCCTTGTCACGAATTGACAATGATTGTTATCCTGACTTAATATTGATCATGCGTTCCTATGTCTGGAACTAAGAGACTGGCTAGTCGTCTTATTGTACTGAATGGGACATGTTCATGTATGAACCATTGAGAATGACTGGCTGATCCGATCATTGACAATGTAACCGTACTGATCTCCAACTTATAATTATGTACAGGTGCTATGGCACCGATAATTAATTTCGTATTACAAAAGCAGCACGTGTATCCTACTGTCAAGGCATGATTATCCCGTGGATAGGTTTGATTGTTGTATTACGCTATGTAAGACCTACAACCTAGCCGCACGGGTATCGTTGTAGAGTTGCGCATATCGTACCCCGTACGAAAGTACTCATTTGAATGACCATGATCCACGACATGGGATTTCACTCAACGTAGAGACCATTAAGTTAAATAAAATAATGATTGCATGGAGAGAATGGATTCCCAAGTTCTTACATGGCAGCCCTCTTGGGACTAGTAGCGCCCGACAGGTCGGCTGGTCCCCACGGATACTGCAAATCTGCCACACGGGCAGGGAGCGGTATCTGGTTATATTACTTATTGTATATTGTATATTGATGACGGGCATCCCGCTGGGACTCGTCCAATTCATGATTGGCGCAATTGATTGGTTGGGTAAACTAGCCTTGCTTGCACATAGTAAGAACTGAGGAATTTCTATTGCATAAATTCCAGGATAACTTGAAACTCACAATAGCAAGCCGTAGAAGTTGAATGGCCGTTTAAATTGATTTGTTTGTGTACTGTACCTACTCTGTTGCCTAACTGAGATGATCAGAACGTCAGGACATGACGGGCCAACGTCTGTCCTTGTTTGGTTGGGAGGTTGGTTCGAAGTGTCGTGATGTGATGTGAATCCCAGTAGCCAGCAGAGATTTATTTACTATGTTTCTCATTACGGGTTTTAGTTCTCATGTCGTGCTTCCTTGTGGTACTTGCTATTAGAGGTCTAACCTCTCTGGTTTTGTATGGCCAGATTTAGAGCCGGTTCCCGAGGACTCAGCTTACTTCTACCTCCAAGATGGTCAACACTAGAGGGATGATCGCAGGAGGACTCGAGTGGGTTTCTTACTTCACCGCTCATTTTGTTACTTACTTTATATTTTGCTGTTTGGTACCGACATGTTAGTCGGATTGTCTTGTACTCACTTTTACATAATTGTAACTAAAGTCGGGCTGCAGCTGATAAACAATTGTGTATACCTTGCTACATCATCTGGCTATGTTTTGTAAAGCCAGATATCAAAGAACATTTTGACTGAGCGTTTGGGACGCCTTACTGCTTCATCTTACATGTTCTCTATTTCTGTTTCCTTGTTCGAATGATTGAGACAATAGATGTGCAGTGACCATAGTAAGACCTCATGTAGTATGCATCCCCCTCGTCTTGTAGACAGCATTGATCGTATTATACGGTATTCATCTACCCGTAATACGTAGCTGGCTGAGTCATTCCCCCGCTCTCCAGTATTTTGGTTCTGGGGCGTAACACAAGTATATCATGGCAAGAAAATCCAGTGGTAGCAGACCTGATACTTGCTGATACCATATCACTGTGTCATCCATCACAACTGATCTTCTGAAGGAAGGAGACCCAAACAAAATTGCTTCCCTCTTCTATCAGATGTGGATCATATGGAAATCAAGAAACAAAGCAATTTTCAATCAACATACTTTTAATGGAAGACGGATCTTCGAAGAAGCATCAAGTCTAAAGGAGAAGACTGAAGTATTAAGCAGTAGATGTTCCTATAATGCCACTACTCTGCTCGGGAATCAACAGGAAGTCAGTTGGAATCCGCCACAACTGAACACTTGGAAAATCAACTTTGGTGGAGCCTTTCTGGATGACAAAATTTCTGCAAGTGCAATTCTACGAGAGTCAAATGGACTCTTCAAGGTGGCTCTGTCGAAGACTGTGGACGGCGGTTCTCCGATTGCAGCGGAAGCCATGGGTATCCGTCTTGCTCTGGATATTTGCAACAAAGAACAACTTTATGATGTCTCGATTGAAGGAGATTGTGTAATGCCCCGCTCCGCACGAGGCATTTGATTGGCTTGTTGGATGGGATCAGAATATTGGACCGTGACTTATGTTGGAGATCAGGAGAATTGAGACTGATGCAGTCTTTCTTAGCTGGCTAGATGGAATGGGTATTGGAATGTGGCTCGCTGGTGGAGCTACGCTTAGTGGGATTGGAGCAGGAAGACCGTTATATAAGGCAAGTGGAACTGTCCTCCTTCCTCCTTATTCCCGCATGCTTAATAAATGGAATAATGTGATGCTATGAATATGTCCCTAATGTCTCTTACCTTGAATGTTGAATAATTGTGATGTGATGCTTTAGTTGCTAAATTGATAGAGATTCATATGCTGGAAATCATTGAATGAATAACACATAAACTTTGGAACTGCTGAACGAATCACACTCGAACTGCTAATGTAACATGATGCCTGAGTTTGAATTGATAATGTCCCTTATGCTTAAGATCGATGAAATGAATGAATCACTTGAATAATGAGATGCTGCGTGAATAATACATGAGAAAAGAATTGAATATGCTATTGTCCCTATGAAATGAATAAAATGCTGCAGGTCACTTTGAAATGAATGAATGTTGTTGTTCCTCCTTAGAAGGAACATAATGAGAAATGTTGCAATGAAGCAATGAAAGAGAATTGATGAGGCATGGGATCGTTGAGATCACCAAATGAAATGATGGTAATGTTGGGAATGAATAAGTCATTGAACATGACTTGAATGAGATGAATGATGATGCACTGTTGTCTTTACTTCAATATTTTACCATGCATTTTATGTTCACGATTGAGTTGGACACGCATTCGCATGGTCATAGGACAACTTATGCATAAGTGATGGGGATATGTTTTCTCGGACGGTACCCCGGGACGTTAGGGCGACCGATCCGGCCTAGGAGAAAACATTGGCGTGCCAGTAGGGGCACGGGTTCTGCGAGGCATCCTTTGGGGCTAGCTACCTTCTCTGGAGTCATCGCATTACCAATGAAGACCTATATGGCAACGTCCGTATGGTTAAACACCAGTGACCATGTAGTCAGGATGCATGCTAATGAATGTCTTATGCAGGCAGAGTAAGTATATCGGCTAACCTGTATTTGGTGCAGGTATGAGGGAGTCGGCTATCGGTAAGAAATCACTTAAATGTGATAATTCAATATATGTGTTGATTTAACTTGCATGCTTACGTTCCAAATAAGTTTGATGATGCTGTATGTAGCCTTTTAGTATGAGATCCTGCTTATCATGTTAAGTTCAGTATGCTAAGAAAGATGCCTTGCTAATCATTGCTCAAACACAACATACATGCTAAGTGATGCTTGAAGTGAGAACTGTCATAATGTTAAGATGTTAATATTAACGATGCCTCAATGATGCCTTTTCATGATAACACCTAGTATGCCTTAATGATGCCTTTGCATGATAACACCAAGAATGTTAAAAAGATATGTCTACATGAATGCTACAAAGAATATGTTTACATGCTTCACTCTGATTATTGCCCATGAACTGTAAACTGATGCTAGGCCCCAAGTAGAAAGACTATTCTAATAAATGCTTGCTTAAATGATCACTTTAAATGTCGGTTTATGCGAGTGGGTTGGATTCTACTCGCCAGTGCATAGATGATGTGCTGACCCACGTTTTGTGGGCAGGTGCTCTTGCTTGGAATATTCTACACACGAAGATTGGCTTGATTGGTTCCGCGGCATCGAAGATTTGTTGGGCATACAGAAGCTCTCCTTGTACAAGATGATGTCTTCTGTTTATAAAGGGCATAATGTATGGAACATTGTAATCAGTTGTACCAGTGAGATTGTAAGCCAAGTCGGTATATCGAGTTGTAATCCATTGTATCCAAATATCAAATGTAAGCTGTATAGCATTGTTCAGTTGGTTTCTAATGTAAAGAGAAATGTACTGTAATCATTGTACTTCAATACAAGTCTTGTACTCTTCTTCAATTATCAATAAAGAGAATAAAGTTCTATATATCTCTGTGTGGCTTCAAGTTACTCTTTTTCTCCGCTGCTATAAAGAAGTGATGTACTTCTATTCAATGAGAAAGATTGTCCTCACTGACTTCAATTTGTCTGCTTCTGCCGCTGCAATGTGTTCCTATTTGAAGAATTTTCACTTATGTACCATCTTTGCCTTGTACAAGTGCAATACCAGACTTGTACGGCATCACGCCCAAGCGAGGACGATCGATTCCAAGAGATAAAATATGTGAATAAATGACTCTATGAATTGGGGCGTGACAAATTGGTATCAAAGCACGGCTTTACGTCCTTGGTCTCTTCTTTGATTCATTTCAAATCAAAGTTGCATCGATGATTAACTAAAGTTGCTTCCGCGATAACTCAACGTTGCTTCCGCGATTAAATCAAAGATTCCTTCCGCGATTATGCTATTGTTGTTCGGTAATCATCCTTATGTTATCTGTGCTTGAAAGTTCGTTGACCCTCTTGGCTTCTCACTGGATGTTCCATACAATAAGTCTATATACATTGTGATGCCCCTAAATGAATGATTTTTGTTGGTTTGGACACAAATAACCCAACATTGACTCGATGCCATAGTATGCTATAGTGTGAATGATGTTTGGAATTGTGGGAATAAAGAAAAGTGGCTATGTATGCTGTAACAAGTTGAAAATTGCATGTGATTGGAAAAGAATTGTGAATGAAATAGTTGATGGATGAGTTTGACAGAACTGGTGAATTGACTCATGTGTGTTGCTAAGTGCTTTCGAGATGCTAAGAATGTTGGCTTATACTATTGAGACCCCGAAATGTTGGCTAAGTGTTGTGATCATCATAGATCACGAATGTTCGGAATAGAATTGGGTTGGTATTGTTTAAGGATGGCTTCGTTTCTGAGTGGTATATTGCCTCTACCACCTCGGAACGAGATGTATGTTGACCATTTCCATGGGATAGCAGTGAGACTATCTGTGAGTACTGGGTAGTGCCGAGACTTAGCTGGGAGTCATGTATTGTGGCTAGATGACTCGAGTATCCCTTGACGGTGATGTTATGTTGGATAGCGAGATTGTCGGAAATTGTAATCGGTGGCATAGTTAGAAATTGTTTAGTCGAGTGCTGACTCAGACTAGTAAGACCGTTAGTATGCTATGAGTAAATGGATTTGGCTAGAGAATGTTGTGGCTTAGAATATCTGAATGTTGATTTCGATTGGTTGGATGCAAATTATTTGTGGCTAATACAATATTGATTGCTAAGATGAAAGTTTTGGAAAAAGTTGTGGGTGACCAAAGGAATATTAGAGATTTGTGCCTTGACCCTAAGGTGTAATAGATGTTAACCCATCTAGATCACCAAAGGATATTCGTTGCTTATGCGCATATATGCTCAAGAATTGAATTGTACCAGAAAAGTGACAAGTAGCAACCCTGAATCCATGTGTTGCATAGAGGATGGTTAATTGATACATGAATGATCAGATTGAATGGAATGAACTACTCGACCCTTGAGGTAGAGAATTTTAAGAATGTCCATATAAGATTTGACGGCTGGAAAAGGAACGAAATTTAAGAATGCCCGTAAGAGAGTTTGATGATTGAGAAACGAATGGGAACAAGAAATTTCAAACGTGTTGGATAATGTCGGTATAGGTGATTGTTGGTTGGGATATAGATTGTTGGCTTATGACTTAGTGGTACAACCTTGTCATACAGACCGAATAGTATGATTCGATAGTTATATTAAAACTATCGGAACAGATCACCCTTGAATAGTTAACCTTGGTTATGGGTTTATGTGGGTACGAAGGAATCGGACCAGAAATTGAATCATTGGAAATTTACTTGATGGATTATTAGAACGATGAAGATCGTATTTCGGATTTGGAATTGACCGTAATGTTGATAGATCGATCTTAGTCGATTGTTGGGTAAGTCTAGAATGAGCCTCTGTGGGAATTATTTCCTTGAGGAAGACCCTGAATAGATAGACTTGACCCTAGCGACCAGTTGATGATTTACCAATTGCTGGCTTAGCCCAATTGGCGATTCATTATTCAGACTGAATTGATACTCATAGGTTTGGGTAGAGTTCCTTAGAACTGCCGGTTGCTTGTTGGCCCTAAGAAACAGAAACTAGTATAACCCTAGTAGCCGTCCACTCTAGGGGAGTCACCTGAATGATTAGGTATAGCTGTCGGTATAGCTAACCATTGAGACTGGACCGAATAATAGATGGCCGTTGGCGACCCATAGAATGACCTTGTGGCATTGAACGAGAGATGGTGATGAGTATGATCTAAGAATGATAAGTTGTAAGTATATGCTCCAATATGAACCTTAGAGATGTTTGACCCTTGAGAATTATGTGTCGGCCTATAGCGGGAAATGGAATCGTGGGATGAGACTTGATTTGTATGTATCGAATAGTGAATTATTATATGAGATGGAATTGACTGCTCATGACGGAAATGTTGGATGAGTATCTATAGTCGGGTAGCTGGGTTAACCTTGACTGTTGCATAGAATTATACCCTGACTCGGATAATCGATAGTTGGTGATGTTGGATTGTATCTTTTAGAAAAGATGAATTGCCTCGGTAAAAAAAAAATGTTGTTGGATTTGGGAAGGAAAATGATTGTTGTTGTGAAACCTTGATATGATTGGCTCTAAGTTAGACCCTTGATCGAATGTTAGAAATGTTATGCTTGGATGGAGATTGTCCCTGATGTTAAGTGGTGGCCTGGAAAATAGTGATTGTGGCAAAGTGAATAAAGTGATAAGTCAATTGAAATGATACTAAGTCTGATTTGGAAAAGAGAGTTATATCGTGGCAGATCGAATTATACTATCATGGAAGTTGGTTGAAGTACATATGTTTTGGGGACGCCTAAAATATGTGTATGGATACAGCCGAAGTGATAGGTTGCGACTGAGATAATATTGTTGGAAGAATTTATCGCACTAGCGCAGACTTTGGCTGAAATACATATATTTTGGGGACGCCTGAAATATGTGTATGGATCCAAATGAAGCGATGTGTTGCGACCAAGATAGAATGCAAGAAAAATGTTGGTGAATCAATGAGAAGTTGCAAGTATTTGGAAAAAGAGATAGATGGATTAAATCGTTGATTGATTAAAATGATACTGTTGGACAGCTATTTTGAAATGACCGAGTGGGCTGAAATGAATATTGAATTGAAGCTGAATGAGTAACTCATTGTGATTAAGTGAATCTAGTAGATGAGTTGTTTTCTTAAGTTTCGAAGACGAAACTTTTTCTGAGTGGTATATTATGTAATGCCCCGCTCCGCACGAGGCATTTGATTGGCTTGTTGGATGGGATCAGAATATTGGACCGTGACTTATGTTGGAGATCAGGAGAATTGAGACTGATGCAGTCTTTCTTAGCTGGTTAGATGGAATGGGTATTGGAATGTGGCTCGCTGGTGGAGCTACGCTTAGTGGGATTGGAGCAGGAAGACCGTTATATAAGGCAAGTGGAACTGTCCTCCTTCCTCCTTATTCCCGCATGCTTAATAAATGGAATAATGTGATGCTATGAATATGTCCCTAATATCTCTTACCTTGAATGTTGAATAATTGTGATGCGATGCTTTAGTTGCTAAATTGATAGAGATTCATATGCTGGAAATCATTGAATGAATAACACATAAACTTTGGAACTGCTGAACGAATCACACTCGAACTGCTAATGTAACATGATGCCTGAGTTTGAATTGATAATGTCCCTTATGCTTAAGATCGATGAAATGAATGAATCACTTGAATAATGAGATGCTGCGTGAATAATACATGAGAAAAGAATTGAATATGCTATTGTCCCTATGAAATGAATAAAATGCTGCAGGTCACTTTGAAATGAATGAATGTTGTTGTTCCTCCTTAGAAGGAACATAATGAGAAATGTTGCAATGAAGCAATGAAAGAGAATTGATGAGGCATGGGATCGTTGAGATCACCAAATGAAATGATGGTAATGTTGGGAATGAATAAGTCATTGAACATGACTTGAATGAGATGAATGATGATGCACTGTTGTCTTTACTTCAATATTTTACCATGCATTTTATGTTCACGATTGAGTTGGACACGCATTCGCATGGTCATAGGACAACTTATGCATAAGTGATGGGGATATGTTTTCTCGGACGGTACCCCGGGACGTTAGGGCGACCGATCCGGCCTAGGAGAAAACATTGGCGTGCCAGTAGGGGCACGGGTTCTGCGAGGCATCCTTTGGGGCTAGCTACCTTCTCTGGAGTCATCGCATTACCAATGAAGACCTATATGGCAACGTCCGTATGGTTAAACACCAGTGACCATGTAGTCAGGATGCATGCTAATGAATGTCTTATGCAGGCAGAGTAAGTATATCGGCTAACCTGTATTTGGTGCAGGTATGAGGGAGTCGGCTATCGGTAAGAAATCACTTAAATGTGATAATTCAATATATGTGTTGATTTAACTTGCATGCTTACGTTCCAAATAAGTTTGATGATGCTGTATGTAGCCTTTTAGTATGAGATCCTGCTTATCATGTTAAGTTCAGTATGCTAAGAAAGATGCCTTGCTAATCATTGCTCAAACACAACATACATGCTAAGTGATGCTTGAAGTGAGAACTGTCATAATGTTAAGATGTTAATGTTAACGATGCCTCAATGATGCCTTTTCATGATAACACCTAGTATGCCTTAATGATGCCTTTGCATGATAACACCAAGAATGTTAAAAAGATATGTCTACATGAATGCTACAAAGAATATGTTTACATGCTTCACTCTGATTATTGCCCATGAACTGTAAACTGATGCTAGGCCCCAAGTAGAAAGACTATTCTAATAAATGCTTGCTTAAATGATCACTTTAAATGTCGGTTTATGCGAGTGGGTTGGATTCTACTCGCCAGTGCATAGATGATGTGCTGACCCACGTTTTGTGGGCAGGTGCTCTTGCTTGGAATATTCTACACACGAAGATTGGCTTGATTGGTTCCGCGGCATTGAAGATTTGTTGGGCATACAGAAGCTCTCCTTGTACAAGATGATGTCTTTTGTTTATAAAGGGCATAATGTATGGAACATTGTAATCAGTTGTACCAGTGAGATTGTAAGCCAAGTCGGTATATCGAGTTGTAATCCATTGTATCCAAATATCAAATGTAAGCTGTATAGCATTGTTCAGTTGGTTTCTAATGTAAAGAGAAATGTACTGTAATTATTGTACTTCAATACAAGTCTTGTACTCTTCTTCAATTATCAATAAAGAGAATAAAGTTCTATATATCTCTGTGTGGCTTCAAGTTACTCTTTTTCTCCGCTGCTATAAAGAAGTGATGTACTTCTATTCAATGAGAAAGATTGTCCTCACTGACTTCAATTTGTCTGCTTCTGCCGCTGCAATGTGTTCCTATTTGAAGAATTTTCACTTATGTACCATCTTTGCCTTGTACAAGTGCAATACCAGACTTGTACGGCATCACGCCCAAGCGAGGACGATCGATTCCAAGAGATAAAATATGTGAATAAATGACTCTATGAATTGGGACGTGACAGATTGCAAGGCCTTAATTGATTCAATCAACCTCATTGACTCAACTCCTCTTTGGCGGGCTCGTCACATCATTGAAGACGCAAGAGTTGCCTCCAAGTCTCATATTAATCTGTCTTTCTCTTTTGTTCATAGGATTGCCAATCAATGTGCTCATTCATTAGCTTCCTATGCTCTTCTCTCTAATCCCTCAAACTTCATATCTTTATATGAAGAGACTCCGAATTGTATTACATAACTGACTATAAGAAGTTTCTTTTCCAAAAAAAAAAAAAACAACAACAACAACTAGCAATAGTATTGAAAAATTTGTGATCAACCTGTTGGAGTGGGTGGGGTTCCCAACCTATGTGGAGAAGACCCTGGAGTGCGACGAGCGCCGTCCGATGTCGGAGAAGCTCGGAAAGGAGGAGTTGCTGCTGCTGCTGCTCCATAGGAGGTTCTGGATCTGGGCCACCGAGTTCGGGCCGAACTCGGTCTGGCCATTCCAGGGCTTTGCTGTCCATTTGTAAGCCCCCTGAATTTCAGGGTTTATTTTTATTTTTCTGAATAAAATATTTTCTCACAGTATCGGTATTTATATATGGATACGTATTTTGTGGTGTGTTTCGTATTTTATTGATTTACGTAATGCTTTAAAAATGTTTTCTAACTTATAGATTTTTCTTTGGCCGGCATACCGCCAGTATACCGGAGTATACCGACGGCATACCGTCCAGACAGATTTTCTACATTTTAGATATTTTCGATTTCAGATATTTTCATGAATAGTGTTTCGGATATTTTCGTAAATAGTGTTTAGATATTTTCGTGAATAGTATTTAAGATATTTTCGTGAATAGTGTAGATGCACCCTATTACCCATTGGATATTTGGTTTTGTTTGAATGATTAGGATTGACTTAGATTTTCACATGGATCACGATCCAACGGCTAAGATTAATTCCCCCTTCTATATATACCCTTTCACTTTCTCTCTCCTCTCTCTTTTCATTCTCTTCACTCTCTCTTCATTTCTTCTTCCCTTCTCTCTTCCTTGGAGCTTGCCAAGAGCTTGGCCTTGAGGTCTAGAGTGTGGTTTCGTACCCCTCTTGGTGGTGGAGTAGAAGATTATGCTTGGAGCTTAACCTAGGCAAGTACATCTTGCTCAAAGGTGGCATGACCATACTTTATTTTTGTTTTCCATGGAAACTAGAGTTTTATTGGCCTATAATTTGCTTCTTTAAATTGTTAACATGTTTAGTATATAGCACTTTTGGTTTTGATCGGCAGTATTGCGTAGATCTGAGTTTCTAGATATGATTTTCGAGTATTTTGAGGTTTTGATCTATCAAATGTTTTTGATTTGTGAAAACTAATACTTCCATGTTGTAGGAAATTCAATTCTATTCAATTTTGACTTTTGAAAGTCCGAATTTCGATTTAAAACGAAGTTTTTATGGCCGAAACAAGTTTTGAGTTCAAAAATCAACTTTCTGCGACGGTTCGGAAAATTCGTCGGAAATTTGCGGAAATCCGTCGGAAAATCCGAATTTTCACCACAAAACTTGCTGAGACGGAACGGAAAATCCGCCGGTAATCCGCAGTAATCCGCCGGATAATCCGGTTAGGCTGTTTCGCATTTTTTTCATATATTTTAAGTGCTGTAAAAATTCTGGAAAAATTTTATTTAAATACTATGTTAATTTAGCTAATTTATTATAATTTTTTTCAGCATTTAATAAGTACTTTTGGTATTTTATAAAAATAGGAAAACAAAGCTCATTTTTAGGATACCTATGTTTGCTGATTTTTAATAAATGTTTATGAAGGTTTATAAATTCCAGAAAAATTAGTGTAAATTTCTATAATTAACAAGGATCATTTTTGTACTTTATTTCATGAAAAATTAAGCTTTTTGTCTATCTCAAAAATTGTTGGAACACAATGTTCATTTGATTTATTTATTGAATAATTACGATTTGCAACTTTTTGTGTTGTTTTGAGTTATTGTAGTATTGGACCTCACCCCACACTAGTGTAAAGACCCTAGAAAGTTAGTTTGGATATAGTGTCACCCCACATTGGACTTGGAATTGATCGGAGTTGACGGTTGACCAAAGTCAACTACAAGTCAACCTCTGACCAGTTTGTCTTAGTTTGCCCTAGTTGACCTAGACATTATAGTATGTCTTTTCACCCTGATTAGCTATTGTATTATCTCATCTTTAGGACCGTGGCTTCACTCCGAGCCTTGATTCATATTGACAGCAGGATCCCAGGCAAGTACATCTACACACTCATTTACTGTCTTTTAATGCTAGAACATGTATTAACCCTGTTAAAATACTGCTTCTGAATAACTGAAAGTTAAATCTTCACATGTTACATTAAATTGGTCCCTACCATGCTTAGGACAGTTATCATATCTTCACATGCTTCTTACTGGTTCTCAGCACATGTTTCACTATGCTTTATACGGCTCTGAGTATTCACATATTTTGTACTGCTCCCAGTACCTGCCATGCTTATACTGCTCCTAGTATTTTCCACATGTTTTACTGTTCTCGTATCTCTCACATGTTAGAATATGGGTTATGGGAAAACTGACAGTTGAGTACGTGATCATGCCCCTATCTGCGACCTTGATGCCGTGTAAGGACGACATTATGCATGTAGACCTTGCCATAGGCCCAAAATCCCGCAGACTTGTACGTGTGTACATTTAGGCATGTACGGAAGTACATATTGTTCTTACTGGTGGCACTCCACCCTCAGCACCTATTGACCGATCACGTACCTGCTCCAGTTTTAAACATTATATATACATCTGTCTATATGACATATGTATCCTTGCCATGATAGATTATGAGTTATACCATGATTCCAGATATGCCATGTTCCCTATGTTATTATGATACTATGATCCCAGTTGTACCATGATGCCATGTTTCCAGTATTTCCTGTTTTATAGACTTATCACACCATGATCCTTGTTGTACATCTCTTTCATTATATGTTCAGTATTTTAGTTGTAGAGGTTGTACTTGCTCCCGTCCTGACAGGATAACGTTGTAGGTATACTTTTTGAGGAGGAAATGCTATGCGTTACATATTATGGTACTGCATTAAGGACATGGCCTTAGCTCCAGAAAAGGCCCAGCGGAGAACCTTGCTTAGTTATCTTTCTTGTGTTTTGAGACTTAGACTTTATCTGTATTTATATTTGAAAACTGGACTTTGTCTCCAGTTAGATACTTTGGAAGTGTATTATTAAATATGTGTTTGTTTACCTTCGCTTATAGATGCTGTGTTGTGATGAACCTTAAATGTGATTTTAGAACTGTTAGCTGCTTAGATCCTTTATTGTTTATTCTAGAACAGCTTACTGCGCTTTAACCAAGCGTAGGCTGGACATGCCTCGCCCGGCCCAACAATTTGGGTATCGGGTCGTGACACCAGTGCTGGTTGCCCGACACAGTGTTCTGGCCGAACTCTGTGTCGTCGGGGCTGAAGCGGGATTTCGAGTGAGTTTTCACCACTGGATCTAATCCAACGGTCCAGGTTGGCTGCGGGATTAGGGAGTTATATTGGGATTTCCCAACCCTAATTTATTACGCAACATATCGCAAGAGAACACAAGCTTGAGAGAGGAAGGAGGCAAGAGTGCCATTGCAACTTCGGAGAAGAAGACGGAGGATTGAAGGTCGCTATTCGAAGGAGATCGTGTTTCGGGTAATCTCTACTCGTCGTTCTCGTTCTTCGTAGCCCTGTAATCATTGTTCTTATCTCTGAGTGTTGTGGGGATCCGATTTGGATCGGGAGGAGTTTGTAGTGGGTGTAATTCTTCTATTCCATTAGTGGAGGCTTCTCAGGGTTGGACTCCGATCGTCCCGTAGTTTTTCCCGCAAGAGTTTTCCACGTCAAAAATTCTTTGTGTCTGCGTGGATTGTTTTGTGTGCTTGTTTTTGGGTTCGTGCGTTGTATTGCTCGGTCCTCTTGCAGGTACTCTCCGGTTTGGGGAAAGGTTTCCGCGCTTCTTTTCCAACAGAGTGGTATCAGAGCTTTGCGTTCAAAGGGTGTCAGTAGTTGACAGAGAAACCAGAGAGCAGAGATGGACGCGAAGCCGGTGCGCATGGTGAACCTTAATGGCACAAACTATCATTATTGGCGGAGCAAGATGAAGGATTTGCTATTTGTAAAAAAGCTGCATCTACCCGTGTTTGTATCCGAGAGGCCCAGTGATAAATCCGAGGAGGACTGGACATTCGAGCATATACAGGTGTGTGGGTACATACGGCAGTTTGTTGATGAGAACGTGTACAACCACGTTGCCAATATTGAGCACGCGAAGACGTTGTGGGATAAGCTGGAATCCTTGTATGCGAAGAAGACCGGGGTAAACAAGTTGTTCCTGATCCGAACGATGATGGGTCTGCGATACAAGGATGGGGCGTCTATGTCGGATCACTTGAGTGAGTTCCAGGGCGTGGTTGACCAGCTATCTTCTATGGGAGTCAAGTTCGACGACGAAGTTCAGGGACTGTGGCTGCTGTGTACATTGCCAGACTCGTGGGAGACCGTACGAGTATCTATGATCGCTTCTGCTCCAGAGGGCGTGGTCAGTCTGGAGTTTGCCAAGAGCGGGGTGTTGAATGAAGAGATGCGGAGACGTTCTCAGGGCACTTCATCCACATCCCACCACTCAGAGGCATTAGTTTCAGAGAGCCGCGGAAGGGGCAAAAGCAGGGGTCCAGGTGGTGGCAGAGACAAAAGCAGGGGGAAGTCCAAGGGTCGTTACGAGGACTCAGAGTGTTACCATTGCGGTAAGAAGGGCCATATCAAGCGGAACTGTTTCGCTTGGAAGAGAGAGAAGAAGGGCGACAAGGGGAAGCAAGAAGAGAGCACTACAGCGGCGTCCTCGATGCATGGAGGCGATGTGATCGTCGTAGGTGATGAGGTCATTACTAACCTCGCCTGCGATGACAATTCTTGGCTGGTGGACTCAGGGGCTTCAGCACATGTATCTCACAACAGGGCACTGTTTGCCACTTATACGACAGGCGACTGTGGCATGTTGAAGATGGACAACGGAGATGTGTCGAAGGCGGTTGCCGTTGGAGATGTGCATTTGAGAACGAAGACGGGTGCGGTTCTTGTTCTCAAGGATGTTCGTCATGTCCCTGATATCCGTTTCAACCTGGTGTCGGTTGGAAGGTTGGATGACGAGGGATTCTTCAGTCTCTTCGGGAATAGTCAGTGGAAGCTTTACAGAGGTTCGTTGGTGATTGCCAGAGGAAGCAAGAAGTCCGGTCTCTACTATATGGAGGGAAGCGCACAGGGGACACAGGAGGTGAACGCAGTCAGTGATGCGTCTACCGAGTTGTGGCACAGGCGGCTCGGCCATATCAGCGAGAAGGGGATGAGCTACTTGGTGAACAGGAAGGTGATTCCGGGGCTCAAGTCTACAAAGTTGGAGAAGTGCACGCACTGTTTAGCTGGAAAGCAAAATAGGGTGTCTTTCCAAAGTCACCCAAGTTCGAGGAAGCCGGCGTTGCTCGAGTTGATTCACTCGGATGTCTGCGGTCCTATGAAGGTAAAATCTCTTGGTGCTGCTTCTTACTTTGTGACTTTTATTGATGACTGTTCCAGGAAGGTTTGGGTCTATGCCTTAAAGACCAAGGATCAGGTGCTGCCTACTTTCAAGGAGTTTCAGGCCGCCGTTGAAAGGGAGACGGGCAAGAAGTTGTTGTGTGTTCGGTCCGACAATGGCGGCGAATACATCGGTCCCTTTGATGCGTATTGCAGAGAGCAAGGGATACGACACCAGAAGACTCCGCCAAAGACACCTCAGCTCAATGGTGTAGCGGAGCGCATGAACAGGACACTGATGGAGAGGGTGCGGTGTTTGCTGTCAGAAGCAAACTTGCCGGGCAGTTATTGGGGTGAGGCTCTTCTCACAGCTGCTTATATTATTAATTTGTCTCCTAGTGCTCCTTTGCAGGGTGATGTGCCTGACAAAGTATGGTACGGCAAAGAGCCGTCATACAGTCACCTGCGGGCGTTTGGTTGTAAAGCCTTCGTGCATGTACCGAAGGACGAGAGGACCAAACTTGAGCCGAAGACGAGGCGATGCGTCTTTGTTGGCTACGGTCGGGATGAGTTTGGCTATAGACTCTACGACCCAGTGGAAGGAAAGCTCTACAGAAGCAGGGACGTGGTGTTCGTCGAGGATCAGACCATGACCAACACTCAGGATTCCGAGACGCCTTCTGAGGCTGAGGAATTGCCTGAGTTAGAGTCATTTCGCTTCGAGCAGTTTCCAGAGGACATCGCAGAGGATCCAGTTATGGGGGAGCCGGTACATGGAGTTGCTCCCAACCTTGATCATCAGCCTGCTGATGGTGGTCAGGGTGTCCCTCAGGAGGATGAGCATGTCGGGGAGGCAGTTCCTGAAGGGGAGGAGGCTGTTGGTATACAGCCAGCACCAGTGGCTCCACTGAGGAGGAGCAACAGGGATCGTCGACCATCTACGAGATACTCACCGGATGAGTATGTGCTATTGACTGACGGGGGAGAGCCCGAAAGTTTTGCAGAGGCTATGGAAGACGAACACAGGCAGGAGTGGATGGTGGCTATGCAGGAGGAGATGAGTTCCTTGCACACCAATTCCACTTATGATCTGGTGCGGTTGCCAAAGGGCAAGAAGGCTTTGAAGAATCGATGGGTGTTCAGAGTGAAGCAGACGGATGATGCTACTCGCCCTCGATACAAAGCGAGGCTGGTAGTCAAGGGCTACGGTCAGCGGAAAGGCGTGGATTATGATGAGATCTTTTCGCCTGTCGTCAAGCACTCGTATATTCGGGTGGTGCTAGCATTAGCAGCCAGTCTCGACTTGGAGGTCGAGCAGATGGACGTGAAGACGGCATTCCTCCACGGTGATCTTGAGGAGGAGTTGTACATGGAGCAGCCTGAGGGATTCTGTGAGAAGGGCAAGTCACATTTGGTCTGTCGGTTGAGGAAGAGCTTGTATGGTCTGAAGCAGGCTCCGAGGCAGTGGTACAGAAAGTTCGAGTCGTTTATGGGGGAGCATGGTTATGCACGGACGACGTCGGACCATTGTGCATTTGTGAGGTATTTTGCCAAGGATGATTTCATCATTTTATTGCTCTATGTAGATGATATGCTATTAGTGGGCCGGAATGCCACTAGGATAGCGGAGTTGAAGCGCCAACTGGGTGCGGCCTTCTCTATGAAGGATTTGGGCGTAGCGAAGACTATTCTTGGGATGGAGATCAGCCGAGAGAGAGAGAGAGTCCAAGCTGCTACACTTGTCCCAAAAGAAGTACATTCACCGGGTACTTCAGCATTTCGGGATGGACTGGTCGAAGAAAGTGAGTTCCCCCCTCGCGGCTCACTTTAAGTTCACTGAGGAGCAGTGTCCATCTACCGAGGACGAAAAGGAAGATATGGAGCGGGTTCCATATACTTCAGCTGTGGGAAGCCTGATGTATGCTATGGTGTGTACGAGGCCAGATATTGCTCATGCAGTTGGTATGGTTAGCAGGTATCTTTCAAATCCTGGAAGGGTACACTGGAGTGCGGTCAAGTGGATTCTACGATACCTTCAGGGCACTGCCGGTTGGAGACTTTCCTTTGGTGGTGACGAGCCGATGTTGGTTGGGTATACTGACGCTGATATGGCTGGAGATGTAGACACGAGGCGGTCGACTTCGGGCTACGTGATGATGTTTGCGGGAGGAACGGTGTCGTGGCAGTCGCGGTTGCAGAAGTGTGTTGCCTTGTCGACGACAGAGGCAGAGTACATTGCGGCGACGGAGGCTTGCAAGGAGCTGTTGTGGATGAAGAAGCTGTTGCAGGAAATGGGACTGAAGCAAGAGCAGTATACTTTGCTTTGCGACAGTCAGAGTGCTATCCACCTTGTGAAGAATCAGACGTTTCATAGCCGGTCCAAGCACATCGAGACTCGGTATCATTGGATACGGGATGTGGTTGAGAAGAAGGATGCGGAGCTTGAGAAGGTGCATACAGATGACAACGGAGCTGATATGTTCACGAAGATTCTACCAAGGGGGAAGTTTGAGTACTGCAGGCAGATCATCGGGATGACGACATCCTCCCCAAAGTTGTGAAGGGGGAGATTTGTTGGAGTGGGTGGGGTTCCCAACCTATGTGGAGAAGACCTTGGAGTGCGACGAGCGCCGTCCGATGTCGGAGAAGCTCGGGAAGGAGGAGTTGCTGCTGCTGCTGCTCCATAGGAGGTTCTGGAACTGGGCCACCGAGTTCGGGCCGAACTCGGTCCCAGGCCGAGTTCTGGCCGAACTCGGTCTGGCCATTCCAGGGCTTGGCTGTCCAGTGCTGGTTGCCCGACACAGAGTTCTGGCCGAACTCTGTGTCGTCGGGGCTGAAGCGGGATTTCGGGTGAGTTTTCACCACTGGATCTAATCCAACGGTCCAGGTTGGCTGCGGGATTAGGGAGTTATATTGGGATTTCCCAACCCTAATTCATTACGCAACATATCGCAAGAGAACACAAGCTTGAGAGAGGAAGGAGGCAAGAGAGCCATTGCAACTTCGGAGAAGAAGACGGAGGATTGAAGGTCGCTATTCGAAGGAGATCGTGTTTCGGGTAATCTCTACTCGTCGTTCTCGTTCTTCGTAGCCCTAGGAGTTTGTAGAGGGTGTAATTCTTCTATTCCATTAGTGGAGGCTTCTCAGGGTTGGACTCCGATCGTCCCGTGGTTTTTCCCGCAAGGATTTTCCACGTCAAAAATTCTCTGTGTCTGCGTGGATTGTTTTGTGTGCTTGTTTTTGGGTTCGTGCGTTGTATTGCTCGGTCCTCTCGCAGGTACTCTCCGGTTTGGAAAAAGGTTTTCGCGCTTCTTTCCCAACACAACCATGATCAAATTCTAAGACTAGAGATTGAGTTCTTTATTTCTGCACATGCCGCACATCTATCAATTGAGTAATCAGGTGATCAGGACCGAGCAGTATCTGACCCATCACAAATGTTCGTTCACACTACTCGAATTCCTGCAACTAATCCCCCACCCATGCCCCTACTACGAACATTACAGCTCATGAAAGAAAAAAGAGGTCCCAAGAAGAACGAGAACCTTACTAACATCTCCAAAAAAAACACATGGTAGTGAAATTGAAGAGAATTGTGAGCTCTTCTGCACGCTCATCGAGCTAGACGGTCATCGCTCCCACTGGAATTCGAACTCCTGACCACTCGGATCGCATGCATCTCTCGGCTAGAGGTCATTTGCATATATATATATATATATATATATATATATAGAG
This sequence comes from Iris pallida, assembly GCA_029216955.1. NCBI lineage: Eukaryota > Viridiplantae > Streptophyta > Magnoliopsida > Asparagales > Iridaceae > Iris > Iris pallida. The sequence goes on from JANAVB010020000.1 coordinate 1,616,600, forward strand.
AGAGAGTATTTCAAAATTTGAATTTTTTTAATATTTTTTAAAGCAATACCTAGGACATGTACTCCTGTTGCCACGAATTGGAACTTGTCTTCTAATTTATTTTGGTTATATTTCAAAAAAAATTAATTTTCAAGGATTGTAGAAAATTAGACTAGTTATTGTGTTGGAGGATTGTTCCTGCAAATCAACTTACTATGCCTGCAAAATTGTCCAAGTTTAAGAAAAAAAATTTAGACTAAGGGGGCGTTTGGTATGCGGAATCCTATATAGCCGGGAATTCTATATTCCCGGGAATCAAATTCCAAGGAATTAAATTCCCTGAAAAATTACATTCACATGTTTGGTGACAATATAAATATTCCCGAAAAAAATAATAACGAAAAAAATGAACAAATATAAAAAAATCGGTAAAAACGACAAAAAATCGGTAAAAACGAAAAAAATGGTAAAAACGACAAAATAACAAAAAACGAAAAAAAATCGGTTAAAACGACAAAAAAGACCAAAAAGCAACAAAAAATGTATAAACGACAAAAAATAACAAAAAAGGGTAAAAACGACAAAAATGACCAAAATACGACAAAAACGACATAAAATCGGTAAAAACGACAAAAAAGCCAAAATGCGGCAAAAACGACAAAAAACAATAAAAAATTGGTTAAAACGACAAAAAAATCGATTAAAACGACAAAAAATCGGTTAAAACGACAAAAAATAACCAAAAAGCGACAAAAATAAAAATTAATCAATAAAAACGACAAAAAACAACAAAAAATCGGTTAAAACGGCAAAAAGACAAAAAACGGTTAAAAAGGACAAAAAAATCGGTTAAAAATAACAAAAAATTGGTTAAAACGACAAAAAATAACCAAAAAACGACAAAGACGAAAAATAATCAATAAAAACGACAAAAAAGAACAAAAAATCGGTTAAAACGACAAAAATGACAAAAAATGGGTTAAAAACGACAAAAAAAAAAACGGTTTAAAACAACAAAAAAATCGGTTTAAAACGACAAAAAATAACAAAAAAAACGACAAAAACGAAAAATAATCGATAAAAATGACAAAAAAGGACAAAAAATCGGTTAAAACAAAAAAAATAACCAAAAAGCGAAAAAAATGACCAAAAATCGGTAAAAGTGACAAAAATGACAAAACGCCATAAAATCAGTAAAAATGACCAAAAAGCGACAAAAAAATGACTAAAAATCGGTAAAAACAACAAAAAAGCTACAAAAACGACAAAAAATCGTTTAAAACGACAAAAATTGACAAAGAAGCGAAAAAAGGACAAAAATTGGGTAAAAACGACAAAAAATAATCAAAAGTGATAAAAAGAAAAATTGGGTAAAAACGACAAAAAATCGCTTAAAACGACAAAAAATTGGTAAAAACGACAAAAAAAGATAAAAACGACAAAAAATAATCAAAAAGTGACAAAAAGGGGTAAAAACGACAAAAAATCGCTTAAACGACAAAAATTGGTAAAAATGACAAAAAAAACGATAAAAACGACAAAAAAAAGAAAAAAATGTTCAAAACTAATCAAAATTGATCAAAAAAGAAGAAAAAAATTTAGACATTTTTTTTTTGCCCGGGGAAAAAAAAAAAAAACCCACCTATTCTCAAGGGATAGAATTTTCATGTTTTGTGGGTAAACTATTTACCCGGGTATTTATAATTCCCGGGAATAAATTTTTTATAAGCCAAACAAACCTGGTAATAGATTTCCATCTTAAATTTTCCCGGAAATAAAAAAAATACCGCGTACCAGACGCCCCCTAATAAGAAATATTTATGACTTTTTAAACAAAATTTCTCAGTCCCCTCGTTAACCCCAATTGGAGGGTTAAAAAAAATAGACAAAAAGGTTAAACAAATCCGCATTTAACCCTCTATATCCTTCCCTCATAAGCATCTACCTTCAAACCAAACATAGTTTTATTTTTATTCACTTAACTTTTTCTCACTTAACTCTCTTAACCATCAATCCAAGCAGACCCTATGTTTTAATGCATGGGATTGGAAAAAGAAAGTCATTACTTTTCTATGTTTTAATGTCAAAAGAATTAAGGAGGAAATAAAAGTAATTTCCAATAACAAAAAATTAGGGAACAAAACGATGCCATACATTCATACAAGTATTCAATTTTCTATAAAAAAAAAGATAAAAATTATAATTTTTTAAAAGAAAAAAAATACTAAAGGAATTAATTTCCTTCCCTTTTCTTTCCGCGAAGGGAGGCCTCCATAGTCCTATCTTTATTCTATTAGAGCATCATTAATAGTTGAAACTCTCAAATGCAATTTGAGATCCAAAAATTTTAAAAAAAGTAAATGTAGAATGTGTTGAATTTGTATAAAAATAATAGAAAATGATAAAATGAGCTCCGATTCCAAAGATTGCGTGGTCAAAAATTAATGAAAAAATAATGTAAAATTTAGAATCTAAAAAATTGGACTCCATATTAAGACTTAATATTCTATAAAATCTAAATTCGGACTAATAGAAGACCGCTACGTGTCCTCAGTTCATACGTAGGATCCTTCGGTGGATCTGTGTAGCAGAGTTGATCTGAAAATTGGAACTCTTAACACTTACCTCGTCCTCTTTTCCACGTCATGTCATATCGATAGATTCTAACCAGGTACCTTCCAAAAAAAACAATTTTCTGACATGCGCCGATTCTTGAAAAAATAAAAGTGGTATTAGTCAATTACGGAAACAATTGTTATTACACTGTAGTAAAAGTAAAATGATTAATTAGTGACATCATAAAGAAAAAGGTTTTTTTTTTCTAAAATTCATCATAAAGAAAAGGCTGGAGGTCAACAATCAACACAGAATGAATATATTATTTAGTGATACTTACGCTTTGGGAACCTTAAAAAGGAGGGAGAGAAAAATTTGAGGAAAAAAAAATAAAAGAGAGTAAAATGAAGGTAAAATTAATTTTTTCTTCACATATTTGGATAAACAAAAAATAGGAAAAGAAAATTTTTAAAAATAATATTTTATTTATTATGGAGAAAGATATAATTACCATTTAGTCCTTGATTTTTTTAAATCATAATTAATAACTACTTTATTGAAGGGTAGTTAGATAATTTATTTCACAATTCTCTTATCTCTCTCCACTTTCCTCCCACTTTTGGGAGGAAAATTTTTGAGTGGGATCCACATGATTTTTTCTCCCACATTTCTTTCCCTCAATTCTCCTCCCTCTTTCCAAACACCACTACTTTTAATTTTTCTTCCATTTTTTTCTCAAAATTTTCCTTCCCCCCATTTTTCTCTCTTCCCAAACAATACCTTAGTAAGAAATGTCACATAACGTGTGAGCCCCCAATTAGATGAAATGAAACTAATCCATTTTTTTAAAAAATATCCGATAATGATAATGCGTATAAAATTTTGTACACGTTATATTGCTTTTCCTTTGAATCTGTTGTCTCTAACTTTTATTATCTTTTATAAATAAAAATATACTATATTTTGTGGTTCGATCTATTAATGTTTTGCTACCCAATAAGAATTTTCTGATAAGAACAAGGATCATTTAAGCTCGTCAAACTAATTGATGGATTCACGTTAGATTATAATGTGACACTTTTTTTATTATTATTTATGATCAACAAGATGAGATGCTACTTTAAATATTGTTGCATTGTTGTTTTGACACATGTCTAGACACCTCAAAAGTCTTTTGAGGACTAGAGGACACCCACACATAACAAGCAACAAAGATGGCACTTGCTTTCCCAACCACATATTTGGTCACTAATTTATTTAAAAGGCTTTCACTTTCCATGTAAACTTTGGTGTTTATGGTTCAAAGAGGAAAGGCTTTTGCAAAAGTAATACTTCTTTAATGTGTCAAAGAGGATAAATAGTGTTTTAAATACTATTCTATTTGGAATCTTGTACGAAATAATTTTTAATGTTTGTTTATATTATTAATATAATTTATTTTTTAAAATTTCTTTTTTTTTTATTTTCAGTTCTTCAAATATTAGATGATTCTTTTTTAAGAATTGTTAAAAAAAATTATATTTGAACAAAAACTCTTAGAATATCCTAAAAAAAATCATGTTTATAGTTACATAATATAGATAACTATATTTATATATACTTAAAATAATAATAATAATAATATTCGTACTTGTGAAACATGAAACATAATTAATTAAAAAAGGGGTTGGAATTGTGTGGCCTTCTTTTAGCATCTTCCTTACTGTCCTAACTCGCAAGAATGCACCACACAGTCTCTAAGTGTTCTTGATTTTTTTTTTATCTTTTTTTTTTTTTGGCGGAAAAACATGTTATAGTAGTTTTGATAAGACGTGTAGTGCAAGTGAGAAGCTTATACTAATTTATTTGGAACTTTGGTGATGGACAAAACATTGTCATGGAAATATTTTTGTTGTTGTTGTTGGGTTAATATTCTTCACATTACACATTACAAAACCTATCTACCAATTTCTTTTTAAGATCATATTGGTCATAAACCAATTTCTTTTATAAGACTTATGTACCCAACTCTACTAGGAATAAAGCTATTTGGTGCATAATATAGTCCCGCACCCTTTTGGCACTTTTAAGCAAGCAATACGTTGGGTTGTATTTCTCATTCGGTTAAACGTTCAAGATTTACAAGTTTATTGATGATATAAAAGAGTTGCATATACAGTTTATGACGATAAAAGAGAATTTGTATATACAGTTTATTATTAGACCGGATAGAAAGTAGAAAAATGAGGTACAAATATATAAAATTGGTTATGAACTTAATATATAATTTCAATTTATATGTCATGCATCATAGATCAATTCATGTTCAAATGTCACCACATTTCCAGCACAATATATGAATGCAAGATAAGAATAAATTGAGCATGTGTAGAAGTTCGTGCTTTCAATAATTATGTTAATTTGATTAGTGGAAAATTTTCTTTTGATCTCTCTCTGTCTCAATCTAGTTTAGTCTATTTAACAAAACTATAGGCATAGCTAAATGGGTTCAATCATATTCATGTTCTTGCCAATCACTTCCTGCTTAAGTGGCTGTGGTGGGACGCATCCGTCCTATTTAATCCGGATTCAAATCGGAGTGTGGAAGTCTATTATTCCTTTTATTTAATAAAAAATGTTGGTTAAATTATAATTTAATACCATAAACTATTTCAGCTTTTCAACTTAATATTTTCAACTTTGATATATGCTAACTTGATATCCTGAAAAACGTTTTGACAAAATTGTCCCTCCCCTCCATAACCCCTATCCCGCCTCCTGCCAGCAACCCCCCGTTCGTGCTTGCAACCTCACCCCCCCCCCCCCCCCCCCTCTACACCACTACGCGTTGTGGGCCGGCCACGGAGCCACGCTGGGTAGCGGGGTTGCCGGATGGGACAGTCGCAGCAGTCAGAGGCCACGTGGGGCGGCGGGGTACGCTATAGGAGGTGGAAGCGGCATAGGTTAGCCCGGAGCTGTACGGGACGACGTGGTCACGAGCGGGGGAACCTGCTGGAGGCAGGGGCATGGGACGGAGGGGTCGGGGGTGCCGCACGGGGTAGCAGGGCAAGGGGCGGCAAGGCGCGAGTGGGGGCACAGGGTTCGCCGGGCGACGCGGTGGCGGGTGTGGGGGGTGATCGCGGAAGGGTTGAGTAGTCGGAGGGGGGTGCTTTCGGAAAAAGGAAGGAGGAGAAGGCATTGTTGATTAGGAAGACAAGAATAGTTTTGTCCTTTTTTTTAAAATTTTGGATATCAACATAAAATTTATTATATAGCTGAGGATATTAATTTAGTACCTATCAAAGTTAAGGATATCAAGTTGAATATTTTGGATAGTTGAGGATATCAAGTTGTAGATTAGCCATAAATATTAGAAGTTGGTGGAAACAATGGGTCATAGAGGAACATGCAATGTTGTAGCATGCACAGAGTTCCGAATGTTCCGTCTAATATTTTTTTAAAAATCTCTCTTATTTTTTTTATGGAGTCTGATTGTTCTAATGGAATTTTCCTAAGTTGAATGATCGTGACATGCTTTGCAAGATCATTGCAAACAAACGAGAAATTTGTATTTGCGATTTTCTAGATTTTCTTTTTATGTTAGTGTTTACTATATGAGAGCTAGGAGCGATTCTGATCATGAACAGATTCAACAACACGACGATCCACAGTATCTAAAGACTAAAGGAGCACATAATAGAACAAAAATGTACTATAAGTCATTATTAACTCAAAAGAGTTGTGGTGTGTTGGTTATTGTGTTAGACTTATACACTAAAGTTTCTAGGTTTAAATTTGGGGAACAATTCTTTTTATTAACTTTTGTATACATTATATTTTTGTTATATTTATTTTTATATACATTATGTGTGGGATCTATTTTTTATTATTTTTGCAATGCTCGACATAATGTATGGGATTTTGTAAATGCTTCGTTGCATGTCTTTTGGAGTCACTGTCCTCAATTTTCGATTCCAAAACCGTTCGCCAAGTCAAGAAATTATATCTTTTCTGCTGATCATAAGAGCGAGTTGAATTTTTTTTTAGGGACTTTCGCATGAACTCGGGTTCCATTTCGGAGATTATTTGGTAACAACTAACTTAATCAATTTTTGTTTAGCAAGAGTCCGTTTCTGCTTGAGCGCTGCTAGCTGGCCCGCCGTCAGGTGGCACCACCTTATTGACAGGTCAATTGGCATAGAACCCATGCCTATGAGTGGATGGAGGGGAGAGGGGACAATGGATTTTAGCCATCTGGCACGTGGGCTGGCCTGTCTGCGGACCAGATAGTGTTTTCCTTTCTGCTTAGGATCCATCCCAATCCCTAGATTCATTTCTCCTGGTCATGTATGACTAAAAGAAAGAGCAATACATAAAAAACTGTGGGAAGGGGAAAAAAATGTGAGGGATCAAAATATATTCATAAAAAACTAGAATAAATTCCATGAAAAAGTGGAACACTCCTAAATATGTGTCTATGTATTGCTCCCTGAGTTTTTCTTGACTAATTTTCTTCAGAAAAAGTAAACCTCTCAAGAAAAAAAAAACACACACAGAGAGAGAGAGAGAGAGAGAGAGAGAGATGGACACTCCATCAGCTAATAGTTTGGCCTCTGCTGCTGCTGCTGCTGAAGGGAGCCTCTCCTCTGTTCTGTCCACTGAGAACAGAGACTTCCTCATCTCCCCATCAGGAGTCAAGGTTTATTCTTCCCCACTGTTCCTTCACTTAAACCTTCTGTTTCACTCACATGAACTTATACTCATCATCTTATGCATTGATTTTTTATTTTTTATTATTTTTTATTTTTTTTATTTTGCTTCCAAACTATTTCTGGTTCTAGTGAGTACCATTCGTGTCAGTCCAAGTACTACTTAATTTGTTATGCTATATTTTTGTTCCCACTAACATGAACTTTTTTTTAGATTTCATTATCCTTATTTTATTTTTGACATAATTTTTATTTTTTTTGTTTGCTTAAGGTCTTGAACTGTGTAGGTATACCATCTCTCTTTTTAGTTTGTTTTTTTTTTTTAATAAGATGTTCGATGATACTTACGAAATTTTTTGTACGCTGTATTACATGTAATTTGGGCCACTGTTGCCAACTTTTATTAAATAAATAAAAAAATAATACGCTTCCGTGGCTCGATTCACCGACCTTCCGTCATCTAGTCGGAATCTTATCTCTCTTTTTAAGTTGGTTGCACAGTATTTGCTTACTTTCAGTTGTTGTTTTTTATTCATGGATTATATGTAGCAGTGTAGCACCATCCATCCCTAATCTTGTAATACTTCTAAAGAACATTATGTGCTTAATAAAAAGGTTACTCTTGCACTATTGTAAGAACCAAGATCAAGAACCCTTTAGAATCTTCTACTAAACAATTTTTATAAGAATATACTAATTATACAGCTGCAACTCCAGACTACGGTGAACTAGAGGTGAGCTAACCCGCATATATATATAAAAAAAGTATATAGAGAAAAAAAGAGTAAACTTTTTTGGGGGCCCAATGCCTGGATCCGTCCCTGCACATAGACTTTAACATGATATCAGAACAGAACGGTCAAGATTTCAAGCCGATTAAATAAAAATTATACCAGTGTACGAATCCATATCTCGGCCCACAAATTTTGAACAGTACAAGGGAGCCTAGCCAGGGCCGGTCCGGAAGGTTGGATTGTTCTATTCGAAACTAGTTTTGGTTGTCCCTTAATCCTTATTGTATGTCGATCCTGGAGGATCGTCTTGGACCCCGACCTCTATTGGGATCACGCTGGACCTGGAGGTTGTCCTGAGTAGAGAAGGGTTGTCGAAGTCCGAAGAAGTCTTGTCTGTTTTATCTCTGGGCGGAAAATGTGTAGTTTGTTTGTTCTCTTCTTCCACTGATCACTTCTTCTTGTATGGCCAAATATATGAAGAGGTATCCGGAAACTTGCAGGTATTTGTTAAGGACATGGAAGACATTAACACCATAGGTTTGTACTTTGGCGCTAACTGGTACTCGCCGTGCGAGAGCTTCACCCCGGTGTTAGCCTCCGTCTACCACCGTCTCAAGAGCGAGGGGCACAAGTTCGAGGTCGTGTTCGTGTCGTCCGACGAGGACCAGGCGTCCTTCGACCGGTTCCGCAGCGGGATGCCCTGGCCGGCCATCCCGTTCGGCGACCTGCGCTCCAAGAGGAGCCTGACGGGGAGGTTCCAGATCGAAGGCATTCCGTCGCTGGTCATCCTCGGTCCGGACGGAGGACTGGTGCGCAGCGACGGCGTGGAGCTCGTGTACCGGCACGGGTGGAGGGCCTTTCCGTTCACTCCGGGGAGGATCGCGGAGCTGGAGGCCGAGGAGGAGGCGAAGCACGCTTCTCAGACCCTGGAGAACCTCCTGCTGCTGGGCTCGGACACGGGACTCATCAGGGCTAGAGAGCTGCAGGTTCCGGTTTCGAGCATAGTAGGGAAGACGGTCGGGTTGTACTTCTCGGCCGACGGGTGCCCCCCGTGTGCCAAGTTCACTTCGAGGCTGATCTCTATATACGATAGCCTCAGGGGGAAGGAGGAGGAGTTCGAGATCGTGTTCGTGTCCGTGGACAGAGACGAGGCGGGTTACGCCCGGTGTTACGCCGGCATGCCGTGGCTGGCGTTGCCGTACGATGGCGGGTTCTCGAAGGCGCTCTCCCGCTACTTCGACGTCCAGGGGATACCGGCCCTGGTCATAATTGGCCCCGACGGGAAGACGGTCACCAGGGAGGGGAGGAACCTGATAAACCTGCACCTGGAGAGGGCGTTCCCCTTCACCGAGGACCGGGTGCGCCTGCTCGGGGAGAGGATGGACGAAGAGGCGAAGGGCTTCCCGGCCTCGTTCAACCACGCGGGCCACCGCCACGCGCTCAGGCTCGTGACGGAGGGCTCCGGAGGCGGCCCTTACATATGCTGCGAGTGCGAGGAGCAGGGGCTGCGCTGGGCGTACCAGTGCCTCGGGTGCGGGTACGAGGTGCATTTGAAGTGCGTCCGCGAGGTGGTGGTGGAACGAGACGCAGACGCTGCAGCAATCAGCTCTTCCTGCGCTATCGGTAGCAGCATCGGGGTTTAGGAGAGCGCCAGCGCGACAACGACGACGACGGATCTAACCTGGAGGTGTACATACCCATCTGTACAGAGTTAACTGGGAATTCCGACGAGCCATGCAACAATGCCAACAAGTTCAGGTGTGTTCAACTTATAGCCAAGCTCAGTAGTTTTTTTCCCCTTGCCTATGACTATATGGAAGTGCTTTCTGAGATGTTGCATTTGTAGGTTTTTATCTCTGCTACTTCACAAGTTTTATTGCAAGTTTCTTTGGGAATGATAATAGAAAGGATTGTGAGCTATTTAGCATTTATGTGTTCAAGTTATCGTCATATAACGGTTGTTCTACACAACCATTTGAGTGATTTGGTGTTTGAACAGGTAAGAGTACACGAAACACTGATATAGGAGTGTCTGCATCGTACTATCGTATCCTGTGTCTGATATGCGCCGAAGTGTCCGTCTGTATAGTGCATCGTGCTATCATGTCTTGTGACCTATGTTGCACAGACACGGAATATGGTGCAAGTATATATTAGAACTATATGAAAATGTCCATATTCCCTATTCGTGTTGTGGCCTTATCCGCATTCCTATTCGTGCAACGAAGCTTGTTTCTGATATGTGTCCTACCTAGTGGTTGTACCGTGCCCAAAATATGATAGGACACTGCGGTTTAGATTGGCCAGAAGACGCTAGTACTCTGATTTGGAGTGTGCCTTGTCGGACCCAACACGATACAACAACAATTTGATTACTTTTTTTGCTTTTAACAGGTAAAGTACACAAAAACACTGATTTTGGAGTGTCTGTATCGTACTATCGTATCTTGTATCTGATATTCGCTGTAGTGTCTATATAGTGCATCATACTATCATGTCTTGTGTCCTATGTTGGCACAGACATGAAAAAATGATATCCGTATTCTTATTTTTCCCGTATCTGTGCAATAGGGGGAAATATATTATAACTATTTAAAAATATCCATCTTCTGTATCCGTGTTGTGGCCTTATCCGCATCTCTATTCGTGCAACGAAGCTTGTACTGATATGTGTCCTAGTGTACGAAAGTATGTGTCCTAGCTAGTGGTTGTACCGTGCCCAAAACATGCTAGGATACTGCAGTTTGGATTGGCCAGAAGACATTTGTAGTCTGATTTGGAGTGTCCGTGTCTTGTATGACACAACACGATACAACGACAATTTTTGGAGTATATACGTGACTTGAGAAACCAAAGATACCCTTCTTGGGAAGTAGAATTTTTGTGATGTTTCGACATTGAGGCTACCCTGATATGTTCAATTTATCACATAATAGTAGTTCTAACAACCATTTGAGTAGTTTGGTGTTAGTAATAGGTAAAGTACATGGAACACTGATTTAGGAGTGTCTGTATCGTACTAATGTATCTTGTGTCTAATATGCACCGCAGTGGCTGTCTGTATAGTGCATTGTACTGTCATGTCTTGTGTCCAATGTTGCACGGATACGAAAAAAATGGTGTCAATATATATATATATATATTATAATTATACGAAAATATCCATATTCCGTATCCTGTGTTGTGGCCTCATCCGCAGTCCTATTCGTGCAACGAAGCTTGTGTCTGATATGTGTCCTAGTTTATGCGTGTCCGAAATACGCTACGACACTACGGTATGAATTAGTCAAAAGACACTAGTACTCTGATTTTTTCTTGTCCGACACAACACGATAACAAATTTTGGAGTACATGTGCTTCCTATTTCCCAATAGAAATTTTTTTGTTCTTTCAACATTGGAAAAGATGTGACAAACACGTGGTGACACAGATATTGAATTGATTTTGACATGTTCTATATATATATATATATATATATATATATATATATATATATATATATCTTAAAATGCGTGTCATGTTTGGATATACTTATCATAGGAAGACTTTCGGAATTTTTGGCAAGTCTTCCTATCCCCACCAATTATTGTTTTTCTATTAATGGTGTTTCTTAAATCTTTTTCACATGTTTCCTTCCCTTCGAGAAAATAAAAAATAACCATAATGTTTTTATAAAATATTTATAATACTCTTTGGCTTACTGTGTTATAGAAATCCACTTTAGAAAAACTTTACATTACATTGGTGATTTCTATAATAGTTTCTATCCATGGAGAGTTTATATACCATTTCTATCCATGGAGAGTTTATATACCATAGAAATTCTTCGTCACTCGTACCAATTAATTTCGGATCCCACATTATTAAATTGATCTTTTTATTTGTTGCCACATAGAGAACTATTGGAGAATGTTTATTTGTATGTGCAATTTCTATATAGAAATTACTAACTAGGATAAAAATTTTCATAACTTACAATAAAATGTGGGATAGAAACCCAAATTTAGATATCTCCTTGGGGATTTCTAAAATTGGATTTCTGTCCTACGACTAGGGTTTCAAAAAAATAAGTGGGGGTGAAAGTAAAAAAAAAAAAAAAAAAAAAAAATCCAATTTCATATAAAGTCAAAAAAAATGCAGGGGCGAGCATGCTAGGGGGTTCGATTTGTTTCAGTTTTTGGCAACCCCGAACCGGAATATCATCTTTCGGTTCTCCAAAATTAAGAATCGAACCAGATCGTCAGAACCTATTAAACAAGACCAACCTAAACGTGTAGATGTCGATGTGGTTAGATTCTTTGACTTGGATTCTACACATAAAATAAACCATCATAATATCTATCAAAAAAGCGCTCTCAAGATTTTAATATTAAATAGATGAAGCTCTTTCAAGATTTCACTATTAAATAGATAACATATCCTAAATTGATTAAGACATGTTCTAATATTCAATTATCTAAAACAAAATGTCATAATCCACTATTAATTCAATTTAAAGCTCATGATCATGATCAGGACCAATTACAATTTAAACCTACAAAGTTATTTTTATTCCCTAGGTTCGGTTCGATTCCAAATCATTTGTTCGCTTCTTGCACAGAAAATTTGTTGATGTTCTACTGAATTTCTTGTCAAACTACTTACATGACTGCTCAAGTGTTTACTTTGACCACAGTAATTGGAATTAAGGCTTTGTTGTTATTTTGTTGTAGTTGGTGGTGGTGGATGCTTTCGCGAATTACAAAATTGTATTGGAGTGTAAACTTTGGCTGCTTATTATAATATTTTTTTTTTTTGGACTTTTGCCCCACTTAGTAATAAAAAATTAAAAATTGTTGAAATACCAAATTTCGGGGTGAGAGTTTATAAAAAATCCAACCGCGGGTGGATTTTATGAAATACCAAAAATTATATATTTTTACGTTAAATATTCCTGACAATTAAAAAAAAAATGTTTCTGTCAACTGTTATTCGTCATTTAACACGGAGAATGGTTATTCTCCTTGATTTTAACACGGAGAATGACCGTTCTCCTACATTTTAACACGGGGAATGGTAATTCTTCGTGATTTTAACAACGGGGAATGATCATTCTCCGTGATTTTAACAAGAAGAATGATAATTCTTCGTGATTTTAACACAGAGAATGACAATTCTCCGTGATTTTAACACGGAGGATGACCGTTCTCCGTGATTTTGACAACGAAAAATGGTCATTCTCTGTGATTTTAACAACGGAGAATGGTCATTCTACGTGATTTTAACAATTCTCCGTGATTTTAACACGGAGAATGACCGTTCTCCGTAATTTTAACACGGGGATTGGTCATTCTCCGTGATTTTAACAACGGAGAAGGTCATTCTCCGTGATTTTAACACGGAGAATGACCATTTTTCTGCATTTTAACACGAAAAATGACAATTCTCCGTCAATTTAACAAGGAGAATGGCCATTCTCCGTGATATTAACACGGAGAATTGTCATTCTCCGTGATATTACCACGGAGAATGGTCATTCTCCTGCATTTTAACACAGAGAATGACTATTCTCCTGTATTTTAACACGGAGAATGACCAGTTGAAACTTTGGAGGGCCATAACTTTGACTGGGAGGTCGAAACGAGGCCCGGTTTGTCGCAAAAGGAGCGTATTTTTGAGGAGTATGAGATAAATTGTTTCACCTTTTGACTGGCTTTCGAAATTTTAGAATCGAAAAAAATGATGTTTGAACTTCCATTTTAACACGGGGAATGCGAAATTTTAGAATCGAAAAAAAATGATGTTTGAACTTCCATTTTAACACGGGAAATGTGCGTTCTCTGGTTTGTCGCAAAATGACCATTCTCCTGCATTTTAACACGGGGAGTGACCAGTTGATGCTGACGATGATGATGAAGTAGGAACTGATGATGACGACATGGTGTGAAGATTGCGAATGGATAGTCACTGACGAGTTTTTGAAGTAAGGTTTGAAGATTTTGGAGGAGAACACTTAGATTCGAAAGTGAGCAGCTTATGGAAGAAGAGGAAGAATCGAAACGTTTTTTTAAAGAGTAGGTTTCATGGATGTTTTCAAAAAATTAGAAGGGCAAAAAGGTCATTCCGAACCCTTTTATATATTTTTCGCTAATTCTGGTAGATTTTTTATAAAACTTTTGCGGTTTTTGGACCTTTCATAATTTTTCCAATAAAAAATTGTATTTACATTTCATTTTTTTGTTTATTAGACTTATATTATATTTTTTTGTCACGAAAAATATTTGACGTTTATTTTTGAAAAAATAAATATTTTTGATGATAAAAGGAGGAATATGAGTCTAATAAACACGAAAGTAGCGGATACAATTATAAAATTTTATTAATAAGTGGGACCAAAATTAAAAAAACACATCTAGCAGCTTGTAGTGCTGGTGGCCTGTACCCAAAAAACACTGTTGGCAGAAAAAAAAAAAAAAAAAACCCCATTACCAACCGTCATAAATGTGACAGGGAACAACTGGCACCATCTCCGGTGGACACATTACTTAAACAAACCCATAAATCGAATAAATTTTGGGCCCAATTTTAAATAGGGCTAATTAGAGTTTAGACCCTACATTTTGTAAAAACTTGTTTAGGTCATAACATGTCCAATTAAAAGATTTAGGTCCTGGATTTTATTTATTTTTTCAATCTTTCCCATTACCCTCCATTTTATATTAAAAAAAAGTTATTTGTATTTATTCCTCCAATTGTTAATCATATCTTCATTTTCTCTATTTTTATTTTAATTAGTGTTACCTCGCCAAATCCTTCGAATAAAGTGCAAACAAATCCTCCTATTTGAGTTTTTGCATTTGAAGACCCATTGTTTTAAAAAAATCTTCACATTTTCATTTTTGCTCAGTTTGCACCACTGCCCTTAGAAATGGCCGTTAATGACTTTTAAAAAAAAAACCAAAATGTCCTCCTTTTTCGATCAGTGGACCAGTGGTGGCCAGCTCCTGCCCCCTCTGCCGGCCGGCCCCCTCGACCGTCCCCTCCTCCCTCCTCGACCCGACCCTCGACCGCCCCCCTCCTCCCTCCGCTGGCCGGCCATGCTCGACACGCCCCCTCCTCCCTCCGCTGGCCAGCCATCCTCCCCTCTCCTCTGGTCGGTCCCGCTTGACCCGCCCCCACCATCGGAAAGAGAGGAGGGAGAGAGTAAGAGGAGGGGTAAAATCGTATTTTTAAACATATTTTAACGGCCGTTAACGGCAGGGTGCAAATTGAGCAAATATGAAAATGTGAGAATTTTTTTAAGCAACGGGTCTAATACAAAAACGCAAATATAAGGAGGGTTTGTTTGCACTTTACCCAAATAATTGAGAGATAACACTAATTAAAATTTTTGGGGGGGGGGGGGGGAGTGGAGATATGATTAGCAATTTGGAGGGAGGGCTAAATACAAATAACTCTAAAAAATTTATTCTCATGCATTGGGAGGAAGGGTATAATAGGAAAAATAGAAATATTTAGGGTTCAAACTTTCCAATTGGACATGTTAGGGCTTAAACTCTAAGTTGGTATAAAATCCAGGGTCTAAACACTAATCAGTCCTTTTAAATATAACAAACCTATGTATATAAATTATTTTAATATAATTTAACTACAATCTTAACTTTGGGCTCAATCCATTAAACAATAAAAATAATCCAACAAGAGAAATCGAATAAATCTAAATGATTATTGGTTCGGTCCGTTTTGAATATGGTCAATTTTTTGGTTTCAATTTTAGATTTTTAAAATATTGGCTTAGACTGTTTCGGTTCGGTTGAAACCGGTTAAACCAAACGCTCACTCAAATGGACAGTTACATAATTACGTATAAAAATGTTGTTTAGTTTTAGAAAATTTTGACTTCCGTCTCACTTATTAATATGATTTTGTATTTACATTTCTTTTTTTGTGTTTATTAGAGTACATTTCACTTTTTGTCACGAAAAATATTCTTTTTGTCACGAATATTTTTTAGTGACAAAAAGAGAATGTAAGTTTATTAATACCCACAAAATATTCTTTAAAAAATTACAAATTTATATTGACAAGTGAGACGAAGGCAAAAAAAAGAAAAGAAAAAGAACTCTTATTCTTACCAAGTTTTTTTTTTTTTTAGGGTGTTATTCTTACCAAGTAGTTTGAAATACGTGCATTATATACATGTATGCTAGCTAGTTTAAGATATATTTGAAAAAAAATATAGGGTCAAATTTGGATTGATTCACAAAGATTGTAGGCTGTATCGAGAAAAGCACACCTTCCAAAACAGACATGGAATGCATTAAGGAACTAATATATAGATATGAGCATCGACCAAAAAAAATATATGTGGTGTCCGTGGGTTGTGGTCTAGTGGTAGCAACGGAGCTCCGACACGAAAGGCGCAGGTTCTAATCATGTCACGTCCCAATTCGGAGATTCGTTCGTCCTCACGTTGATTCACGTCGATTTATTCATCATCGCTTTGACGTGATGTCGTACAAGTCTGGTGTTGCACTTGTACAAGGCAAAGACGATATATAATTGATAATCTTCAAATAGAAACACATTGCAGCGGCAGAAATAGACAAATTGAGGTTAATTAAGACATTCTTCCTTATCGAATAGAGATACATCACTGATTTATAGTAGCGGAGATAAGCAGATAACTTGAAGACACAGAGATATAAAAATGTATTCTCTGTATTGATAATTGAAGTGGAGTACATGACTTGTAATGAAATACAATGTTTACAGTACGTCTCACATTACATTGACAGCCAACTGAACAAATCTCATAAAGCTTACATTTGATACTTTGATACATTGGATTACAACTCGATGTACCTGCTTAGCTTACAACTCACTGGCACAACTGATTACAATGTTCTATATATTATGCCTTTTATAGACAGAAGACATCATCTTTTGCAAGGAGAGCTTCTGCATACCCAAAAAAATTTCGATGCCGCGGGACCAATCAAGCCAATCTTCGTGTACAGAATTTTTCCAAGCATGAGCACCTGTCAATAACGTGGGTCAGTACATCATCTATGTACTGGCGAGCAGAATCCAACCCACTCGCCTAAACCGACACTAAGTGGTCAATTTTAGCAAGCATTTATTAGAGTGATCTTTCTAGTTGGGGCCTAGCATCAGTTTACAGTTCATGAGCAGAAATATTGAAAAGCGTGTTAACATGTTTCTTAGCAGTGTTCATGCAGAGGCATCATTAAGGCAGCATTGGAGTTAACATATATCGAACATGTTGTAGTGATCATGAAAAGGCATCGTTAGCATACTTGGTGTTATCGTTTAACATGATATGTCAATACTCTGAAAAGGCACATCTTATCATTATTGGTATTAACATGTTAAGCAGTCAAATGAATTCAACATGTAAATAACCATATCACAGTTAAGTGATTTCTTACCGATAGCCGACTCCCTTGCACCTGCATAAAAATACAGGATAATATAATATACGTACTCTGTCTATATAAAACATTCATTAGCGTGCATTCTGACTACATGGTCACTGACTTTGTTATACCATCCAGACGTTTGCCATATAGAACTTCAAAGGGTATTGCGATGAACAAACAAAGTAGATAGCAAGCCTCTAAGAATGACTCGCAATACCAAAGGGTTTTGCAATGTCCAGTCAAAGTAGGTAGCTAGCCTCTAAGAGTGTCTTGCAAAACCCGTGATACCAAAGCACGCCAATGTTTTCTCCTAGGTCGAATCGGTCCCGGCGCCGAGTACCAATCCGAGGAAGCTAATCACCCCTTGTGCACAAGTTGTCAATGACCATGCGAATGCGCGTCCGACTCGATCGTGAACGTAAACGCATGGTGAAATATTAAAAGAAGTAAAGGCAACATTGCATCATCATTCATCTCATTCAAGTCATATTCAATGACTCATTCATTTCCAACATTTCCATCATTTTATTTGGTGATTTCAGCGATCCCAAGCCTCATTATTTCTTATTGCATCAACTCATCGCAAAATTTCTCATATCGTTCCTTTCAACAAGGAATATAACATTCATTCATTTCTTAGGGACATTTATTCATTCTTTTATTGCTTATAAGGAACATGCAACATTTCATATCTTTGCAACAATTATACAGAGCGTACATGATTAAAATATTTTATTCGGTTCATTGGGTCAATAGCATAGCTAGTTCATTTCTTATGTATTGATCGCATATCATCCAACTACTCAAGTATTTTCTTGTTTCAGCAGCATTAACATGAGGGACAATTCTTTAGACATCAATTCATATTAGCAGTTCAAGTGTTATTCATTTTACAGTTCAATTTTTCATTTCAGTATTAGGCAACATAAGCATCTCTATTATCCAGCAATTAAAATATGGGACATTTAGGGACAATTCATAGCATCACGTTACTCCATTTTATTAAGCATGAAGGAGTAAGGAAAAGGATTGACAGTTCACTCACTTTGTATAAAAGGTTTTTCTGTTCCGATCACACGTCTTTTCACTAGATGTAGCCCCACCAACGAGCCACGTTCAAAAGCTCAATCCGTCTAGTCAGCTAAGAGAGACTGCATCAGTCTCAATCTCTTGATTTCCAACACAAGGCACGGTCCAACGTTCTGATAACATCCAACAAGCCAACCAAAAGCCTCGCGCGGAGCGGGACGTTACATAATATACCACTCAGAAAAAAAAATTGTCATCGAAATTTAAGGGAACAACTCATTCTACTAATTCACTTAGTCACAATAAGTTCTTATTCAGCTTCAATTCAATATCCATTTTAGCTCACTCGGCCATTTCGAAATAGCTATCCAATTGTACCATTTAATCCATCAACGATTCAGTATATCTTTCTCTTTTCACAATAATTGCACTTCTTATTAATTCACCAGCATTCTTCCATACAGCTCTATTTTCGTCGCAGCCTACCACTTCGTTTGGATTCATACACATATCTTAGACATCCCCAAAAGACATGCATTTCAACCAAAGTCCGTACTAGTGCGATTCGATAAGCTCTCCCAATAGTGATATCTTGTCGCAGCCCATCACATCGGTTACATCCATACACATACTTTAGGCATTTCCAAAATATATGTACTTCAGCCAACTTTCGGGATAGTACGATTTGATAAGCCACAATGCAACTCTCTTCCCCAAATCCGACTTAGCATCCTTTTAATTGACTTATTACTTTGTTCACTTCGCCACAATCGCTATCTTTCAGGTCACCATTGTCATATCCCTATTTTGGTAATAGGTATATGATCGTATTTGGGTTATTTTTAAATTTCGTATTATTTAAATTTTAATTATTTTTCTGGACTTGGGTTGGCCTTGATTGTTTAGACCTGGCACTTGACTTTTGCTTTTATTAAATTGTCATTAATATTATTTTATTAGAGTTATGTGGTTAGCTTTATTAGGTTGTTCCTAGTGTTATAGTGTTATTATCATTATTATTATTATTGATTTTATTACCTAACCTAACTCCTCCCCTTACCTAACCCTAACCCAACCCATGCACTCATCTTTCTCTCTCCCCTACACGAACAGCCGCCACCCCCTCCCTCACTCTTCTCTCCCCCCCTCTCCCGATCCCTCACTCTCCTCTCCCCCACTTCTCAGTTCTCTCTCTCTCACTCGCTCTCAGCCCCCTCCCCTTTCCTTTTTCCCTCAGCTCTCTCTCTCTCTCGAGCTCACTCCCTTCCCTCTCCCTCTCGATCTCCCCCTCTCTCTCGTCCTCGACCCCGGCCAGCTCCGGCCACCACCGCCACCATCACCCACCAGCACCGCCACCGCCATCAGTCACCACCACTGCCCCCTTTCTCCTCCGGCCCCCTGAGCGCCGCCGGCGCCCTCGTCTCCACCACCACCGCCCTCATCATCGTCGCCGTCTCCCCCACAGCCGGCCTCCTCCGCCGCGACCAGCGCCACCATCATCGTCGCCGTCGCCGTCTCCCTCTCGGTCGGCCTCCTCCAGCGCCACCATCATCGTCGCCGACGCCGTCTCCCTCTCGGCCGGCCTCCTCCGTCGCCACCAGCACCACCACCGCTACTGCTGCTGCCCCTCCGCCGGAGCCCGACCGACCCCGGTGAGCCCCGATCTCCCACGCCCCTTCCTTTCCTCTTCTCCCCGGTGGCCAGCACCACCGCCGTGTCGTTGCCGCGCCTGGGCCAGCACCGCCTCGAGCGGCGGGACGCCCTTGGGCCCCGTGCTGCTCGAGCAGCGAGCCAGCCTTGGGCTGCGTGCTCTTCGGGCCACGTGCCTCGGTGCACGTGTTGCCTCGAGCAGTGCGCTGCTCGGTCCGCGTGTGCCTCGTTCTGCGTATGCTTCGGTTTGCGTGCGCCTTATTGGTTTTCGTGCACCCTCGATTCACGCGCTGCCTTGGGCAGCGGGACGCCTCGAGCCCCGCGCTGCCTCGGGCACCGTGCCTCATTGGTTTGCGTGTTGCCTCGTTTATGTGTCTCGGCCTTTGTACCCATCTCGATTTTCGTGCCGCTCCGATTTGCGTACCCGTACCGATTTGCGTGCCGCCTCGGTTGCGTACCACTTTGATCTCCGTGTCGCACTGGTTTGCGTGTATGCATAGATTTACGTGCCGCATTGGTATGTGTGCCAACTTGGACTTTGTGCTATCTCGATTTGCGTGCACGTACGGATTTACATGCCGCCTTGGTTTGTGTTTCACTTTGGACTCCGCACCACATCGATTTGCGTGCATACATCGACTTGTATGCCGCATTGATTTGCGTGCTTCCTTGAATCTCGCTCCGTCTCGATTCGTGTGCACGCCTCGATTTGCGTGTCGTGTTGATTCGTGTGCCATCCCGATATTCGTGATTTCCTCGATCTACGTGCACGTCTCGATTTACGTGCACGTTGTCTCCTGTTCATCTCGATTCTCGTGTGCGTCTCGATATACGTGCACGTCTCGATTTGTGTGTCCGTGTCGGTCCGCGTGCCTCGATTTCCGTACGAGATTCCCTGCGCTATTTGCGGGACCCATACGGTATATCCTCCTGTCATCCTCTGTGATTTCATGCATTATTTTATTATTTAATTCTAATGATTGTTTATTATGTGTTCTGAGGACCTCGATGGACGTGCTAGCTTGGATCCAGATCGCCGAAGACTTGCTTACCTAGCCGAGCCCTCTAGGCAAGTATCCCTTGCTCATCGACGGCTCTTGCCCTCTCTTCTGGATTTTATGGCATTTAATTAATTTGTACTTGTAAATTGTATAACCATGATTAGTGTAGCCTAGTAGTAGAACTGCTATGATGATAACTTTGGATAGCTTGGTCCGATACCGGGATAGACCGTATCGGACAACTCGGATGGGTCATCCACACCTCCGAGGACACGAGCACGACTCACATGTATGGATTGTCCCCATATGCCCCGTGTCCGACTCGCGGTCGGGTAACGGCTTTGGCTAACTGTTTCTATGACTTTGTTTGTGGCTTGGATATGACTGTGGGTCTTGGTGCGCCCTGCGTGGCGATTCTTGCTGCATGTGTTGGTTTGGCGCCCAGTACGCATTGTAGTGCTGCTGGAGGCCGAGACTTAGTGTTCTCGGCTAGGGTTGGTGCCCAGTACGCATCGTAGTGCTACTGGAGGCCGAGACTTAGTGTTCTCGAATTGCGATTCTGCGGCGGGTTGCGCCGAGTGGTTTTAGCCCCAATTCGTAGGGTGCTCCCGTCCAGAATACAAAGGAGACTCTGCCGGATTTTTTCCAGAATTCCCGGTTGGGAATTTGGTTCGAAGGATTGGGCAGTGCCATTCCTTTGGTTTGCGGGACTGAACTCATGCATGTTCTTCTTGGTATAGTATCCCTGATCTCATTGCCTGCTAGGTAGACTCCCGACTAGATTAGTCGCCTAGCGTCTTGATCTGTCCTGTCCGTCGGATTGTGTAAGGAGAGCGGTTCTACTCGGGTGAAGGTCTGCAACCCTGGTCCTTGTTTGGTTTAAGGGTTGTGGATCTGATCCAGAGTGGTTCACGCAATCCTTGCCTTTTCGACGGTATCACCCATTGGACTCTTGACCCGTGACCCTTCTTTTAGATGCTGTTCTTGTTTAGTTTGTTATCCCATTATCTGTCCGCCGGATTGTGTAAGGAGAGCGGTTCTACTCGGGTGAAGGTCTGCAACCCTGGTCCTTGTTTGGTTTAAGGGTTGTGGATCTGATCCAGAGTGGTTCACGCAATCCTTGCCATCTTCCGACGGCGTTGATTAGTGTGGACCCAGGTGTTGGGATTATGATCTGATTCGAGGATTGACTATGAGGGGATATGATATTGAGATATTGATAATGGTAGACTAAGTGGATTCTTAGATAGTGTTGCTAGTTCTTTGGTGATGTTCTAATTTGATCAGATATGTCTTCGAGGACTTTGGATTTTGGATACTGGTGCGAGTGTCTCGCGGAACGAGAAGAATATCGAGGGTATTATTATATAATTTTTACTCGACTTCCCAAACGCCCAAACCTGGTACCTTTGTGTATTCCGGTAGTTAGAGAACCTGGTTTGATTTCTGTGTCTTGGTAGTTGAGGGGCTTGTTTTCGAGTGGCTTGTGATCATTGACTTGGAGGATTCTTGTGAGTCAGAGGGCCTAGCATTGTTAGGGGGATGAGCTTGGTATTTGGTGGTTGTCTTTATTGACGTGATATTCACTCCCTCATGGATGTGAGACACTTGATAGATTGATTTGGTGGATAGACCGACTTGATGATTGGAGCTGTAGGCTCCCATATATGCTAGAGATGTTATTATAGTAGAGGTTCTGGTCTTGTACTTGACCTGATATCCATGCCACGATGTGGGCAGATGACTTCTTGTGACTGACAGAGTTGTCCTTGTCCCAGACCTGACTACCTGTATCCATGCTATAAGTCCAGCTTACCCTGTGAGGTACTGGCCCTGACCTTGCTCTGCGGTGCCCTTTGTCTATTGGCACTTTGAGGTGCTACTTCCATGATTATATGGCATTGCGATGCCATCTTGATATTCTGGCTATATTATATGATTACCTGCACGGGTATCTGGTAGTTG
This sequence comes from Iris pallida, assembly GCA_029216955.1. Taxonomy (NCBI): domain Eukaryota; kingdom Viridiplantae; phylum Streptophyta; class Magnoliopsida; order Asparagales; family Iridaceae; genus Iris; species Iris pallida. The sequence continues at coordinate 1,639,624 of JANAVB010020000.1, forward strand.
GCCTATAGTCTTAGCGTGGTTGGGATTGCTTGCTTGCTTGTTGCATAACACTAAGGATGGATCACAACTGGGACTATAGGTGCCGAGGCTGATTCTTACTTAGCGTTCTCGTACTGAGGTACGACATCTAGTAGGATGAGCATGTGACCACGGTATGTGATTCCGAATAAATGTAGGGTTAATCTAGGCAACAAAAAATGGTAGAAGCATTGGGAGGGAACGGAATCCCGAGATCGTGCATTACCGGCCGCCACAGGCTCGTCCTGGCGCGTCGGGGTTGGCCGCCACGGATATGGCAGTATCCGACTACTATATGTACTCCTGCTTAGCCCGGTGGCCTTCCGAGGGACTGGTGCATACCTGCCTACTATGCGTTATTTGGCCTCGCTAGCCCTTGCGGGATATGGCACGATCTGAGGATTCCTATATTGCATTGTTGGGGTAACCCAACCTCCACCTAGACAGCCGTAGGCATTTGAGTGGCCGCTTATTTATATAATTGTTTGGCTTGTTGCTTGCTAAGCTGGCTGGCACGTAACGCTGTCCCGGTGCAGTAATTCATTCCCTTGTTCTTGTTTGATGTAGGGATGGGTTACTGTTCCGAGGACAGACTACGAGTTCCAGTTGGCAATGCAAGCATTAGTGGATGTTAGGATGACTGTGATGATTGTTGGTTACTTACGTATTAGTTGGATTGCTGCCTTATATTCTGTAATCGTGTGTTGGTACCGCACGATCCGTTACCCTCATTACTGCTGTTCATACGTGTTATTCCTGTTATACATTATATCCTGCTGGTTTTCTTCGCCCGTCCTTGAGCCTTCCTTTCTGGTACTTGCTACGGTTGGCCTGACCAACCCTGGATTGTTCCCAGATTGCCTGTGACCGACCATGTGGATCTTCCAGACTTGACTTGGAGGACGTGCTTCAGTTCCTGACCATGAGGGAACTGAGTGGGAAGGTATTCTTATCTACATTATTTCTTATTGTAGACTCTCTGATTATCATATGAGTATTTCCTGCTTTCCATATGATTATCTCTCTTGTCGTTATTTCATTGATTATTGTCTGTGGATATGAGATCAGATTTAGGCCATAGACTGCTCGCATGCTAGGATACCCAGCAAGATTGACAGCCACGATCGCCGTATGACGTTTTATACCTCGTACGGAGTAGCTGGCCTAGTCCGTCCCAGTATTTCGGTACTGGGGCGTGACAAGGTTTTAGTGGTGGCCCATGCAGGTCTCGTTTTGAGATATTGTTGGGTATCACATGATTGTTGATCTCAGTCCACTATTCCTTGGGATTCTAACTTGCTACACCTGTCCTTCGCTCCCTTGAACTTGTGAATTGGTTCTTATCTCTACCTGGACCTATCTTGCTTGGTCATGTCTTATTTGTGTTATCTACCTCTGATCCTTGTTTGATAGATGTGATCCTATTGTTGGTCATGTCGATCGTTTTATCCGATGAGATGTCATCTTATCTCCATCATTGGGTTACTTGATTATCTGTCTTGGGTTCTGTACTCTCTACCCGGTGTTTCACATTGGTTGATTTCTTGTTATCCCTTTCGGGCGTTGACTTCGTGTTGACTTAGTATCATTATCGCCCTCTTCGAGCGTTGGCTGGATTGCTGCGGGATGAAGATTCCATCTGGACTCTGAGATTGGATATTTTAACATTTGTTGAGTATCCAGTGGATGTTCTTGTATGAATTCAGCTCCTTTGATTCGGGATATTTCCGGACTCATGATTATCTATTTCAGATATTATTTTGTTTATAGATATACTTTCTATACATTACATTTTGATATGGATCCTTGGTTTGGAATATTTTTCTACGGATATGGAGTATTTTCCTAGAAAAGCTATCTTGTGGTTATTATTGAAAATATTTTCGGATGTGTGTTACGATTCACCTGGATTTTGGATTTTGATGGTTTTCTAGGACTCATTATATTGTTAGAGATTTTGTGATTTTAGTGAATTGGATATTTGGGTTATGGATTTGATTCGTTTTGGGTATTTGTCGAGAGTACCGGGTGACCCTAGTATACCTTGACGGCGTGGTAACGAAAGTTGCAGCCGATCGATTATAGTGTCATGGTGAATCTTTTGCAGCCATTCCGGGTGGCATGGCAAGGAATGACCATGACACACATTTTTTGAATATTGGGAAACTACAGTCGTCGGCTCGAGATAGATATCCTGTGATTTATGATTTTAAGCGGATTTTCATGCAGTGGGGCTTTCAGGTTTTCTGATACTGTTTTCGATATTTTGTACTTGTTTTTGATTTATGGAGTTATTTCGTGCATGTGAGATTTTGACTTTTCGGGATTACTTCATTGTTTGGATTTACCTTACGAGTTGATTTATGTAGCCACACACTGTTCTCTTTTACGTTTTCATATTGAGATTTTGTTCTTTTCTAATTTTATTACTTGATTCTTGTAAGGTGGGTAGAGTTTCCATGATACGTATATACTAGTTTTGAAAATCCTATATTACATGATTTCGAAATTTCGAGGACGAAATTTTTGTAAGGTGGGTAGGATGTCATATCCCTATTTTGGTAATAGGTATATGATCGTATTTGGGTTATTTTTAAATTTCGTATTATTTAAATTTTAATTATTTTTCTGGACTTGGGTTGGCCTTGATTGTTTAGACCTGGCACTTGACTTTTGCTTTTATTAAATTGTCATTAATATTATTTTATTAGAGTTATGTGGTTAGCCTTATTAGGTTGTTCCTAGTGTTATAGTGTTATTATCATTATTATTATTATTGATTTTATTACCTAACCTAACTCCTCCCCTTACCTAACCCTAACCCAACCCATGCACTCATCTCTCTCTCTCTCCCCTACACGAACAGCCGCCACCCCCTCCCTCACTCTTCTCTCTCCCCCTCTCCCGATCCCTCACTCTCCTCTCCCCCACTTCTCAGTTCTCTCTCTCTCACTCGCTCTCAGCCCCCTCCCCTTTCCTTTTTCCCTCAGCTCCCTCTCGAGCTCACTCCCTTCCTTCTTCCTCTCGATCTCCCCCTCTCTCTCTCGTCCTCGACCCCGGCCAGCTCCGGCCACCACCGCCACCATCACCCACCAGCACCGCCACCGCCATCAGTCACCACCACTGCCCCCTTTCTCCTCCGGCCCCCTGAGCGCCGCCGGCGCCCTCGTCTCCACCGCCACCGCCCTCATCATCGTCGCCGTCTCCCCCACAGCCGGCCTCCTCCACCGCGACCAGCGCCACCATCATCGTCGTCGTCGCCGTCTCCCTCTCGGTCGGCCTCCTCCAGCGCCACCATCATCGTCGCCGTTCGCCGTCTCCCTCTCGGCCGGCCTCCTCCGTCGCCACCAGCACCACCACCGCTGCTGCTGCTGCCCCTCCGCCGGAGCCCGACCGACCCCGGTGAGCCCCGATCTCCCCCGCCCCTTCCTTTCCTCTTCTCCCCGGTGGCCAGCACCACCGCCGTGTCGTTGCCGCGCCCGGGCCAGCACCGCCTCGAGCGACGGGACGCCCTTGGGCCCCGCGCTGCTCGAGCAGCGAGCCAGCCTTGGGCTGCGTGCTCTTCGGGCCACGTGCCTCGGTGCACGTGTTGCCTCGAGCAGTGCGCTGCTCGGTCCGCGTGTGCCTCGTTCTGCGTATGCTTCGGTTTGCGTGCGCCTTATTGGTTTTCGTGCACCTTCGATTCACGCACTGCCTTGGGCAGCGGGACGCCTCGAGCCCCGCGCTGCCTCGGGCACCGTGCCTCATTGGTTTGCGTGTTGCCTCGTTTATGTGTCTCGGCCTTTGTGCCCATCTCGATTTTCGTGCCGCTCCAATTTGCGTACCCGTACCGATTTGCGTGCCGCCTCGGTTGCGTACCACTTTGATCTCCGTGTCGCACTGGTTTGCGTGTATGCATCGATTTACGTGCCGCATTGGTATGTGTGCCAACTTGGACTTTGTGCTATCTCGATTTGCGTGCACGTACGGATTTACATGCTGCCTTGGTTTGTGTATCACTTTGGACTCCGCACCACATCGATTTGCGTGCATACATCGACTTGTATGCCGCATTGATTTGCGTGCTTCCTTGAATCTCGCTCCGTCTCGATTCGTATGCACGCCTCGATTTGCGTGTCGTGTTGATTCGTGTGCCATCCCGATATTCGTGATTTCCTCGATCTACGTGCACGTCTCGATTTACGTGCACGTTGTCTCCTGTTCATCTCGATTCTCGTGTGCGTCTCGATATACGTGCACGTCTCGATTTGTGTGTCCGTGTCGGTCCGTGTGCCTCGATTTCCGTACGAGATTCCCTACGCTATTTGCGGGACCCATACGGTATATCCTCCTGTCATCCTCTGTGATTTCATGCATTATTTTATTATTTAATTCTAATGATTGTTTATTATGTGTTCTGAGGACCTCGATGGACGTGCTAGCTTGGATCCAGATCGCCGAAGACTTGCTTACCTAGCCGAGCCCTCTAGGCAAGTATCCCTTGCTCATCGACAGCTCTTGCCCTTTCTTCTGGATTTTATGGCATTTAATTAATTTGTACTTGTAAATTGTATAACCATGATTAGTGTAGCCTAGTAGTAGAACTGCTATGATGATAACTTTGGATAGCTTGGTCCGATACCGGGATAGACCGTATCGGACAACTCGGATGGGTCATCCACACCTCCGAGGACACGAGCACGACTCACATGTATGGATTGTCCCCATATGCCCCGTGTCCGACTCGCGGTCGGGTAACGGCTTTGGCTAACTGTTTCTATGACTTTGTTTGTGGCTTGGATATGACTGTGGGTCTTGGTGCGCCCTGCGTGGCGATTCTTGCTGCATGTGTTGGTTTGGCGCCCAGTACGCATTGTAGTGCTGCTGGAGGCCGAGACTTAGTGTTCTCGGCTAGGGTTGGTGCCCAGTACGCATCGTAGTGCTACTGGAGGCCGAGACTTAGTGTTCTCGAATTGCGATTCTGCGGCGGGTTGCGCCGAGTGGTTTTAGCCCCAATTCGTAGGGTGCTCCCGTCCAGAATACAAAGGAGACTCTGCCGGATTTTTTCCAGAATTCCCGGTTGGGAATTTGGTTCGAAGGATTGGGCAGTGCCATTCCTTTGGTTTGCGGGACTGAACTCATGCATGTTCTTCTTGGTATAGTATCCCTGATCTCATTGCCTGCTAGGTAGACTCCCGACTAGATTAGTCGCCTAGCGTCTTGATCTGTCCTGTCCGCCGGATTGTGTAAGGAGAGCGGTTCTACTCGGGTGAAGGTCTGCAACCCTGGTCCTTGTTTGGTTTAAGGGTTGTGGATCTGATCCAGAGTGGTTCACGCAATCCTTGCCTTTTCGACGGTATCACCCATTGGACTCTTGACCCGTGACCCTTCTTTTAGATGCTGTTCTTGTTTAGTTTGTTATCCCATTATCTGTCCGCCGGATTGTGTAAGGAGAGCGGTTCTACTCGGGTGAAGGTCTGCAACCCTGGTCCTTGTTTGGTTTAAGGGTTGTGGATCTGATCCAGAGTGGTTCACGCAATCCTTGCCATCTTCCGACGGCGTTGATTAGTGTTGACCCAGGTGTTGGGATTATGATCTGATTCGAGGATTGACTATGAGGGGATATGATATTGAGATATTGATAATGGTAGACTAAGTGGATTCTTAGATAGTGTTGCTAGTTCTTTGGTGATGTTCTAATTTGATCAGATATGTCTTCGAGGACTTTGGATTTTGGATACTGGTGCGAGTGTCTCACGGAACGAGAAGAATATCGAGGGTATTATTATATAATTTTTACTCGACTTCCCAAACGCCCAAACCTGGTACCTTTGTGTATTCCGGTAATTAGAGAACCTGGTTTGATTTCTGTGTCTTGGTAGTTGAGGGGCTTGTTTTCGAGTGGCTTGTGATCATTGACTTGGAGGATTCTTGTGAGTCAGAGGGCCTAGCATTGTTAGGGGGATGAGCTTGGTATTTGGTGGTTGTCTTTATTGACGTGATATTCATTCCCTCATGGATGTGAGACACTTGATAGATTGATTTGGTGGATAGACCGACTTGATGATTGGAGCTGTAGGCTCCCATATATGCTAGAGATGTTATTATAGTAGAGGTTCTGGTCTTGTACTTGACCTGATATCCATGCCACGATGTGGGCAGATGACTTCTTGTGACTGACAGAGTTGTCCTTGTCCCAGACCTGACTACCTGTATCCATGCTATAAGTCCAGCTTACCCTGTGAGGTACTGGCCCTGACCTTGCTCTGCGGTGCCCTTTGTCTATTGGCACTTTGAGGTGCTACTTCCATGATTATATGGCATTGCGATGCCATCTTGATATTCTGGCTATATTATATGATTACCTGCACGGGTATCTGGTAGTTGGCCTATAGTCTTAGCGTGGTTGGGATTGCTTGCTTGCTTGTTGCATAACACTAAGGATGGATCACAACTGGGACTATAGGTGCCGAGGCTGATTCTTACTTAGCGTTCTCGTACTGAGGTACGACATCTAGTAGGATGAGCATGTGACCACGGTATGTGATTCCGAATAAATGTAGGGTTAATCTAGGCAACAAAAAATGGTAGAAGCATTGGGAGGGAACGGAATCCCGAGATCGTGCATTACCGGTCGCCACAGGCTCGTCCTGGCGCGTCGGGGTTGGCCGCCACGGATATGGCAGTATCCGACTACTATATGTACTCCTGCTTAGCCCGGTGGCCTTCCGAGGGACTGGTGCATACCTGCCTACTATGCGTTATTTGGCCTCGCTAGCCCTTGCGGGATATGGCACGATCTGAGGATTCCTATATTGCATTGTTGGGGTAACCCAACCTCCACCTAGACAGCCGTAGGCATTTGAGTGGCCGCTTATTTATATAATTGTTTGGCTTGTTGCTTGCTAAGCTGGCTGGCACGTAACGCTGTCCCGGTGCAGTAATTCATTCCCTTGTTCTTGTTTGATGTAGGGATGGGTTACTGTTCCGAGGACAGACTACGAGTTCCAGTTGGCAATGCAAGCATTAGTGGATGTTAGGATGACTGTGATGATTGTTGATTACTTACGTATTAGTTGGATTGCTGCCTTATATTCTGTAATCGTGTGTTGGTACCGCACGATCCGTTACCCTCATTACTGCTGTTCATACGTGTTATTCCTGTTATACATTATATCCTGCTGGTTTTCTTCGCCCGTCCTTGAGCCTTCCTTTCTGGTACTTGCTACGGTTGGCCTGACCAACCCTGGATTGTTCCCAGATTGCCTGTGACCGACCATGTGGATCTTCCAGACTTGACTTGGAGGACGTGCTTCAGTTCCTGACCATGAGGGAACTGAGTGGGAAGGTATTCTTATCTACATTATTTCTTATTGTAGACTCTCTGATTATCATATGAGTATTTCCTGCTTTCCATATGATTATCTCTCTTGTCGTTATTTCATTGATTATTGCCTGTGGATATGAGATCAGATTTAGGCCATAGACTGCTCGCATGCTAGGATACCCAGCAAGATTGACAGCCACGATCGCCGTATGACGTTTTATACCTCGTACGGAGTAGCTGGCCTAGTCCGTCCCAGTATTTCGGTACTGGGGCGTGACAAGGTTTTAGTGGTGGCCCATGCAGGTCTCGTTTTGAGATATTGTTGGGTATCACATGATTGTTGATCTCAGTCCACTATTCCTTGGGATTCTAACTTGCTACACCTGTCCTTCGCTCCCTTGAACTTGTGAATTGGTTCTTATCTCTACCTGGACCTATCTTGCTTGGTCATGTCTTATTTGTGTTATCTACCTCTGATCCTTGTTTGATAGATGTGATCCTATTGTTGGTCATGTCGATCGTTTTATCCGATGAGATGTCATCTTATCTCCATCATTGGGTTACTTGATTATCTGTCTTGGGTTCTGTACTCTCTACCGGTGTTTCACATTGGTTGATTTCTTGTTATCCCTTTCGGGCGTTGACTTCGTGTTGACTTAGTATCATTATCGCCCTCTTCGAGCGTTGGCTGGATTGCTGCGGGATGAAGATTCCATCTGGACTCTGAGATTGGATATTTTAACATTTGTTGAGTATCCAGTGGATGTTCTTGTATGAATTCAGCTCCTTTGATTCGGGATATTTCCGGACTCATGATTATCTATTTCAGATATTATTTTGTTTATAGATATACTTTCTATACATTACATTTTGATATGGATCCTTGGTTTGGAATATTTTTCTACGGATATGGAGTATTTTCCTAGAAAAGCTATCTTGTGGTTATTATTGAAAATATTTTCGGATGTGTGTTACGATTCACCTGGATTTTGGATTTTGATGGTTTTCTAGGACTCATTATATTGTTAGAGATTTTGTGATTTTAGTGAATTGGATATTTGGGTTATGGATTTGATTCGTTTTGGGTATTTGTCGAGAGTACCGGGTGACCCTAGTATACCTTGACGGCGTGGTAACGAAAGTTGCAGCCGATCGATTATAGTGTCATGGTGAATCTTTTGCAGCCATTCCGGGTGGCATGGCAAGGAATGACCATGACACACATTTTTTGAATATTGGGAAACTACAGTCGTCGGCTCGAGATAGATATCCTGTGATTTATGATTTTAAGCGGATTTTCATGCAGTGGGGCTTTCAGGTTTTCTGATACTGTTTTCGATATTTTGTACTTGTTTTTGATTTATGGAGTTATTTCGTGCATGTGAGATTTTGACTTTTCGGGATTACTTCATTGTTTGGATTTACCTTACGAGTTGATTTATGTAGCCACACACTGTTCTCTTTTACGTTTTCATATTGAGATTTTGTTCTTTTCTAATTTTATTACTTGATTCTTGTAAGGTGGGTAGAGTTTCCATGATACGTATATACTAGTTTTGAAAATCCTATATTACATGATTTCGAAATTTCGAGGACGAAATTTTTGTAAGGTGGGTAGGATGTCATATCCCTATTTTGGTAATAGGTATATGATCGTATTTGGGTTATTTTTAAATTTCGTATTATTTAAATTTTAATTATTTTTCTGGACTTGGGTTGGCCTTGATTGTTTAGACCTGGCACTTGACTTTTGCTTTTATTAAATTGTCATTAATATTATTTTATTAGAGTTATGTGGTTAGCCTTATTAGGTTGTTCCTAGTGTTATAGTGTTATTATCATTATTATTATTATTGATTTTATTACCTAACCTAACTCCTCCCCTTACCTAACCCTAACCCAACCCATGCACTCATCTCTCTCTCTCTCCCCTACACGAACAGCCGCCACCCCCTCCCTCACTCTTCTCTCTCCCCCTCTCCCGATCCCTCACTCTCCTCTCCCCCACTTCTCAGTTCTCTCTCTCTCACTCGCTCTCAGCCCCCTCCCCTTTCCTTTTTCCCTCAGCTCCCTCTCGAGCTCACTCCCTTCCTTCTTCCTCTCGATCTCCCCCTCTCTCTCTCGTCCTCGACCCCGGCCAGCTCCGGCCACCACCGCCACCATCACCCACCAGCACCGCCACCGCCATCAGTCACCACCACTGCCCCCTTTCTCCTCCGGCCCCCTGAGCGCCGCCGGCGCCCTCGTCTCCACCGCCACCGCCCTCATCATCGTCGCCGTCTCCCCCACAGCCGGCCTCCTCCACCGCGACCAGCGCCACCATCATCGTCGTCGTCGCCGTCTCCCTCTCGGTCGGCCTCCTCCAGCGCCACCATCATCGTCGCCGTTCGCCGTCTCCCTCTCGGCCGGCCTCCTCCGTCGCCACCAGCACCACCACCGCTGCTGCTGCTGCCCCTCCGCCGGAGCCCGACCGACCCCGGTGAGCCCCGATCTCCCCCGCCCCTTCCTTTCCTCTTCTCCCCGGTGGCCAGCACCACCGCCGTGTCGTTGCCGCGCCCGGGCCAGCACCGCCTCGAGCGACGGGACGCCCTTGGGCCCCGCGCTGCTCGAGCAGCGAGCCAGCCTTGGGCTGCGTGCTCTTCGGGCCACGTGCCTCGGTGCACGTGTTGCCTCGAGCAGTGCGCTGCTCGGTCCGCGTGTGCCTCGTTCTGCGTATGCTTCGGTTTGCGTGCGCCTTATTGGTTTTCGTGCACCTTCGATTCACGCACTGCCTTGGGCAGCGGGACGCCTCGAGCCCCGCGCTGCCTCGGGCACCGTGCCTCATTGGTTTGCGTGTTGCCTCGTTTATGTGTCTCGGCCTTTGTGCCCATCTCGATTTTCGTGCCGCTCCAATTTGCGTACCCGTACCGATTTGCGTGCCGCCTCGGTTGCGTACCACTTTGATCTCCGTGTCGCACTGGTTTGCGTGTATGCATCGATTTGTGTGCCGCATTGGTATGTGTGCCAACTTGGACTTTGTGCTATCTCGATTTGCGTGCACGTACGGATTTACGTGCCGCCTTGGTTTGTGTATCACTTTGGACTCCGCACCGCATCGATTTGCGTGCATACATCGACTTGTATGCCGCATTGATTTGCGTGCTTCCTTGAATCTCGCTCCGTCCCGATTCGCGTGCACACCTCGATTTGCGTGTCGCGTTGATTCGTGTGCCATCCCGATATTCGTGATTTCCTCGATCTACGTGCACGTCTCGATTTACGTACACGTTGTCTCCTGTTCATCTCGATTCTCGTGTGCGTCTCGATATACGTGCATGTCTCGATTTGCGTGTCCGTGTCGGTCCGCGTGCCTCGATTTCCGTGCGAGATCCCTGCGCTGTTTGCGGGACCCATACGGTATATCCTCCTGTCATCCTCTGTGATTTCATGCATTATTTTATTATTTAATTCTAATGATTGTTTATTATGTGTTCTGAGGACCTCGATGGACGTGCTAGCTTGGATCCAGATCGCCGAAGACTTGCTTACCTAGCCGAGCCCTCTAGGCAAGTATCCCTTGCTCATCGACGGCTCTTGCCCTCTCTCTTAGATTTTATGGCATTTATTTAATTTGTACTTGTAAATTGTATAACCATGATTAGTGTAGCCTAGTAGTAGAACTGCCATGATGATAACTTAGGATAGCTTGGTCCGATACCGGGATAGACCGTATCGGACAACTCGGATGGGTCATCCACACCTCCGAGGACACGAGCACGACTCACATGTATGGATTGTCCCCATATGCCCCGTGTCCGACTTGCGGTCGGGTAACGGCTTTGGCTAACTGTTTCTATGACTTTGTTTGTGGCTTGGATATGACTGTGGGTCTTGGTGCGCCCTGCGTGGCGATTCTTGCTGCATGTGTTGGTTTGGCGCCCAGTACGCATTGTAGTGCTGCTGGAGGCCGAGACTTAGTGTTCTCGGCTAGGGTTGGTGCCCAGTACGCATCGTAGTGCTACTGGAGGCCGAGACTTAGTGTTCTCGAATTGCGATTCTGCGGCGGGTTGCGCCGAGTGGTTTTAGCCCCAATTCGTAGGGTGCTCCCGTCCAGAATACAAAGGAGACTCTGCCGGATTTTTTCCAGAATTCCCGGTTGGGAATTTGGTTCGAAGGATTGGGCAGTGCCATTCCTTTGGTTTGCGGGACTGAACTCATGCATGTTCTTCTTGGTATAGTATCCCTGATCTCATTGCCTGCTAGGTAGACTCCCGACTAGATTAGTCGCCTAGCGTCTTGATCTGTCCTGTCCGCCGGATTGTGTAAGGAGAGCGGTTCTACTCGGGTGAAGGTCTGCAACCCTGGTCCTTGTTTGGTTTAAGGGTTGTGGATCTGATCCAGAGTGGTTCACGCAATCCTTGTCTTTTCGACGGTATCACCCATTGGACTCTTGACCCGTGACCCTTCTTTTAGATGCTGTTCTTGTTTAGTTTGTTATCCCATTATCTGTCCGCCGGATTGTGTAAGGAGAGCGGTTCTACTCGGGTGAAGGTCTGCAACCCTGGTCCTTGTTTGGTTTAAGGGTTGTGGATCTGATCCAGAGTTGTTCACGCAATCCTTGCTATCTTCCGACGGCGTTGATTAGTGTTGACCCAGGTGTTGGGATTATGATCTGATTCGAGGATTGACTATGAGGGGATATGATATTGAGATAGTGATAATGGTAGACTAAGTGGATTCTTAGATAGTGTTGCTAGTTCTTTGGTGATGTTCTAATTTGATCAGATATGTCTTCGAGGACTTTGGATTTTGGATACTGGTGCGAGTGTCTCGCGGAACGAGGAGAATATCGAAGGTATTATTATATGATTTTTACTCGACTTCCCAAACGCCCAAACCTGGTACCTTTGTGTATTCCGGTAGTTAGAGAACCTGGTTTGATTTATGTGTCTTGGTAGTTGAGGGGCTTGTTTTCTAGTGGCTTGTGATCATTGACTTGGAGGATTCTTGTGAGTCAGAGGGCCTAGCATTGTTAGGGGGATGAGCTTGGTATTTGGTGGTTGTCTTTATTGACGTGATATTCACTCCCTCATGGATGGGAGACACTTGATAGATTGATTTGGTGGATAGACCGACTTGATGATTGGAGCTGTAGGCTCCCATATATGCTAGAGATGTTATTATAGTAAAGGTTCTGGTCTTGTACTTGATCTGATATCCATGCCACGATGTGGGCAGATGACTTCTTGTGACTGACAGAGTTGTTCTTGTCCCAGACCTGACTACCTGTATCCGTGCTATAAGTCCAGCTTACCCTGTGAGGTACTGGCCCTGACCTTGCTCTGCGGTGCCCTTTGTCTATTGGCACTTTGAGGTGCTACTTCCATGATTATATGGCATTGCGATGCCATCTTGATATTCTGGCTATATTATATGATTACCTGCACGGGTATCTGGTAGTTGGCCTATAGTCTTAGCGTGGTTGGGATTGCTTGCTTGCTTGTTGCATAACACTAAGGATGGATCACAACTGGGACTATAGGTGCCGAGGCTGATTCTTACTTAGCGTTCTCGTACTGAGGTACGACATCTAGTAGGATGAGCATGTGACCACGGTATGTGATTCCGAATAAATGTAGGGTTAATCTAGGCAACAAAAAATGGTACAAGCATTGGGAGGGAACGGAATCCCGAGATCGTGCATTACCGGCCGCCACAGGCTCGTCCTGGCGCGTCGGGGTTGGCCGCCACGGATATGGCAGTATCCGACTACTATATGTACTCCTGCTTAGCCCGGTGGCCTTCCGAGGGACTGGTGCATACCTGCCTACTATGCGTTATTTGGCCTCGCTAGCCCTTGCGGGATATGGCACGATCTGAGGATTCCTATATTGCATTGTTGGGGTAACCCAACCTCCACCTAGACAGCCGTAGGCATTTGAGTGGCCGCTTATTTATATAATTGTTTGGCTTGTTGCTTGCTAAGCTGGCTGGCACGTAACGATGTCCCGGTGCAGTAATTCATTCCCTTGTTCTTGTTTGATGTAGGGATGGGTTACTGTTCCGAGGACAGACTACGAGTTCCAGTTGGCAATGCAAGCATTAGTGGATGTTAGGATGACTGTGATGATTGTTGGTTACTTACGTATTAGTTGGATTGCTGCCTTATATTCTGTAATCGTGCGTTGGTACCGCACGATCCGTTACCCTCATTACTGCTGTTCATACGTGTTATTCCTGTTATACATTATATCCTGCTGGTTTTCTTCGCCCGTCCTTGAGCCTTCCTTTCTGGTCCTTGAGCCTTCCTTTCTGGTACTTGCTACGGTTGGCCTGACCAATCCTGGATTGTTCCCAGATTGCCTGTGACCGACCATGTGGATCTTCCAGACTTGACTTGGAGGACGTGCTTCAGTTCCTGACCATGAGGGAACTGAGTGGGAAGGTATTCTTATCTACATTATTTCTTATTGTAGACTCTCTGATTATCATATGAGTATTTCCTGCTTTCCATATGATTATCTCTCTTGTCATTATTTCATTGATTATTGCCTGTGGATATGAGATCAGATTTAGGCCATAGACTGCTCGCATGCTAGGATACCCAGCAAGATTGACAGCCACGATCGCCGTATGACGTTTTATACCTCGTACGGAGTAGCTGGCCTAGTCCGTCCCAGTATTTCGGTACTGGGGCGTGACAACCATACTTAACATCCGAGACTACTCAGACAAGTTCCTTATCCAGGCACAATATTTCAAATATTCATGCAAAAGGTCTAACTTAGAGCCAACCATACTAAGAGTTCACAATGATCGATGTGTAATTCTATTTCTTTCTGAATCCAATAATGTTTTTCACCGAGGCAATTCGTATTTTCTAAAAGATACAATCCAAAGGTCACTCATATCAATTACCGAGCCAATGGTACCATTCTATGCAACGTTCCATCTAAATCTAGCTACCCGATTTCGATATTGATCCAACATTCCCGTCATGAGCAGTTAGTTCCATCCTAAGGGACATTTTACTCCTCGATACATACGACTCAAGTCTTACCCCACGATTACAGTCCCCACTTAAGGTCGACATATAGCTTCACAAGGGTCAAATATCTCTCAGGCACAAGTTGAAGCATATACTTCTTAGGTCATACTCATTACCACCATCTCTCGTTCAATACCACAAGGTCATCCTATGGGTTGCCAACAACACCTATTATTTGGTCAAGTCCTTAAGGTTAGCTATACCAACAGCTAAACCTAATCATTCTGGTGATTCCCTAGAGTGGACGGCTACTAGGGACCAAACTAACTTCTTATTCTTAGGGGAAAACAACCAGCCAACAGTTCGAGACAACTCTACCCAAACCTATGGGTATCAACTCAGTCTGAGCTACTAATCGTTATTGTCGACTATGCCGACAATTGGTTATGTAGCCTACATTCGTTAGGGTCAAGTCTATTTATTCAGGGTCATCCTCAAGGAACTAATTTCCACAGAGGCTCAACCTAGACTTACCCAACAATCGACTAAGATAGATCTAGCAACATTACTGTCAAATATCCGATTCGACATAAAATTTTCAGCAATTTAATAATCCATCAAGTAAATTCCAACCGATTTGATTTCTATTCCAATTCTTCGTAGCCACACGGTCTATATACCGCGACTAACTATTCAAGGGCCATCGATTTCGATAGTCTCAACAGAACTATGGAATCAAACTATTCGGTCTGTATGACAAAGTCATACTACTAAGTCATAAGCTAGCAATCTATATCCCAATCGACAGCCGTCTATACCGTCATACCATCTACCGACATTATCCAACACATTTCGTGGTTCTCAATTCCATTCGTTTCCTAGCCATCAATTCTCATACGGACCAAAAATCTCATACCGTAAGGGTCGAGTAATTCATTCCATTCAATTCGACAATTCATGTATCAATTAACCATTCTCTATGCCACACTAATATTCAGGGTCACTATTTGTTACTTTTTTTAGTACAATTCAATTTCTTTCGCGTCATGCACACATGCAACGACTATCCACTCTGTGAAACACATTCCCGTACTTATGATCCTCTCCTTCAGGTGGTCAAGATGGATTAGCATCTATCGCACCTTAGGGTTATAGAACATGTTTCCAATGTTCCTTCGGGTCACCGACAATATTTCTAAAATTTTCAATTAGCAACTAACTGCAATAGCCACACAGGATCCCATCCAACTAATAGCAACTATCGTTCAATGTTCTAAGCCATAACGTTCTCTTACCAGTTCCATTTACTCATAGCATACTAACCGTCTTACTAGTCTGAGTCATCACTCGACTGAACAATTTCTAATCAAGCCACCGGTTACATTTTTCAACAATCTCGCTACCCAGCATAACATCACCGTCAAGGAACACTCGAGTCAACTAGCAACAAAGCATGACTCTCCGCTAAGTCTTAACACTACCCAATATTCATAGATAGACTCAATGCTATCCCAAGGAGAGGGTTACGATACATCTCATTCTAAAGCGATAGAGGCAATATACCACTCATAAATGAAGCCATCCTTAAACATTACCAATCTCAAGTTTATTCCAGACAGTCATGATCTAAATCGACCATAACACAAAGCCAACATCTCAGGGTCTCAATATCTCAAGGCTACTACACATGAGTCAACTCATCAATTCTGTTGAACTCATCCATCAATTGTCCCATTCACAATTCTGTTCCAATGCCACATGCAATTTCTCAATGCCTTACCGCATACATAGCCACAATTCTTTATTCCCACATTCTGAATATCATTCACAAACAACATAGAATGGCGTCGAGTCATTATTGGGTTATTAGTATCCAAATGACATCGAGTCAAGGTGGAGATCGTTAGATATGACTCGTGTTCATATGGATCACCGACTAAAGAATCAGAAAAGCTCGAGAGGAGTTGAAACTAGCAAAAATAGAATATTAACCTGAAGACATGAAGTCGGTACACCGCTGACATGCTTAAAAGTGTTGAAATCGTCATGCAACTTTTGTGATTAAAATTTTGATAGAACAATATACACTGCCGGCATATCTGTAGATTGAGGCTACTTCAATTTAGGGCGTGATTCGGGTTTAAAGACTATTTCTTTGATCCAGATTACGGAGGGTTTTAATATCATCTAGTTTGCTGTGTTAGTGGATGGTCGCTTGAGGCCACATGATTGATAAGAGCTAGGATTTCTATAATTTTGTAAAAGACCTTTGAAGGAGTCTCTGAGAGAGCGTAGAAGAGAGTATGTCGCTCTTGACCGAACCACATAATTATTTTGTAATTTTTGAAGTATAGAGTTACTAGTGTGGTGCGCGTAGGGCTGGCAATTTTGCCCTAGTACCCTCTACCCTAGCCGGGTACCCTGTACCCTCAGGTGCCCACGGGTACCCTATACCCTAGGAGGGCAAGCCCTACCCTTACCCTCTTGGAATTAGGGTAGGGTAAGGGTTTTATTCTGTTACCCTAGTGCAATTATCCGGGTACCCGCCCTACCCTCTACCATGTAACCCTACCCTGAACCCTACCCTACCCTGAATCACTACCCTACCCACTATCCTGTAAATCTGTGCTTTGTAATTTTGTATAGTCTCACGCTCCCACTATAGTTACTACTCCATACTTGTATAGTCCCACACTCCCTCTGCCCTGTAACCCTACCCTACCCTACCCTGAATTACTACTACATATTTGTAGTTTTTTTTAATTAGTTAGTACTTAGGATTAGGAGAACTACATAGTGCTTGATCCTAAGGAATCAGGTTTTGCCCCCTCCTTGGGTATGTAGGCAGCCCAGGTTCCACTATATAACTGGGTTCAGCGCCTTTAGTAAAAAAAAAAATATTCCCCCTGTTATTTCTTGTTGAGTTGTTATAATTTTTGAATGTTGTAAAAATCTTAAGTATCAAGGTGTTTACTAGCAAAAAAAATGATTTTCAAAGTTAAAAAAACTAAAATGGCAAGGGTAATACCCTTACCCTCCCTACCCTGACCCTCAGCTACCCTGTGAGGGTAAAGAGCAAGGACGGGTAATGGGTATTGGTTTTTTGGAAGAAGGCTACCCTACCCTACCCTCATGACTCCCCTAGGATATCAAAAAAATGTCAATACCCTACCCTGCCCTGTCCTCTTCCTGCCCTTACCCTACCCTACCCTACCCTACCCATCGCCACCCCTAGGTGCGCGGTTGTAAAGATTTCTTTCATTGTCCCGTGGGATATGTCGTCCTTGACCGAATCACATAAGTCTCTCGTGTGTTTTTTTTTATTCGACTTTATGCTTTGTTATTCGTCTTGTCATTATTAAAGGTATTGTCGTATCCTCGCTTTCACGTGTTACACAACAATAAAGGTTTAGAACTTTTGCTTGAGAGGGCTAATGAAGCCCCATAGTCATATAAGTCCTCCTATTATGACCGTCCGTGGCCAGTCCGTCCGTCACGTGGCGTCGTCCCATTGGTAGGTCAACCGGTGTGGAACCCATGCATATAGGGGGAGGCCAATGGATTCGGCTACGTGGCAGACGAACTGGCCCGCAGGCGGTCAAAATACCTTTTCCATATTCATATTGCATAAGATAAGTATGTTACAGTCTACCATTCCACTCTATATTGCTACATCAACATCTTTCATCCCTTTCCAAGGATAGGAATATCCAAAATCCCCATACTCTCCAAACCTGTTGGAAGAAAGGAAAAATAAAGGGGGAACTTTTAAGCAAAGAGAATAATAATTCTTGAACATAGAACATTTAGAGGACAAGCAATTACAAGTGGAAAAAAAGGGATAACTTTCATTCATCTAACACTTTTCCACTTGGGCTGCTTCTTCAAGTTCTTTCTCAAGATTCATATCCAATCCATTGTCATCTTTGTGATACCCCAAGGTGCTTGGAAGCATCCAATTGAAGTGATCCCTAGCATGTTCCTTTCTTTTTCGGACAAATTGCGTTAATTATTCTTATATTTTACATTTATTACAAAAACTATTGCTACTTTGAAACTAACTACACGAACCATCTCTATAGTTTATATTTTCTATATAAACTTATAACACTACGACCCCTCTATTTTATAAAATTTATAAAGAAGAGAGGTGGTCAGTGTAATTATTTTCGGAATACGTGTAGTTCTTGTAATATTCATGAAACATAGGGGTGTCACTGTATTTTTTTTTCTTTTTCTTTTTTCTCTCCATTTGCATTTTCAACTTTTGTGCATAGTCCGTAACATTATATTTTTAATTGTTTTGCCGTTCCCCTCTAGTTTAAGTGATTGAGATGAAAAGCATTCGTCCCATCTATCTGGATTCGAATCAGAAAGAACATGTTATTCCTTCTTATTTAATAAATGATGGAAGTGGAACAATAATGGGAAAATATAGTTAATTTGACTGAAACCCTCACTCACCCAAGTATTCACTTTCCCACTCTAATGGTGTGTTTGGTACGAGAAAAAAGTTGGAGGAAAGAAAATGGAGGGAAAAGGGGAAGAAATGATATATTTTTTCTCGTTTGGTATTAGAAGAAAAAGTGGATGGAAGGAAAAGTGAAGGGATTAATTTTTCCTTGTAACCTAAGAAAATCAATCGGTCCAAAAGTGGAAGAAAACGTGGATGCTTATCTTAATTTACAATTATACCATATAAGAATTATACTATTTTAAAGTAGTTCAATAAAGTTAAATGGTAATATTGTTCGTTGAAGATATATTGGTAAACCTTATATTTTTATTCTTATTTTTTTTACTTTTCTTTCCATACCAAGCAAAGAAAAGAATATAACTTCTATTTACCTTCCATCCTATCAAACACAAAGGAAGCAAATAGTCTTTCCTTTCTACGTGGATGGAAAGTGTATCTTTTGGTTTTTTTCTTTCTTCCACTTTTCCATCATTCCTTCCAAACACAACCTGGAGGATTAACTTTTCATTCCAATTTTCTTTGCTTTTCCAAAAATCTGAAACAAAAATGGATGAAAATTGTAATTTTTCAAAGGAATG
This sequence comes from Iris pallida, assembly GCA_029216955.1. Classification (NCBI taxonomy): domain Eukaryota; kingdom Viridiplantae; phylum Streptophyta; class Magnoliopsida; order Asparagales; family Iridaceae; genus Iris; species Iris pallida. The sequence goes on from JANAVB010020000.1 coordinate 1,658,970, forward strand.
AAAATAACAAAAAATTGATTTTCTTTTCTTCAAGCATTGGACAAAATCTAAAAGGAGGTTTTTCTTTTAGTTTAAAAGGTTGTAATTGTTGTTACTTTGTTTTTTAGCTAGACCTAAGAAAATAAGTTTGATCTATACGAAAAAATTATAAAGTAAAATATGTAGTCTCTTTGTAGAAAGTGTACATGTTTCAGGTTTTAAAAAAGTATCATTCAATTATCATCTCTGTAGTTACTTAACGGATGGATGAGACAGTCTAGACAAAATTTACTGAACGTTATGAAAAATTTCTTTTAGCCCAGCAGCTGTTTGTTAGCAATTCCGCAAGGAAAAATCCGGGACGACAAAAGTACGAATATAAATCGGCTCAACAAATAAAATATGTTAAATTTTTTGGTTAAATATTTAAAAAATAGAAATATTGAGGTTAAAAGCTTCACATTTTTAAATATGTTGTCAAATTTGATTAATTAAACAGAATCAGCCTAGCAAATAAATATATGTTAAAATTTTTGGTTAAATATTTGAAAAATAGAAATATTGAGGTTAGAAGCTTCACATTCTTAAATATATTGTCAAATTTGATTAATTAAACATATTTTTACCATATTTTTTGTGCAATTTTTTAAATAGTTTATACCGAACACATTTAAAACTAAAATTTACGTGCTAATTCGAATCTTTCAAAAGTATGCAATTATTGTATGTTTCTGAAAGATAAGAGAAAAATGTGTGTATAATAAAAACTCGGGTGATTTTTTTGTTGAGATGTCCGGTGATACGTACTGGACTTTGTGCACACTGCATTTCATGCCTGTTGGGCCTAGTGTCGATCCACTGATCTTTCGTCACCCAGACACGATTTTATACTTTTTTTTCGGTAACCACAAGAGCCACTTGAGTTCGGTATTCGGGTGATTGCTAACTAAGGTAACTCCAGCATCTTGTATGCTAATTACTTCCTTTTCCGTCTTCAAAAAAAAATCGACATGGTAGTGACTAGGGCTGGCGATGGGTAGGGTAGGGTAAGGGCAGGAAGAGGGCAGGGTAGGGTATCGACCTTTTTTTGATACCCTAGGGGAGTCATGAGGGTAGGGTAGGGTAGCCCTCTTCCAAAAAATCAATACCCATTACCCGTCCTTGCCCTTTACCCTCACAGGGTAGCTGAGGGCCAGGGTAGGGAGGGTAAGGGTATTACCCTTGCCATTTCATTTTTTTAACTTTGAAAATCAATTTTTTTGCTACTAAATAGGGGGGGGGGGGGGGGAATATTTTTTTCTTTCCATTTCATTTTTTTCAGATTTTGACAGCATTCAAAAATTATAACAACTTAACAAGAAATAATAGGGAGAATATTTTTTTTTACTAAAGGCACTGAACCCAGTTATATAGTAGAACCTGGACTGCCTACACACCCAAGGAGGGGCTAGACCTGACTCCTTAGGATCAAGCACCATGTAGTTCTCCTAATCCTAAGTACTAATTACAAAAAAACTACAAGTAGTAGTAATACTATGGCAGTGGGACTATACAAAATTACAAAGCACAGATTTACAGGAGGGGGCTAGAGCCTAGACGGCTAGTGGTAGGGTTAGGGTTAACGGGTAGTGGGTAGGGTAGTGATTCAGGGTAGGGTAGGGTTCAGGGTAGGGTTACAGGGCAGAGGGTAGGGCGGGTACCCGGGTAATTGCACTAGGGTAACAGAATAAAACCCTTACCCTACCCTAATTCCAAGAGGGTAAGGGTAGGGCATGCCCTCAAAGGGTAGAGGGTACCCGTGGGCACCTGAGGGTGCAGGGTACCCGGCTAGGGTAGAGGGTATGAGGGCAAAATCGCCACCCCTAGTAGTGACCGTAACTTAAGATTGGTAGCTTAAAATAAAAGAGAGAATACATCTAACAATGACTATACGAAGTACCCTTGCACATTTGATCCATTCCTAACAATAACACAAAAACTCACGTCGTCAAATATTTCATTTAAGGGTTATTTACTAATATGATCTCAAATAACAGTTGATATTAAAATTTGAGTCTCCAAATTGTCCCAATGTTACGTGAACAGTAATTTTGAGATCCAAACACAACATTGGATAATTTGGAAATCCAAATACTAACGTTGTACAATTTGGAGACCCAAACGCTAATATCAACTATTAGGTCTACTAAATATCCTTCTTTTTTAACTTTGGAAATTGTGTTATATACCATGTCTAAATAGGTACTTCCTATGTGGGCACTAGGGGTGCGACTCGAACAGGCTAAAACCGAGTCCGATCGGGTTAACTCGTTAATGGGTTGGGTTATGGTTGAAGATACTCGGATTCGGGCTTGGGCTCGTGTTAAAATATTCGAATCCGGTAAAAAAATCAGATTGAATTCGGTTTAGCCAAAGAATCCAAAACCCTACGATCTTCAGATGAACCCAAAATCCGACAATCATCAGATTGGACTCGGGCTGATCTCAAATTCGATCCAACCCGTCGGAGTTGCACCCCTAGTGGGCATTGAGGTAGTCGGCACGTTTTGTGTTGTTGACTGTTACTACTTCCGTTTCCAATCCGTAACCTTGGATATCAAATTCATCAGTGATAGAACCATTAAAAATGTGATCAATCTCATTAACACATCATCAGAACATGGAGCGATATACATGTTCATAGCAACAAAAAAAAATTGAGAAGTTTGAGGCTTGTGAAATACTCCAATGTTCCCAAGTAAGGTGTGCTCGTAGCCTTATACATTATCCTAGGGGGCGTTTGGTTCAAAATTTTGAGGCTTGGGAATGAGATTTGAATTCCTTATCCATGTTTGGTATATTTAGAATTGGGAATGAGGAGGGAATAGGAGGGGGTTAGGTGGAAAAACTATTCCCATGGATGTGGAAAAGCTATTTCCAAGCTCCCCCTTGGGAATAGATTTGCTTTCCTAGGAATGATATTTGACTATTTTGTTTGGACGGTTATACCCTCGCTTTATTTTCAAATTTTTAACTCTCATCCCAAACATGTGAATCATCAGAAAGGGTATTAAAGTAAAACCAAATAAATTAAGATTCCTATCCATGTGTGAACCAAACATGAAAATATTTTTTTTTTACAATTTTGAACTACCTATTCCCAACCTAACCAAACATGGGTATGGGAATGTTGAATTCCTTTCCCATGGAAAATGAATTGAAAACCTATTCCTCGAAATACAAAAACTTGATCCAAACGAGCCCTCAATGTAGATAGGTGGGTAATCAATGAGATACGCAAACATATTTTAGAGCCCATTCCTTCGGTCGTACGTCTCCGGACGTGGCACGGCCTCCGGAACCACGATAGTCTCAGGTGGCGTGGCGACGAGATTGATGGGGGACTCGAGCGTCCTGGTGACCAGTCCGTTGTGGAGGGGGAGGAGAAGAGGATAGGATGTTGAGGCCCAATTACTAATATTGGATAATTTGGAGACCCAAAGGGATGGAGGAGGAGGATGAGAAGTTTAGGGCTTTGCTCTTCTAGCCATAAGATCTTTGATTTGGATTTTTTTTTTTTACGTTGCTATTTTCGGTGAGAGAGAGAATTTTGTTTAATATAGAAATTTGAGTATGTGAGTAAATGATCTTATTATCTATACATAATTATATTTCTGGCTGAGAAAGTATATCATCAAAAAAATAATAATGACAGTGATATTTGAATTATATAATAGCATAAAATATAGCTAGGCAAAAGAGAAATTAGATATGGAACAATTGTTCGCGGAAGAGAAAGGTATCACATAAAAATCGTAGAAAAGTTGAACAATTAAGAGATGTATTGGACCGTGGAATAATGAGAATGGAAATCAAGATCTTTGTCTAAACACATGTTGGGAGGGGAAGGGAAGGGAAGGGATCGAAGAACATATTGTGGGTGTGAATCTACTAAGGGACAACCATATAATACATTTTTTGAGATTTGAGAACATCAAGGATCATAAATAGGGCTGCCGAGCCAAGTTTTTGTATAAATTTTTTATTTTGAAGCTTGAGCTTTGCTCGATATTAAGCTTGAGCTTCGCTTGGTTTGAGCTCGAGCTCGACTTGATAAGGAAGTTTGATTCAAGCTTGATAAATAAGTTCGATAAGCTTGAGATCAAGCTTGTCCGTCAACTTTATTTCAAGCTCATTAAGCTTGATTTCAAGCTTAACGAGCTTGATTTCAAGCTATTTAGGTTGAATTCAAATATACGAAATATTAACAATTTAATTATAAAAATTTAATAAGAAAAAGTTTCTTAAAATATTAACAATATATATATGCCAATGAGCATGTAGCCTAGTGGTTAGGCTCATTGGCACACGGCTTCCGAGCCAAAGCCGGTTGAGTGCAAAAAATCCCTCGTTAAATATACGCCTTTTGCGTAGAAGGACCTTTTAGAATTTTTTGGCAGTTTGTCCCTCCTTAGATTACAAATCCGCTCGATTAGGCCCCTCAAGTATTTTTTTTATACCTAAAATGTCCCTGCTCCCTCTAACCCACCCCCCCGGCTGCGGCGGCGCCGACGAGCCACCCCCCGACACGCCCCCCACGACCCCCCACCCCCCTCCTCCTCCCTCGCCGGCGATCCCCCCCCCTCCGAGCCCCCCCCCCGCTCCTCCTCGTCGGCGAGTGCCCCCCCGACCTCGCCTGCCCGACCCCCCACCCCCCTTCTCCTCCCTCGCCGTCGAGGAGCGGGGGAAGCTCGGGGGGGGGGGGGGGGGGGCGATCCACCACCCCCCCGAGCCCCCCCAGCTCCTCCTCGCTGGCGAGCGCCCCCCCCGACCCCCCCTATCCGACCCCCCACCCCCTCCTCCTCCCTCGCCGGCGATCCCCCCCCCCCCCCCCCCCCCCCCCCGAGCCCCCCCTCTCCTCCTCCTCGCCGGCTATCGCAGTCCCAACAACCGAGGAAGGAGGGGGGAGGGATAAAATTGTCATTTGGGGGCTAAATGAGCATATTTTATACTTTCTGGATTGTTAAGAGCTTGGGGTCTTTTAATGCAGAAAGCGAAAATCTAACGAGGGATTTTTTTGCACTTTACTATATATATATATATATATATATATATATATATATATATATATATATATATATATATATATATATATATATATATATATATATATAAAGAACAAACGAGCTTCTAAATAAGCTCCTAAACGAGCTTCTAAACGAGCCAGCTCGCGAGCTCAATCGAGCCGAGTGCTTCTAAGCTTGAGCTTGGCTCCTTTATTAAACGAGCTCAGAAATAAAGCTTGAGCTTGTTGGAGTGGGTGGGGTTCCCAACCTATGTGGAGAAGGCCCCAGAGTGCGACGAGCGCCGTTCGTGTGTCGAAGAAGCTCGGAAAGTAGGCGACGTGGAGTCGCTGCTGCTGTTGCTGCCCAGAGGGAGGTTCTGGAATAGGGGATCCGAGTTCGGGCCGAACTCGGTCCCATGGCGAGTTCGGGCCGAACTCGGTTTGGCCACTCCAGCATTGTGGCGTGAGGTTCTGGATGCTCGACACAGAGTTCTGGCCGAACTCTGTGTCGTCGGGGCTGAAGCGGGATTTCGGGTAAGTTTTCACCACTGGATCTAATCTAACGGTCCAGGTTTGTTGCGGGATTGGGGAGTTAAGTTGGGATTTTCAAACCCTAATCCCATAACGCAAGAGAACACAAGTTTGAGAGAGAAGGAGGCAAGAGTGCCATTGCAACTTCGGAGAAGAAGACGGAGGATTGCAGGTCGCTATTCGAAGGAGATCGTGTTCGGGTAATCTCTACTCGTCGTTCTCGCTCTTCGTAGCCTTGTAATCATTGCTCTTATCTCTGAGTGTTGTGGGGATCCGATTTGGATCGGGAGGAGTTTGTAGAGGGTGTAATTCTTCTATTCCATTAGTGGAGGCTTCTCAGGGTTGGACTCCGATCGTCCCGTGGTTTTTTTCCCGCAAGGGTTTTCCACGTCAAAAATTCTCTGTGTCTACATGGATTGTTTTGTGTGCTTGTTTTTGGGTTCGTACGTTGTATTGCTCGGTCCTCTCGCAGGTACTCTCCGGTTTGGGGAAAGGTTTCCGCGCTTCTTTCCCAACAGAGTGGTATCAGAGCTTTGGGTTCAAAGGGTGTCAGAAGTTGACAGAGAAACCAGAGAGGAGAGATGGACGCGAAGCCGGTGCGCATGGTGAATCTTAATGGCACAAACTATCACTATTGGCGGAGCAAGATGAAGGATTTGCTATTTGTCAAGAAGCTGCATCTACCCGTGTTTGCATCCGAGAGGCCCAGTGATAAATACGAGGAGGACTGGACGTTCGAGCACATACAGGTGTGTGGATACATACGGCAGTTTGTTGATGAGAACGTGTACAACCACGTTGCCAATATTGAGCACGCGAAGACGTTGTGGGATAAGCTGGAATCCTTGTATGCGAAGAAGACCAGGGTAAACAAGTTGTTCCTGATCCGAACGATGATGGGTCTGCGATACAAGGATGGGGCGTCTATTTCAGATCACTTGAGTGAGTTCCAGGGCGTGGTTGACCAGCTATCTTCTATGGGAGTCAAGTTCGACGATGAAGTTCAGGGACTGTGACTGCTGTGTACATTGCCAGACTCGTGGGAGACCGTACGAGTATCTATGATCGCTTCTGCTCCAGAGGGCGTGGTCAGTCTGGAGGTTGCCAAGAGCGGGGTATTGAATGAAGAGATGCGGAGACGTTCTCAGGGCACTTCATCCACATCCTACCACTCAGAGGCATTGGTTTCAGAGAGCCGCGGAAGGGGCAAAAGCAGGGGTCCAGGTGGTGGCAGAGACAAGAGCAGGGAGAAGTCCAAGGGTCGTTACGAGGACTCAGAGTGTTACCATTGCGGTAAGAAGGGCCATATCAAGCGGAACTGTTTCGCTTGGAAGAGAGAGAAGAAGGGCGACAAGGGGAAGCAAGAAGAGAACACTACAGCGGCGGCCTCGACGCATGGAGGCGATGTGATCGTCGTAGGTGATGAGGTCATTACTAACCTCGCTTGCGATGACAATTCTTGGCTGGTGGACTCAGGGGCTTCAGCACATGTATCTCACAACAGGGCACTGTTTGCCACTTACACGACAGGCGACTGTGGCGTGTTGAAGATGGGCAACGAAGATGTGTCGAAGGCGGTTGCCGTTGGAGATGTGCATTTAAGAACGAAGACGGGTGCGGTTCTTGTTCTCAAGGATGTTCGTCATGTCCCTGATATCCGTTTCAACCTGGTGTCGGTTGGAAGGTTGGATGATGAGGGATTCTTTAGTCTCTTCGGGAACAGTCAGTGGAAGCTTTCCAGAGGTTCGATGGTGATTGCCAGAGGAAGCAAGAAGTCCGGTCTCTGTTATATGGAGGGGAGCGCATAGGGGACACAGGAGGTGAACGCAGTCAGTGATGCGTCTACCGAGTTGTGCCACAGGCGGCTCGGCCATATCAGCGAGAAGGGGATGAGATACTTGGTGAACAGGAAGGTGATTCCGGGGCTCAAGTCTACAAAGTTGGAGAAGTGCACGCACTGTTTAGCTGGGAAGCAAAATAGGGTATCTTTTCAAAGTCACCCAAGTTCGAGGAAGCCGGCGTTGCTCGAGTTGATTCACTCGGATGTCTGCGGTCCTATGAAGGTAAAATCTCTTGGTGGTGCTTCTTACTTTGTGACTTTTATTGATGACTGTTCCAGGAAGGTTTGGGTCTATGCCTTAAAGACCAAGGATCAGGTGCTGCCTACTTTCAAGGAGTTTCAGGCCTCTGTTGAAAGGGAGACGGGCAAGAAGTTGTTGTGTGTTCGGTCCGACAATGGCGGTGAATACATCGGTCCCTTTGATGCATATTGCAGCGAGCAAGGGATACGACACCAGAAGACTCCGCCAAAGACACCTCAGCTCAATGGTGTAGCGGAGCGCATGAACAGGACACTGATGGAGAGGGTGCGGTGTTTACTGTCAGAAGCAAACTTGCCGGGCAGTTATTGGGGTGAGGCTCTTCTCACAGCTGCTTATATTATTAATTTGTCTCCTAGTGCTCCTTTGTAGGATGATGTGCCTGACAAAATATGGTACGGCAAAGAGCCGTCATACAGTCACCTGCGAGCGTTTGGTTGTAAAGCCTTCGTGCATGTACCGAAGGACGAAAGGACTAAACTTGAGCTGAAGACGAGGCGATGCGTCTTTGTCGGCTACGGTCGGGATGAGTTTGGCTATAGACTCTACGACCCAGTGGAAGGAAAGCTCTACAGAAGCAGGGACGTGGTGTTCGTCGAGGATCAGACCAAGACCAACACTCAGGATTCCGAGACGCCTTCTGAGGCTGAGGAATTGCCTGAGTTAGAGTAATTTTGCTTCGAGCAGTTTCCAGAGGACATCGCAGAGGATCCAGTTATGGGGGAGCCGGTACATGGAGTTGCTCCCAACCTTGATCATCAGCCTGCTGATGGTGGTCAGGGCGTTCTTCAGGAGGATGAGCATGCCGGAGAGGCAGTTCCTGAAGAAGAGGAGGCTGTTGGTATACAGCCAGCACCAGTGGTTCCTTTGAGAAGGAGTGACAGGGATCGTCGACCATCTACGAGATACTCACCGGATGAGTATGTGCTATTGACTGACGGGGGAGAGCCCGAAAGTTTCGCAGAGGCTATGGAAGACGAACACAGGCAGGAGTAGATGGTGGCTATGTAGGAGGAGATGAGTTCCTTGCACACCAATTCCACTTATGATCTGGTGCGGTTGCCAAAGGGCAAGAAGGCTTTGAAGAATCGATGGATGTTCAGAGTGAAGCAGACGGATGATGCTACTCGCCCTCGATACAAAGCGAGGCTGGTAGTCAAGGTCTACGGTCAGCGGAAAGGCATGGATTATGATGAGATCTTTTCGCCTGTCGTCAAGCATTCGTCTATTCGGGTGGTGCTAGCATTAGCAGCCAGTCTCGACTTGGAGGTCGAGCAGATGGACGTGAAGACGGCATTCCTCCACGGTGATCTTGAGGAGGAGTTGTACATGGAGCAGCCGGAGGGATTCTGTGAGAAGGGCAAGTCACATTTGGTCTGCCGGTTGAGGAAGAGCTTGTATGGTCTGAAGCAGGCTCCGAGGCAGTGGTACAGGAAGTTCGAGTCGTTTATGGGGGAGCATGGTTATGCACGGACGACGTCGGACCATTGTGCATTTGTGAGATATTTTGCCGATGATGATTTCATCATTTTATTGCTCTATGTAGATGATATGCTATTAGTGGGTCGGAATGCCACTAGGATAGCGGAGTTGAAGCGCCAACTGGGCGCGACCTTCTCTATGAAGGATTTGGGCGCAGCGAAGACTATTCTTGGGATGGAGATCAGCCGAGAGAGAGAGTCCAAGATGCTACACTTGTCCCAAACGAAGTACATTCACCGGGTACTTCAGCGTTTCGGGATGGACGGGTCGAAGAAAGTGAGTTCCCCCCTCGCGGCTCACTTTAAGTTCACTAAGGAGCAGTGTCCATCTACCGAGGACGAAAAGGAAGATATGGAGCGGGTTCCATATGCTTCAGCTGTGGGGAGCCTTATGTATGCTATGGTGTGTACGAGGCCAGATATTGCTCATACAGTTGGTACGGTTAGCAGGTATCTTTCAAATCCTGAAAGGGTACATTAAAGTGCGGTCAAGTGGATTCTACGATACCTTCAGGGCACTGCCGGTTGGAGACTTTCCTTTGGTGGTGACGAGCCGAAGTTGGTTGGGTATACCGACGCTGATATGGCTGGAGATGTAGACACGAGGCGATCGACTTCTGGCTACGTGATGATGTTTGCGGGAGGAGCGGTGTCGTGGCAGTCGCGGTTGCAGAAGTGTGTTGCCTTGTCGACGACGGAGGCGGAATACATTGCGGCGACGGAGGCTTGCAAGGAGCTGTTGTGGATGAAGAAGCTATTGCAGGAAATGGGACTGAAGCAAGAGCAGTATACTTTGCTTTGCGACAGTCAGAGTGCTATCCACCTTGTGAAGAATCAGACGTTTCATAGCCGGTCCAAGCACATCGAGACTCGGTATCATTGGATACGAGATGTGGTTGAGAAGAAGGACGCGGAGCTTAAGAAGGTTCATACAGATGACAACGGAGCTGATATGTTCACGAAGATTCTACCAAGGGGGAAGTTTGAGTACTGCAGGCAGATCGTCGGGATGACGACATCCTCTCCATAGTTGTGAAGGGAGAGATTTGTTGGAGTGGGTGGGGTTCCCAACCTATGTGGAGAAGGCCCCAGGGTGCGACGAGCGCCGTTCGTGTGTCGAAGAAGCTCGGGAAGTAGGCGACGTGGAGTCGCTGCTGCTGTTGCTGCCCAGAGGGAGGTTCTGGAACAGGGGATCCGAGTTCGGGCCGAACTCGGTCCCATGGCGAGCTCGGGCCGAACTCGGTTTGGCCACTCCAGCATTGTGGCGTGAGGTTCTGGATGCTCGACACTGAGTTCTGGCCGAACTCTGTGTCGTCGGGGCTGAAGCGGGATTTCGGGTGAGTTTTTACCACTGGATCTAATCTAACGGTCCAGGTTTTTTGCGGGATTGGGGAGTTAAGTTGGGATTTCCAAACCCTAATCCCATAACGCAAGAGAACACAAGTTTGAGAGAGAAGGAGGCAAGAGTGCCATTGCAACTTCGGAGAAGAAGGAGGATTGAATGTCGCTATTCGAAGGAGATCGTGTTCGGGTAATCTCTACTCGTCGTTCTCGCTCTTCGTAGCCTTGTAATCATTGCTCTTATCTCTGAGTGTTGTGGGGATCCGATTTGGATCGGGAGGAGTTTGTAGAGGGTGTAATTCTTCTATTCCATTAGTGGAGGCTTCTCAGGGTTGGACTCCGATCGTCCCGTAGTTTTTTTCCCGCAAGGGTTTTCCACGTCAAAAATTCTCTGTGTCTGCGTGGATTGTTTTGTGTGCTTGTTTTTGGGTTCGTGCGTTGTATTGCTCGGTCCTCTCGCAGGTACTCTCCGGTTTGGGGAAATGTTTCCGCGCTTCTTTTCCAACAGAGCTCAGCTTGTTTACCAAACGAACCAAGCTCAAACGAGAATTCATCCAGCCGAGCTTCGAGCAACTCGCGAACGGCTTGGCCCATTTGCAGCCCTAACCATAAACCATCAACGGGACAAAAATTGCTACTTAAGAGCAAATACAAAAGGAACTCAAGATCATGTATACAATGTCTCGGACTCATAATAATGAAATTGCTCGATTCGACAAGCAGACTATTAATTTAATTTATTTTAATTTCTATCTTGTATATTTTTTTGAGTTATTTCTATTTACCCTCTCCTCTCTCCCAATTGCTAATCATATCTATACTTTTCTTTCATTTTTATTCTAATTGGTGTTACCCCCAAGCCTTAGAAATTACTATTAATGACTTTTTAAAAAAATAAAAATAAGAAAAAATACCCAAAATGCGCTCCCTTCCGTATCAGTGGTGACCAATCCCCTCCTCCCTCTGCCGACCGGCCCCCTGTCCCCCCCCTCCTCCTCCTCCCTCTTACGGACGGCCCACCTCGACTCCCCCCTCCCTCCGTTGGCTGGCCCCCTCGACCCGCCCCCTCATCCCTCCGCCGGCCGGCCACCCTCCCCTCTCCTCTAGGCGGCCCCGCTTGACCCGTCCCTATCACCAGAGAGAGAGAGAGAGAGGGGTGAGAGAGTGGGAGGAGGGGTAAAGTCATCTTATTAGACGTATTTTAACGGTTGTTAACGATATTGGTGTAAACTGAACAAAAATTAAGATGTGAGATTTTTTTTAAACAAGGGGTCTTTAAATGCAAAAAAATAAATCTAAGGAGTGTTTGTTTGCACTTTACCCCATGATTCGGGGGTAACACTAATTAAAATAAAAATGGGAGGGGAGGAATGGAGATATGATTAACAATTGGAAGGGGGAAGGGTAAATACAAATAACTCTATTTTTTAGATTTGTGGAACTTGTATTGAAGTATTTGTTTCGTTAATTATTTTACTAAGAGGGTACCCTTTTTCTGGACGAGTTCTAAAACTTGCCAATTAATATTTATAAGAGAAATTTTGAGTGGCACCCCATTTTATTTTACCATATTTAAGGTGCACCCTACAAGTTTGCACAAATGTAAGTTACCCCCCACTTTGGACGGATTCCGTCCTTCTTTAACGGTCAACTCCTTTGACCCATTTTCTTTTGACGAAAATGCCCTATTCTCTACCCCTAGCCCCCTCTCAATGACATCCCGCTGCGCCTGCCGCCCACGTCCGGCCCACCCCGGCTTCCTGAGCCTGTACAAGACTTCCTGTCCTGGAGTGCCGAGCCTATCGGCTATGGTCGTCAAAGAGGTCCGTCGGCTGACCGAACTGTACAAAGGAGAGGAGCTATGCATAACGATCACCGGACACAGCTTGGACGGGGCTATAGCACTACTCCTCGCCGACGAGCTCACCACGCGGCTCCCGCAGGCGCCGTCCATAATTTCTACAATAATAACTGATCAAACCCCTAAAATTACCAAACAAAAAAAACTCCAAAAATCCGATCTTTTTTGCTAATTTAACAGATGGATGAACTCACCTTAGTTTAAACCTCAATTGGTCATCTTCTTTTTGGATCCAGAATTCGTAATTTGATCGCAATCGCTCGTTAGGTTTTGTCTTTTTTTCCCCTTTTTTTTGTTTTCTTTTTCGAAGATCTGCATCGTGTAACAGAACGCACAGGTCAAGTAGGGTACAGTACCCTCCGGAGGTCCGAAGGTCGGCAACAGGGCCTTCACCGACCGGCTCGACAAGAAGGGGGTCAAGGTCCTCAGGGTGGTCAACTCCAACTACGTCGTGCCGCGAGTCCCGGGGTTCTTCCCAGGGAGGAGCTCGGCCGGAGGATCAGGCGCCCGATGGACGGCTACGCGCACTTCGGCGCCGAGCTCAGAGTGGACAGCCAGTCCTCTCCGTACCTCAAGCCCGACGCCGACGCCGACCCGAACTGCTGCCACGACCTCGAGTTGTACTTGCATCTGGTCGACGGGTTCGTCGACCGCGACTGCCCGTTCCGGTTGGACGCGAAGAGGAGCCTAGTCCGGCTCTTCGAGCTGCAGCGGCCGAACTTGAAGAAGCTCTGTATGACTCAAGCGCGGGCGATGGGGCTCGACCGGAGGCGGGGAGGAGCGGGGGCGGGAGGGGGGGGGGGGGGGGGGGGGGGGGGGGGGGGTTGAGGGCGGATGAGGAAAGAAGAAAGAGGAAGGAGCAAGGACATTTTAGTCTAAGAAATTTTTTTTTGACGGTTACCGTCCAAAGTGGGGTACCTTACATTTGTGCAAACTTGTGGGGTGCACTTTAAATATGGTAAAATAAAGTGGGGTGCCACTCAAAATTTTTCTATTTATAATTAACTCCTAATTTGATTTGGATCCTTGTTAGCAATCACCTTCATAAAACTTGTTGTATTATACACAATTTTTTTTCGTATCTATCAGAAACGTATAATACTTACGTACTTTTGAAATATTCAAATTAGTACGTAAATTTTAAACATACAATATTTTAAGAGTAATGCTATGAGGACACACTTTTCTTGACATACTCCATAGTCACACTGATGTGGCACTGCATTATTGGATCTCAATTATTACCTCCCTTTTAAAACTTTTCTTGACATACAATAATGCAATGCCACATCAATCTGGCCATAGAGTGTGTCAAGGGAAGTGTGTCCCCATAGCATTACTCATATTTTAAACGTGTTACATATAAATTACTGAAAAATTTGGTACAAAAAATATGGCAGGAACCTGTTTAATTAATCAAATTTAACATGTCTAAGAATATGAAGTTTCTAACCTCAATATTTTCATTTTTGTCGAATATTTGACCGACTTTTTTTAACGAATTTTACTTGCACTGTGCAGATTTATACTCGTACTTTTACGGTTCCAAATTATTTCGATTTGCCGATTTGGATTACTAAACTGAAATTTATGAGGAAATGGAAAGTTAGAAAAAAAAAAATTAGAGGACAGAAGAAAATGGACACCAACAAAAAAAAAAAAAATTAGTTACTGCACTTTTTTATTACATCATAAAAGAGCTACACGAGTACTTTATGAGGCTTTTGGAGGAATAGCGATGCAACAACACTTGCTGTCCAGGGATCCGGTGCCTGGCACGCAAAGTGCCCCTCTCGAGTACTCATTCTTCGGACACTTCCGTAAGCAATCTCGGTTAGTGTCGCACCGTAAGTCGAGATACTGACACCGCCCGTCATATTGCGCATTAACGTACAAAATTCCTAAATAAAAAATAAAAAGATAGAAAAATGTTAATTAGTTGTACCTTCTATGATTTGTAGTTATTTTGGTAACTGTTTTCGTTGTTTTAAAAATAAAAACACCCCCTGGTTTATATAGTTAATTAGTTATACCCCTGCTGCATAGAAGAAAATGAGTGAAAAATTAAATATCCATGGAGTGTTCTTTTTTTAAAAAACAATGAAAACAGTTATCAAAATGCGTACAAACCATAGAAAAATATTTATAAATAATCCGATATAAAATAAAAACTTATAGTAATGTTTTTGACAAAAATATTTTCAGTTTGAAGGTTATAGAGAACTAACCACTAGAAAGAAAGATGGTGAGCAGGAGGAGGAGTGGCACCAAATGTTTCATCCCCATTGCTTTGATTCTTATGATTAGTGGATTGAGAATAGCACATAAAACTTCTCTATTTATAAACAAATAAAATTATATAGCTACAGCTGCACTAAACCTCTTTGGAAAGAAAATAAAACGAAAATTAAAGAAAATTGACTGCCGATTGAATTTTGTGAAATGAGAATCATGAAATTTTAATAACAGATCTCTCTATATATAGTAGTAGTAGTACATTTTGAAGAATTCGAAATTCTTCCATGTTTTTAGTTGGCTATGATTTGTGATTACAACCACCTTTCCATTTAGAGAGGGACCCTTCCTAAACATGGTTCATTTTGGGATGTTTATTTTAGGGATAATTTAGCAAATATTTTCATTCCAAGTGTTGAAACTAGTATATATCTCCACTATTTTTTTTATCTAGCAAATGCTTCCATTTTTAGTATGAAAAAAATAAAAAATTTAAGATATACCCCCACTTTTTATTTTTATTTTCCTACTATTTTACATAGGAGTGAGGGTATTTGATAGACAAAAAAAATAGTGGGGGTATATGCTAGTTTTAACATTTAGAATGTAGGTATTTGCTAAATTATCCCTTTATTTTATTATGTTTTGTTTGAGGGACAATATGTTACTAGGAACAACAACCTTGCATGCCAGGGCAAGTATTTTGGGTACATTTAGCCATGCTTTTGTACACTAAGCATCCGATTAGTTAATTGTAATATAATTATAATCGAGTTTGTAATGTAATTGAATTTGTATAATCTGGGTGGCGCATTCCGAGCTGGACCTCATGACAAATAGGTCGAGTTGGGTTCTCCTACCAAAACTTGACAGTTGTCACGTTCCGGTTCCGCAGAGCCGGTCGTCCACGCTAAGGCGCGATGCCGCGCGAGCCTAGAGTTGCGCTCGCGCAAAACGAAAGGCTGAAACGGCCGATTAGAAGCCAAACGACTGCGTCACGCAGAAGACATCAACGAAAAAGTAGAACATAAAAGAAACACAAGTGTTGAAAGCAAAATCACAACTTTATTGATAGGAACAAAAATATTACAAGGGGTTGGCTCTAGGCCACGATTTACAATTCTTTCAAGGTCACAATCTCTCTGAATTCAATCACTTAGCTCTCTCTCTCTCTTCTCTAAATTCAAAAGATCATGTCTTGAGGCACACAGCTGGAACAAGACGATGTCAATATATTATGTCCCGTATGAAGTCTTCAACGCGATCGCATGCCTCAAAACATCAAGGAACTCCATGCCTCATCGCGTCCAAGCAAGCTCTTCCTTGAATGAGCAATTACATGTTACCTACCATGAAATATGGTGGGGTATCAGTACACAACCGTACTGGTGAGTTAGCCCATCTTCCACCCAAACAAAACCAACACGTTTATTTAGTGAGTGCTCCATATGATTTTGGTTGTCTTTCTAATCTTGCCTTAAGATTAATTTATTGCATAACAATAAGTTTACTTGTGTTGCGATATCGTAGTTGTTCTCTAAGACCTTGTGACCGTGCTACAAAACTCATTTGTGGCAACATCATGGTCATGCCTTAATATCCATTTGTGGATCATCATCGAGGTCATGCCTCGCAATACAAAGTATTTTTACTCAATACCTGCCCTATGGTACTTTCCCCATTTCGTCATGGAAATGACTTAATCATAAAGTTTTGAACTTAGTGTCAACGACTCAATTCACGACACTACGTCTTGTGTCAAAGTACGTGTTTATGTTATAGCCAAATCTTAGGCTCCAAACTCGTGTTGTGTACCATGTAAATACTTCTTGACCCATTCGTACCATGCATACATATCTTGACTCATTTGTACCGTGCACATACTTTTTTTTACTCAATCTAAGACATGCACGCGGATACTTGTTCTTATGCGTCGACTCTTCTATATGAAAGGGCCACTACCACTATAAGCTATCATGGACAATAGCCAGGCTTAGACGACGACCATTTCAGCGCAGGTAGCAAGCCCCATTGAAAGTTGCCGAATAACCCATCTGAGTGTTGTATGCCAACACGACTATTTTCTTTTGCTCCTCCTAGGCTGAAGTCGGCACCATCTCCGGAGTCGTTCATTGTGCATAAGTTGTCCAATGACCATGCAAGGCTCAACTCAACTTACCTTCCTACACGGTCATTACTCATCCACAGTGTTTCCATACATCTCATTTCCTTTCCTCAGTACCCATTGTTTAAGGTTGTCTCGATGCGCTCCCATTATTTCAGGGAGTGCCTTGGTGTGCTACAGTTTTGAGAACTTTCTGTTCATGTTACCATATCTTTGAGTCAACTCAGGAATGACTACTACTTGTTAGTACTCCTGCACATTCAACTTCGTGTTCTGTGTCGTGCCACAAATCAAGTTATACTCTCTATGGCAAGCTTTTGATACCGTGGAAACGTGGCAGTGAAATCGTAGGGTTGTGCGATGGTGTAATGTCCCGCTCCGCGCGAGGCATTTGGTTAGCTTGTTTGATGCAATCAGAATGTTGGACCGTGACTTATATTGGGAACCAAGAGATTTGAGACTGATGCAGTCTCCCTTAGCTGGCCGGACAAAAAGGATGTGGAACATGGCTTGCTGGTGGAGTTTTGTTTGGTGGAAATATATGTCCAGTCGGAACAGGATGTAAACCCCCAATATTTTTCTAATTATTTTAGTGCCTTAAAAATTAATTTTTCTATATTATTTAGAATTGTCACTCCCCAATTCTGGAATACGTATTTTAATACGTAAATCGATAAATTGTATTTACCTTGTGTTTATACTATATTTATTAAGATGCATTTCTTCATGCATTTTCCAAAAATAATTGACAAAATATTATTTTCTAATTTATTTTCTGCATTTGGGCCTACAGTTTTGGCCCATTTGGGTAACCTATTCTTGGTTCACCAATGGTTCATCATGAACCCTTTGGTTCATCATGAACCCATGGGTCCAAGATCTTTATATATAACTCATCTCATTCTCTCTCCTCTCATTTACTTCCTCTCATTTACTCTCTCATTTACTTCCTCCACCAACCATGGCAAGTACCAACTTGCTCAAGAGATGGATCCATAATTTTGTCAATAATTTCTTACAAAACTATTTGCCAAAAAATGTTCTTCTCCTCAATCTATACTAGTTTAGAACTTGGAAATTTCTATTTTGAAGCTTTGATTTTTGTAGATCTAAGTTTTAATCATTTTCGGATTTCCTTGGTTTTGATCTATTTTCGTTGGGGTTTTGTGGGTTTTGATGCTTCCATGTGGAAGAACATTCGATTTCACTCCAGATGGAGCTTTGGAAATCCGGATTTGGAGTTCGGATGGCCAAGTTATGGTGTTTTGAAGTTTGGGTTCAGCCATGGTGTTCTTGCTGTTTGGAGAAGACAGTGAACAGTGTGCTCCTGTTTGAGCACGCTTCCTGTTGGAAGCGTGTCTTCCCTTGAGCCTGCGTGACTTTTCACGCAGCTCTTCCCTTGAGCCTGCGTGACTTTTCACGCAGCTCTTTCCTTGAGCCTGTATGACTTTTCACGCAGCTCTTCCCTTGAGCCTGCGTGACTTTTCACGCAGCTCTTTCCTTGAGCCTGCGTGACTTTTCACGCAGCTCTTCCCTTGAGCCTGCGTGACTTTTCACGCAGCTCTCCCCTTGAGCCTGCGTGACTTTTTCACGCACGCTGTCTTGAGTGAGCCAGCGTGACTTTTACCCCTTGAGCGTGCGTGCTTTTGTGCGTATGCTTTTGATATTTATATTAGATATTTTATGCCCATTTTATATCCTTACGCCTTTTGTCCCGAGCATGATATGAGCACTAATGTGACCCCGGAGAACAAAGTGTTCCTACCTGATACATGTACCTGATTGTCCCAATTCTTGTTCATGCTCGACAAATGACTCGTAACTCCATGTGGCGTATTTGCAATGGCACATTACACTAAGGAGGGTAGAACATGTTGACATACTGATTAACATGGATCCTCTTTGGGGTACTCGTACTAAAGTACGACTTTAGGAGGATAATCATGCAGGCCACAGCATGTGAGTCCAAGATTTCACCTAGGCTTAAACTAGGCAACTAAATATACTAGATGCATGGGGAGGGCAGAATCCCGAGATCGTGTTACACCAGCCGCCTTGAGATATTGTCTTGACGCGCCGGCTGGTTTCCACGGATACCGTGTCATCTGCAACGAGTGGATAACTGTATCCGATTAATTCCTGCTACATATTATATGTTTTAGCAAGGTGGCCTTACGAGGGACCTGTGCTCAATCATACCTGTCTACGCGAACCCCTGGGTGGGCTAGCCTTGCTGGAAAGATACGATCTGAGGATTTTCTAATAACATGACGCGAGGATAACCTCGTCCCACTAGAAACTCGTAGACTTGATGGTACGTGATCCAACCCATGGTACGTGATCCAACCCATGTTACTGTCATGGTACGTGATCCAACCCATGTTCTTGTTTGATTGTTGGGTTGGTTATCGTACTATGACAGGCTGTGGACCGAAGTTATGAACGGAAGACTTATTCTGGTTGTGAAATGCTACTTCTGTGAATGACTGAGGAACATGGTCTATCATGGTGCATGATCCAACCCATGTTCTTGTTTGATTGTTGGGTTGGTTATTGTGCTACGATAGGCTATCGACCGAAGTCACGATCAGGAGATTTTATTGTTTATATCCTTTAACTTATGTGAAAGTTATAGAGTACGACGCGTCCCGACTCCATGCGGCACCTTTTGTCCTTGTTTGGTTGTAAGGGTGCCATATGGGTTCGAGGATGTGGCGCTACCCTATAATGGTAGCATAAGTATTACTATTATCAATCATTCTATTTAACTGGGTTTTTAATCTTAACTCTTGTGCCCCTTTGGCGGTACTTGCTATTCGGGACTGACCCCGCTGGTTTTGTTTGGCCAGATCCCGTAGCAGAGCCTGAGGACACGATCTTCCTCCCTGACATCCATGGTGCATACTAGGAGCATGGCGGTTCGGGGACTCGAGTGGGTTTCTTCTCCACCACTCCTGCTTATACTTTTGCGGCGTTTAGCCACCGGCACCTGTTAGTCGGATCACTTGATATTTTGTGTCAGTACATAATTGTAATTAAACAGACTGCAGCTGTGTATAATTTTGTACTCCTGACTCTCCGAGATAGCTAAATTATAAAGCTAGTCTCTCATGACCATTTTGATGAAGCGTCGGGGACGCCTTACTGCTTTATCTTTAATGTTCATTTATTTGCTGATGTGATTTGATTGATTGAGACATAGAGCTCTGTGGGACCATAGGAGACTTGATTGTAGCATGTACCCCCTAGTCTCTCGACAGCCACGATCGCCGTATGACGTTACGTACCTCATATGGAGTAGCTGGCCTAGTCCGCCTCCGTATTTCGGTACTGGGGTGTGACAAGAATTGATTGGTATATGTACGAAATTATAGATGTGTATAATATATGCATGTTTGTGTGCTTGATATTTTAAATACTACTAAATATAGCCCTCTTGGTTACAAAATATTTTTGTTACTTAATCAAGAATTTTTAGAATTTTTCTTGTGATTTTATACATATATATATATATTGTTAAAGAGAAAAAAAACATTGGATGGTGGCCGAACCCCCCACCATTATATCAGCTGTGCTGCGGAGAGGGGGGGCCCGACCCCACCAACAAATTAACAGCAGCAGTAGCTGCAACCCTTAGAAACCCGACCCCCCCTAATAACCAAAGTCCCTAATACCACCAACAACTTGGCACAGCAGCAATTCTTTAGCAACCCCAAGTCTAATCCTTAAGCTATTCCCGAGCCTACTCCCGATACTATTAGGAACTAGTCGGCGGAGAGTATATAAACTGCCGCTCGAAACCAAACCCTAACTCTCCAGAACTTTTCACCTTCCCATCTCCTCTCCACCTCGAACCCAAGTCCGCCGACCTTCCCGCGCACACCCCAGCCGCCGGCGAACCGCCGTCGTTGACCGGAGACATCGCCGGAGTCGCATTCGCGTGAAAACGGAGGAAGTCCTATTTTCGATCAAACCGCAAGGTACTGTCTTCAACCCAGTATTTCTCCCTCCGTGCTTAGCCAATTATCGTACCATAACTTCCTAGGGATAACCTATATAACCATCTAGGAGTCCCTCCAACTGGATTGGAGAGTACTCGACCAGATTCCTCAGGAGACTGACTCGAATTTCCTGAGAAAACTCGCGGAAAAACAGTATAGAAGGCAGTTCCAAACCCACATTTGGAAGCCAAAATCTTGGCGATTCCTCGACAGTTTTGTAAAACTAATTGAACACATATGAAGACAACATAACCCTGACTAAAACGCAACTGGTAGATTGGTATTTTGATTTCTGTGCAAGAATTTAATCCGTGTTGAACTTGTGTGAAAAACTGTTTTCGAAATAGTGGATTTCAGAGAATTTTCTCCGATACGACGTACGCCCCGACAAACCGGGCGACGTGGTCGCGCTCTATACGCATTGAAAGGCGCGTATGGATGTTGCGGACGTGTGGGAACTGATGGAACTCAGTTTCGTTGCGTGTGCGCGACGAAATCAACGTGTATCCGTTGAGATACCCCATATCGGCATTTTGCAAACTTGCCTATAACTATGTGTACAGTCGTAGGATCGAGACGAAACTTGCGCCAACAGGTCCGAATCGAAATTTTGGTCCAGTGTGCCAAGTTTTGTTCGATTCTGAGAAGGTCGAATCAGAACCCTTTTTGGCGGGCCCGCGACCCACTCAAACGGACGATTTTGTACACGGCTCATCGAAATCCAAAACTGGACATACCATTGAGTTCCTCTCCTCAAACTGAAACCATAGACATGTAGTTTGACAACTTTAGAGACCATAGACTTTGGCACGTATTTCGGTACAAAGTGGGTCCAACGACGGACATCGTTTTGACCCAAAATTACGATTTTGCCCCTGCTCCAGAATTTGAATTTTGGACAGGCGTTTCCTAGGTATATCTTTTATATCGAGTGTATTTTTGATGTTTGTTTCAGCGTCCAGAATTGTTTGGAGATTTTAACGTTTCTTTGCTGACATTGTGATTTCT
Organism: Iris pallida; assembly: GCA_029216955.1. Classification (NCBI taxonomy): domain Eukaryota; kingdom Viridiplantae; phylum Streptophyta; class Magnoliopsida; order Asparagales; family Iridaceae; genus Iris; species Iris pallida. Next base: position 1,680,675 of record JANAVB010020000.1, read on the forward strand.
TGGGATTGCCACTTTGCACCATCAGGCAAGATACCTTGCCACCTTACTCTGTGATTATTATATTCTTATTTTCAGTTATTATTTTTAGTATTTTGTTTCGTGATATTTAAACTGTGCGTCCAAGTCACACTTGGGTGCAAGCGACTCTATCGGTCGTTTACCTCACCTTATTTATTTCTCTTGTATTGACTTAGTCTAGTGACCACCCATTGATGATGAGGTATTGGTATATCTCATACGGCCTTGACACTTGTTGTATCACGTGATGTGAGTCACATGTAGGACACGTTTTCGCGTAGTCGGCTGGCCACCGATACGTATGGAGCGTGCGACGGATAGGAGTAACTACCAATAGTATTGCATGTTAGAAGACTTGGCGGTTACTAGAGGTTCATATCAGTCATGGAGATGATGATACTAGGCATTGGGTGGGGAGAACAATACCTGATGTATGGGCTTCTTTGCACTTCCTTGATTACCTGTGCGCTCCTCCGGAGACGCAGGCTCCAGGCGCCCTCTGACGTTTCCCAGAGCGTTATGGACGTAGCCCCTTGCACATGGTGCCCTCTGACGCTTCTTGAGCGTTATGGACGTAGGCCCCTGGTGCCCTTTATGGGAACTATGTCGATCCCATTTACAGCCAGGGCTCATGCGTCGAAGGATTGTATCTCAACTGCATATTCACAGTAGAATGGTCAGGAATCCGATTGCATGCATACCTTTTTCTCGTATTATATTATAACATTTTATATGGCATGGTGTTTTCTTGTATCTTGCGATGTCCCCTGAGGACCTGGTTATCTCTCCAGGTTCAGACAATTTTTTACAGGAGTACGGAGCGGCATTGGAGCTATCTTACATCGATGACGAGGCAGTCACTACTGATCTCTAGCCTATTCTATATTTGAGACATTAGTGGACATTATTTTATATCTCTTTTATTTCTATTTTTGCGGAGGTTGGACTCCGATCTTGTGAGACTATTTTTTATAGCTGTTTGGAGTGAGTATGTTCACCCGGCTATCTTTTGATACTCTGCTTTATTCATTTGGACTTTATTATCTTCTGTGTTGAGCTGTGATGAGATTAGATATGTTATTCTGGCCTGTGATTATTTTATTTACAGCTTATGTGCATATATGAGGATTCTATATATTGGAGTATTCTTCGTATATGTGCACCTGGCATGTTCACGTACTCGGTCCTACGTATTTTGGGACTGGGGCGTTACATATTTTTGTGGTGGTCCATGCAGGTCTACGTTAATATTGTTGGGTTACATGACTGTGCCCAACAAGCCTGCATATAGGAATAAGAATATCTCATCCAGAACTACTACTATCTCTTGACTTCCAATCTTTTCGAAACTCCCTTGATTATTCGATTTACTTCATATCTAATCATTCCTAAAATCAACCTATCTTCCTCGTGCCAACAGTATGAATCTACGAAGCGGACACACTTCTGCCTTGGCCCTCACATCTGGTGAGGAGGCTACTTTGGAGGGACAGAATCCTCCCATGACTCCAGCGACACCATACCAGCCAGGACTGTCGCAGCCTACTACGACACTGACGACGGAGTACCCAGAGATCGCAGCACCCCCAGGCAGCCAGGCTGGGCAGACCAGTACCATGCCACCGGAAGGGAATGTACCACTACCTCCACCACCACCATTCCTTCAGCAGTTTCCCCCAGAGTCGGGACCTCAGATGCCTCCACCACCGACTGATGGGAGCCCTACTACTCAGTTTATGTATACCATGATGCAGGCTTAGTGGCAGCAGACTGAGCTGATGAGACAGACGATGATGGCAGCCATGGCTAGACCTCCACCACCACCTCCAGTACCAGCACCAGCACCGGCTCTGCATCCCTATGAAGGCTCTATCAAGAATTTCACAGATATGAACCCCGAGGCCTTTAGAGGAACGGAGAAGCCATTAGAGGTGTCACAGTGGCTTATTAGTACCGAGAAGCTACTGAAGGCATCCCAGTTAGCAGTTCGAGATTGGATGACAGCAGTGGACCTACTGTTAGAAGACAATGCTCACCACTGGTGGAAGGCGGAAGAGAGACGACTAGACACTGGGATCACCTGGAAGCAGTTCTATGATGCATTTTATGAGAGATTCTTCTTTATTCATGTTCGAGATGGTCTCTATGACCAGTTCCTTCATCTGAAACAAGGGAATATGATAGTTGATGAGTATGACTCGGAGTTCAATCGCCTGAGTCGATTTGGTGCGGGATTGATTCCGATAGAGTTAGAGAAGGCGAGGAGATTTCACCAGGGGATTGCACCAGAGCTCAAGTCTTATACGACTACCCAGTCTTGAGTCTCCCATTCAGCTGTCTTGGAAGAAGCTCGTGCTCAGGAGATTCTTCGTAAGAAAAAGCAGCAGACATCGAGGCGTGTCACACTCACTTTTCAATTTCAAGGATATTTTAGTAATTGTTATTTATTTCAATTTTTATGACTTTTTTTTTTAATTTTTCTATTTATTAATTAGATTGATTGCAGTGTGATTTGATTATTTGTAGACTGGTGACTTGGTAGTTTGACCTAGAACCTTAATGCTATATTAGAAATTAGATTTATTATCATTAGAATTAATTTAGATTTTATTAGTAAATTTTTAGAGTGATTAATTAATTTTTAGCCATTTTGGCCTTTCTGTGATTTTCTGAATATGTTGACTCTTGTTTGTGCTAGCAACTGGTTTAACCTTAGTGGATGTTGTATAGGGGCCTAACCATGCGTTAGAATTGTTATTTTTATTTTTAGAATTTATTTTAGGCATTAGATTATTTTTTAAGGCCTTAATTATTTAATTAGCCTTTTTGCATGTAGGCCTTTGAGCTTTTCGACTTGGGCCCATTTCTACTTGAGAAAGAGTTGGCCCAAGTGAAACTCTAACCCTAATAGACCCCCTTGGCTGCCCAATACAGCAGCACCCCCTCCTCTTTTCATCATTTGTGAAAATTGTGAGCCTCCACAAAGAAACCCTAAGATCCAACTCTCCAAAACACCTTTTTCCATCATCCGGAGTCCGTTTCTTCCCAAACGAACTCCGTTGTGCTCATCGAGGAGAGGAGGATCTGTTGGACCATTTCTGGAGTGGAGACGGAAGGTTTTTCTTGAGAGAAATCGGTCGACACGACAACCGAGGAGCCCCGATCATTGAGTTTTGACACTCAATAGGTAAAATTCTAATCTACCATTGCAATTCTAGTTTTTTCTTCATTTTTGCATCCATATAGGTGCCCTAGCATTGCCCACGAAATTTGGTGGGATTTCGACTCCGTTTGATGGAGGTATCGAGCCCGTGTCGGTCCCTTACGGCACGTGTTCGACGAAATGCCGCTTAGGATAGAAAGTTGCTGTTTTTCGATTCTGACTTCATGGATGTTTAGATAATATCATTTCAATAAAATTTTGTGAAGACGAATTGGAAATCGATGACTTTTCAGCAACGTTTCGGACACGGACACACGTGCACGAGATCCCATGCACGGTCCCGTGCACGTCCTGCAGTCTGTGCGTCATAACTCGACACAAAGAGCTCCATCTTGCGTGAAATTTTACGAGTACGTGGGCAACCTCTTCCCACATGTCCGTAAAATTTCACAACGTTTTGTCAAGCGAGCGCGGAGATATCGCGCGTGCACCGCTCAGCCACTGTGCATTCAGCCCTTCGTTTTTGTCGCGGAAATGGATTTCGTGCGCGCACATGACGCAGCGAAGACCCGTTCCAGGACCCGGGACATGTCGAACTATACCTAGACGATCCGTAGGGTGAATCCCAAGTTGCGACATGGCCCGACGAGCGAGCCACGAGGACGGAACCGCGTGCACGAGGGCGCGCGGGCGCGCGCGCACGCAACAGGCCGCGCGGGTACGTGGGTCTGCATATGCTGTTTCGAGCAGTGTGTCGCCATGTTGTTGTGTCCTAGACCAACCCCAGGACCCCCCTAGCTACGTGCACGAGCACGTGGCGTTTCGTTGCGTGTGCGGCGCTCAAACGAGCGAGAACGCACACGTACCACGCGGTATCGTAAAATTCCGATATGCGTTCTGTGGACACGACACAGACACGATTTCGAACCCGAGAGTACCCGAGCGTATCACGTAGGTTGAGACCAGCGTGTATGCCGAGTTTCGCGGGTTGATTTGGTGTATTTTGCGTTTTGAGTCGTTTTGTCAAAATTGAGTTTTTTCGGGTTCAAGGTTTTGAATATAAATGTGATTTTTCGATTCTTGACTTTTAGTCCGTATTTTCTGAATTGTTAGTTCATATATGATAATTAGAACTTGCGGGAAGTGATCCGCGGAATTGTTACCTATTTGTTTGCCTTTTTCAAGCATAATCGAGTTTTCATTGAATTGGAAACAAATTGAGATTTATATGATACTTCGATTTTTGAGTTAAATGCGTTATTTTGATTTCCATCTTCTTAGTTCACAAAATCTGAGTTTTCAGGACATATATGAGGTTTCGGATTTGTGGGAACCAACTTATGGTTTTGTTTCATAATTTTCCCTCAATTTTGAGTATATATGCTTTTATATATATATATAGCCATGTATATATATATATATATAAAATATATATATATATATATATATATATATATATATATATATATATATATATATATATATATATATATATATATATAATCCCGTTGAAACCCATTGCTATGTTCTTATGCATTGGGAATGGGTTGTGGGAGTTTAATTCCAGATTTTAATTTTCAAACTATTTCAAACCAATTGCCAATCTCTCCTTTTTAACATTTGTATATCAATATATATATATATATATATATATATATATAGTTCTTATAAAAAAATATATATATATATATATAGTTCTTACTTTATATATATGTATATAAGTAGTATACTATTTTGAGAGATACCATGGTTGCGTGGTACTGTTTTTAATCTCAGATTTTCCCTTATTTCAGTAAGCACCTGTACACACACACACGCACACATCACTTTTTGTTAGATTTGGTTTTTGTTGTATTGTATATACACATATGTGTATATACCTATTTGTATATATATATTTAGGCTTGTTAATTCTCTTAGTTTAGATTGTAATTGTGTATATAACTATAGGAGCCCTAGGACAGATTTGGTTTGTCATTTCGAGCTTAGTTTAGTCGAATTGGCCGACAAGTTGACCAAATTGACAAAAGTCAACCTTGGGTCAAACTTGATCCAATTCAACTCAAACGAACTCCAAATGACCTAAAATTTTGTGTATGACATAGAAATTAGTAGACGGGCCAGTTGACCCAGGTTTGACCCGGTTTGACCAGTGTTGACCAGGTTTGACCAGAGTTGACCTAGGATTGACTTTGACCAAAATGGACCTAGAAGCATGTAGTCTTGCATTGTAGCTATTTCTTTTGATATTGTAGACTTGGTTGTGACCTGTGTGTATTTTAAATAGGTTTACATTGCCCCAGTTTAGTTACTTCATCATCAGCAGTTCGATTTGCCAGGCGAGTACATTCTCTGATCTTTTCATACTTCTTTGGATATGTTCTCTTGTTATATACTAGTATACTTGATGCTGACACGATGTTCACACGGATTAGTACCCTCTGGATCTTTTCATGCGATGTTATCCTCTCGGATACATCGAGTATATCATGTTCATGTACTTTATCATGGCCATCATGTACTCCATGTATTCATATTTATCCATGTGCACTCATATGTTATTCATGTACACTCATGACCATATGAGCTCCATGTATACAGTAGTTGTTATCCATGTGCAATAACATAACATGCATTGATCCTTGTGTATTGATTGGGTGCATGGAGAGTGTAGTTGGTTATGTGATCATTATCCCCAGTAGTTGTATCCATGTGTACTCCATAGCTGTATCCATGTGCAACCCAGACCGTTTACATAACCAATTTATGCTCTGATTCACGTAGAAGGTTATATTTCTCTATTGTCATATTATATCTCATTTTATAGTCTCTCTCTTATTGATTCTCTTTGTAGTGCCCCAAAATTCGTGATACGTATTTTATACGTAATCGTATTTCTGACCAGTATTTTTCATTTTTCTTGACCAGTTAAGTTGTGGTATATTTCATACTTAGCATTGTAGTTTAATTGTCATTTATCATTCCTGAATTAATTCTGATTAATGGAGCTTGGTTTTATTTGGATAGGAGAAGGAATTGGTTTGGATTGGTTTGGTTTATTATGCATTGGACCATCTTAGCTAACCTCCACCCTCAATACAACTTATCCTCCCCCATTAAAATCCCCACCTAACACTCTCTCTCCTCATTATTTTCCTCCATTAATTCTTCTTCTTCTTCCTCCACACAACTCTCCAACCCATTAGGCAAGTGCATCTTGCCACCATATGAGAACCACTTTTTATTTGTCCATTAGCTAGATTAGGCCATGGAGATCAACATTAGAACTTGACATTTTGTGATTTGGAGTTTCCATTGTTCTAGATCTAGGTTTTAACTATTTTCGGATTTACATAGTTTTGATCTATTTTGGTTGGATTTTGTAGGTTTTGATGCTTCCATGTGGAAGAGAATTCAATTTTACTCAAGTTAGAACTTTGAAAATCTAGATTTGGCTTTGATTTGACAAAGATATGAAAATTTGAATTTTTGGTGTTCTTGGTGTTCTTCTCGGCCTGGAGTAGCAGCCTGCAGCCTGCGCTCTTTAGCGCAGTGCTGGATTGCGCATCCCCCTCGGCCAGCGCTCTTTAGCGCAGCGCCGACCGCGCAGCTTGCCTCTTGGCGAACTGCGCTCAACCCGACTGCGCATGGATTCATGCACAATCTGCCCATGCGCAGTCTGCTCATGCGCAATCTGCTCCTGCACAGTCCACTTCTGCGCAATCCATCCCATGCGCAATCTGACCCTGCGCCATCCATTCCTGCGCAACCTGATCTTGCGCAGTCCATACTCTGCGCAGTCTACCCTTGCGCAAGGTAACCCTTGCGCAAGGCAACTCTTGCGCAGCTCTTCCATGCGCAGTACATACCCTGCGCAGCCCAACCCCTGACCCTTTTTGCACAACCCACTCGTCTATAATGAATTTGTTTATTTCTTGAGCTTGGCTCTTCTATAGCCCTGTATATTGATATTTTATTAGATATTTTACGCCCATTTTATATCCTTACGCCTTTTGTCATGAACTTGATTTTACTTAATATGTTGGAATGACTATTATACATGGCACGGTATGACAAGGCACTAGCTTAACACGACAGTGACCCGTAATGGTGCACTCCTGACATGACCAACCTGACTTGATAAGTGGCCCGTCGTGGCGCACTCCTGACAAGTACCCTGACATGAATTATCTTGATAACTTGATAGTGGCCCGTGGCGGCGCACTCCTGACTTGACATGACTTGATAACTTAGCTTGACCTGTCTTGACACCGTGGGTGTTCCTGCTTGCTTGTGCAATCCACTCGTATTGTCTTGCATCATGTCTAGGACGTGACTCCCTGGTTCCCACGGTCAGGGATTCATACTGAATCTGGCTAGGTTAATGACTAGATTGATCAATTAGTTCATGGAGAATTTCCCAGTTACCTGTTGCCCCTTTGGTCCCGGCCTTATCTATATATATACATAGGATTTGTTGCTATCCGTCGAGATGAGCGCACTTCCAGCCCGCCGTCGAGCGTGGTACCTTAGGACATATGTATCTTACTACAGTGTGTCTGCTATATCATGCTATCTTTTCCTTTTCTTGCTGGGAGCATTCAGGTAGTAACAAACAGGTAACCGGACTTGGAACTCTCATTGCATCTTGTTAGTAATCAGGTCTGTGATAACCCTAGTTAGTTAAAGTAGTAAGCCGTAGTACTTGCTTGGCCGTGATTGATTGGATGGAGTTTAGTCCCTCTTGTCCTGTCCTGATCCTGTGCAAGGTCATGACATGACATGATTACTCGTGCTTTACCTTAATCATGTTTAATTGCAAGTCTTGAATTCGCGTATTTTATCTTGCCGATAAATGGTGGGAGAAACCAAGTTCCGTTCAGACGAAGGGTTACAACCCCGGTCCTTGTTTGGGTTACGGGTTGTAACCTGGCTATCTGAATAGTCCCATGGTTATCTCATCGTATATCATCCTGTCATGCCTTTCCATATGTTCTGTCTTTTATCGATTCTGTACAAGATTTGTCTTTTATATCTAACTATCATGCCCTTTTTTAATTACTGTCTCTTGTTATGTAATTATATTATTGTGCTGATTGCTGGCTTTTGTTCTTATTTTGTGGCCTCCTTGTGGCACTTGCTCTTTCTGGGGTCTGACCCAGCTGGTTTTGTATGGCCAGATACCGGAGCAGCAGCAAAGGATCTACCTGCTTCCCAGCCCGATGGTGAACACTAGACGGAACCCGGGCAACGAGTGGGTTTTCTCTTTTTGTTTCTCCCACTGTATTGTTAACTGATATTCTTTTGAGGCGTTTAGCCGACGAGCACTTGTTAGCTCGATGCACTTTACTTTCTGTCTGCCTACGGGTTGTAATCATGATTGGCAACTCGAGGTTGATCATGTATGACTTAACTCTTGCTAGTCCTTACATTTTGTACGACTAGCTTCATGATCATCTGGATATGTAATGTTTGGGACGCCTTACAATTGTATATTTGGTGGTCTGATATCTTGTTACTATCATTACTTGTTGAGATTGAGACAATAGCTTGATTTGACCCTAAGAGACTGATGGTTTGTAGCGTACCCTCACATAGCTAGACAGCCGTGACCGTATAGCGGGATGGTTGCCGTTTCGTTATACGTAGCTGGCTGTGCACGTCCCCGTTCTTCAGTATTCTGGTTCTGGGGCGTGATACTCTTTATAGCGATTCATGTATAGTTTTCTATAGCTTGCTTTATATGTCCATTCCTGCTATGAACTGTTGTGAGAGATATGTGCTTGTTCCGTCCTGACTAGGCATATTGAAAATTTTACAGGTATTGATGAGGAGTACTGTCCTACTTATTATGGCATTGGCATAGATGACACTGGCGACGTGGACCCTCAGGAGGATCCCACAGTCGCTGAGGACTTGCCTATAGTCTAGCTGAGACTTAGTACTTTATTTGTATTTCTGTTTGAGACATTATGAGTTGTACTTGAGTTTATTCTGGTGATTTACACCTAGACTTTTATCTGTGACTCTCTTGAGATTCTTTCTTCTATTCCATCTTAGTATTGTGATTGAGTTACTTATTATTCTACTCTCCATTCGGAGTTATTTTAGACCGTGTTAGATATTGTGACTCAGAACAGCGTTCTACCACCGACACTGCGGCGTAGACTGGGCGTTCGTTACTTCTCGTGCCCTTACACTGGGTGCGGGTCGTGACACATTTTTAGTGGTGGCTCATGCAGGTCAGTCATAATCACAACTAGTGTAATTTCGTAGTGGTACTCGAACTAGAGTATCATTACAACCTGTAGTAGGATATAAGATATAAGTTAAGGTACTCAATCACATTAGGAAAACTCTTATCAAACTCTTGTTGTTAATTGTCTCCTTTTGAAGACAACTGTCCTCCTTTGATGATATCGCTTCTTTTTCAGTAATTGATTCCTTGTTTGATCTGTCTTCAAGATAGTTATGGAGACACGATTTCATCTCTCCGGTCCATGCAGGACCAGATTTGCATTAGTGCGATGTCGTGATAGTACGGCAATTTAGTTGTACTACTACGAGCCTACTATAGGGTATAGGAAGCAAAGTGTTAGAATGAGAGGATACTCAATCACTGTTAGGATTCCTTGAGAGATTCCTGGGACGACCCTTGAGAATCTCATTTTGAGCTTCGATTTAAATTCCCTTTTCCTTACTTTAGTCCACCTTCCTCCCTTGATTCTTGCATCTTGTTTGAACTCTTTTCACCAATACCCTTACTTTCTTGTGTTTAATAATGGTTAGGAAGATGGCTACACTTTTATATACACATTGGTCAAACACATTGTCACGACCCGCACCCACTGTGAGGGTACGAGAACGTCACAACGCTCAGCCTACGCCGCAGTGTCGGCAGTAGAATGCTGTCCTAGGTCAACATACATCTAGCAATATAATACTAAGCAGTAAATGAACTCAATCACAACTAAGGAAGAAGAAAAGCATGATAAGATATAGAACTCAAGGAAATGCAGAAGATAGAATAGGCTAAGATAAAATCCCAGCAAATATCCAGAGTACATATCTCAGCTACTGAAAAAGAAAGAATATATACAACTCAACATCTCTGAACAGAAGTAAAATCTAGCTAAACAGTCTCAAGACAACATGAAAATAAGATAAGGCCTAACTAAACTAGTCTAGGAAGTGGGGTGATGTCCTCAGCTAGAGCTGTCCGAAGAAGGTATCCTCCCAGGCCTCCTCCTCGTCCTCTGTAATATTTTCAATAGGTCCAGTCAGGACAGGAGCGAGTACAGTACATCTCAACAGTTCATAGCAGGTTAGAAAATATAATCATGCAGTAAAGTAAGATATAGATACTGAAGAAATACAGTATGTAAACAGAGAGAGAACTGTAATGGAAATATCTACTATAAGTAAAGAGCTACCAGTGACTAGTGATTTAGAGCACAAAGTCGACATGTGAACGGCTTGATTTGTACGTAGCTATACTAAAGAGGCGTACATGGCTGTTCTACTTTGGAAATTGTTCACATGTCTATTTATACTCCCCCGTACCCCCAACTAATACACAAGGATCCAACCAAGTTATGTTATATGATGCTATGTAACAGACCCCGAAGGTGGTAGACCCCGAAGGTGATAAGACCCCGAAGGTGATAGACCCCGAAGGTAATAAGACCCCGAAGGTAATAGACCCCGAAGGTGATACATAGAAGTCCCATAAATGGGATAAGGATTCTAAGAAGACTCTACGATCATAAGAGTATATGTCGTAAGTGATCAAAGAACCAACGAAGCATAGTGATACGCTATGTAAGTGAAACGCACAGAACATAGAGTACCCGATGCTCCCTAAGGATAACATCTCAAGAAGGGATCCATATAGTACCAATCCGTGTGACCAACGTGCCAGTATCAATTAAAGTAATTTAATGCAGGAAAATAATTCTAAGCAGGATATGAAATGATCAGAGAATGTACTCGCCTGTAACTGAGTGTCCAATATGAAAGGTACCGTCCGAGGAGTGGTGTCTGGCTCCTAATCAGAACAGCACAATTCACAACAAGTCCAGAATAGTAAAATGGAGTCCTACTATGCATTCTACATGATTCTAGGTCAATCTAGGCCAAAGTCAACTCTTGGTCAACCCTAGAAGTCAAACCTAAGTCAAACTAGTCTATACCAGGCTAACAAGGCTATTCCCAGTCTAACAAGACTACACTAGTCTATTCTAGGCTAACATTGACACATAGGCACAACCATAGGCCATAGGCCAAACCAAGTCTAAACAACCCTTAATACACCTACACAAGGCTATTCTATCTCTAAAATAATACACAAGTACAATATGACTATATACTCTAATATAGGAGATCTCACATGCATCCATTGATATAAACTAACAGGAAATTACATATTGATGTGGTTATCCAATATAATGATATAGCCTACACATGTATCTCTATATAATATAACTTAGAATGTATAACCTATAGACTATATGTGTAACCCACACAATATCATATTGACATTACACATATATATATGCCTATGCATATAGAGAGGGGGAAACACAAGGCTATGTGTCCAATGTATGAATGTGTGTGAATGCTAGGCTAGAGTGTGTGTGTATCAAATAGTGATAGGTGTTAGTGAAACAAGGGTGTGTGTGAAATTACAAGAGGCATGTGTGTGTGTGGAGAGTTTGTTCTCAGATATTAGGACATTGCATTCTCAGTTATTAGGCATGTGTGATGTGAGGGTGTAGGTTTTACTTGTGTTCAAGTGTCAGGGAGTAACATTGAAAACAGGGAAAAATAGGAAACATGTTCTCAGGAAACACAAAGTGACAGTTACATATGGAAAAAAATCAGTGAAAAACCTATTTCAAGCAGACCCCAAATCAGTGAAAAAGAACTCAATATCAGTTTGCAACAGCCCTAACAATATGTCCAGGTTAAATACACACTGGAACACAGTTAACAGTTCACCAAGAGTCCCAAAAAACAGTTTTTAATATATTCTTCAAACAATCTCAGATTGAACCCCACATTTAAATCTCAGGTTCACTCATATTTCGAAATAGAAGGGAATTGATTTAAGGAATGAACCATTCTCAGTTATTAGAGTCCTACTTTCAGTTCTCTGTGTTCGAATTCAATGAACCCACATATGACCAATTCCCATACTCAGGAAGAGAAATCAAAATCAGTTAAAGGATGAATCATTCAATCTAGTTCCCTGTGACAGTGTCAAAGTGAATTGTGTGTAGAGGGTGTGTCATCTCAGGAATTTAGTCATTTAGGAACATGTGAAATTTTCAGTCAACTATAGCTCTTTACAGGTTTAATACCCTTCACAGTAACCAACATTAAACTTTAGGAAATTAACAATGAATCTCATTTCATTTGACATTTCAGTAAATCACATCAGTTAACAGTTCATATCTAGGAAAACTGGAATCTCAGGATTTTATGTGTAAATGTGTCTATGGTATGAAATACATGTGGATGTCTATGTGTAGGGAAGACAGTGAAACAACCCTGTGGGAGTGTGTGTACATCATCATATGGGCGTGAAATTGGCAGTGGTGTGTCAAGAACATGGTGTGTACATTAGAGACTAGGGATGGTCTTTAGTTCTCAGGGAAAATATATAGCAAATGACTGTGTTCAGGATTCCTGTCTTCACATTAGTCCCAAACAAATTCGAAACCCAAATTCCCTTGTTAACATCCAAAACCTATCACGTACACAATCACTAAGCTACATATAAGTGAACTAATCATGGTAATTAATCATTTTAAAATCAGTTAAAGAACAATTTAATCTCAGAATAGTAATTATGTGCAGTGTGTGTCAGTGAAGTATCATAGCTCAGGAAATTCAAGTTTTCGAATTCGAAAACACACCAAGACGATAAACCAAGGGTTGGTAAATGATGACATACACGTGAGGGTTCATGAGAGTGCATTCGTGTCCCAGAACTGGACACGAATCGTGTCCAAACCATCAAATGAACTGTGTCTATAATCAGTGCAGCCTGGGCCTCGTGCAGCCGTGTCGAACATTCGTGCTCTCGACACAAGGTGATACGTGTCTCGTGCTTGTGCATAGGGGTTCACCTAGGGTAGAGCTAAGTACCTAGGGTCCTGCACCGTGTCCACGAGTCCCACAGACACGATACGACACACGTATCAGTGGGGTCTGTGCACTTGCACAGTAGCCCGCGCGCGACAGCGCGCGACCCGTGCGAGCTCAAAAGCTCCATGCACAGTCCACGAGACACTCCCAAATTTTGGGAGTGTGGTCGCATACAAAGCCCCAAGGTTCGTGTCAAAAATCACGTGTCCAAGTGTCCTATAAGTGGAGAACTATGGCTCGAGTAGCAGGGCACTGCCCTAAGGCTGCTGCGGGCGTGTTCGTGTCCAGATCTCGACACGACACGACACAATCACAAGCTCAGTCCTACAGAAAATGATAAGCAACAACAAACCTTAAATTTCTATTCAAAAAGTTTCCTAAAAACAGGTCGAAATGTCCTTTGGGACATTTCATCAAACACTTATGTCTATAGGCTGATACGTGTCCATTTAGGACACGAAATGGACACAAAACCTAGGTCTAGGCATACCTACAGAACCAGGACACTTAGGGCTAGGTCTACATGCAAAGAAACTAGAATTTTAATGGGTGGATTAGGATTTTACCTATGGTGTTCTCCAACACAAAAACCCCTTCCAATGAGGATTCCAAAAAGCCACCAAACTCCTTCAAATTGTCCCAAACCTGTGATGTGACTTCACAATCAATAGAGGAACAATATTTAGAGTGCTATGGAGGAAATCCCAATGAAAATGGACCTATATTGAATGATCTATGGAGAATGAAGTGTAGGCTTACCTATCTCCTTAAGAAATGAAGAACTATTGAAGAAGGAGGCACAAATCCCCATAGAGACATTATATAGGCAAGGAGGAAAATCTCTTGGCTGGTTATAATAGTTAGGGTTAGGGTTTTTAGGTTTCATCCTATGGCTAGGATTGTATCAAGGGAAATAGATGGCCTAGAACAAAGGGTTGTTTCCTAGTCTTAAACAAACTCACTTAAACTTAACTAACTTGACTTAAACTATAATCCAACCCATCTAATTCTCCAAATGGCTAACTAAAATTAGCTATGACCAAACTAGGTTAGGGTTTGAACTAGGTTGGCTAGTCCTATTAGGTTAAGTCACAAAATGACTTATGAAACCATAAGTCATTTCTCAACCCATTTAATTTCTAATTTCTTAAGTCAATTTCTAATGAATCTAAACCCACTAACTTAAGTCATGCTAGGTTAGACTAGATTCGCTTAGCCTAACCAAGTCCAACTAACTAGGGTTAGTTCCTAGGTTGGTCTACATGAGTCAATACTAGTCAAAAATCAAACTAGTCTAAACAATTCCAAAATAATTCCTAAAATTCCCATAAATTCAAATAAATTCTAATAAATCAAATAACCCCAAAATTTCTAAATACCCTAATCACATGGCTAGGCTCTAGGGTAGACAGTCTCTACGGTTCACTAGCAAAACACCTAAAATCTCTAGTCATGAATTGAAATAGTTTTAAAAAAATAATTAAAAAATCACTAAAAATTATAATATGAAATAAATACCATTAGTTAATAATTATAATTACAAAATTTCAAAATAACCCTCTTCTGGAAAGCTGGGTGTTACAATCCTACCCACATTATAAAAATTTCGTCCTCGAAATTAAGATGGTAGCAGGCCTTCTAGGTTAAACCCCCAGCAATCATAGTCTCAGAATCTATCTTAAATCATACAGTTGAAAAGTGTAACCTATGGGGTCATGGCATACAATATCAGTCCTGGGTCTCATCTAGATATACCAACCATGCTACAGTACTAGGGTTGCCTCTTTTTAGGAAGAGCCCTATTTTCAAGGAGGTGTGTTCTTGTCTTCATTAATCCATTTTAATTCCATAATAGGTCCTAAAATCTCCAAATCAGTTGCAATGGTTTCTAACACTGGTATTCTTGCTGTTATGGAGGTTTTGGTTCAGTTTGCTATTGATTGGAAGTGATTTGGACATCAAGCAAGAGCTAGAAAGAGCCATTTTCCATTGAAACTTCACCAAGAGGTATCTCTTTCTTTTCTCCATGAAACTTCAGTTAGTTTTCATGCATAGGAACCCTAAGTGATCCCCCTAAGGTCAGTAATGGATTCGTATCCAGTATCGAATGATTCGTGTCCATTCTGGACACGTATCAGTGTTCTGGACAAGGTGTTCGACCATATGCCACAGAGGGCAGGTCGATCATGTTAACCCATTCTTTTTGAATAGGAAATAGGTTTTAGGTCCACCCTTTGGTTTCCTGTCCTCGTGTCCTTATGTTCGTGTCCTTTTGTGTCAGTTTGTTTGGGTGGACACGCGCGTGCACACGGTCGCGCGCTGCTACAGGGATCCCCTGCCTATCGGGCCCTGTAGCGGACACGACACGTAGCTTTTGGACTCGAAACTCGACACGAGGCTAGGGGCTTGGACTGACACGCCATGTGTCAAGTCTCACATGACCCCGAGTCGTGTCGAGAGAGTTATGAATCCCGCATTGGGATTTGCCTAGAAGGATTACAATAAGGAATTGAAATACACGGAGACTTGACTAAGTTATAAGGGCATTTTTCTAAATGGATGATTTAATGATTAGTAGTTTGTAAGTTGGGATATTACCAATAGAATTTATCTTGAAGATTCTAAGTAGTAATCACCAAAGGATTATAAAATTATATTTTGATACTGGAGGAAAATAGTTAGAATCTATATAAATCGATTTCAGGAATTGCTGTGATTCATAAATTATTGGATTATGATTATACATCTTTGAACGTATATAAGTTGGTTTGATAATGATAAAAAAGGGGGTGGCAGTATGAACTACTAAATTGGGTCGTACAAATTACGATGTATATGATTATTGAATTTCAAATTTAAGTGGAAGCAATGATATTAAAGTTTTGGTGTAAAAGATTGAGAAGATATGAAAACGATTGTTTTGAAAGAAAAAAATCTCAAATTTGGAATCGTGTCAATTGATTGAAGATTTAAAAATCTATTTAGATTTTGGTTTAAGAAGTAGTGATTATGTTTCAATGACTTAGAACGAGAAATTATGGTTGGTAAGCGCGTTAAAATACTGAGCTGTAAATGCTAGATTGTCGTGATAAGCTAAGTGTCTATCTTGAAGATTATTTGAGACAAATTGGGAGTTTTTTTAAAGTTATGAAGTGATATAGAATTTTATGGATTCATGATTTATTAACTCTGGATCAGTTCAAAGTTGGATTGAAATGTTAAATTTTGGAAAGGTTTGTAGTAATGTGATAAAGGTTATTATGAGATTTATTAAAAGGATTTAAATGTTAGTCGTGATTAGATTGGATGGCTTAGAGTGAATACAGATTGAGGTAGTTATTTTGAAATTTCTTTTTAAAGGAATGTAATTGTAGGCCACCAAGGTCATCTTAATGAGATAGAAGTGCTCCACACTAATTGCCATATCACTCATGACTATGATAGTAGTATATACTCAAGTGTTGTTAGTCGTCTGCCAAACTATGGGACTGTATCTCAATCTTGACTTACTCAACCTTTCCTCAAATCTAGATCTTTTATTGTGACTTTCTAACCGTTTGTATTTGATCGTTCCTTAACAGTATTCGCCTTTAGAATTGTGTCCCTAAATTATTTTACTGGATTCTTAATTAAATTTATTTCATGCTCCAACTTGATTTCCTTTGTTCTTGTATTAGTTGTCACCTCTTGAACCCTTACCATGATACTAAATTGCTTTCTGACTTAGTTTCGAGATCCAACCATGACTCAATTCTTTCGAACCGACATGGGATGGTATTCTTCTTGTTTTCTTAAATGCTTAACCTTGTACCTTATCTTGATTGCTTGACCAGCTTTGTTAAGGATCTTGGACTATTTTTTCTTCTTCATCATTACCTCCCTTACATATATTTTGACTACCTTATGTTGCTAATTTAGTCTTAGTTTTGCAAGCTTATCTCTTTTTCGAGCTTGATCATGACATATTTTATTGGGTCGACCCACTAACATATTGTCTAATCAGAACCGGTGTATGATGGTCTGATCAACCTAGTGTACCTTGGTTCGCTTTCATATATTACTCTACGTGGATGAGACTCTAGGGCATATGTCTCGTCCACGACAGTTTGGCAATTCTTCTTGAATTATTTTCGTCGTCTATGAACCACGTATTGTACTCAATAACATCATCTTTGAACTCTTTTTGCTTTTGTCTTTCACATATTTCAGAAAGACAAGGCACTGTACTTAATAGGTCAACCCAGGGTATCACGTTTAGCTTCCTTATCAAAAGGAGGATAGTGGCTTATTTCCATATCCTCGCAGTATTCTTTAGGATTTCAATAGTATTGAATTCTAAACCCTTGATCGCGACCAGTCGACTTGGTCATTCCCTTATCATCCAATGTTTGGAACCTTATTCAATTGAATTAATTCAATTATGACATGGATTTCAAGTCTTGGATACTCGTGCCTAGACTTCAATGACCTCGTTCTCCATCTTGCCCAAACCTCGATTCATCCTGGATTGGATCAACTTAGATCATATCGAGACTAAAATTTCTTATAGATATATATATATAGTGTGCTTGGATTTCAGCGTTATTGACAGTCGTGCTTTAAACTTTCGATTTTGATCATCTTTAGAATAGTAACGCTTTATAGTTAATTTCAGTTGTTTTTTTTATATCACCAGTTTTCATATAGGATGATAGACGGCCTTACAGTCTGATGATTTATTATTTTTCCTTATCTTTTCCAGAATGGCACCCATGACCAGAGTCTGTTTCCAGTGCACAGCTGCAATTCCGGATGAGACCGAGATTGTACTTCCCCCTTCACTACAACAGAAATACCTTTTAATGACGGCTAAAAACCGTCATTAATGACCAACCATGATGCTTTTTTTTTCCAAAGAAAGCGTGATGAAAACAGGTGTTATAAATATTTTTTAAAAGCGTCATAAAATAAATGTCATGAATATGATGAGTTTCTACTACACTTATTTTCAGCGTAGTTTGAAAGCGTTATGAATAGATAATCTCTATAGACTCAATTAGCACATTTATAACGCTCAATTCTGCACATTTATATATTACTTTCCAAAAAATTATAGATCAATGCTCAATGTTGCTCAATTCAATTTCAAAACATTCATTTTGAACCATATTCACAAGAAAACATCTAAATGTCATAGAGTACCATTTAATCCATTTACAAATATATACATAATATATATCACCATCTTTATTACATTTTTTCAAAATAGGACATCCAAATACATATATTTACAACTACTACTAGTAAGTAGACCCTCAAAACTATTAGTACATTGGCTTCAACTTTGAGCACATCAAAACTGTCGGCATCACGTAGCAAAACCCTGAAAAAGATAAAAAAAATATTACCAAAAGACCACCTAATGTCTTAAGAGTTGGTACCAAGTTTCCAACAAGAAACTAGCAATTGAGGATCATGTAATAAAATACTTTCATATACATTGAATCTAAAATTCAATCGACATGAAAGAAACAAGGGGTAAAAAGCATTAAAATACCTACCTGTAGTAATAAAAGGGCCTGAATGTAATTTGGTGCAATTTAATTGGTGCAATTTAGGAGCATTCTCAAAGTTCCCGTAGTCTAAAAAAGGGCCTTAGATGAAGTGTATTGAATCACACTCATCTCCTCGACACATTAAGACAGAACAAAAAGGAATGGCATTTACAAACTGAAAGGATATCTCCAGCAATTTTATATTTTTCAAACTAAATTGTATGAGAATAGATTAGTAGGTAGAAGAAAAAGCTTACAGCTTTGAAGTGACACAATCAGGATTTTTGAAAAATGTTATCCGGGACCCCAATCTCATTGTACTTCCCATGTGTGTTCCTGATCCCTGCATTCACAAATTGATATGGTCAAGAACTACCATCTTTAGTGGTTGAAGCACAAAGTAAAAAGTGTTGATAAACAAAATACCTCAGGCATGAAAATAACAACAGGATGTGGTGTTTGAGAGTCAAATTCTTCACTATTTGCCCTTTCCAATCCCAAAACCTAATAATTACACAATAAGCGGAGATAAAATGTCATTCAGGGAAAAGACTGCAATTTTCCATCATCTTGGTCTTGATCTTCCTCCTGCTTCAACAATGTCTCAAGCAGCATTGGGCCAAGCAAAGGCAGAGCCTTCTCAATGAAATGTGAATGCATAGCTATCGGGGTCCCCTCCAAATATGCCTCTTGTATTTCGATCTCTTCATCACAGATAGAACTCCAAAACTCAACAGCTTGAAGGGAAACAGGCTCTTCATCTCCTTTCACAGTATTTGCCGTCAATGTAAAAAGTGTGTCCATGTAAGGCTCTAGAATATCATAGTACATAGAAGATATGGAAACAAGACACTCAAAAGCTGCTTGTCTAATCTCCAACTCATTTGCTATGGCAGCTTGGCACACAACCTGCATGATATAGTTCCTCCCCATCTCATTCCGAAAGTTAGTTTGAGCAAAGTCGAGGGCATTATACAGAGGATATTACAAGCATGATGTCCTACTATGTCACTGTGATTTAGAAGGACGTGTGTTCTTCAATTGTTAATTATGGCATTATGTACATAAATTGATCTCAATAACCAAAATAGGAATTAAAGCAAAATGCAAAAGTAATTCATGCAAGGTGCTACCAGTATGTGTACATAGGGTTGAATTTTCATACAAACTAATAATACTTCATTGACATAACCGGCAAACGAGGATGTGGAAATACACAGAAAATATCAGTAACCTATTACAGACAACTCTCTACAAGCAGAACCATTAGATAATTGTCACAATAAGTGCAAATTCCTTGTTACCAAACATGAACACTTTAACCATATTATCCGTATGTATTCCTGATGACCCAGATATTTTTCTTTCTTACAGTGTTTTTTCCCCCAAAATTTGATTTACATTTAGAGTTGCAAAGTTTATGAAAATTAGGTGCCTCAAAAGGAAATATATCATAAAGTAAGAAGCTTTTTAGAATTTTCAGCAACGAACAAACACACAAAAAGTTATCATTCTTCCAGCAACAAATTGCAGATTTGAAACGAAACGAAACCAACAATAATAGAAATATTAAAGACTAATTTGTCAATCAAAACCCTAATTTGAAAGTACACCACCAACAAACTCTACCCATAACTATTCTTTGCAAACCAATGATACAAATATCCGTACATAAAATCATGTTGCAACTATTAATAACACACATGATCCATGACTCGACTTAATTAGAACATAATCCTCAAATCCCCTACTCGGACATCAAAACTATAGACTTAGGTGAAATTTCTACAGATAAAACCTCAAGCAAAAAAGTGTTAATCCAGCGCTGAACCTAACAATCTCAATGTCCAGGCGAAAGCGAGATCCAAAGCCCAAGTGAACATGAAGTTAGCGTACTCGGAACAAACAAAACCCTAGCCCTAGAAAATCTAACAACACTAGAAGCCTACAAACTCTGCAGAAACCGAACAAATAAAAAGCAACACAAAGAGAGGGAAAGACTAGAGCGCTATAATTTAACTGATCACATCGAATAAAAAAGCCCTAAAGTACCTAAAATTAGGGTTTTGATTTGGAACCGGCGGCTGAGGGGAATTGAAGGAGGAGAAGGAGGTCCGGCGGTCGAAGTATTTCTGGTGGCCGAGGAGCTCGAGGAGCTCGATCCACTCTGGCCACGGGTGGATCACCTCCACCTCCTTCTTGAGGAAGTCGGTGATTTCAAAATTAGGGTACTCGATCATGGGGACGTTCGCCAGCGGGAGGAGCACCTTGGAATTTCAAAATTAGGGTTCAGAGATTTTTGGAGTTTTCTAGGGTTAGGATTTGGTAAGACGTACTTTTGGGCGCTCGAGAGTGATGGGACGAATCTTCTGGGCGAAGCTGTCCGCGAGGAGGACGGCCTGGAGAGTGGTTCGGGCGAGTTCGTCGGGGTCATCGGAGTTGGCACGGCCGCCGCCGTCTTTCTTCTGCGCCATTGGAGCCGCCGATGGAGCCGGTAGAGAGAGGGAGTGGACTAGGGGTTTACGTACGAAGCGGTCTGAGCTGAGATATTTATTGTTCGGGTTAGGGTTTTGGAGTTGGGGGAAAGGAAGGAGAAGAAGAGGAGGAGAAGGAGAAGACCAGAATAGGGGAGAAGAAAATTGTGAGCACCCTAAATTTTGGGTTGATTTTTTTTTATTTTATTTTAATTTTCTGATTGAGGGTAATTTTAAAATTTCGTGTTTATAATTATTTTAATAATAATATTTAATTCATGATATAATTTTTGGTGATTTTAAATCATTTTAACATTATTTAAGTCAATGACTTGTGGTTTTGACGTTTTGCTAGTGAAACCCTAGAGGCTGTTTGACCTAGAGCCTAACCATGTGATTATGATATTTTAATGTCATTTTTGGCCTAAGGATATTTTTGTATTTGACCTCTTTGAATTATTTTGATATTATTTTATTATTTATGATATTGTTTTGGGGTTATTTGAGTCGGGTTCGAATTTCAACTCAATCCGACTTGAAACGGGAACCCGGGGGTAGTTTGACTCTAGTGGAACCCACATACTAGTTAGGCATAGCCCACATGATATTAATTTTAGTCCACATGATAGAAATATTTTAGTTAGAGGTTAGACTAATTATTATGGATAAGGTTAGTGTGATTAGAGACTTTACAATGACTAATTTAGCCCCAACCAATTAGCCCTTTCCTAATACTCATAGAATAGGTTAGTAGGGGCTTTTGGACTTTTCCTAATAGGACAAAACCACCTTTATGGCCAGCCACAATAAGGATAGGGTTGAGCCTCCCATTTGTCATTATCCATCTATTTTTCTCTCTCTTGTTCTTCCCCAAATTTCTAGAGAGCAATCCCTAGCAATTTCTCCACCAAATCCTTCCATTTCACCACCAAATCTTCTTCTTTCCTTCTCCATTCTAGTCAAGGAGGAAGCTACCCAAGTTTGGGAGGATTCGGAGCTCGTTCGTGTCCTTTTGGAATCTCTACGTGTCGGTGTCGCTCCGGGAAGGTTTTTCTTCAATTCGATCTACCGGGAGGTATAAATCCCTTCTCCTTTTTATTTCCTCATGCATATAGGTCTATTTTGAACCCATAGAAATGACCCCCATGGTTGTATCTCCATTTGTGTCCATTTTGTGTCCATTTGGAGGTCATAGGAGTGTCCTTTGTGTTGTGGATGTGTTCATGTTACATATATAGATTTATATATATATATATTGTAATGAGAGTGTATCTATATTTATATATGTAATAAATAGTTAATGATGATTATATAATCAAGTTTGTGAGTGTGGTTCCTCATATTATTATTGCTATTATTGTTGTGGATAATTAGGATATATATATTGTGTATTCTTTTGGCTCAAACTATCTAAATCCGTCATGATTTTTATCCACGTTTTTAATTTCAGCCCTAACTTCGAAATGTCATAACTTCTAGCTCAAAGCTCGGTTTAATCTCCTATTTTTTTTTTAAAAGAAGCGTATTGAAGTTAGCTTTCCAAAAACATGTATTAATAGGCCTAATTATTTCTGTAAGTTTCTGGAGAATTATTTGAGTGTCAGCTGTACGAAAGACAAATGCGTTCTCGGTGTTTTCGCGATTCCGGGAGTTTCCGGAAACGAAAACGCGATCCGTTTAAAGTTTCGGAAAGCTAACACATAGATCTATAACATAATTTAATCCTAAATTTTAATTCATGCTGAGATGGTACAGTATTGATTATTAGTAGGAGTTACTATTCGGCATATATATTTTGTGCACCCTTGTGTGTAATATAATGTTCTATTTGATTTTAACCCATGTTAATGTATATACATTATGTAATTAAATAGAGAATACAAGCATGAGTAAATGGTTAAATAAATGATGTATGAGGTGTAAGTATCCTATCTAATGTAAGCATGTATAAGTATGGCTTGTAATGAATATGTAGGTTCCATAGTATGTAATGTATGGTGCATATAGTGGTGCAAGAGAATAATGAATGATGAATGAATGCAAGCATGAATCTAATGTAATAATAGATGTAATGTATGCAATATACAAGTTAATGAGATGTAATGTTCTATGTTAACACAAATCCTATATTACCTCATGTACCCCTTACACTATGTTGACACTATCACACTTGACACTTTGTTCACTTACACTTTGACACTCTTTGATATGTATACACTATGTATGCCCATTTAACTCTCACTTGCCCCTTTGCCATGTTCACATACACACACATAGCCTCTTAAATAAGTATTTATGAATATAGTTAACTTAGCTATGTATGTATATTATATATATGTTAGCATATTGTGTTGTAATATATAAGTTTATATAACCATTTGAAATGTCATGATTATAGACCTAATGTTGAATACTAATATATGCATGTTTATATATGTGTAGACATATATAGCTTAAAGTAATAGATTACCTAGTGTATATCTAATGTGAATTCTTGCCTATTTGAGTATTGAATAATTGCATGCTATATAGAGTTGGATAAATGTTGGCTTGTATAGCCTTGTATTGATGTGTGCTTGCTAGGATAGTCCTGGTTAG
Organism: Iris pallida; assembly: GCA_029216955.1. Classification (NCBI taxonomy): domain Eukaryota; kingdom Viridiplantae; phylum Streptophyta; class Magnoliopsida; order Asparagales; family Iridaceae; genus Iris; species Iris pallida. The sequence continues at coordinate 1,704,614 of JANAVB010020000.1, forward strand.
ACCTAGTAAGACTTACTGGGTTAGGACATGACCTAGTTTGACTAGTGCAGTTGACCAGAGTTGACCAAGGGTTGACTTTGGCCTAGTTTGACCTAGATTCATGTAGAATGCATTGTAGTGCTTTATATTACCCTTCTGGACATGTTGTGACTTGTGTTGTTCTAATTAGGAGCCAGACACCTTATAACCTGTGTTGCTTTAAATAGGACTCTGTGGCTTCAGTTGGACCCCCTATACTTATCAGCTGTTCATGTTATCAGGCGAGTACATTCTCTGATAGTTCTCTCATTTATTTGTCAATTACTGTATTTCAGTTCTAGTTAGTTATATGCGATTCTTTGTTACAACACGTGTAGATATTACTGGATTCACGTATACGACACATATTTATTTTCTGGCCTCTATAACTGGTATCATCATTTCCGGCTTCTATTACTGGAATCACCTGCTGGAATCATTTACTGGTATCATTATATTTTGGCTGGACTCATCTTGAATCATTGTGTCGGAATTCTGGATTCACTTGCTGGGAGGAAAAATACTAGAGTAAGACATGTAGACATACCCCATTACTGGAATCACCCCTACTGGAATCTACTGGAATGATAGCCATCTCTCGCCTGATCAGTGAGAGGTATGCCGGATTACCCACAGCCGTTTACATGTCGATCTCGGTATTTTAAAACACACTGTTAGAGTATAGGCTGGACTCACCCTAGAATCATTGATCACTATAACTGAAATCGTCCCTTACTGGATTCATCTTGTATTAGATTCATCTTGTACTGGACTTATATTGGAGTTACACTGGTCTATATTGTTTTCTGGACTTCATATCATATTACCCTGGTTCAGCTAGTTCTATTTTTACAGACTTCATTGCTATGATTATTCTCATGTTTAGTTATTTATTTTTCTTGCACCTTATCTGTCTTTCTTACCATCACCTGAATTTAAACTGCCATTTTCATCAATACAACTGTTTATAACTGCTTTATAGTTCTCTGTCATTTACTTGGGTTTTCTAGATGAGATGTGCTCGTTCCTGTCCTGACTGGACCTGTTGATAAATTTTACAGATAGCTTGGAGGTTGCCTGCTAGCCTAGAGGAGACACCTTAGAGGTTGTTTAGATAGTTATTTCATTTGTCTGGAGTTGTATTTACTTTGTGGATTACTGTATTTGAGTTTTGAGATGTATTTCTGGGTTTTTGTATCTTAGACACTTAGACTTCTATCTCCCGTATCTCTTTGGATTTTATGTTTTATCTAACCTTATCATGCTCTACCTTAAATGTGATTGAGACTGTATCTGCTTAGCATTATATTGTTAGATGATGTGACCTAGGACAGCGTTCTACCGCCGACACTGTGGCGTAGGCTGGGCGTTGTTACGTTCTCGTACCCTAATAGTGGGTGCGGGTCGTGACAAAATTTTTTGTTCAAGCGCGGGCTGTTCTCAGCATTTTGCCCAAAAAATTGAACTTAAAAATATTACAAGTTTGCCACCGCTCTAAAATATTAATAACGTTTTGTTTTATAAACGTTATAAAAAGTCCAAAATTAGCCCAAACCGTCATAGAAAAAAGGAATTTCGAACTTTCATAACGCTTTTTTATCAGCCGTCATGAAATCCACTTATCAAGCATCATTAATAGGTCTTTTTGTTGTAGTGCTTCTATTGCTCAGGTGTTAGTAGCCTCACCGGAGAATTTCCCTCCATCTCCTATCCTTCAGGAGAGGACTGCAGTTCAGCCGGAGACTGAGGGCCTTCCTTTGCCTCCTAGAGTGGTACCCCATGCCATTCCTAATAGAGCTCATATTTACAGATTTCTTCAGGATGTGCAGGAGGTACAGAGACTTCAGGCCGAGCTTATGAGAGAGCAGAGTCTCAGTTTTCAACTGTTATGGGATTACATGCATTCGAGGGAGGAGCCTAGTCCCAAGAGAGCGAGGAGCAGTTTATACCCCGAGCCTCAGGAGTACCCAGGCTTTCAGCCTAGACCACCCTATCCAGTTCAGATTCCTGTCCAGCATAGACTAGTTGAGTGGGTGCCTACCTGTACTTTATGTAAGAAGCTTGGGCACGTATGGAAGGACTGTAGGAAGAGACTAGATTATGCCTATTTTGTGGATCAGCTGCACACAAGATACGAGACTGTCCTACTACACTTGCCCCTAGTCGAGGCCTACCTCCAGGAGAGAGTTCCAGCTACCAGACCTAGTAGAGGTGAGTTCTTGACCCATACCTTATCCTATCATGATGATTACTGTACCCTACCATAATGTTTGTATGCTTGATACCTTGTGACTATTTTTGATCTAGTATGACTTTAGTGGCTAGATGAGACCCCAGACTGATTACCTGCCATAACCCTGTATGATTTCTTTTCAACTGCATGATTTAGATAAGTTTCTTAAGACCATGATTGTTGGGAATTTTAACCTAGAAGGGTAGGATCATTTTAATTTCGAGGACGAAATTATTTTAAGGAGGGTAGATTTGTCACACTCACTTTTCAATTTCAAGGGTATTTTAGTAATTGTTATTTATTTCAATTTTTATCTATTTATTAATTAGATTGATTGCAGTGTGATTTGATTATTTGTAGACTGGTGACTTGGTAGTTTGACCTAGAACCTTAATGCTATATTAGAAATTAGATTTATTATCATTAGAATTAATTTAGATTTTATTAGTAAATTTTTAAAGTGATTAATTGATTTTTAGCCATTTTGGCCTTTTTGTGATTTTCTGAATATGTTGACTCTTGTTTGTGCTAGCAACTGGTTTAACCTTAGTGGATGTTGTATAGGGGCCTAACCATGCATTAGAATTGTTATTTTTAATTTTAGAATTTATTTTAGTCATTAGATTATTTTTTTAAGGCTTTAATTATTTAATTAGCCTTTTTGCATGTAGGCCTTTGAGCTTTTCGACTTGGGCCCATTTCTACTTGAGAAAGAGTTGGCCCAAGTGAAACCATAACCCTAATAGACCCCCTTGGCCGCCTAACACAGCAGCACCCCCTCATCTTTTCATCATTTGTGAAAATTGTGAGCCTCCACAAAGAAACCCTAAGATCCAACTCTCCAAAACACCTTTTTCCATCATCCGGAGTCCGTTTCTTCCCAAACAAACTCTGTTGCGCTCGTCGAGGAGAGGAGGATCTGATGGACCATTTCTGCAGTGGAGACGGAAGGTTTTGCTGGAGGGAAATCGGCCGACACGACAACCGAGGAGCCCCGATCATTGAGTTTTGACACTAAATAGGTAAAATCCTAATCTACCATTGCAATTCTGGTTTTTTCTTCATTTTTCCATCCATATAGGTGCCCTAGCATTGCCCACGAAATTTGGTGGGATTTCGACTCCGTTTGATGGAGGTATCGAGCCCGTGTCGGTCCCTTACGGCACGTGTTCGACGAAATACCGCTTAGGATAGAAAGTTGCTGTTTTTCGATTCTGACTTCATGGATGTTTAGATAATATCATCTCAATAAAATTTCGTGAAGACGGATTAGAAATCGATGACTTTTCGGCGACGTTTCGGACATGGACACGCGTGCACGAGATCCCGTGCACGGTCCCGTGCACGTCCTGCAGTCTGTGCGTCATAACTCGACGCACAGAGCTCCGTCTTGAGTGAAATTTTACGAGCACATAGGGACAACCTCTGCCCACATGTTCTTAAAATTTCACGACATTTCGTCGAGCAAGCGCGGAGATATCGTGCGTGCACCGCTCAGCCACTGTACATTCAGCCCTTCGTTTTTGTCGCGGAAACGGATTTCGTGCGCGCACACGATGCAGCGAAGACCCGTTCCAGGACCCGGGACATGTCGACCTATACCTAGACGACCCTTAGGGCAAATCCCAAGTCACGGCGTGGCCCGACGAGCGAGCCACGTGGACGGAACCGCGTGCACGAGGGCGCGCGGGCGCGCGCGCGCAACAGGCCGCACGGGTGCGTGGGTCTGTGTGCGCTGTTTCGAGCAGCGTGTAGCCATGTTGTTGTGTCCTAGACCTACCCCAGGACCCCCCCAGCTACGTTCACGAGCACGTAGCATTTCGTTGCGTGTGCGGCGCTCAAACGAGCGAGAACGCACGCGTACCACGCGGTATCGGGAAATTCCGATACGCGTTCTGTGGACACGACACAGACACGATTTCGAACCCGAGAGTACTCGAGCGTATCATGTAGGTTGAGACCAGCGTGTATGCCGAGTTTCGCGGGTTGATTTGGTGTATTTTGCGTTTTGAGTCGTTTTGTCAAAATTGAGTTTTTTCGGGTTCAAGGTTTTGAATATAAATGTAATTTTTCGATTCTTGACTTTTAGTCCGTATTTTCTGAATTGTTAGGTCATATATGATAATTAGAACTTGCGGGAAGTGATCCGCGGAATTGTTACCTATTTGTTTGCCTTTTTCAAGCATAATCGAGTTTTAATTGAATTGGAAAAAAATTGAGATTTATATGATATTTCGATTTTTGAGTTAAATGCGATATTTTGATTTCCAACTTCTTAGTTTACAAAATCTGAGTTTTCAGGACATATATGAGGTTTCGGATTTGTGGGAACCAACTTATGGTTTTGTTTCATAATTTTTCCTCAATTATGAGTATATATGCTTTTATATATATATATATATATATATATATATATATATATATATATATATATATATATATATATATATATATATATATATAATTCCGTTGAAACCCATTGCTATGTTCTTATGCATTGAGAATGGGTTGAGGGAGTTTAATTCTAGATTTTTATTTTCAAACTATTTCAAACCAATTGCCAATCTCTCCTTTTTAACATTTGTATATATATATATATATATATATATATATATATATATATATATATATATATATATATATATATATATATATATATATATATATATATATATATATTTTTTTTTTTTTTTTTTTTTATAGTTCTTACTTTATATATATGTATATAAGTAGTATACTATTTTGAGTGATACCATGGTTGCGTGGTACTGATTTTAATCTCAGATTTTCCCTTATTTTCAGTAAGCACCTGTACACACACACGCACACATCACTTTTTGTTAGATTTGGGTTTTGTTGTATTGTATATACACATGTGTGTATATACCTATATGTATATATATATATTTAAGCTTGTTAATTCTCTTAGATTAGATTGTAATTGTGTATATAACTATAGGAGCCCTAGGACTGATTTGGTTTGTCATTTCGAGCTTAGTTTAGTCGAATTGGCCGACAAGTTGACCAAATTGACAAAAGTCAACCTTGGGTCAAACTTGATCCAATTCAACTCAAACTAACTCCAAATGACCTAGAATTTTGTGTATGACCTAGAAATTAGTAGACGGGCCAGTTGACCCAGGTTTGACCCGGTTTGACCAGCTTTGACCAGAGTTGACCGAGGGTTGACTTTGACCAAAATGGACCTAGAAGCATGTAGTCTTGCATTGTAGCTATTTCTTTTGATATTGTAGACTTGGTTGTGACCTGTGTGTATTTTAAATAGGTTTACATTGCCCCAGTTTAGTTACACCTCTTCATCAGCAGTTCGATTTGCCAGGCGAGTACATTCTCTGATCTTTTCATACTTCTTTGGATATTTCTCTTGTTATAGACTAGTATACTTAATGCTGACACGATGTTCACACGGATTAGTACCCTCTGGATCTTTTCATACGATGTTATCCTCTCGGATACATCGAGTATGTCATGTTCATGTACTTTATCATGGCCATCATGTACTCCATGTATTCATATTTATCCATGTGCACTCATATGTTATTCATGTACACTCATGACCATATGAGCTCCATGTATACAGTAGTTGTTATCCATGTGCAATAACATAACATGCATTGATCCTTGTGTATTGATTGGGGGTAGGGAGAGTGTAGTTGGTTATGTGATCATTATCCCCAGTAGTTGTATCCATGTGTAATCCATAGCTGTATCCATGTACAACCCAGACCGTTTACATAACCAATTCATGCTCTGATTCACGTAGAAGGTTATATTTCTCTATTGTCATATTATATCTCATTTTATAGTCTCTCTCTCTTGTTGATTCTCTTTACAGCGATTCATGTATAGTTTTCTATAGCTTGCTTTATATGTCCATTCCTGCTATGAACTGTTGTGAGAGATATGTGCTTGTTCCGTCCTGACTGGGCATGTTGAAAATTTTACAGGTATTGATGAGGAGTACTGTCCTACTTATTATCGCATTGTCTTAGATGACACTGGCGACGTGGACCCTCAGGAGGATCCCACAGTCGCTGAGGACTTGCCTATAGTCTAGCTGAGACTTAGTACTTTATTTGTATTTCTGTTTGAGACATTATGAGTTGTACTTGAGTTTATTCTGGTGATTTACACCTAGACTTTTATCTGTGACTCTCTTGAGATTCTTTCTTCTATTCCATCTTAGTATTGTGATTGAGTTACTTATTATTCTACTCTCCATTCGGAGTTATTTTAGACTGTGTTAGATATTGTGACTCAGGACAGCGTTCTACCGTCGACACTACGGCGTAGGCTGGGCGTTCGTTACTTCTCGTGCCCTTATACTGGGTGTGGATCATGACAAGGCGCCATACCCCAGCAGTTACACCAGCCCGAGCTACTCAGAGTGGGCCTATTAGGAGGGCCACAGGACAGTTCCAGCAGAGGCCCTCACCTAATCAGAAGCCCGTTTGCCATTACTGCGGAAAATAAGGACATCTCCAGAACGACTGCAGGACTCGCCTTGGATTATGCTTGAGATGTGGATCCAATCAGCACATGCTCAAGGACTGTCCGGAGCAGCAGGCGATAGTACAAGCTCGACAGAACCCGAGGCCCACATCCCCAGCTCTTCCGGCACCACGGCCCGTAGCAGGAGCACCTCGTCCACCATTGCCTCCCCAAGGCGTACAATACAACAAGGCCAGAGCTCAGGGCCCAGGACAGAATTATGGGCAGGTATTCTCACTTGCTGTTGAGGATATAGAGACAGAGACAAAAGTTATAGCAGGTATGATTCTAGTTGCATCTTTTCCTGCTATTACATTATTTGATACTGGAGCCACACATTCATTCATAGCCACTAGTTTTGCCACTAGACACAGCATTCCCATCACACCTTTAGCTAAGAATGTTAAAATCCTCACTGGAGGAGGAGTTGTACCTGTTAGTGGTGTTTGTAGACTTTGTCCTGTAGTGATAAATGACAGAGAGATGATGGCACGACTTCTTGTATTCCCTCTGCCGACATTTGTTGTGGTTCTTGGAATGGACTGGTTGAGCCAGCATTTCGCTCTCATAGACTTCCATAGAGCAGTATTATCTTTAGACCACCGAATGCGGCAGAGTTTGAGTTCACTAAAGAAGACGGAGAGAGTTGTGATGCACCCACATCGGGGACTCATATGATGATGCATGACACCCCTCAGCACCCTATTATCACCGAGTTCGAGGATGTATTCCCCGAGGAATTGCCAGGACTACCACCTGACCGAGATATTGAGTTTTCTATTGAGCTTATTCCCGGAGCCGAGCCTATTTCATCTCGAGTATATCGTCTAGCACCCAAGGAGTTGATAGAGATGAAGACACAGATTGATGACTTATTAGAGAAGGGATTTATTCATGCCAGTACGTCACCATGGGGAGCACCCGTTCTTTTTGTGCCTAAGAAAGACGGGACAATGCGCATGTGCATTGACTACAGAGCATTGAATGCAGTGACGGTGAAGAATAAGTATCCCTTGCCGCATATAGACGATCTATTTGATCAGCTGAGTGGAGCAAAAGTATTCTCCAAGATTTACTTACGATCGGGCTATCACCAATTGAAGGTTCGGAAGGAAGACATTACAAAGACGACTTTTCGATCAAGGTATGGACACTACGAGTTCTTGGTCATGCCTTTCGGTTTGACCAATGCACCCGCAGTTTTTATGAATTTAATGAACAAGAACTTTCACCAGTATTTGGAAAAATTTGTAGTAGTCTTTATAGATGATATCTTAATTTACTCCAATAGTCAAGAGAAGCACGAGCAGCATCTACGGATAGTTTTGGGAACATTGAGAAACGAGAGACTCTTTGCGAAGCTTAGAAAGTATGATTTCTTTCTCAATGAGGTATTATTTCTTGGTCATATTGTTACGGGTGATGGTATATCAGTGGACCCTGAGAAGATCACAGCAGTTAAATTATGGCCCGCACCCACATCAGCTTCTGAGGTGAGAAGTTTTCTCGGACTTGCGGGTTACTACCGACGGTTCGTGGAAGATTTCTCTCGAATAGCGGGGCCTATGACTCGATTAACTTGCAAGGATCAGGAGTTTGTATGGACAGATGAGTGTCAAGCCGCATTTGATGACTTGAAGAGGCGATTGACCACAACACCGATCTTGACACTACCGTCGGGCCCAGGAGGATTTGTGATCTACAGCGACGCATCCGGGAAAGGATTAGAATGCGTATTGATGCAGCACGGTCGTGTAATAGCTTATGCATCGCGACAGTTGAGAGTGCACGAGAGGAATTATTCGACCCACGATCTAGAGCTCGCAGCGGTTATCTTTGATTTGAAGCTATATATGGAGACACTACTTGTACGGCGAGAAGGTTGGTATCTACACTGATCATAAGAGCCTCAAGTACGTGTTCACACAGAAAGAGTTGAATATGTGACAGTGACGTTGGTTGGAGTTGATGAAGGATTATGAGATCGAGCTTCATTATCATCCGGGCAAGGCTAATGTCGTGGCAGACGTATTAAGCCGTAAGCCCATGGCACACTTTTTGACCACACAGAAGGAGTTGATTAGAGACTTAGAGTAGCTTGGTATTGAGGTAGTATTGCCTGGAGCAGACGACGTATTAGCCAACCTCCAAGTGCAATCATCATTGGTAGAGCGCATCAAGGCAGCATTGCCCAATGATGCTAGATTTCGACGGATCAGAGAGAGGACCCAAGCAGGAGAGCAGACAGGTTTGAGGATCCACTCAGATGGGACATTGTGATGTGGTGATCGCATTTACGTACCCAATGGAGAGCTATGTCAGGAGCTTATGGCAGAGGCTCACAGTTCGACTTACTCTATTCATCCCGGAGGGACCAAGATGTATCGTGACTTATGATAATATTATTGGTGGCATGGAATGAAGTGGGAGATAGCTCGTTTCGTTGTCAGGTGCTTGGTATGTTAACAAGTTAAGGCGGAGCACCAGAGGACGGCCGGATTATTGCAACTGCTATCCATTCTCGAGTGGAAGTGGGAGCACATTACTATGGATTTCGTCACGAGTTTTCCTCGGAGTCCTAGGGGACGTGACGCAGTGTGGGTGATTGTTGATAGACTTACGAAGTCAGCACATTTCTTACCTTTCAGAGTGGGCCAGTCGACAAAGGTATTGGCATAGATGTATATGGAGCAGATTGTGAGATTACATGGTGTGCCTGTTAGTATTGTGTCAGAACGTGACTCGAGATTTACCTCGCATTTTTGGAGGAGCATGTAAGAGAGTTTGGGTACACGGTTGAAATTTAGCACTGCATACCATCCGCAGACAGACGGCCAGTCGGAGCGTACCATACAGACGCTAGAGGATATGTTAAGAGCGTGCATGCTTGACTTTGGCGGTTCATGGGAGGACCATCTTCATCTTGTTGAATTTTCCTACAACAATAGCTATCAAGCGAGCATTCAAATGGCTCCGTTTGAAGCATTGTATGGTAAGAAGTGTCGATCTCCTGTTTGTTGGAGCGACATAGGAGAGCGACAGCTATTGGGTCCCGAGTTGGTCTTGAGCACAGTGGAGACAGTAAAGTAGATTCAGAACCACCTGCGAGCAGCGCAGGATAGTCAGAAGCAGTGGGCAGATAATCGTCGTCGACCCTTGGAGTTCAAAGAGGGCGACCATGTGTTCTTGAAGATATCCCCCACTAAAGGCACGATTCGATTCAGAGGACGTGGCAAGTTGAGTCCAAGGTACATCGGGCCTTTCGATGTCTTGGAACGTGTTGAAGAGGTTGCCTACAGATTGGCCTTGCCACCGTCGCTAGAGGGAGTGCATGACGTATTCCATGTATCTCAGTTGAGGAGGTACGTGGCGGACAGCAATCATGTGCTTGATCACTCCGAGGTCACAGTTGGACCGAGTTTGTCGTACGAAGAGCAACCAGTAGGTATCCTCGATCGCCGAGTGAAGGTATTGCAGATTCAATCTATTCCATTGGTTCGCGTGGCATGGAAGCATCACTCACCAGGGGAGTCTACTTGGGAGCGCGAGGACGACATCCGAAATCGCTACCCGCATTTGTTCGAAGGCGAAGGTATGTCTTGCATATTAAGTACCATTATATTCCTTGCATTGCATTAATTCCCCGACCTTAGTTTAATTTCGACGACGAAATTTTCTTTAAGTTGGGTAGGATGTAAACCCCCAATATTTTTCTAATTATTTTAGTGCCTTAAAAATTAATTTTTCTATATTATTTAGAATTGATTGGTATATGTACGAAATTATAGATGTGTATAATATATGCATGTTTGTGCGCTTGATATTTTAAATACTACTAAATATAGCCCTCTTGGTTACAAAATATTTTTGTTACTTAATCAAGAATTTTTTAGAATTTTTTCTTGTGATTTTATATATATATATATATATATATATATATATATATATATATATATTTTATATATATATATATGTATATATATATATATATTTTTTATATATATATATATTTTATATATATATATATATATATATAAAAAATATATATATATATAAAATATATATATATATATACATATATATATATATAAAATATATATATATATAAAATATATATATATATATATATATATATATATATATATATATATATATATATATATATATATATATATATATATATATATATATTGTTAAAGAGAAAAAAAAAACATTGGATGGTGGCCGAACCCCCCACCATTATAGCAACTGTGCTGCGGAGAGGGAGGGGGGGGGGGGGCCGACCCCACCAACAAATTAACAGCAGCAGTAGCTGCAACCCTTAGAAACCCGACCCCCTAATAACCAAAGTCCCTAATACCACCAACAACTTGGCACAGCAGCAATTCTTTAGCAATCCCAAGTCTAATCCTTAAGCTATTCCCGAGCTTACTCCTGATACTATTAGGAACTAGTCGGCGGAGAGTATATAAACTACCGCTCGAAACCAAACCCTAACTCTCCAGAACTTTTCACCTTCCCATCTCCTCTCCACCTCGAACCCAAGGCCGCCGACCTCCCCGCGCACACCCCAGCCGCCGGCGAACCGCCGTCTTTGACCGGAAACATCGCCGGAGTCGCATTCGCGTGAAAATGGAGGAAGTCCTGTTTTCGATCAAACCGCAAGGTACTGTCTTCAACCCAGTATTTCTCCCTCCGTGCTTAGCCAATTATCGTACCATAACTTCCTAGGGATAACCAATATAACAATCTAGGAGTCCCTCCAACTGGATTGGAGAGTACTCGACCAGATTCCTCAGGAGGCTGACTCGAATTTCCTGAGAAAACTCGCAAAAAAGCAGTATTGAAGGCAGTTCCAAACCCACATTTGGAAGCCAAAATCTTGGCGATTCCTCGACAGTTTTGTAAAACTAATTGAACACGTGTGAAGACAACATAACCCTGACTAAAACACAACTGGTAGATTGGTATTTTGATTTCTGTGCAAGAATTTAATCCATGTTGAACTTGTGTGAAAAACTGTTTTCGAAATAGTGGATTTCAGAGAATTTTCTCCGATACGACGTACGCCCCGACAAACCGGGTGACATGGTCACGCGCTATACACATCGAAAGGCGCGTATGGACGTTGTGGACGTGTGGGAACTGACGGAACTCAGTTTCGTTGCGTGTGCGCGACGAAATCAACGTGTATCCGTCGAGATACCCCGTATCGGTGTTTTGCAAACTTGCCTATAACTACGTGTAAAGTCGTCGGATCGAGATGAAACTTACGCCAACAGGTCCGAATCGAAATTTCGGTCCTGTGTGCCAAGTTTGGTTCGATTCTGAGAAGGTCGAATCGGAACCCTTTTTGGCGGGCCCACGACCCACTCAAACGGGCGATTTTGTACACGGATCATCGGAATCCAAAACTGGACATACCCTTGAGTTTCTCTCCTCAAACTAAAATCATAGACATGTAGTTTGATGACTTTAGAGACCATAAACTTTGGCATGCATTTCGGTGCAAAGTGGGTCCAACGGCGGACATCGTTTTGACCCAAAATTATGATTTTACCCCTGTTCCAGAATTTAACTTTTGGACAGGCGTTTCCTAGGTATTTCTTTTACACCGAGTGCATTTTTGATGTTTGTTTCAGCGTCCGGAGTTGTTTGGAGATTTTGACGTTTCTTTGCTGACATTGTGATTTCTTGGGATTGCCACTTTGCACCATCAGGCAAGATACTTTGCCACCTTACTCTGTGATTATTATATTCTTATTTTTAGTTGTTATTTTTAGTATTTTATTTCGTGATATTTAAACTGTGCGTCCAAGTCACACTTGGGTGCAAGCGACTCTATCGGTCGTTTACCTCACCTTATTTATTTCTCTTGCATTGACTTAGTCTAGTGACCACCCATTGATGATGAGGTATTAGTATATCTCATATAGCCTTGAAACTTGTTGTATCACATGATGTGAGTCACATGTAGGACACATTTTTGCGTAGTCGGCTGGCCACCGATACGTATGGAGCGTGCGACGGATAGGAGTAACTGCCAATAGTATTGCATGTTAGAAGACTTGTCGGTTACTAGAGGTTCATATCATTCGTGGAGATGATGATACTAGGCATTGGGTGGGGAGAACAATACCTGACGTATGGGCTTCTTTGCACTTCCTTGATTACCTGTGCGCTCCTCCGGAGACGCAGGCTCCAGGCGCCCTCTAACGTTTCCCAGAGCGTTATGGACGTAGCCCCTTGCACATGGTGCCCTCTGACGCTTCTTGAGCGTTATGGACGTAGGCTCCTGGTGCCCTTTATGGGAACTATGCCGATCCCATTTACAGCCAGGGCTCATGCGTCGAAGGATTGTATCTCAACTGCATATTCACAGTGGAATGGTCAGGAATCCGATTGCATGCATACCTTTTTCTCGTATTATATTATCACAGTTTATATGGCATGGTGTTTTCTTGTATCTTGCTATGTCCCCTGAGGACCTGGTTATCTCTCCAGGTTTAGACAATTTTCCACAGGAGTACGAAGCGGCATTGGAGCTATCTTACATCGATAACGAGGCAGTCACTACTAATCTCTAGCCTATTCTATATTTGAGACATTAGTGGACATTATTTTACATCTCTTTCATTTCTATTTTTGCGGAGGTTGGACTCCGATCTTGTGAGACTATTTTTCATAGCTGTTTGGAGTGAGTATGTTCACCCGGCTATCTTTTGATACTCTGCTTTATTCATTTGGACTTTATTATCTTCTGTGTTGAGCTGTGATGAGATTAGATATGTTATTCTGGCCTGTGATTATTTTATTTACAGCTTATGTGCATATATGAGGATTCTATATATTGGAGTATTCTTCGTATATGTGCAGCTGACATGTTCACGTACTCGGTCCTACGTATTTTGGGACTGGGGCGTTACACAGGAAGAACCTTTATACAAAGTGAGTGGAACTGTCCTTCCTCCTCCTTACTCCTTCATGCTTAATAAAAATGGAGTAATGTGATCCTAAGAATTGTCCCTAAACAATCTATGTGTTAGTTGCTAAATTATGAGATGCTTATCCTGTGAATGGCTGAAATAAATAACACATGAACATTGAACTGCTAACCGGATAACACTTGAACTGCTAATATCAATTGATGCCTGAAGAATGAACTAATGACAATGTCCCTTATGTTATTTCTGCTGAACAAAAGAATTAGTTGAATAATGAGATGCTTTGTGAATAATAGAATGAGGAATGAATTGGCTATACTTTTCACCCAATGAAATGATTGAAACACTTGAATGATGTACACCCTGGGTAACTGTTACTAAATGAGAAATGTTGCTTGTGCCTATAACAATGAATGAATGTGAAGTGTTCCTAACAGAAATGATATGGTGTTTATTCCCTTTTGAACGGAATAATGTTGGTAATGTGCTGATGCGATTAAATGAGAATGTGAACTGATAAGTTTTGGGATCATAGAGATCATAAAGTGGAATGATGGAATGATTAGTCATTGAATACGGATCGAGATTGATAAGATGAGATGTTGAATTGTTGGCTTTGCATACTTTCAAGTTGTTTTACCATGCATTTGTGTTTATCAAGTCGACACACATTCGCATGGTCATGGACGTACTTGTATACAAGTCTTAGTAAGTTTTCTCGAATGGTATCTGGGGCACCGGGACCGATTCGACCCGGAAGGAAATATTGCTCGTGCTATGGTGGTACGAGGTATTACAGGACATTCGACATAGGCTTGCAACCTACCCTGGAATGGTGCATCGTAATACCGGTTGAAAAGTCCTTTATGGTGCAGTTTTACCAACGACCATGTAGTCACACTACAACAAAAAGACCTATTAATGACGCTTGATAAGTAGATTTCATGACAGCTGATAAAGAAGCGTCATCAAAGTTCAGTAAGACTCCATTCTATGACAGTGTCCAATATAAATGTTATTGATAGTCTTTCAGTCATACGAGCGTTATGAAAAAAGACCAAAACTTAAGTCAAAACTTCCGCTCCCCCGCACTTCTCCCATACTTAAGAAAAAGCATAAACCAAGAAGCTCCACAGCTACTCCCCTAAAGCCTCGAAGAAGCCCTAATTTTCCGGCTCAAGTCCCCGTCCCCCCATCCTCGCCGTCTATCCCGCTCTCCTGGCTCGCCTCCGCCGTCCGCCTCCTCTCCGTGTCACGACCCGCACCCACTGTTAGGGTACGAGAACGTAACAACGCCCAGCCTACGCCGCAGTGTCGGCGGTAGAACGCTATCCTAGGTCACATCATCTAACAATATTATGCTAAGCAGTTATACTCCCCGAATGGGGGTGACATAGCAGATACAGTCTCAATCGCATCTAAGGTAGAGCATGATAAGGATAGATAAAACATAAAATCCAAGAGATACAGGAGATAGAAGTCTAAGTGTCTAAGATACATAAACCCAGAAATACATCTCAAAACTCAAATACAGTAATCCACAAAGTAAATACAACTCCAGACAAATGAAATAACTATCTAAATAACCTCTAATGTGTCTCCTCTAGGCTAGCAGGCAACCTCCAAGCTATCTGTAAAATTTATCAACAGGTCCAGTCAGGACAGGAACGAGTACAACTCATCAAAAAATCCCAATTAAATGACAGAGAACTATAAAGCAGTTATAGACAGTTTTATTGATGAATATGGCAGTTTTATACAGGTAATGATGTAGAGAAATAGCAAAGGTACAAGGAAAGTAAGGTAATAAAATAAAAGAAGAATGATGGCAAAGAAGACTGTAAAATAAGATCTAGCTGAACTAGGTAACATGTTATAAGTCCAGTTTGTACAATGTAAGTTGAGTGTAATCCCAATGTGAGTCTAATACAATTTGAGTCTAGTAAATGATTCTTGTACATGATGATTCTAGTAGATGATTTTTCTCAATGATTTGAGTGAAGTGATTCTTGTAAGATTCTTGTACACTAATCTTTGTAGGTGATTCTTGTAATGAGTACGGCACATCGCACGCTCGGCCAAGCGGTGATGGCTATCATTCTTGTAATACGGCACATCGTACGCTCGGCCAAGCGGTGATGGCTATCATTCTTGTTTGGTGATTCTTGTTGAATACGGCACATCACATACCGGTCCAGCAGCGATGGCTATCGTTCTTGTAATAATGATTCTTGTATGATTTGTACATTTAATACTTGTAGGTGTTTCGAGTAGATGAGTCTTGTGAGTGATTCGAATAATAGGGTTAGACAAATCAAGTACATGTATTGCGAATAAATGAATCTAAAATATTAATACATGTTGTGAAAGAGAATCAAATAGAACTATACTAGAACTGAATCACAGTAATCATCAAATAAATGAAAGAACTATCAGAGAATGTACTCGCCTGATATCTGAATGTCCAAGGAAAGATACTGTCCGAGGAGAGGTGTCTGGCTCCTAATTAGAACAGCACAAGTCACAACATGTCCAGAAGGGTAATATAAAGTACTATAATGCATTCTACATGAATTTAGGTCAAACTAGGCCAAAGTCAACCCTTGGTCAACTCTGGTCAACTGCACTAGTCAAACTAGGTCATGTCCTAACCCAGAAAGTCTTACTAGGCCTAACCAAGACTATCCTAGCAAGCACACATCAATACAAGGCTATACAAGCCAACATACACCCAACTCTATATAGCATACAATTATTCAATACTCAAATAGGCAAGAATTTACATTAGATATACACTAGGTAATCTATTACTTTAAGCTATACATGTCTACACATATATACACATGCATATATTGGTATTCAACATTAGGTCTATAATCATGGCATTTCAATGGCTATATAAACTTATATATTACAATACAATATGCTACCATATATATAATATACATACATAGCTAAGTTAACTATATTCATAAATACTTATTTAAGAGGCTATGTGTGTGTATGTGAACATGGCAAAGGGGCAAGTGAGGGTTAAATGGGCATACATAGTGTATACATATCAAAGAGTGTCAAAGTGTAAGTGAACAAAGTGTCAAGTGTGATAGTGTCAACATAGTGTAAGGGGTACATGAGGTAATATAGGATTTGTGTTAACATAGAATATTACATCTCATTAACTTGTATATTGCATACATTACATCTATTATTAAATTACATTCATGCTTGCATTCATTTATCATTTATTTATTCTCTTGCACTACTATATGCACCATACATTACATACTATGGAACCTACATATTTATTACAAGCCATACTTATACATGCTTACATTAGATAGAATACTTACACCTCATACATCATTTATTTAACCATTTACTCATGCTTGCATTCTCTATTTAGTTACATAATGTATATACATTAACATGGGTTAAAATCAAATAGAACATTATATTACACACAAGGGTGCACAAAATGCATATGCCGAATAGTAACTCCTACTAATAATCAATACTGTACCAACTCAGCATGAATTAAATTCTAGAATTAAAGTATGTTATAGATCTATGTGTTAGCTTTCTGAAACTTCAAACGGATCGCATTTTCATTTCCGGAAACTCCCAGAATCGCGAAAACACCGAAAACGCGTTTGTCTTTCGTACAGCTGACACTCAAATAATTCTCCAGAAAGTTACAGAAAGAATTAGGCCTAATAATACATGTTTTTGGAAAGCTAACTTCAATACGCTTCTTTTAAAAAAAACGGTAGATTAAACCGAGCTTTGAGCTAGAAGTTATGACATTTCTAAATTAGGGCTGAAATTAAAAACGTGGATAAAAATCATGACGGATTTAGATAGTTTGAGCCAAAAGAATACATAATATATATCCTAATTATCCACAACAATAATAGCAATAATAATATGAGGAACCACACTCATAAACTTGATTATATAATCATCATGAACCATTTATTACATATATAAATGTAGATACACTCTCATTACAATATATATATATATATAAATCTATATAAGTAACATGAACACATCCACAACACAAAGGACACTCCTATGACCTCCAAATGGACACAAAATGGACACAAATGGAGATACAACCATGGAGGTCATTCCTATGGTTCAAAATAGACCTATATGCATGAGGAAATAAAAAGGAGAAGGGATTTATACCTCCCGGTAGATCGAATCGAAGAAAAGTCTTCCCGGAGCGACACCGACACGTAGAGATTCCAAAAGGACACGAACGAGCTCCGAATCCTCCCAAACTTGGGTAGCTTCCTCCTTGGCTAGAATGGAGAAGGAAGAAAGAAGATTTGGTGGCGAAATAGAAGGATTTGGTGGAGAAATGGAAGGATTTGGTGGAGAAATTGCTAGGGATTGCTCTCTAGAAATTTGGAGAAGAACAAGAGAGAGAGTGTGGATGAGAATAATGAAATGAACTTGAGCCTATCCTCTCCCAAAGTGGCTGGCCATATGGGGCTATTTGTCCTATTATGGTAAGGTCCAAAATGCCCCCACTAACCTATTCTATTAGTATTAGGAAAGGGCTAATTGGTTGGGGCTAAATTAGTCATTCTAAAGTCTCTAATCACACTAACCTTATCCATAATAATTAGTCTAACCTCTAACTAAAATTAATATCATGTGGGCCATGTCTAACTAGTGTATGGGTCCACTAAAGTCAACACTACCCCCGGGTTCCCGTTTCAAGTCGGATTGAGCTAAAATTCGAACCCGACTCAAATAATCCCAAAACAATATCATAAATAATAAAATAAATTTCAAAAAATATTTCAAAAATACAAAATGACAAAAATACCCATGTTCCTGAAAACTGGGGGTGACAAATTTCCTCGAAATTAAAACCTAACAATAGTAAAATGTCAAAATCACAAGTCATAATTTTAAATAGTTTAAAAATGATTAAAAATCAACAAAAAATCATAATATGAAATAATAATCAATAAATAATAATTATAATTACAACATTTCAAAATTACCCTCATCTGGAAAACTGGGTGTTACAATCCTACCCACCTTATAAAAATTTCGTCCTCGAAATTAATATGATCGCACCCCCTTCTATGTCAAACATAGTCAAGGGTCAATCACTAGTCAATTTCTCAACATCCAAGTACTTGGTCATCAACTGGTCAACTTCTTAGGGTTTTACCTATGCTAGCTATCTAGGTGTTGGCAACTAAAATTTAGCAAAAGAGAAACTCTATAATAGACTAGCTCTTAACTTCCCAATCCTATCAAGTCACCTATAACTAAATACCTACAAGCTAAGCACATGAATACCAAATACCACACATATATATATATATATATATATATATATATATATATATATATATATATATATATATATATATATATATATATATATATATATGCTCAAGAACAAAAAAAAAATATATATATATATATATGCTCAAGAACAACAACCCATCACATATATCAAGTATATCATCTATATATATATATATACATGACTGATCAACCAAGGGTTAAGGCAGACTAAACTTATAAGGGTCTGAAACAATGCTTAGAACTAGGCTAAGGATGAATGGTCTGAATCAAGGGGACATGGTATCTAGTGAAGGGTCTGCACACCGCTTATAAAGGTGATCAACACAAAGGAACTCAACACGAAGAGAACTTAACTAAAATGGAAAACTGAACCAAGTATAAGCTAAACAACATGTTTATAACCCTATACAACAATGGCCTATAGATACCAACTAACCTATATCCCATATGCCAATATCATCTGCAATCTATCTATGCAAATAGACCTCTCGGTCTTAGGTAAAACTACAACTATACTCAAAGGCAGGCTCTGGTCATGGGTGCCTCACTGGAAAAAGTAAGGAAAAGTAGTAATAATTATCAAGGCTGTAAGGCATACTAACATCCTATGTGTAACTGGTTGGTATTATAGATAACAGAAGAATTATCTGCAATGGGTTACTATTCTAACACCAATGCTAACTATCACCTCTAGGGTACAGACACTCTACAAGTCATCATACCATTATACTATGAAGGAACTACCTATGAATAAGCTCTACAAAACTAAATATCCCTACTCCTAAGTCATTTATAACAATCAAAAGGGTATGATGTTTAAACCTTCTCAAGATACAATCTGTTAATCATATGCGTCTGTACAAAATTATGTTGTCCAGAGTCTTCATCATGCTAGTAAGCAAGGCTACGATAATCACAGAGTCCTTGACTAAGGTACGTACCTCTAGGTTCATGGTATTTAAAATTTTCGCACTGCCGCATGCGACGGCGAAAACCTTAAATTCCTATACCCGAGAATACATCCAAAATCTGACTATATGTCCTCACTATGCCAACTAACACGACTATCGAGGATTCTAGATCCCATGATTTAGGCGACCTAGCCCATATGATTTTCTCTGAAGAAAAACAACACAACAAAAGAGTAACATGACAAAATTAATCAATCAACAAGGTACAGATGGAATCGGATTTCAAGGTAATTATAAAAGACAAATGCGGGAATGGAGAAGAACAGAACTTGCAGCAAGATCTCCAACGGTCTGTGCATCCTCGACTGTTCTAACGATAGCTCGCCCTGCTGGTTTCCTCCAGCCTGATGCTAATACTGCACAAATCTCTGCTGCTGATGCTGTATGAATTGCTGCTGCTGAGAGAAACCGGAAACGAAGGGAAAAGTCTCTGTATAGACGGAGGTGCACCTCCAATGTAGCAAAAACGCCAACCTAAGTCGGCACAACAGAAACTGCGGTCTCGAGGCCCTGATGAACAGGACGAGAGGTGGCCAGCCTCTCGATAGTATCCCCCGAACCGAAGCGATGAGATCGTGTCTTCATAATCATCATGAAGACAGATCAAAACAAGAAGCAATTTCTGAGAATGAAGCGAAAATTCAAAGAAGAACAGTTTATATCCAATGGAAGTCAATAAGCAACAATTTTAGACAAAAGGAATCGGATTAAGAGTTTTTCCTAATGTGATTGAGTACCTCCAAAAATATCCTAATCCTACTGCAGGCTGTAGTGATACTTTAGTTCGAATACCACTACATAAACTCGACCTGCATGGGCCACCACTAAAAATGTGTCACGACCCGCACCCACTATTAGGGTACGAGAACGTAACAACGTCCAGCCTACGCCGCAGTGTCAGCGGTAGAACGCTGTCCTAGGTCACATCATCTAACAATATTATGCTAAGCAGTTATACTCCCCGAATGGGGGTGACATAGCAGATACAGTCTCAATCGCATCTAAGGTAGAGCATGATAAGGATAGATAAAACATAAAATCCAAGAGATACAGGAGATAGAAGTCTAAGTGTCTAAGATACATAAACCCAGAAATACATCTCAAAACTCAAATACAGTAATCCACAAAGTAAATACAACTCCAGACAAATGAAATAACTATCTAAACAACCTCTAATGTGTCTCCTCTAGGCTAGCAGGCAACCTCCAAGCTATCTGTAAAATTTATCAACAGGTCCAGTCAGGACAGGAACGAGTACAACTCATCAAAAAATCCCAATTAAATGACAGAGAACTATAAAGCAGTTATAGATAGTTTTATTGATGAATATGGCAGTTTTATACAGGTAATGATGTAGAGAAATAGCAAAGGTACAAGGAAAGTAAGGTAATAAAATAAAAGAAGAATGATGGCAAAGAAGACTGTAAATAAGATCTAGCTGAACAAGGGTAACATGTTATAAGTCCAGTTTGTACAATGTAAGTTGAGTGTAATCCCAATGTGAGTCTAATACAATTTGAGTCTAGTAAATGATTCATGTACATGATGATTCTAGTAGATGATTTTTCTCAATGATTTGAGTGAAGTGATTCTTGTAAGATTCTTGTACACTAATACTTGTAGGTGATTCTTGTAATGAGTACAGCACATCGCACGCTCGACCAAGCGGTGATGGCTATCATTCTTGTAATACGGCACATCGTACGCTCGGGCCAAGCGGTGATGGCTATCATTCTTGTTTGGTGATTCTTGTTGAATACGACACATCACATACCGGCCCAGCAGCGATGGCTATTGTCACGACCCGCACCCGTTTTTTTTTTAAAACGGATACGAGACGTGTCCAAGCTAGCCTACGCCGCAGTGTCGGCGGTAGAACGCTGTCACGGCCATGAAGATCAAAATCACAAATAATACTCATTCACAAAATTAATTTAATTTATAATGATCACAAATTTTATATTTGCAGAAAATATAAACATGTACAATTATAGAATGACTACAACTCAACTATCTAACTAGTCTCTAGGCTTTTGTCTGCAAGTATTTCCGTCACTCCCCAAGCTAAGTGAATCCACGGCTAACCTGAAAATGTTGGTTTCCAGTCAGGAATGGAACGAGCACAATTCACTGAATGCAATTCAAATAAAGAAAATGACTATAAGACAAAGGTTAGGCATCAATCATGAGTTTTGAAAATAGCATTAAAGCCGTAAGAAAAATCAATAGTAATAAATAGACCAATATACTTTCCACCGTTAGAAGTACCTTTGACATGTGATCGGTCTGGGGTGCTACACCGCACGGTCTACGATATCTACTTGCAGAATATAAACACTGTCTACGATGTCTACTGCAGAAAATAAGCACTGTCTACGATGTCTACTGCATAAAATAAACAATGTCTACAAGATCTACTGCATAAAATAAACAATGTCTACAAGATCTACTGCATAAAATAAACAATGTCTACGAGATCTACTGCATAAAAATAAACAATATCTACGAGATCTACAATGTCTACGATATCTATAATGTCTACGATATCTACAATGTCTACGATATCTACAATGTCTACGGTCTGATCACACATCCTTGGTACTTCTCATTCCCGACTCAACAATTTATAATAGAGTATAAAAAAATCACATAACCAATGACTAATCAATGAAATATAGTAAAGATCAATATCGAAATGCAGACAATAAACTGTACTCGCCTGTGGTCCTGTGCTGGTGAAACCGATGATCCAAATCACTCAATATACCACAATAGTCAAAATCCGTACAACAGTCCCCGGAAGCTGAAATAGACAATACCAGTGATCTCAGAATCGTCAAATTAGCTAGGATTGCCTGTTCTTACATCCAATTCTGGACACAGGGACAAAACGATAATTTCGGGCCAAAACGGTGTCCGCCGTTGGACCCGCTTTGCACCGAAAACGTGCCAGAGTCAACGGTCTCTAAAGTCGTCAAACTACATGTCTACGGATCCAGTTTTCCGATATGAACCCAACCGTATGTCCAGAGTTGGATTCCGGCGGGCCGTGCACAAAATCGCCCGTTGAGTGGGACCGTGGGGCCCGCAAAACGGTGTCGGATTCAACTGTCTCAGAATTGGACCAAACTTGGCATACAGGACCAGAAAAATGATACGGTCCTGTTAGCGCAAGTTTCGTCTCGATCTGATGAGCGTGCACAAAGTAATTGAGAAACTTGCAAAGTGCACGATACGGGGAATTTCGACGGATACGCATCAAATTCGTCGCGCACACACGACCAATTTGAATTCCGTCAAAGCCCACACGACCATGAAACCGTTACGCAGCTTTCGATGCTTTCGGTTCGCGACCACGTCGCCCGGAATGGCGGGACGCACGTCGTGTGGAACAATTTCTAAGTTTTGAAAACAGATTTTTGGAAAACTTTGGGATTCGATTTCTTGACGCGTAGTCGATGATTTCCAAATCCGTAAAAAGGGTTGTGAAGCCCTACATGTTGTCTAGGATTGTCTTCAACTACTTTTTCTAATATTGGGCTGGATTGGTCGGAAATGATCCTCAAATGTGGGTGATTGGACTGCCCTGTTTCGCTATTTGCGACAGGTTTTTCGGGATTTTCAACTCGATTTATCTCGAGTTTCGGTCCACTAGAATTTAAACCAATTAAAAAGAATTATAGATGGTTATACCAAGTTCATACCAGTTTGAACGGCTCGCTAAACGATCCACTGGAGGCGACGAATTGCTACTCCGAAGTAGGCTTAAAACCTTGCACCTGCTGCTGTGCTTCGCGCTTGTGCGCGCGCGCGTGAGCGGCCCTGGTCGCCGGCCGACGGCCGCAGAGAGGTGGCGCGCGTCGGGAGGGGTCGCGCCCAGGCGTGGGGGGGGGGGGGGGGTCGCCTAGTTTAGGTGTCGGCGGTTTTTGTTTAGGTTTTTGAGAAATTTCGATCTCAATCTCCCTCTCGCTATACCAACTATATCACGAACTGGCGGTTTTGTTAAGAGCCTTGGGGGCTCGGGCTAAGTCCTGTGTGGGGCTAAAGGCCTGTGCTCCAGGGGCGGCCCTGGCCCAGGGCAGGCCGGGCGACGGCCCAGGGCCCCCTGACGAAAGGGGGCACCAACATGGAATTGTCTATAATAGAACTAATATGTATCATGTATCTTTTTTTAATAAAAAGTATTGTGGTGTAGTTGTTACAATGCTAGACTTATATGTAATCGGTCCTTGGTTCAAATCTTGACTACAACAATTTTTTGTTTTATTTATACTTTTTTTTTACATTATGTATGAGGGCCCATTTTTTAAGTTTCGCCTCGGGCCCCCAATTGCTCAGGGCCGGCCCTGCTGTGCTCTTTGGAAGAGCTTGGGCTGCTCCTTTCCCTTTTTCTTGCTTTTTTTTTTCCTTTATTTTTTGCTTGGAAAGAAAATGTTCGGGCTGGCTTGTAAAGCCTGGGCTCGGGTGAATCTGTTTAGCTGGGTTTGGGAGATGAAAGATTGGTTGGAACCGTGGCCCAACTTGCTGACATCGATTCATAAGCATTAGTGAACTCTTAAAGAAAATGCCATGCATGGCATTTTTGGAGACTTGATTGACCTGATATCAAGCATTATATATAACATATAGTTTAGAGAGAGAGAAAACCATATGTATATACATAAATTCCTATATGTATATATATATACACATGTACATATATATGTAATATATATTTATATACCAATACACCTATACACATCTATAGTATATATACTTACATATACATTCACATACATTTATATTTATTAGACAAATAATAATATAACCAATACAATAATAATATAAAAATATTAATAACAACTAAAATAAATCATACTTGAATTTACTTGTACATTTGTATGTACAATACTTCATATCAAAACAAATGAATAATACTTAAATAAAATAAACAATTTAGCTTAAAAATAAATAGTTAAGAAGTTTGGGGGTTTACATCATACCCACCTTAGAGTAATTTCGTCCTCGAAATTTAGGGTCAACTTCCATTTCTTTATTCTCCCACTATCTGATCACCCTATGCTAAATCCATAAATCGATCTATCGAATATACACTTGCAACTCGTCAATAGTTGATCACAAAAATTTACTAATGTTACATTTCTAATCCTCCAATGCCAGAGTTCTTCAGTCTGTAATTGTAACAACCCCCTCCGATCCTTTAGGTTAAGTTCTCAAAGTTTAACACCAAGAGTGAAGGCCTCAAGTTTGGTTATTTGCATCATTCTCGACAACTTCCATAAACTTGTATTGCTAGTCGTCCTAGAAGCTTGCTGAACTCATATAAACCCGATGAAATTTCAACCCTTACCACCATTTACTATAATCCTAATCGTTATCCTGGAACTTTTTATCACTCGTACTTATGCAGTTCCATCGTAACAATCCTCTGAGATTGAAAATCTTCTCATCGAAATTCTATTTTCAACAATAATCTTTCTACTACCATTTTGGTCTTTAGCAATATAATCATCAAAATCCCAGTCTGCTAACTTCTATCAATACTTTCAACAAAAAATTGATCACCAAGAACCCGATAGGTGATTCGGAACATATAACCACCTTAACTTACGCTACTCCATCAAAACTTCAAATTCTCAATAGATTCTATCCTCTAAAGAATATATATTTTTTTTTTCAAATATAATAAACTTCATCAATGTTCTTCACAATTAATTAACCACCAAGAGTAAGTCGCGGGAATCTCTACCCACCTTTGGTCACACTACTTCCTCAAATTTCATGTCACTAAAACTTTATAATCATCCAACTACATGCAAAAGTTTCTACCAATCGCTGTCTACTACCTATGGCATCTATAATCCCTTCCTATCTATCGAATAACCCTAACAAGCAACAGATTCACACAAATAGCAAGGAATATTGGTAACTCTAATAAGCATGACCATTCTCGCTCCGAAATAGGGAGGACGTGAAGATAATAAAGAATAATCGAAAGCAAATATGAAAATTCCCAAGGCGGGTAGAGGGTATCCCATGAAGCAGATGGAATGAAAGTTTATGAACCACTGACTTATTTGCTAGATTGGCTACTCTAGTCCGGTTACTTGCTGAATCGAAGAATCCTTTGTTTCTTAGAGGGGCTTGTATTCCGTGTAATACAGAAGTTTCTTTTTTTTTCGGAACTCTAAACAAGGTTCCAAAGTAGAACGGAATTTGGGAATCAAGGTTGTGGTCTTACTGGGTTCTTTATTTGGACATCAGTCGTTGGTTGGATGAACATTGGGTTTCAATCTACATGGACTGGACAGAATCCCAATGATAACATTCTTCCTATTAGATTTGGGTATCCTAGAATAGGTTTCTACCCAAGGGTTAAGTTAGTTGCTAGTCAGGTTGGTTAGCTAGGCCCCTAAAGTTCAAAGTGTGCCTTCGATGACTTTTGTGTTTAAGTAGCACATGAGGAAAACACAATTGAGTGGTACACTAAGGACGTGTTTAGTGGACTTCAAGTAGATCACAACCATATATTGGGTTGAATGAATCGAGTCGAGGTTGATGTTCTAATGGAAGTCGGGAAGTAAACCGGTACTATGGTAAGGGTTGTAGCTAGTCCTTTTTAACCTGAAAATCGTAGCACAAAAATAGAGTACAAGGGGACAGGTTTGAGTGGGACATGATATACCTAGATGAAGATGGACTCATCTAGATCTTACATGTAAAATTTGTTGGAAGGTAACAACTGGCCTCGTGCTCCGAATATTAATGACACGGCCGGGGACACAAAATGATCTAAATGAAAAGTGGGAGTCCAAGGGCACTAATCATCATCCTAATGGAAGTTATTCAAATCAATCGGTAGTCCTTGTTTATCACAAAATTTTGGAAGGCTCACAGTCTACCCACCTTAGAAGTTAGGGCATGGTCTTAGGAATAATAAGGTTAGAAGGATTTCAATGTCAGGATATCGCACCTCGATTCTCGGTAATAAAGAATAAGGTACGACGTATCGGAATACGGTAGATATAAGTCAAGCCAAGGATCGTTCCTCAATGAATGGAAAACGAGAGTGTTCAATGACACACGGTCGAAAAAAGGAAAAAAAAAATAGAATGATCTACTCGTCCACTGTATACAAGGGTTATCGACAGGGTAACTAACTCTAAGGCACATCATCTAAAAAGATTTCTAACCACTGAGTCATGAAACTCTAGTTGTGTTAAACCTGTCAGGCTATGGTCATAAGGGTTCTAGTAGTATGGGCTGCAGTGATCATGCATTGTTGTTGACAACTGGTATATCACAATTTGACAGGGTATTTAATCTATGGTATTAGCTAAACAAGTGACTGTGGTGTTCCAACACTAGTTAGGTCTTAATATAAAACATTTACATAACTAGGGTAATATTTGTTGGAAACCAATCTCGGGAGGAGTGTCACGGTAAATGATTACCCTATTGTCCGCTCATCTCATGTCTAACTGTGGGCTTCGGTCGAGGAAGGGTTGGTTCAAGGCATTAAGGGTTGCTAGTTAAGGCAAGCTTCCAGCAAATAATTAGAGACTCGCAACCTTTGGTCTCTAAAGAATAGGTAGTCTCCTAGGTAGGCATTTCGACTAAGGGTAAAATCCTAATCATTCTTAAGTTCAGATGGCTTGAAAGTCCCGATAACAGTTTGGGGTCAAGAGGAGAACGAGTAACTCGATCACATGGCTGGCTGACGATAACTACCCTTGTGTATACAACTACCATAGCCATGGGGATACGCGATATCTCTCTACCATCACGAGCTTTCGTCTTTCCAAATCGGTGAAGGACAAAACAATAAAGAATTCAAGGGAGATGTTACTGAATATAATTTTATGATTCAAAGGCGAACATATAATTCAAGAGGAATTGTCAAAGCAGTCGCGGATGAGATCCTAGATACCTATATATCTCCATCCACGTAGTGTAATTAAACAAAGAGCGAACCAAATGCATTATGGTTGATCAGACCATAATACACCGATTCTGATTAGACAATAAGTTAGCAGGCGTCCCCACTAAACATATGTCTCGAATCAAGCTCGAGAACAGAGTAAGCTTGCAAAACTAGGCTGTGATAGCAACCTTGGTCAAAATAGTCAAAATACAAGTACGCGAGAATTTGAAAGGAGTTACAAGTAGTTTGAGTTTTGTGAGAATCAAACCTTACATGGTGTTCTTGCTTATACAGTCTCCCTACTGTCTTCTTATCCACAAGGACTTGGTCGACTAATAGGTTATGACTTCTAGCTTCTGTATTCTTGGTAAACCTATTAGGGTCAATCAATTTCCTTGTCAATAGATTACAATGACCACGGAATGCTAGATCGGGAGACGCTACCCAATCTCGCAGATCTTCTACTACTATTAGCTTCGGATCTTAAAGAACATACAGGGCACTGTCCTATCCCCTATGGTATTCCAACTTGTAATCATGTTTGAAGTCATTTCACCGAGGACTACGCCTCGCCCGTAAAATCGGGCTGTGGTAACCCTTGGTTTCGTAACTCAACATGATACAAATCGAACACTTCTTAACTCTATCCAATATTGGCTCAAGGGTACCTATGATCAAGAGAGGGCCATTAGCCATAGTTTTGGCAATGTCCCATCACCTATATTTTTTTTTCAAACTAATTTCACCTCTAGGGGTTGTGTCTCGCCAGTGCGCTGCTGGCTGCAATGTATCCATAGACTCCAAAATTCAATTAAATGGCGACAGTGCGCTACTGTCCTGCTATTATAAGTTAACTAATATTCCTTTAACTATATATATAAAAACTCATGAGCTTCTAGAGGTTCAAGCAAGTCGACTATGAGATAAAGCGTAGGTATCTATCAGTCACAACCCTTAAAATAAAAGGTGAACATGGAGGAAATAACTGAAGACAAAGAAATAGAAACATTCTAACTATTCTATGTGTATTCAAGCCTTTGAGGAAAAACTTGAATCGAAACTAACTCGAGGTTCGCATATGGATAACCCAATCAGAAATAATAATTCTTGGGACAAAATAGGAACTAAATAGGCAATTTGGACTAAATATGAGGATGATATCTAAAGAGGCAACGGGAAGGAATTGAATAATTCGTCTAGGTGAGATCATCAATTCCAGGAAACTCTGCCTCTCCAAGTGAATAATCTATCCACATTGGACCATATCTTCCAATCAAGAGGTAATAGTGTACCTATGGGGATTTGACAAACTATCAAGTTAATAGCTCTCATCCTAAATTGCATGGCCTAGACTACCCATCGGCAAATTTGTATAAGGGACTCCTAGTCCTAGTCATTCTCTTAAATTAAATTAATTTCTAATTCGTGAATGAGCATTTCTAGTCGCAGGCTCGTAATAGTACAACTAACTTAAGTACTATCACGAGTTCGCGTGATTTGCGAAGACAGACCTGCATGGGCCACCACAAAAACTTGTCACGATCCGCACCCGTTTTTTTTTTTAAAACGGATACGAGACGTGTCCAAGCCAGCCTACGCCGCAGTGTCGGCGGTAGAACGCTGTCACGGCCATGAAGATCAAAATCACAAATAATACTCATTCACAAAATTAATTTAATTTATAATGATCACAAATTTTATATTTGCAGAAAATATAAACTTGTACAATTATAGAATGACTACAACTCAACTATCTAGCTAGTCTCTAGGCTTTTGTCTGCAAGTATTTCCGTCACTCCCCAAGCTAAGTGAATCCACGGCTAACCTGAAAATGTTGGTTTTCAGTCAGGAATGGAACGAGCACAATTCACTGAATGCAATTCAAATAAAGAAAATGACTATAAGACAAAGGTTAGGCATCAATCATGAGTTTTGAAAATAACATTAAAGCCGTAAGAAAAGTCAATAGTAATAAATAGACCAATATACTTTCCATCGTTAGAAGTACCTTTGACATGTGATCGGTCTGGGGTGCTACACCGCACGGTCTACGATATCTACTTGCAGAATATAAACACTGTCTACGATGTCTACAGTAGAAAATAAGCACTGTCTACGATGTCTACTGCATAAAATAAACAATGTCTACAAGATCTACTGCATAAAATAAACAATGTCTACAAGATCTACTGCATAAAATAAACAATGTCTACGAGATCTACTGCATAAAAATAAACAATGTCTACGAGATCTACAATGTCTACGATATCTACAATGTCTACGGTCTGATCACACATCCTTGGTACTTCTCATTCCCGACTCAACAATTTATAATAGAGTATAAAAAATTCACTCAACCAATGACTAATCAATGAAATATAGTAAAGATCAATATCGAAATGCAGACAATAAACTGTACTCGCCTGTGGTCCTGTGCTGGTGAAACCGATGATCCAAATCACTCAATATACCACAATAGTCAAAATCCGTACAACAGTCCCCGGAAGTTGAAATAGACAATACCAGTGATCTCAGAATAATCAAATTAGCTAGAATTGCCTGTCCTTACGTCCAATTCTGGACACAGGGGCATAACGGTAATTTTGGGCCAAAACGGTGTCCGCCGTTGGACCCGCTTTGCACCGAAAAATGTGCCAGAGTCAACGGTCTGTAAAGTCGTCAAACTACATGTCTACGGATCCAGTTTTTCGATACGAACCCAACCGTATGTCCAGAGTTGGATTCCGGCGGGCCGTGCACAAAATCGCCCGTTGAGTGGGACCGTAGGGCCCGCAAAACGGTATCGGATTCAACTGTCTCAGAATTGGACCAAACTTGGCATACAGGACAAGAAAAATGATACGGTCCTGTTGGCGTAAGTTTCGTCTCGATCTGATGAGCGTGCACAAAGTAATTGAGAAACTTACAAAGTGCACGATACGGAGAATTTTGACGGATACGCATCAAATTCGTCGCGCACACGCGACCAATTTGAATTCCGTCAAAGTCCACACGACCACGAAACCGTTACGCAGCTTTCGATGCTTTCGGTTCGCGACCACGTCGCCCGGAATGGCGGGACGCACGTCGTGTGGAACTATTTCTAAGTTTTGAAAACAGATTTTTGGGAAACTTTGGGATTCGATTTCTCGACGCGTAGTCGATGATTTCCAAATCCGTAAAAAGGGTTGTGAAGCCCTACATGTTGTCTAGGATTGTCTTCAACTACTTTTTCTAATATTGGGCTGGATTGGTCGGAAACGATCCTCAAATGTGGGTGATTGGACTGCCCTGTTTCGCTATTTGCGACAGGTTTTTCGGGATTTTCAACTCGATTTATCTCGAGTTTCGGTCCACTAGAATTTAAACCATTTAAAAGGAATTATAGATGGTTATACCAAGTTCATACAGTTGAACGGCTCGCTAAACGATCCACTGGAGGCGACGAATTGCTACTCCGAAGTAGGCTTAAAACCTTGCGCCTGCTGCTGTGCTCCGCGCTTGTGCGCGCGCGTGAGCGGCCCTGGTCGCCGGCCGACGGCCGCAGAGAGGTGGCGCGCGTCGGGAGGGGTCGGCCCAGGCGTGGGGGGGGGGGGGGGGGGGGGGGGGGTCGCCCTAGTTTAGGTGTCGGCGGTTTTTGTTTAGGTTTTTGAGAAATTTCGATCCCAATCTCCCTCTCGCTATACCAACTATATCACGAACTGGCGGTTTTGTTAAGAGCCTTGGGGGCTCGGGCTAAGTCCTGTGTGGGGCTAAAGGCCTGTGCTCTTTGGAAGAGCTTGGGCTGCTCCTTTCCCTTTTCTTTCTTTTTTTTTTTCTTTATTTTTTGCTTGGAAAGAAAATGTTCGGGCTGGCTTGTAAAGCCTGGGCTCGGGTGAATCTGTTTAGCTGGGTTTGGGAGATGAAAGATTGGTTGGAACCGTGGCCCAACTTGCTGACATCGATTCATAAGCATTAGTGAACTCTTAAAGAAAATGCCATGCATGGCATTTTTGGAGACTTGATTGACCTGATATCAAGCATTATATATAACATATAGTTTAGAGAGAGAGAAAACCATATGTATATACATAAATTCCTATATGTATATATATACACATGTACATATATATGTAATATATATTTATATACCAATACACCTATACACATCTATAGTATATATACTTACATATACATTCACATACATTTATATTTATTAGACAAATAATAATATAACCAATACAATCATAATATAAAAATATTAATACACAACTAAAATAAATCATACTTGAATTTACTTGTACATTTGTATGTACAATACTTCATATCAAAACAAATGAATAATACTTAAATAAAATAAAAATTTAGCTTAAAAATAAATAGTTAAGAAGTTTGGGGGTTTACAGCTATCGTTCTTGTAATAATGATTCTTGTATGATTTGTACATTTAATACTTGTAGGTGTTTCGAGTAGATGAGTCTTGTGAGTGATTCGAATAATAGGGTTAGACAAATCAAGTACATGTATTGCGAATAAATGAATCTAAAATATTAATACATGTTGTGACAGAGAATCAAATAGAACTATACTAGAACTGAATCACAGTAATCATCAAATAAATGAAAGAACTATCAGAGAATGTACTCGCCTGATATCTGAATGTCCAAGGTAAAAATACTGTCCGAGGAGAGGTGTCTGGCTCCTAATTAGAACAGCACAAGTCACAACATATCCAGAAGGGTAATATAAAGTAGTATAATGCATTCTACATGAATCTAGGTCAAACTAGGCCAAAGTCAACCCTTGGTCAACTCTGGTCAACTGCACTAGTCAAACTAGGTCAAACTAGGTCATGTCCTAACCCAGCAAGTCTTACTAGGCCTAACCAAGACTATCCTAGCAAGCACACATCAATACAAGGCTATACAAGCCAACATACACCCAACTCTATATAGCATGCAATTATTCAATACTCAAATAGGCAAGAATTCACATTAGATATACACTAGGTA
Organism: Iris pallida; assembly: GCA_029216955.1. Taxonomy (NCBI): domain Eukaryota; kingdom Viridiplantae; phylum Streptophyta; class Magnoliopsida; order Asparagales; family Iridaceae; genus Iris; species Iris pallida. The sequence continues at coordinate 1,737,544 of JANAVB010020000.1, forward strand.
ATCTATTACTTTAAGCTATACATGTCTACACATATATACACATGCATATATTGGTATTCAACATTAGGTCTATAATCATGGCATTTCAATGGCTATATAAACTTATATATTACAATACAATATGCTACCATATATATAATATACATACATAGCTAAGTTATCTATATTCATAAATACTTATTTAAGAGGCTATGTGTGTGTATGTGAACATGGCAAAGGGGCAAGTGAGGGTTAAATGGGCATACATAGTGTATACATATCAAAGAGTGTCAAAGTGTAAGTGAACAAAGTGTCAAGTGTGATAGTGTCAACATAGTGTAAGGGGTACATGAGGTAATATAGGATTTGTGTTAACATAGAACATTACATCTCATTAACTTGTATATTGTATACATTACATCTATTATTACATTACATTCATGCTTGCATTCATTTATCATTCATTATTCTCTTGCACTACTATATGCACCATACATTACATACTATGGAACCTACATATTTATTACAAGCCATACTTATACATGCTTACATTAGATAGGATACTTACACCTCATACATCATTTATTTAACCATTTACTCATGCTTGCATTCTCTATTTAGTTACATAATGTATATACATTAACATGGGTTAAAATCAAATAGAACATTATATTACACACAAGGGTGCACAAAATGCATATGCCGAATAGTAACTCCTACTAATAATCAATACTGTACTAACTCAGCATGAATTAAATTCTAGAATTAAAGTATGTTATAGATCTATGTGTTAGCTTTCCGAAACTTCAAACGGATCGCATTTTCGTTTCCGGAAACTCCCGGAATCGTAAAAACACCGAGAACGCGTTTGTCTTTCGTACAGCTGACACTCAAATAATTCTCCAGAAAGTTACAGAAAGAATTAGGCCTAATAATACATGTTTTTGGAAAGCTAACTTCAATACTCTTCTTTTAAAAAAATGGGAGATTAAACCGAGCTTTGAGCTGGAAGTTATGACATTTCTAAGTTAGGGCTGAAATTAAAAAGGTGGATAAAAATCATGACGGATTTAGATAGTTTGAGCCAAAAGAATACACAATATATATCCTAATTATCCACAACAATAATAGCAATAATAATATGAGGAACCACACTCACAAACTTGATTATATAATCATCATGAACCATTTATTACATATATAAATATAGATACACTCTCATTACAATATATATATATATATATATAAATCTATATAAGTAACATGAACACATCCACAAACACAAAGGACACTCCTATGACCTCCAAATGGACACGAAATGGACACAAATGGAGATACAACCATGGGGGTCATTCCTATGGTTCAAAATAGACCTATATGCATGAGGAAATAAAAAGGAGAAGGGATTTATACCTCTCGGTAGATCGAATCGAAGAAAAGCCTTCCCGGAGCGACACCGACACGTAGAGATTCCAAAAGGACACGAACGAGCTCCGAATCCTCCCAAACTTGGGTAGCTTCCTCCTTGGCTAGAATGGAGAAGGAAGGAAGAAGATTTGGTGGCGAAATAGAAGGATTTGGTGGAGAAATGGAAGGATTTGGTGGAGAAATTGCTAGGGATTGCTCTCTAGAAATTTGGGGAAGAACAAGAGAGAGAGTGTGGATGAGAATAATGAAATGAACTTGAGCCTATCCTCTCCCAAAGTGGCTGGCCATATGGGGCTATTTGTCCTATTATGGTAAGGTCCAAAATGCCTCCGCTAACCTATTCTATTAGTATTAGGAAAGGGCTAATTGGTTGGGGCTAAATTAGTCATTCTAAAGTCTCTAATCACACTAAACTTATCCATAATAATTAGTCTAACCTCTAACTAAAATTAATATCATGTGGACTAAAATTAATATCATGTGGGCTATGCCTAACTAGTGTGTGGGTCCACTAAAGTCAACACTACCCCCAGGTTCCCGTTTCAAGTCAGATTGAGCTGAAAAATTCGAACCCGACTCAAATAATCCCAAACAATATCATAAATAATAAAATAAATTTCAAAAAATATTTCAAAAATACAAAATAACAAAAATATCCATGTTCCTGAAAACTGGGGGGTGACAAATTTCCTCGAAATTAAAACCAAACAATAGTAAAATGTCAAAATCACAAGTCATAATTTTAAATAGTTTAAAAATAATTAAAAATCACCAAAAAATCATAATATGAAATAATAATCAATAAATAATAATTATAATTACAACATTTCAAAATTACCCTCATCTGGAAAACTGGGTGTTACACTCCGCCACCCTCTCCTCTCTTCTTCACAAGCAAACCCTAATTTAAAGCAAGTTCCTCTTCCACGCCTCCGCTTTCTCGTAGGAAGATGCCAGGGCTGTTGTTGAGGGCCATCTCCGGTGTTCTCCATTCTGCAAGCTGGTCCCGTTGTCGCTGTTGGTAGAGATGCTAGAGCAGCTTTGAGATGTTCAACCTGTCCCACGACTCCCAGCAGTACCACTGGAAGACACTCCAGAACCTCCGTTGGGCCATGGAGAACATCGGCGTCCTCATTGCCGTCATGTTCGACACTAAAGTCTGATGTGTTTTTAATACTTAGATCTATCTCTATTTGGTTATTTGCAATTTTGATGGAGATTTTCTTTTTGTTCTTGTTGTTGCTTTTTATCTGTTTGATAAAACGCCAATGAGAAATATAGGCATGGAGTTAATGGAGTTAATGTACGAGGAAGAATGGGGTCACTGGGGATATCCGACCGGCTCTCGCGGGCGCTCTCCGTCGCTTCCATCAGTAATCCTTCCCATGTCCAGATGCCCCTCTGCTGCTATACTTCTCATTTTGGTTAGTGGTTGATTTTATTGCTGCATTCTATGTGTTCGATGAAATGCGCTTTTGAAATATTTACTCTTATTACGAGGAGGAACTCCCTGCGATTGTCGGAGTTTTGTTTGGAAGCGAAAACTAGTGATGATCAACTTAATTAAATTTATATTTGATTGTTGTATAATGAAACACCTTGAAATGTTAAGTTTTTAATTCTATCATGTGCTATTGATGATAAATTTTCTAAGGATATTTATTTGTAAAATAGGTCTTGTATTTCAGACATCTTGTGCTTGAGGCGCTGAATATTTATTTGTAAGATGAAAGAGATTTTGTTGACCATGTTATTGTGGGCAACTGTAAGAATTATCATATTTGGTGAGTGTAATACTTGTTACTTGTTATTTCAAATATGTACATTATTTTCTTTATATATAGCATATTATAAATGAATTTTGGTCATAATCTGAAACTACCTAGATATTTTTTTATTGGTTATTTCGATATATACAACTCAGGCATCATCAACGGTTAGTTTCGGAGAAGTTGGGACAATAAGCTGCAGATAGGGAACTGGAATTCACGAAGAAAAGATACTCTTGATGCTGAAAACTATAATGCTTGTTCTCATATCCAGGTGAATTAGCATTTGTTGTCATATGATAGTTTTGTTTATATTTTATTCAATGGTTTAGACAAGTATCTTCTTGCTTAAATATGCAAGATTTTCTATCTGACATAAGCATGCTATCTATATAAGAGTTCTTGATGCTAAAATCGCCATGCCTAATCTCATAGACAGGTTAATTAGCATTGGTTGTCATAGAGTTCTTGATGCTAAAGCTTGCAGCCTAGCTAATGTTGCTGGACTTATTATCTTCACTGGAGCTGTATGTGCTTCTGCATACTTGGTTCCAAAAGAACCTGTTTCACAAGTTATATCTGATTTAAAGGTATTTATTCATGGTGTCTTCTTTAATGTCAATTTTGATGCTTAAAAGGTTTTTGGTTACTCATGTCATACCAATTTTATACTCAGATGAGTATCTCACTCTTCGCCTGAACATTCTTCAACTACTTGGGTTATTATACGAATTTTATACGCAAGGCTGAACCGGGTCGGTTTTATGTAAGATCCAAACCTGAATGCCCTATAAACTTTTTGGGTGTTGGGGTTAAATTCGTTCTAATCAGTTTTGGGTTGAGTTTTGGACTTACATAAGACATTTAACCTATTATTTACTTCAAAATAGTTGTTGCTTTTTTACTTTTTGGTGAATAATTTAGATGACTTTCACATCTTGCCCGTATTATATATTGTTTGTCTTTTATATGAAATTGTATCAAATATATGCGATAAACTCGATATTTCCTTTATGTAAATCAGTTTTGGGTTTCAGGTTTGGTTGAAGCTGTATCCAATCCCTAAGCATTAAGGATTCGGGTTTACTTTTGGAATCCAAAACTCTAATTCTAAAATTCTAAACTTTTAGAAGGAGCTTTACAGAAAACACCATGATACAGCTGATGAGAGAATTAGAGTATGGTTCGGACTAAGGAAAATAATGAATGCAAGTGACAAGTTACTGGTAGAAACCAGGGACATAGCAGCAGAATTGCAAACCAGCATCCACATGGTACTTATTTACATCGATCTTGTCAAAATTGAGAATATCATGTATATTGTACTGTGTAAATCAGCCCATCTGATCATTTTCTTGATTTAGCAAAATATCTAGGAGAATATCCCTTTGACTAATTGAGAGGCTTTAAGGGGGGGGGGGGGGGAGATAGAGAGAGATGTCAAATATTTTCGCTGATACAAAGTCCCTAGGAATGTCCCCTACCGACTTGCTTGGGAAGACCATTGTAGAACGTCCTTGCTGCCAACTCTTTAAAGGTACAAACTGTTAATTCATTTTTATTTGGTTGCCTAACTTCGGAACATAGTTTCATTTTGATTTGGTGGATACTAATCCAAAACCATGTGCGAATAAGCCAAGAATAATATGTCAAAACTTGAAAGGTCCAAACTGTTAATTTAGAAATCGTAAATGTAAAGTATGTAGTAAATCTTGTCTCCTACATTCTTGAGCTACTGAACCATGATAATGCCATGGTTTGGTATGTAGTAGTTTCTCTTAGGGAGAAAGAGGTTTGTTGAGTAAAGATGCATGTTTCATTGAAAAATTATTTAATTGCAACCCATCGGTCTCCTTTCTTTTATATGTCTGCAGTTGCTGATTCTCTTTGTCACTTGGCCCATGTTGCAGAGGGAAGGAGAATAACTTCAGTAGCTTAGTGTTCATGTGGATTTTCCTAAATGCTTTATCTGGGTTAGTGGAGATGTTTTGATGTGGATAGTTTTGTTGTAGCTAAAGTGTACTCTATATTGGATACTCTATATATTTTGAGAAGATGTATATAATAAAATGGAGAAATGTAGCTAAAGTACTCTATTTTGAGACAATGAAATGTAGCTAGCTAAAGTACTCTATATCTGTGAGATGTTGATGTACCCTATTTTGAGACAATGAAATGGAGAATGATACTTTATATTACATTTTAATGTTTTGTTGTGAATATGGTTCAAAGTGGTTGTTTTCGAATTGAATTGAGCAGTGTTTGGAATGTAATGTATAACATGCAGTATAGAGTGTTATAAATGTGATACAATGATCATATACAGATCATCTATTCATAACGGTTTTTACATAACTATCCATAACGCTTTGAAAATAAACCGTAGCAGAAATTCAACCTATTAATGACGGTTTTGAAAGAATTATTTATAACGCTTTTAAAACATTTATAACACCCGTTTTCATAACGCTTGGATTGGAAAAAAAAGCGTCATGGTTTATAATTAATGACGCTTTTTAGCCGTCATTAAAAGGTATTTTTGTTGTAGTGTCACGATGTATGCTAACGATTGTTTTGTGCAGACAGAGTAAGTATATCATATTCTTCTGTATTTTTATGCAGGTGTGTGGGAGTTGGCTATCGGTAAGAAATCACTTAAATGTGATATGATTATTTTATATATTGGTTCAACTTGCCTTCTTAACATGCTAAATAAAAGGATGCTGAGTTACTGCCTTTCAAATGAGATGCTTCTTAACATGTTAAATTCAATGTGCTAAAATGTACCTTGCAAATAGAATCACCATGTTAATAACATGTTCAACATTTGTTAACTCAAACGATGCTTAAAGTATGCCTCTACATGAACACTGCTAGAATTTGATAACACCAAGCATGCTTTATTGACGCCTTTACATAAGAAATATGAGACAACAAGTTTACAAGTCTTTTCAATGAATACTGCTTGAATTGTAAAGTGATGCTGGGCCCAACTAGAAAGATCATTCAAATCAATGCTTGCTAAAATTGACTACTTAGTGATGGTTTAGGCGAGTGGGTTGGATTCTGCTCGCCAGTACATAGATGATGTACTGACCTACGTTTGTGGGCAGGTGCTCGTGCTTGGAAAGTTCTGTACACGAAGATTGGCTTGATCGGTCCCGCGGCATCGAAGATTTGTTGGGCATGCAGAAGCTCTCCTTGTACAAGATGATGTCTTCTACTTATAAAGGGCATAATGTATGAAACATTATAATCAATTGTACCAGTGAGTTGTAGGCCAAGTCGGTATCGAGTTGTAATCCAATGTATCAAAGAATAAAATGTAAGCTTTATTGCTCTTGTTCAGTTGGCTATCAATGTAAAGTGGGGGTGTTGTAAGCATTGTATTGCAATACCAGTTTTGTACTCTATTTCATTTATCAATAAAGAGAATTTATTTTATATATCTTTGTGCGACTCCAAGTTACCTGCTTATTTCTACCGCTATAACTCAATAATGTGTTTCTTTTTGATAAGAAGGAATGTCCTCATTAACTTCAATTTGTCTGCTTTTGTCGCTGCGATGTGTTCCTATTTAAAGATTATTAATTGTGTACCATCTTTGCCTTGTATAAGAGCAATACCAGACTTGTAAGACATTACGCCCAAGCGAGGACGATCGATTCCAAGAGATAAAATGACTCTACGAAATCGAGGCGTGACACTGTATAGGTCATCTATAACATCTATCAACTAACAATACGAATCATATAATTTGTAATCTCCGCACGGAGGTATAATATGACATCTCAACTATATAATCTCAATCACAAGTCTAAAGAAGATAGAGCACGATATGGAATCAGATAAAAAAAATAAACTGAATAAATAGTAGAGTTATCATAACACACAATTTAGATGTCCAACACCAATAAATACAAATCATGAATATAATAAGTCTCAACTAACAATCGGAACAATCCGATACAAACTGAAATCTAGAAGTTCTAAGCTATAACTAAGGCACCCTCTACTGGACATGATCCTCCTGAACTTGCTGTGTGCCACCCTCGTATGTCTCATAGTGGGTAGAACAGTCATCTATATCATCTTTAATATTTTGTCAATATATTCAGTCAGGATGGAATGAGCACATCTCCTCTAGCAGTTTTAATAAATTGACAAAACTATAAAGAAGTAAAATAGAGAATGCTATATATGATGAAGGAAAACATGTTTGAGGCAATATAAACTGAAGAGAAATCTATGTCGTATAATGAGAAAGAACTACTATATCAAGATAGAGCAATGTAATGGTGGACTGAATATATAAAACTATAATAGACAATGTATTTTGGAATACCAGTTGGATATGTGATCGGGCTGGGATATTCAATGCTTACACTAAGGCTAGCTCAACCATACGTGCAATATATGGTTAGCTAGTAGTCGATGATTACACTATTAGCCGATAGTTCTTGATCACATATCTAACTAGTATTATCCCCGCCCCAACTAATACGATGGATCCAACCATGACACGTTACTAGACAATGTTAACCAATATTTATCCAATGTTTATCCAATACCAACAAGAACAATATTCGATAGCAATATATCCAATGTTATCTAATACCAACAAGAATAGTTTCGATACCATTGCGATGAGTTAAGGTAACATCTCATGACTGAAGATCCAATAACAATACCAATCCGTGAACCATCGTGCCAAGAATCATAAGTAATATTTCTAAATACTGGAATTATAGTACAAATCAATAAATGAGAACTATCAGAGAATATACTCGCCTGATATCCTGAACGACTAATATGTATAGATGTCCAAACTGGAGTCATAGAGTCCTATTTAGAGCAATATAGGTTATAATATGTTTAACATGTAAGAATTAAAGTTTACAATCCAAACTACATGATTCTAGGTCAATCTAGGTCAAAGTCAACTCTTAAGTCAACGTTGGTCAACCTTTAGTCAAACTTGGGTCAAACTTAGACTATTTGGTCAAACTTAGCTATTTCAAGTTCTCCTACTTAGATACATTATCCATATATATCTATATCATATATATCAATATATATGTATACAACCAATGTCTACAGTCCTAAACATATAAACCTCTCATATAAACACATATGTATCATATAGATATTCAAAGCTTAACCTATATATATATATATATATATATATATATATATATATATATATATATATATATATATATATTTTTTTTTTTTTTTCTTTATATATATATATATATATATATATATATGTATATATTTTTATATATATATATATGTATATATTTTTATATATATATATATATATATATATATATATATATATATATATATATATATATATATATATATATATATATATAGTATCACACAAGGCCTAAATCATATATATAAGGTATTGACACTAACTCTCATCTACCAAGTCACCAAGACTCAACCTAAGGTCCAACACACAAAACTCATAACCTATATCACATATATCATATATGAATCCTCACAATTATATATATTATGCCCTCACTTACATATATACATACATTATATATATAACTTAATATGTAAATCTAACATATGGCATAAACTAACTAAACTCAAGAACAAATGAAGCTAACATATAACTCCCTATACTTAAGCGCGCGCACGCACACACACACACACACAAACTCCAAGCTAACTCCCACATCTCTATGGCCCATCTGCCAAGCTACTGCTCCTTCTAGTGTTGTTATGCTACTACTCTGTGGCTGGGCAACACAAGCATGCCTTGCTTGCTGCTGTAGTGGCAAGGCAACCATATCCTGATGCAAGGGCCCAACCTCCTCACATGCCACATATCACTCTACTAATATATACATATCCCCAATTCATACAATTTGGGAATGTGGACAGAACTAAATAGAAAAAATTAGGGACTAAACAATAAAATGGGGGACATAGACTTACCATATCCGAGTATATCCTTCACTCCACCTTAATCCTCTCTAGCTAAGGACTGGGATTAGTCCAGGTAAAGGCTCTCAACAGAACTCTCTAAACTCATGTATCCCTATTGATACTAAAACACTAACTCAGAACACACCCTCACGTAAACACTTTCTCACATAAACCTTCACCTTAAAATTCCTTTAATGCTTGACACTACATATTCTCTCAAACGTCACAATTCATGACTCACCCTCATAGCCTACTGTACTAGGACATAGCCAAACTACCTGATGCTAAGGGTAAGTGCCTTCTCACTGCACTGTCCACATGGACAGGCCTCCAAGTCCCTGTGCACTGGCTCATCCTGCCTCACTACAAAAATTTTATATTGATAGTGACGGAAGTCAGTGACGGAATGAATATTCAGTCACTAGTAAAAATTAATTGTGTTGGATTAAGAAAAACGTTAGTAATACTATTTCCGACGGAATAAATATTTAATGGTGACAGACTATTCAGTTGCTAAACTTTATTTAATCATTAAATGAAAAGATAGACGTAAAAAATTTAAATATGTTTCATGAAAAATATTAGGGACTTCTAAATCAGTCACTAGTAGAAAAATAGTTTAATATTAAATAATAAATTTAACAAGAAAAAATAATCTACTAATTTTAAAGATTTATGGGACCGAGTTAGCGGGATTGGAAAATTAGACACCACTTTTTTCTCACCCGTGCCATCATTTTTCCTTTTGCAAAATATTTGATCATAAAGGGTTTATGATCCTCTCCTCCCCTAAATACTTACTCCTCTAAAATTTTCTCTTCCTCTCCTCCTCCTCCTCCTCCTCCTCTCATCTTTCTATAGGTGATCATGAGGATTTTCTTTTCCTTGTAATTCTCTCATCTCTTCCATTATTTACTCATCTCCTCCTCCTCTAATAAATTTTGTTTTGTTTTAAAGGTGCTCATCTAGAGAGGTCAGCGGAGTTCAATTCTCTTCCACCACTATAGGTCAGTGGAGTTCAATCCTTTTCCACCGCTTCTCGTCCAGGGAGGAGATCCCATCGGTTCCAGAGAGAAAATCCCATCGGCTCAAGTAAATTTTAAAATCCTAACCATAATTTTTTCCTATTTATGTTGTTTTTAAATTCTTTAATTTGTTTGTTTCTACAATTTTTTGATTTATTTGCGTAGGAACGTGACTATCATTTTTATTGACATGAGATGTTGGAATTGCGACAAAGAGCATATGTCCAAGCAATTGGCCCGAAGACAAGAAATTGAGTATGTGGTCAAGGGCTTGGTGTGACGCAAAATCGAGTGCTTTATCATGTTTCTTCATTACAATTTAGAACATCAATTTGTGTTCATGTAGAATATTTTTTTTGTTAATAGCAGACTTAACTTTGTTTTGGAGTATATTTTATTTTTGAGTTGTTGTCTAATCTTATTAATATATTATTTTTGGCTTCGATTTTTTAATAAGAATCCACCTATACCATTTTGGATGAAGAAATTGTGGTTTCAGCAGAATGTGGTGGAAAGAAATTAGCTTCTACTTATGGATCAAGTAGTAATGACCGATTTATTATATTATTAATGACATATCAAACAATTAGGAATGTGATTCAAAAAATTTGTAATTTTATTAATGACACAACATTAATGAACGACCTATTAATTAGTAATAATTTTACTAATGAGCAAACAATAGTGACTGACTTATTAGTTAGAAATAATTATTAATGGCCCAACATTAGTGACTGACGTGTTAGTTAGTAATAATTTTATTAATGACCAAACAATAGTGACTGACTTATTAGTTAGTAATAATTATTAATGACCCAACAATAGTAACTGACTAATTAGTTAGTAATAATTATTAAATACTTTTTTATATTGAAAGATAAATATTTATCTACGTGGCATGTCCAATTATAGTGACGGATTTAGGAATTCGTCCGTCACTAGTAGTATTAGTGTCGCTCGTAATAGTGACTGACACTAACTCCGTTACTCATGTGATTAGTTCGTCACTAATATCATTTCTGACGAAATTTAGTCACTATTAATATATATTAGTGACTAATCTTTGTCGTAACCATAAGCAAAATTTCTTGTAGTGTCTGTGCAGGGAGTTAGCACTAACTGGGAGCCAACCTCCTCCATATATTCCTAATGTCATGCTGTTAGGGGGATAGATCAAACAACATCTGAACCAAGGAAAGCCATAAATGACCTGCACATATACGAAGAGACTGAACCATGGGTGGACTGGTCATGGCCTATTCTCGACTGAAACCAAGTGATGATGTGGGCTAAACCTAACATCTATATTATACATATCCTAAATATCTAAAACCAAAGCATCAAAACTCAACTGTGATATCAAACCAAACTGGAATGTCATGGGGAAAATCGGGTGTACACAGTATCAGAGAAAGGGGGGTCGAGTGCTGTGTGTGTCGAGTGCAAATAGACATAGTGCGTCCAATCAAACACCACGGGGTCGTGTCCTAGGGTAGCCTAGGCCTAGGGGCACGTGTCAGTGCCACTGATTTGTGTCCACAACTTTTTGTGTCCAAGGTATGAGTCTGTATCAAAAAGGGATTTATAGTGTGTGCACGACAGTCGACAGGGATCTGTGGAATGAATATCTTATTGATTTCTCCACCTAATCAATCCAAACTTTATGGGTGGCCTGACAGTCATTGCCCCCATGTGTCCACCAAATTTGGTGTGATATCGTGTCGTGTCCACCGAGAAATGAGGCTCGAGTAGCAGGACAGTGTACGAGATCCTCGTGTAGTGTCCCCGTGTCCAAATATGATACGCAAACTTCACAAAAATTGACTCAGTCATGAAGAATAGTGATCTACACATATTTAGCTACAAAAACATGTAATTAGTTTTGGAAATTAACAAAATTCATTTCTATTTGACATTTCACCAAACACTTTACACAACACCTCGATACACCTCCGATAAGTATCCTAAACGGATTCGATTTCCTACCAAACTTGGCCTAGGGCTAGGGGGACCCTAAATGAATGCATCTATGGAAAGAAATCAGAAAACAAAAGGGTTTAGAGATCATTACCTATTGAGAGTTAGAATCTCAATGAAAAAGTCCCTTGAAATGAACCCACACCAAATTCCTATGGTCAAATGCTCTCAAACCTTGCTAGCTAGACAATAGAGACCTCCTCTACACTAGGGGAGTGTATTGCAATTGATTGGGATCAATTTGTAGTTGATTTGGATAAAATGGGTGAATTTGGGGAAGAATACTATTAGGGTTTGAGTTTTAATGAGGCTTACATGATCTTATATAGGGTGAGGGGACTTCTCATGGCAGCCAAGGGTGCCTCTAGGGTTAGGGTTTGGTTCTAGTTGTAAAATCAAGCCTCTTTAGTAGAGGCCCAATTATAATTAGGATTTCAACTAAAATATCTAACTTAGTCTTAATATCTAAATATTACTAACCTTGTCATCTAGTTGGAAGCTACTAATGAAATATCTAGGCTCATGATCAACATCTAATTAGGACAAATCTAGGATTAGGCCTAATATATCACTTAGCACATTATCAATTAAAATTAAATAAAATTCACAAATAATAATAATTCATAAATTACCAAAATACCCTTAGCCTAAAAAGTGATATTTAGCTAATCTAATCACGTGATTAGGTCTCCATGGTCATGGTTAGTCTCTAGGCTAAGTAGTTCTAGGGTTTCACTAGAAAAGGACACAATCACAATACATCAATTTAAATATTATAAAAATAATCAAAAATTCACCAAATAATTGTTAACATGATCAATTTTACAAAAGTTCAAAATTACCCTCATTTTAGAAAAGTGGTGGTGACACTAAATTGCATTCACCCGACATTCTTAAGAATCTTTCGAACACACTTCCTATTCGTTTCATCAATCAGAGTCGCGCTCCGCGGCTTAGTCAATTTCGTCGAACACTAAGTCATTTTAGACAACACTACAAGAAAATATGGCTTTTTCGACGTTTATTCTCCCGACGTTTATGTTAAAGTCGGCTTAGGTATGATACACCGACTTTTGCAATAAACGTCAAAAAATATCAACGTTTTCTCATAAAGGTTAAAACTTTACGATGTTTACTTCGTGGCATTTATGGTAAAGTCGACATAGATATGATATGCCAACATTACACAATAAATGTCTAAAAATTAGTTGTCGTTTGGATGTAAATGCAAAAATGTACTACTTATTTGTATAAACATCGGTTTATTTTGACTTAAAAAAGAAGAACAGAAAATCCAGTCTATTCCCAACTTTTATTTTGACTTAAAAAAAATAAGGTAGAAAATATCGGTTTATTATACACGCAAATAAAATGAAACATCTCTAAATTCCTCTTAAGTTGGTTCCCTATAATATTTCATTTCTCTCTTAAACCAAGCAGACCAACCACCCGAGCCCTAATTATGCTCCTTCTCTCCTTCTTCTTCTCATGCTCTGACGATGACGACGATGAGTTCTTGGAGTTTGAGTTATGTCCTAATGGGATGCTTCACTAAGCGAATAACTCAAACTACAAGAATGAAACCATGATCTGCAAGGAGGTTTTCCTCACCCTCGCCGCCCTCCAAGAGTGTCGTGGTGTCATCGTCAATAACTAGGTTTTGGTTTTTTTTCTAGAGTTAGGGTTTCTAATTTGGGAGAAATAATTATTTACTTAGGGTTCACCATTTATTTCCTTCATGTTAAATGTTCTAGCTAATTGGAAACTCTAGCTAGTACCTACACGATGACTTATCCAACATCAACCGAACTCACAGTACACAAGTTATGGTTCTCGAATTCACATATTACTCAATCTTTTCACACACACACACACACAACACACACACACACACACACACACACACACATATAGTTATTTGTATTTATCTTTCCAATTGCTAATCGTATCTCCACTTCCCTCCCCCCACCCCAATTTTATTTTGTGTTACCCCCTCAATCTTCGATTAAAGTACAAAAAAACCCTCATCAGATTTGCATTTTTACGTTTAAAGACCCCTTGTTTAAAAAACTCTTACATTTTTATTTTTGTTCAGTTTACACCCATGTCGTTAACAGCCGTTAAAATACGTCTAAAAATACGATTTTATCCCTCCCCCACTCCCTCCCCTCTCTTTCTTCGGTGGTGGGGACTTGTTAAGCGGGACTGACCAGAGGAGAGGAGAGGGTGGCCGGCCAGCGAAGGGAGGAGAGGCGAGTCAAGCTAGTGGTGAGCATTCTGTTAATTCTGTTCAAACCGAACCGAAAACCGAATAAGCAAAATCGAAACCAAATCGAATTGGCCCATAAGCGAATCAAACCAATCGAATCAAACCGGTTTGATTTTTGGTTTATTCGGTTTATTCAATTTTTTCGTTTATTTGCACTTTTTTGTTAATATATATAGTGATTAAATATACCTAAATTTATTTAGTATATATATTTATTATATATTATATATATTGTAACTAAAATTTCTTATTCGGTTTTTGATTTTTGACCGAAACAGAAACCCGAAACCAAAACCAAAACCAAAACCAAAACCGAATAAGAAAATTTAGTATTTTCAAAACTGAAACTGAACCGAATTTTTTTAAAACCGAACCGAACCAAATCTCTTATTCAGTTCAGTTTTTTCTTATTCGGCCCACCTCTACCCCCTCATCCCTCTGTTGGTCGGCCCTCTCGACCCGTCCCCCTCCTCCCTCCGCTGGCCAGCCCTCCAACCCTCTCCTCCCTCCATTGGCCGACCATGCTCGACCTAGGGGTGAGAATTATTCTATTTTTGACCGAAAATCGAACCGAACTGGATAAGATGTCCAGGTCGATTAAATTTTTTTTGGTTCACTTTCGGTTTTGAAAATACTAAATTTTCTTATTCGGTTTCGGTTTTGGTCCAAAACCGAAAAACGAATAAGAAAATTTAGTTTATATATATATATACTAAATAAATTTAGGTATATTTAATTACTATATATATTAACAAAAAAGTACAAATAAACGGAAAAATTGAATAAATCGAATAAACCGAAAACTGAACCGATCTAATTTTGTTCGGTTTGATTCAGTTATGGGCCAATTTGGTTCGGCTTTGGTTTTGCTTATTCGGTTTTTGGTTCAAATAGGTTTTCGGTTCAATTTGAACCGAATTAACTGAATGTCCATCCCTAGCTCGACCCGCCTCCTCCTCCCTCTGCTGGCCGGCCACCCACCCCTTTCCTCTGGTTGGCCCCGCTTGACAAGCCCTCACCACCGAGAGAGAGGGGGGGGGGGGGGGGGGGTAAAATCGTATTTTTAGACGTAATTTAACGGCCGTTAACAACATGGGCGCAAAATGAACAAAAATGAAAATGCGATTTTTTTTAAACAAGGGTCTTTAAATGCAAAAATGCAAATCTAAGGAGGATTTGTTTGCACTTTACCAGAAGATTGGTGGGGGGGGGGGGGGGGGGTAACACTAATTAAAATAAATTTGGGGGGGAAGTAGAGATATGATTAGGAATCGGGAGGATAAATACAAATAACTCATATATATATAAGGGAGGTGAGGTGGCACCCTATGGGTCGTGGCTACATGTCACCCCTCCATGCTATCATCATGCACCAAAAAGTGTGCTAGTGCATAATAATAACATGGGGGGTGACATGTAGCCACCTCACCGTAAGGTGGTGTGTATATATATATATATATATATATATATATATATATATATATATATATATATATATATATATATATATATATATATATATATATATATATATGGGAATCTATTACCACGTTTGTTTGGCTTATAAAAAATTTATTTCCGGGAATTACAAATACCCGGATAAATAGTTTACCCACAAAACATAGGAATTCTATACCTTGAGAATAGGTGGGTATTTTTTTTTTGCCCGGGCAAAAAAAAAATTGTCTAAATTTTTTTCTTCTTTTTTTGATCAATTTTGATTAGTTTTGAACATTTTTTTCTTTTTTGTCTTTTTTGTCGTTTTAAGCGATTTTTTGTCGTTTTAAGCGATTTTTTGTCGTTTTTTGTCTTTTTGTCACTTTTTGATTATTTTTTGTCGTTTTTACCCAATTTTTGTCCTTTTTGTCGCTTTTTTTTGTCAATTTTTGTCGTTTTTATCGCTTTTTTGTTATTTTTGTCGTTTTTACCCATTATTTGTCTTTTTGTCACTTTTTGATTATTCTTTGTCGTTTTTACCCAATTTTGTCCTTTTTGTCGTTTTTTGTCAATTTTTGTCGTTTTTATCGCTTTTTGTCATTTTTTGTCGTTTTTACCAATTTCTTGTCGTTTTAAGCGATTTTTTGTCATTTTTACCCATTTTTTGTTTTTTGTCGCTTTTTGATTATTTTTGTCGTTTTTACCCAATTTTTGTCCTTTTGTCGCTTTTTTGTCACTTTTTGTCGTTTTAAGCAATTTTTTGTCGTTTTTGTAGCTTTTTTGTTGTTTTAACCAATTTTATGTCGTTTTTGTCGTATTTTGGTTATTTTTGTCGTTTTTACCCTTTTTGTTCTTTTTTGTCGTTTATACATTTTTTGTCGCTTTTTGGTCATTTTTGTCGTTTTAACCGATTTTTTGTCGTTTTTCATCGTTTTTGTCGTTTTACTATTTTTTTCGTTTTTATCGATTTTTTGTCGTTTTTACAAGTTTTTTTTTTATATTTGTTCATTTTTTCGTTATTATTATTTTTTTATTTTTTTCTTAAAATATTTATATTGTCACCAAACATGGAAATGTAATTTTTTAGGAAATTTTTTTCCTTGGAATTTAATTTCCGGAAATATAGAATTTCCGACTATATAGTATTCCGCATACCAAACGTACCCTTAGAGTTCACAATACTGATTCTCGAAATTTGCCATATCCATTTTTTTCTTTATTACATCACAAGCTCATTTCTCCGATCCCAATGATTGAATACAGTTGCGAAAGGTGATATTTGATTAACTTTGATATTAGAAGTGCATAAAATTATGATTCCATCTCTGATATCAATTTTTATTAAAGGAATAGAAATCCTTTGGTTACTGTATTATGTAGTTTCTTGAGGAAATCTTTCATTACGTTTTAAACAACTTGGGTTCTTTTTGTAAACAGTATTTGGTGATAATCAATTTTTCTATCCATAAGCTGCTTTAGGCAGGGGCGGATCCAGAAAATATAACTGGGATGGACTACCAAATATTTGGATGGACTGAAAGTAGATTAATCAATATAAAAAAAATTAAAATATATATATAAGGAAGAAAAAAATGTAAATTTTTTTTGGGGGGTGGGCTCCAGCCCACCCCACCCAAGCCTGGGTCCGCCCCTGGCTTTAGGAGTATAGCCGGCTCCAGGGGGAGGCGGGCTAGGCAACCATCTAGGACCTCCTCCCCCCGGAGGCCTCCATTTTTTAATTTTTTAATAATTTTGTATTGGGCAAAAGAAAACTTTGGTCTTGGGAAGCCATGCATGCCATGAAACGAATCAAATAAAACATTAACAAAATGTTGTACCTATTTCTAAGTTGTTTCTCAATCTTCTCTCTCATTTTTCTACGAAAAATCTATCTCCTACTAAAAAATTGAAACGGTATCTTCTGCTAAAAAATTGAAACGAAATCTTCTTCTCTCAACAAACGTGTCAAGGTAGGATTTTTTCCCCCCACCTTTCTAATTTCTAACGTATTTTCCGTCTCATGAAACTTTTAATATTTTTGTTTGTGTTGGTGCTCTTGCTCCTTGACTTGAAGAGAGCTTGCTCTCAATATGTCTAGTAAAGTTTAGTCCCACATTGGAAAAGCACTATGAGTTATCTCAACATATATACTTGTATGTGTTGTTGGGACATGCACATGGGGTGGTGACCCTAAGGAGGGAACCAAGTGGGTGATTTTACAAGGAGGTAAGGATAAGGCTCCAAGAAAAGCATTCATGTTTTTTGCTCTTGGAAAATTAATTTCCATTGGGGCTAAGTCCCGTAGGGGCTTAACGACTCGGACTCGGGCTTACGGGCTTTTGGGCTCAAGAGACGTAATGTGGCATTTTGTTGGCATACTTAGCATGTCAGCATCGTCGCTAGCACATAGTGCACTTAAGTTTCGCTCGTTGCGCGAGCCACTTGCGCGCCCAGGTTGCGCGCCCAGGTGGCGCGGCCCAGTTGTGCTGCCCTGGTGCGTGCCCAGGTTGCGCTGGATTGCGCAGGGTGCGCGGTTGCGCTGGGTTGCGCACGTGCAGGGGTGCGGTGGGTTGCGTAGGGTGCGCGGGTGCGCGGGTGCGCAAGTGCGCGGGTGCGTTGGGTTGCGCGGGGTGCGCAGGTGCGCAAGTGCGCGAGTGCGTTGGGTTGCACGGGGTGCGCGGGTGCACGGGCGCGCTGGTTGCGCCAGTTGTGCCTGCTCGCGCTGGTTGCACCGCGTGCGTAGTGTGCGCTGTTTGCGCGCGCACAACCCGTTCAATTGGCACAACACGCACAGATTATGACTGTCCATGTTCTGACTAATTCGTAACGTGCGATAACTGATCCTGATAATTAGGGTCTGACATCAAGTCGTTGCGCACATCTCGGATCTGGGCAGTTACAGCAGTATCTATATATTCAGAGCATCTCTTCTTTCTCGAGATACTACTTAGACTTCAGAAATTCACGAAGAGAGAAAAGAGAGCTGCTGCGCACCTTGTTCCTCCTCGTGCAACTGGAGTTCTGTCCTTGTCTTTCCGAGCAGTCCATCTTAGAGCAGATTACCAGAGCGTCCCAGAGTTCACTCGAACTTGCTGGTTCCTGAAAGCTGACCGTGTAGGCGGATCTAGCTTTGAGCAATGGTGTTCTTGACACCCCAGCAGGCCACTACCTTCCATCTATCGCCTGTCATCTTCGCTGCTGCCTTTAGTATTTCGATTAGTGCCTTCCGTTTAGAAGCACTACTATCGTTTGCTACGTTTACGAAATCTTCTTAGATTTTCGTATTCCAAAATTCTCCTAGGATCTCTGTTACGCACCTTCCTTGAAGCATTGCGTTGGAACGTTGTTTTTACAACTGTTTCATTCTTCCAATTTTCTATTAAAAATTGTGCCCCAGTTCTAACAATCTCAAAGCTACACCAGCACAATGGAAAACTCTCGTTCCTCTCTCTTCGATACCAGCTTTAACAAACTGGAGAAGTTCGACGGAGAACACTTTCAAATCTGGAAGAGGAAAATCACCCTCAATCTTCAAGTAGTGGACGTCGATCATGTGCTGATCGAGGCTGAACCAACGATTCCAGAAGGACCGACGACTCCAGAAGGTGGTACAGCAGATGCCATTGCAGCTGCACAAGTCAAACTGACCAAATAGAGAAGGGATAACAGTCTCTGTCGGCTATTGATTCTGAATGCAATAGAGGACTCCCTGGCAGAGTCATACTCCAAGAATACTTCTGCCTGGGATATCTGGGAGTCCTTGGGAAAGCTGTATGAAGACGACGACAATAGATCAAAAATCTTCATCGTCGAGAAGTACCACAAGTGGCTCTTCGAAGACGAGAAGGCTATGCTGCCTCAGGTAAAAGAGTTCTTGAAGCTGCGCCATAAGCTAGAAGACGAGAAAATGCCTATCGTCGATAAGTTTGTTGTTGGAGTGATTGTCTCTAAACTTTTCGCTGAAAGGAGTACATTCTATGCAAGAATGCACCGAAAGAAACTGGATATTAGCTTGGAAGATCTTCTTCAAGAGATCCATGTTGAGGACGAGATGTGTTCTCAACAGAAGATGGACACTCTATCCAAACAGTTGGCTAAGATCAATTTGGTGCAGACGAGAGAGACCAAGGGGAAGTAGGTGGCTTCTTATCACAAAATGAAGGATTCCACTAATCTAAAAGTGAAGGCTCCTTCATTCAAGCAACAGAAGTCCAAGTCCCACGTGACTTGCTTCAATTGTGGCAAAAAAGGCCACTACAAGTGTGAATACAGATCCAAGCCCAAATAATCAGAGAAAGGTAAGCCTAATAAGGTTTCTTCGATTTCTAACCTCGTTGCTATGATCGCTCAGGTCACAAGTGTGGGGGCTAACTCTGACTGGTGGATAGACACCGGTACGACATGCCATGTCTGTTCTGGGAAGGAATGGTTCGTCACGTACCAGCCTACTTTTGAGAAGGTTGTCATGGCGAACTAGGCCCAATCTGAAGTTCTGGGTGTAGTGCCCGGTCCCGCCTAGTCAATTGGAAGAATCGGAACGCCAACGGCGTTCGGACTTAGCCTTGCAATGGCTGCTTGAAGACATCGCTCGGTCAAGGCGACCGCTCTCTCAAGTGGGGTAGTTTCGGTGAAATTGCCTCATCTTAGCCTTCACATAATAAATCGTATGTTTTCAACTTGCACAAGTAGGCTTGATAATAAAGAAACGAATCCACATAGCTAAAGGGAATAATCCCGACGGGTCGAATTGAGTTAGAATATGAAAAGGTCCAACGGTCGACTTAGAGTTGGTGCACGACGTGCTTTGAAAATGACACTCGATCCTTTATCCCGTGGCTTGGGAGAAGGAAAGTTGGTTGAGTAGGCAAAGTTATGATCGTAGCCTAAGT
The DNA here is from genome assembly GCA_029216955.1 of Iris pallida. Classification (NCBI taxonomy): domain Eukaryota; kingdom Viridiplantae; phylum Streptophyta; class Magnoliopsida; order Asparagales; family Iridaceae; genus Iris; species Iris pallida. The sequence goes on from JANAVB010020000.1 coordinate 1,758,269, forward strand.
CATAGGCGTCGCCCGCATGAATGCTTCATAAAGCATGCACTGTCCCATCGTCCATAGCTTGGCATAGCCTTGGCTTGCCCATGAGTTAAGTTGCATTGAGCGGCTTGTGACCTAAGTCTAGGCACCTGAGTGACTTGGTCATTCGAGTCGAATGCGTGCACGGTACGATCCATTAAGGCAATGCTTGATGCAGCCTTTGCTCGTTAAGTTGTTACGAAGTTAAGTTAGGCAAAGTTATGCCGGTCGACCTAAAGTATTACAAGTACCGTCCCTCTCTTTCGCGGTTTGTCAAAGTTAAGTAGTCCCACATCTCAAGGTCCGTCGACTTGGACAGGAGTGTCGCATAAAGCACGATTGTCTTAAGGCACGACGCACAGATTTAGTGTTTAAGGCAAGGACCACAATTGATTCAAGGTGAGTTTTGAGAAAGGACTATCAAATAGGCGTTCATGAGTTGAACCAAATGATAGGGTAACAAGAAAAGAATGCTCGCGACCGTGGGTCATCAAGGGGTCTCAAGGATAGAAGTCTTGAACTTGGTTTTGAAAGAGATGGTAGCATTGGAAGAGGAATGACTGTGTGAGACATCAGTTTGTGTCGAGTCTTGTATGGTCATTGGACAACTTGTCGACAAGGGTGAAGATTTCCTCGAGCGGCAACCCTGGGCCATGGGACCGACTCAGCCTAGGAGGAAACATGGGTATAGCCGAGTTGGGAGTCGCTCTCGCTCAGGTTAGTCGGGGACTTTCAGCGGGGATCGCTACTTGTGCTGAAAGGTATCTCGAATAACAAAGCTATAAGTCCAGGTATAGCTTGTGATGCTAGTGACCTTTCATATAGATGGGTCGGCATGGGCGGCAATTCACGTGTGTGCCTTTGGATTGAGTCAGTTGAATGTGTTTACAGTTAGAAGACACAATATTTGGGCCTAAGATTTGGCTACAACGTAGGCGACGTGCTTCGGCACGAGATGTGGCATCGAGTCTTAATTTGTCGGCATGTAAGTTGCATAAGTTAGATTTGAGTTATCTTGAGTTAAGTCAGGGAACGCTGCAAGGCAAATTTGGTCGAGTGACTCTTAGTTAACATGTCTTGATTGGGTCAGTTGGTGATCAAAGTAGCAAGGGCCATTAGGCGGTAAGGGTCGCGAGGCGACGATATGGTTAAGTCGCACTGAGTTGCGAGGCATGTCCTCAACAAGGGTTTGTAGCACGGTCATAAGGAAATGGAGTCTATTGTGTAGTTGCGTCTCTGATTTTGGGCTGTAAGGCAAGCACGACTTGATAGGTTAACGTTGTTGGCACGAGGAGGGTCTAGAGGCAAAGTATGAGTTAACATCGTTGGCGCAAGCATGGGATGGTCTAGAGACACAGAATAGGCCAAGGTGTCGATCCTAAAACTGATCCTAAGGCAAGAGTAGAAAGATAATCATAAAAGGGACTATGTTGCACAAAGTAAAACAAATGTGTTGGTTTTGTATGGGTAGGCGATGAGCTCATTCCACCAGTACAGTTGAGTACTGACACCCACATAGTTTTCATGTACAAGCACAGGTAGAAGCTCGTGGCACGGAGCTCACTTGGATGCGTCGAGGCACGGAGTTCCTTGGCGATTCAAGGCGTGCGGCCGCATGGATTCAAGACTTATACGGGACATAATGTATGGACGTCGCCTTCTGAAGCATCCGCTAGCTCAATACTTGTATTTGAGAGATGAGAGAGCTGAATGACTTGTAATATGAGAAGAGTGAGCCTAAGTGACTTGTAATCTTGGCCTTGCACCCATTATAATCTTTGTTTCAATATCAATAAAGAGCTTCTTTTGAATAACTTGTTTTGCTTCAAATTTCTGCTGCTATTATTCAATGTCTTTGTATGGGACTTCTGTGCGACGACCCCATCGCAGCCGCTAAAATCGACCGTTATGGAATCCGCCTTGCACGAGTGTAATCTAGGCTTGTGCGGTATCACGCCTTAGAGAGGACGATCGTTCCTACGGGAGTGGGACGTGACAAAATGGTATCAGAGCACGACTTTACGTCCTTGGACTATCGATTGAATTCTTTAACTTCGTTGTTTTCGCAAACTCTAAATTGTTGCTTTCGTAAAGTTGATATCGTTGGTGCGCTCTCTCTCAAATGTCCCACGGATGTCCATACAATAAGTCTATCTATTTTACAAAACGTAGGAGAACAGTTTTTGACAAAACAAAAAGATGGTTTGTGTAAGCACGGTTGGCTAAGTCGGGCTGGACATATACACCAAAGTTGCGTCGACCTTAGAAAAGTCGAGTACGGGATTTGAATTATGTCGGACGAGAATAAGTTTGACTTGATCCATAGAATATGAGATGACTATTGATAGGAGTGCTATCGAGCGACGATAACGTCGGTACGATATAGATAAGCGTGCTTGAATTTTAAGGAATGGTTCGAACGGGATTCGAAGAAGTCGATTTTGATTCGTGTGATAGTTTTGAGAATTTGTTGACTTCATTTCTGAGTGGTGTATGCGATAGTCTCAGGAATATCGATCGATCGATTGAGGATGTGGGGTGTCGATGAGTCTATCAGCAAGCATCGCGTGTATGCAAAGCCATAGATTGAGTATCGATGCATAAGTTTTAGTCTTGAAGTTTGACGAGTTGATTCGAACACCCTAGAGTTGACGTGCACGGAATGTGCACGGGGTTGAGGATTGTGAGAAGTATGAAATGCGAAAATGATTGAGTAGGTAAAGTCGAATCGAGGAAAGGTTAGAATGTACGAATGGATGACTTGATCGAGAAAATTGATACGGATCATATACGAAAAGTTAGCACGACGGAAAGATAGCTTGCATGAAAAGTTTGATTCAAATATTTGAGAATGAGTCTGAGGTTGGAATAGATGTTGCTCGATGACTTGAGATAGACGGATGAACAATACGAGAAATTGGTTTAAGAAAATTGATGTTGTGAATGAATCGAGGGATAATGATCGAACTTGAATTTGAATGTCGAGGAGATTATCCAGTCGGACGATAGCTTCATTCGTACGACTCGAAATTGGTTGCAAAGGAAGATCGTCAGGTTACACATATCGTCGATAGTATCGAGACGTATCAAAGATCGATATGCGATAACTCGGGGGTACTCTGACTCGGCGAATGACGATCGTGCAAGTGTTATTGTTCGGTTGGATGCTATACTTAGGATTTTGATCGAGATGAATGTTTGATGGAAATGATTGTGTCTTGATGATTGCGTTGATAACCACAACATCGACGATCTTGTCTTGCGTGAGCGCAACTCTAGCCTCGTACGTGCGTCACGTCAGATTTGGAACAATCGTTCCGCGTGAGCGCTGGCATGGTGATTCATGTCGCAGGAATGATCGAACTCGAAAAATCAGGATGCGACAAATTTGATTGTCTTGACTTTGTTGGCTTGATGCGAAGGTGAATTCGAGGATTTATGAGTGACGAATGAATAAAAATTGAGGATTGAGTAGGTCCAATCCGCGCATCGAGAATGAATTAGTCTAGACACAAAACAAGAGTTACGTCCCGATGAGGATGATTACCTCGCGGGAGCATGCATGGTGATTCATGCCCACCGTGGATAATATGAATCGCGTGAGATTGGAGAGCAACATATTGTTAAGATAGACGACCTCATGATCGAATACGTGAATTGGGATGAATGACTTATGGAATATGAGATGTGAATGATGGTTTAGCGGTGAATTGTGTCGTAGCGTGCTTGACTTGGAAGGATTGATAGGCGGATTATGTCAAACGTGTTCGAAGAGATAGACTATATGAAATGGCTTGTTGGTCGAGCGATATTGATGTATCGAAGATTTGGTTGAGTGAACTTACGATAGGATGGCTTTGCTGAATGACTCAGACCCCGTGCGATGAATGTTAGGATGCGTGTAGAAAATCGATGCTCGGTGTTTAGAAATCGGAGTAATGCGAGCTTGGATAGAAAACCCCATACTATCAACTTGGTTTGACCTTAGGATGGGGTCAGAATTGATATTGTTGTTTGGGAACTATGATTCCAATACTGACGAATGACCTTAGCCTAAAGACATAGCCTAGCGGATAGGCAAGACGTCCATGTTGCGAGAGTTAGTATCGGTGCGAGTGATCTTGAGGATTAATTGGTTGGGATATTGGTATTGATGAATGGAATGATTCGAGAATATGAAAATACCACTCATGAGCCTCGGCTGACATGTATGTATATCAAGGACGCTTGAATGTGTGCACGATCCGATTCGAGTGGTAATGACAGAATTCGCTATCACGAGGCTTGGCTGAAATACATGTATTTTGGGGACGCCTAAAATATGTGCACGATCCATACTAAGTGATACGTTGAATTCCAGTGAGACTTGAGGAACGGAGAAGTGTCGAGAATTTTGAGATCGTAGGTTTTGAAGAAAAATATTATAGGTAGCACGAGCGTGGCTCGGATTTGAGAAACGCATAGAAGAAATGTGCGCGAGAGTCCTTGAATGTTGAGAAAGTGATAAGTTGATAAGTGTACTCAGTTAGTTTCGAGGATGAAACTTTTCTGAGTGGTGTATGATGTAGTGCCCCGTCCCGCATAGTCAATCGGAAGAATCGGAACGCCAACGGCGTTCGGACTTAGCCTTGCAATGGCTGCTTGAAGACATCGCTCGTTTAAGGCGACCGCTCGCTCAGGTGGGGTATTTTCGGTGAACTTGCCTCTTCTTAGCCTTCACGTAATAAATCGCACGTTTTCAACTTGCACAAGTAGGCTTGATAATAAAAGAGACGAATCCACATAGCTAAAGGAAATAATCCCGAGTCGAATTGAGTTAGAATATGGAAAGGTCCAACGGTCGGATTAGAGTTGGTGCACGACGTGCTTTGAAAATGACACTCAATCCTTCATTCCGTGGCTTGGGAGAAGAAAAGTTGGTTGAGTAAGCAAATTTATGATCGACCGTTATGGAACCCGCCTTGCATGAGTACAAGGCTCGTACGGCATCACGCCTTAGCGAGGACGATCGTTCCTACGAAAGCGGGGCGTGACACTGGAGATCAGGACTGTGGAGCTGAAACTCACTTTCGGGAACACTCTGACGCTCCAAGGAGTGAAGCATGTTCCGGTGATTGCCAAGAACCTGATTTCTGGGAGCCTGCTTAGCAACGCAGGCTTGAGGATGGACATTAACGCTGGTCAGATGGTGATGTCCAAGAAGGGAACATACTTCGAAAAGGCTTATCAAATCGAAGGTATGTTTAAAATTTAGCTTGTAAACCAGTCTAATGAGATTAATTCAATCGTACTTTTTGATTATTCTCTTGAGTTGTGGCATAATAGGCTAGGACACGTTCATCGTAAAAGAATAAACAAAATGTCTAGTCTAGGACTTATCTCCAAATGTGGGGGTAAGATAGAAAAGTGTGAAGTATATGCTCAGAGTTGGAGAGCAAGAGGTCCACTGGTGGATTCATTTTCATAATGGATGGAGCTGCTATATTGTGGAAGTCGAAGAAGCAGACTATGCTCTCGCGGTCTTCTATGGAATCTGAGTTCTTTGCACTTGATACCACAACAGATGAAGCAGAATGGCTTCGAGAGCTCATGTATGATCTTCCAGTAGTTGGAGCACAGATGCTGGCAATTCTGATATACTGCAACAACCAGGCGACTGTGGCGGTAGCATCAAATGATCTCTTCAACGGAAAGAAGAAAACTGTGCGGTTAAAGCACAGGGCAGTGAACGATCTCATCAAGAGAGGTGTCATTGCAGTAATCGATATTCGGAGTCAGGAGAACCTGGCGAATTTGTTCACGAAGGGCCTCAAGCGTCAGCTGGTTGAAGACACAGCAGGAAAGATGGGCTTCAAGGCATTCTGACTAATCCTACCATAAAGTTTTATTTTATTAGTTAAAAAAAAATCTACTAGACATCTACCTTTCGATTCAAGGGAGGACCACTGACTGGAAAACTATCAGGTAATAGTAGGTACTTGTTCTTGAGAACATGGAAGGGTTACGAACCCATAACCACTGTTGTCTACTATGTATTTTTTGCGGAAAATGGATCCTATGTTGAGGTTGTCTTAAATGCCTTAATAAGTTCTCAGGCAGAGTGAATGTCTGGTGTGCTTTACAGGAAGCACGGTAGTGCAGCACTACAAGGAGTAAAACTCCATGTTACAGTGGAATGACTCCACCATAAGGCTCCCAGGTAGGGGTAATGCTTCGACTTTGCAAGCCAAGTCATAACGGCGTAGCACCGCAAATAGGCAGGTAGCCTAATGCTTAATTAAAGAGTTATAGACAGTACTACAAAGAGGAGGGTGACCCCATGTTACAGTGGCATGACACCACGATCAGGTACCCGGGTAGGGGTAAAGTCTCGGCCTTGCAAGCCATTTCTTTGCGGCGTAACACCGCAAGGAAGCCTTAGGCTTCATGCTGGGCAGAATGGCACTACAAAGAGGTTGTGACCTCATGCTGCAGTAGTATGACACTACGATGAGGTTCCCGGGTAGGGGTAATGCCTCGGCTTTATGCCATGTCATAGCGGCGTAGCACCGCAAGGAAGCGCAAGGCTTCATGCCATGTCACGTCCTGCTCCCGTAGAAGCGATCGTCCTCGCTAAGGCGTGATGCCGCACGAGCCTTGATTGCGCTCGTGCAAGGCGGGTTCTATAATGGCTGATTTCAACGACTGCGACGGGGTCGTCGCACAGAAGTCCCATGCAGAGACATTGAATAATAGCAGCAGAAATTAGAACGAAACATAAGTTATTCAAAGAATCTCTTTATTGATATTGAAACAACGGTTACAATGGGGCGCAAGGCCAAGATTATAAGTCTCTCAAGCTCACTCTTCTCATATTACAAGTCACTCAGCTCTCTCTCATCTCTCAATACATGTCTCGAGCCAGCGGATGTTTCTGATAGGCGATGTCCATACATTATGTCCCATATAAGTCTTGACTCCACGTGGCCGCACGCTTCGAATCGCCAAGGTACTCCATGCCTCGACGCATCCAAGCGAGCCGTGCACCATGAGCTTCTACCTGCGCCTACACATGAAAACTGTGTGGGTGTCAGTACTCAACTGTACTGGCGGAGTGAGCTCCTCGCCCACCCATACAAAACCAACACGTTTTGATTTACTTTGTGCAACATAGTCCCTTTACGATTGTCTTTCTACTCTTGCCTTAGGATCAGTTTTATGACAGACGCTTTGGCCTATTTCGTGTCTCTAGACCATCCCGTGCTCGCAACAACAATGTTAACTCATACTTTGCCTCTAGACCCTTCTCATGCCAACAACGTTAACCTATCAAGTCGTGCTTGCCTTGCGGTCAAAATCAAAGACGTAACTATATGATGAGACTCTATTTCCATGTGACCGTGCTACCTCCTTCATTGTGCCGTGCCTCGTAACTTAGTGAGACTTAACCGCATCGCCGCCTCGCAGCCCTTGCTACTTTGATCTCTGACTGAACCAATCGTGACTTGTGAACTTAGTGTCACTTGACCGACTTTGCCTTCCGATATTTCCTTTGCTTAAACTCAAAACAACTTACCCATACTTGTGTTATGACAGCGCAGCCGTGCCTCATATTTGAGGTCGTGCCAAGCAACTCAACGTAACTTCCCCCAACTTCTCCTACGGCCATTTTCAACTTAACTCGCAACAGCCCAAGTCTAACTAATGCAACTCTTATACCAATGACCTAACACAAGACGCCACATCTCGTGCCGAAGCACGTCGCCTTCGTTGTAGCCAAATCTTAGACCCAAAACTCGTGTATTCCACCAACTCGACTACATCCAAAGGCACACACACGGATTGCCGCCCGTGCCGACCCATCTATATGAATGGTCACTGGCATTAACAAGCCATCGTGGACATAGCATGGCAAACGGGATCCTATGTAGTGCCCCGTCCCGCTCAGTCAATCGGAGGAATCGAAACGCCGACGGCTTAATTGACCCCCTAATTTACAGTTAGAAAAAAATTAAAACCACAAGAACCTATAAATAATGTTGGAAATTTTCTTAGGGTAAAGTACATTTAAACTCTCCTTAGATGTTAGAAAAATACAATTAAATGCTTCTTGATTTGAAAAACCAAATACGTTTCAATTACGCTTAATTGACCCCCTAATTCAACTTTTCTGTTAACCGGTGTTAAGTAGGGGCTGTAATGACCAATTTACCCTAGATATAACCGAGACCATTACAGTGATGGTTCATTTCTTTTCTTAAATCTCTTTCTCCCGTTCCCAAATCCCTCTCTCACATTCCCAAATCCAAGTCCTAAATCTTCTCCCAAAATGATTCTATTTCTTCTCAAAACCTAAATCTTACTTTCCCAAATCCTAAATCTTTTGTTCCTGACACCTAAATCCTCTTCTCCATCCCCAAAAATCTAACTCTGTTCGTCTGAAAACCTAGAATCCTTCCCCGATGATCTAATTTTTCATATTCCATACTGCCATTGGTCGATTGGAGTGGAGATTCTGTGCAACAAGGGTTTATTAATGGAATTCTCGAGCTGGTACATTCTAAAATCCTACTTCTATGAAATTTCTTACACTTCTGAGTATAGTGGTCCCAATTAATGAATTAAATTTGTTAATTTTATTAATCTTTTGAGAAAAATGTCCCCAAATAATGTATTAGATTTTTTTTCATGAACGATGTTTGTACGAGTGTGAATTGTCTGTACGAGTGTGAATTTGTTAAATTTCTTGGTCTGTATATATATTGTTGTTGGACTGTTTGTTGTTTGTAGTCTAGTAAAAAATTATGTATATTGTTGTTTGTAGTCTATTATAGGGGTTGTTTGTTGTTTGTAGTTTAATCCTTGTTTGTACATAGGAAATTGTCTATGATATTGTTGTTTTCATATTAAATTAGTTGTTTGTACATAGGAATTTGTCTATGAAATTGTTGTTTTTATATTAAATTAGTTATCGGTTTGTACATTTATACATAGGGGATGTGATATTGTTGTTGGGATGTTTGTTGTTTGAATTTCTAATCCTTGTTTGTTAATGTCACATCCCGCTCCCGTAGGAGCGATCGTTCTCGCTAAGGCGTGATGCCGCACGAGCCTAGATTGCGCTCGTGCAAGGCAATTCCATAACGGCCGATTACATCGGCGGCGACGGGATCGTCGCACAGAAGTCCCAAGCAGAGACATTGAACACGCAGCGGAAGTTAAAACGAAACACAAGTTATTCAAAAGAAGCTCTTTTATTGATATCGAAACAACGGTTATATTGGGGGAGCAAGGCCAAGATTACAATCACTCAATATCCACTCGTCTTACATTACAAATCACTCTGCTCTCTCTCATCTCTCGATACAATACTTGAATCCAGCAGAAGCTTCGGAAGGCGATGTCCATACATTATGTCCCGTATAAGTCTTCGATCCATGCGGCCGCACGCTTCGAATCGCCAAGGAACTCCATGCCTCGACGCATCCAAGCGAGCTCCGCGCTACGAGCTTCTACCTGTGCCTGCACATAAACACTGTGTGGGTGTCAGTACCACTGTACTGGTGGAGTGAGCTTCTCGTCCACCCATACAAAACCGACACGTTTACGTTATATTTTTCTTTCGTGCAATACAAGCCCCTTTACGATTGTCTTTCTAGTCTTGCCTTAGGATCGATTTTAGGACCGACGCTCGGCCTATTGAGTGTCTTTAGACCATCTCCGTGCCTCGCACTAATAACGTACCCATACTTTGCCTCTATATCTTTCTCGTGCTTGCATTGTCAACGTACCGACTCATACTTGTCTTTCGTACCATACTATTGTACGTAACGACTAGGTCGTGTCGAACACTAGCCCGTGCCTCAAACATAACCTGACTTATCAAAACTCGTCTTACGGCCCTTTTCGACTTAACGCGCAACGACTAACCGAACTTGTGGAACCGGTGTTGAGAACTCAAGTACGATGCCACATCTCGTGCCGAAGCACGTGTCTTTACGTATAGCCGAATCGTAGGCTTTATAATACCTTGGGTGCAACCGAGCACGCAATTCAACATTCAACGTAAACCGTGCTTACACTTCCTTTGTTATGACCGACACCGTGCATACGGATTAGCCGCATGGCACGCCAATTATCTATATGAAAGGCCACTGGCATGACAAGCCATCGCGGACATAGCTCGGGCAGGCGGCGGGTCCTTCGATGCAAGGTAGCTAGCCCCATGGAAAGCCCCCGACTATCCACGCAATAAAAGCATGCGCGCTATAACGTCTACCCCCTAGGATGACTGGGCCCGGTGCCCCGGCGTATAACCAGTCTAGGCAGAAATCCTTGTCGACAAGGTGTCCAATGACCACGCACCTACGGAACATCTAGACTCACGTAAATGCATGGCCTAATTATTGGTACGACTGGAACTATACTTAGCAACTCGTGCTTTGAACTACCCTTTGCATTACGTGCATCGGGGCCCCGAGACTCCCAACCGAGGGAACGCCTCGAACTTCTTAACGTAAATAGGAACGCGAGACTCCCAACCGAGGGACCGCCTCGAAACACCTTAACGTGGATAGGAACGCGAGACTCCCAACCGAGGGAATGCCTCGAACTTCTTAACGTGAATAGGAACGCGAGACTCCCAACCGAGGGACCGCCTCGAAACACCTTAACGTGGATAGGAACGCGAGACTCCCAACCGAGGGAACGCCTCGAAACACCTTAACGTGGATAGGAACGCGAGACTCCCAACCGAGGGAACGTCTCGAAACACCTTAACGTGGATAGGAACGCGAGACTCCCAACCGAGGGAACGCCTCGAAACACTTTAACGTGGATAGGAACGCGAGACTCCCAACCGAGGGAACGCCTCGAAACACTTTAACGTGGATAGGAACGCGAGACTCCCAACCGAGGGAACGCCTCGAAACACTTTAACGGGGATAGGAACGCGAGACTCCCAACCGAGGGAACGCCTCGAAACACCTTGATCTTGAGGGAACGACTACTACGTAGCCTTCCAACATAACTTGAACACAACGTGTTTCCTAAGTGCCATGGACCGTGGCTAACTTTACATCGTGCCAACCATGGCTCGTGCCTTTAACTGACTTCTGTCTTACGCGACGCTATCACCCAAGTCATAGGTTATACGACGGCCCGTGTGATCGTGGGACTATTTGACTTGACAACCGCAGAACGAGCGGGACGGCACTTGAAATGACTTTAGGTCGACCGGCATAGCTTTGCCAACTTACTCAAGCCTACAACTTAATCCGAGGGACGAGCCAAGGCTATGCCAAGCCTTGCGCTGTGGAAACGTGCATGCTATATCGAGCATTTACGCGAGCGACGCCTATGACTTAGGCTAACTCATTGTTTGTGTCGAATACCAACTTTTTCTTCTCCCAAGCCGCGGGACGAAGGATCGAGTGTCGTTTCAAAAGCACGCTGAGCCGACTTCTATTGAGACCGTGGGACCATTTTCCATGTTCTACGACATTCCGACGGGTCGGGATTATTCCCTTTAGCTATGTGCGTTCGTAGCTTTTACATTAGCCTACTTGTGCAAGTTGAAAACACACGAATTATTAAGTGAAGGCTAAGATGAGGCAAGTTCACCGAAACTCCCCCACCTGAGCAATGTCTTCGAGTCGCCGTTGTAAGGCCAAGTCCGAACGTCGTCGGCGTTTCGATTCCTCCGATTGACTTTGCGGGACGGGGCACTACAACATACACCACTCAGAACAAGTCTCGTCCTCGAGACTTTCCTGAAGGCAACCCATCCTGCCATTTCTAGGGCCAAGACTTAATCGTTTACACTCCGCCTATGCGTTTCTTCGATTCCGAGCCACGCTTGCACTTATTGTTAACTTAGTCGTAAGGCACACCATCCAATCAACCAACGTTTGAACTCGTATCTAATCAATGATCGTATTACCATCAACATTTTTTTGAAACTTACGATTTCAAAATCCTATGTATTACATCCAACCGAATAATAACACTTGCACGATCGTCATTCCTCGAATTAGAGTACCCCCGAGTTATCGCATGTCGATCTTTGATACGCCTCAATACCATCGACGATATACGTAACCTGACGATCTTCGTTTGCAACGAATTTCGAGTCGTGCTAATGATGCTATCGTCCGACGGGATAATCTCCTCGAATCGTTCACAACATCAATTTCTTCAACCCAAATTTGCGTATCGTTTATCCGTCTATCTTAAGTCAACGACTACGTATTTCCTCAATTTGCATCATTCCTTGCTAACTCAAACCATCGAGCACATTGATTTCAATCCTCAGAGTCGTTTGCGTAACTTCAAAGTCAAACCTTTCGTGCACGCTATCTTTCCGTCGTGCTAACTTTTCGTATACTATCCGTAAATCCTCTGGTTCCGCTCGAACAATTTCTATGACGTCCATACACCACTCGGATTCGAGCCACTCGACTAGTCGTCGACACTCATTCTTATTCTTCTTCGAACCTATCGCATACACCACTCGGATTCAAGCCATACGATCTATTCCTCAATCACACTCGCGTCATTCGCTAAGACATCCTTTAGATTCGTTCGACGAATCGCTAGCGTAGTCGCTCGCGTCGTATCGACGTACTAAGTCGTTCGCACTATTTCCTCGAAATCCAAATCAATCTTCCGTGTACGCCTAAGCGTTAGTCCGATAGCGTTCCTATCGATAGACACTCTAAGTGCATCTCCGTTCCCGACCGAACGATACTTAATATCGCTCGCGACTCGTCTGCACCAAAAAGTCGAGGTGCGCGACGCGAAACATAACTTAGCCAAAAGGCGTGTGCATAGCCATCCCGTACGGACTATATTCCGAGTTTGCACTCTCATTTGCTAGGGTCGACGTTGGACTAATTTGGCATGCACGCGACTTGCTAAGGTCAACGTAGGACTATTCGGGCACACGTGCGACTTTGCTAACATTAGCACATATTTTCTATCGAGTCAAGTTTGCAACGTTCGGCGCAAAGGCCCTATCGACGCATTTGGCAACGGCCTACCGATGCGTTATATTGGATGCTTGTACGAGCTTTCGAAAATATTAGACTTATTGTATGGACATGCCGAGGGACATTTGAGAGAGAGCGCACCAACGATAACAACTTGCGGAAGCAACAGAGTTTTGCGGAAACATCGAAGTTAAAGAATTCAATCGACGGTCCAAGGACGTAAAGCCGTGCTCTGATACCATTATGTCACGCCCCGCTTCCGTAGGAGCGATCGTCCTCGCTAAGGCGTGATGCCGCACGAGCCTAGATTGCGCTCGTGCAAGGCAATTCCATAACGGCCGATTACATCGGCGGCGACGGGGTCGTCGCACAGAAGTCCCAAGCAGAGACATTGAACACGCAGCGGAAGTTAAAACGAAACACAAGTTATTCAAAAGAAGCTCTTTTATTGATATCGAAACAACGGTTACATTGGGGGCGCAAGGCCAAGATTACAATCACTCAATATCCACTCGTCTCACATTACAAATCACTCTGCTCTCTCTCATCTCTCGATACAATACTTGAATCCAGCAGAAGCTTCGGAAGGCGATGTCCATACATTATGTTCCGTATAAGTCTTCGATCCATGCGGCCGCATGCTTCGAATCGCCAAGGAACTCCATACCTCGACGCATCCAAGCGAGCTCCGCGCCACGAGCTTCTACCTGTGCCTGCACATAAACACTGTGTGGGTGTCAGTACCACTGTACTGGTGGAGTGAGCTTCTCGCCCACCCATACAAAACCGATACGTTTACGTTATATTTTTCTTTCGTGCAATACAAGCCCCTTTACGATTGTCTTTCTAGTCTTGCCTTAGGATCGATTTTAGGACCGACGCTCGGCCTATTGAGTGTCTTTAGACCATCTTCGTGCCTCGCACTAATAACGTACCCATACTTTGCCTCTATATCTTTCTCGTGCTTGCATTGTCAACGTACCGACTCATACTTGTCTTTCGTACCATACTATTGTACGTAACGACTAGGTCGTGTCGAACACTAGCCCGTGCCTCAAACATAACCTGACTTATCAAAACTCGTCTTACGGCCCTTTTCGACTTAACGTGCAACGACTAACCGAACTTGTGGAACCGGTGTTGAGAACTCAAGTACGACGCCACATCTCGTGCCGAAGCACGTGTCTTTACGTATAGTCGAATCGTAGGCTTTATAATACCTTGGGTGCAACCGAGCACGCAATTCAACATTCAACGTAAACCGTGCTTACACTTCCTTTGTTATGACCGACACCGTGTATACGGATTTGCCGCATGGCACGCCAACTATCTATATGAAAGGCCACTGGCATGACAAGCCATCGCGGACATAGCTCGGGCAGGCGGCGGGTCCTTCGATGCAAGGTAGCTAGCCCCATGGAAAGCCCCCGACTACCCACGCAATAAAAGCATGCGCGCTATAACGTCTACCCCCTAGGATGACTGGGCCCGGTGCCCCGGCGTATAACCAGTCTAGGCAGAAATCCTTGTCGACAAGGTGTCCAATGACCACGCACCTACGGAACATCTAGACTCACGTAAATGTATGGCCTAATTGTTGGTACGACTGGAACTATACTTAGCAACTCGTGCTCTGAACTACCCTTTGCATTACGTGCATCGGGGCCGCGAGACTCCCAACCGAGGGAACGCCTCGAACTTCTTAACGTAAATAGGAACGCGAGACTCCCAACCGAGGGACCGCCTCGAAACATCTTAACGTAGATAGGAACGCGAGACTCCCAACCGAGGGAACGCCTCGAACTTCTTAACGTGAATAGGAATGCGAGACTCCCAACCAAGGGACCGCCTCGAAACACCTTAACGTGGATAGGAACACGAGACTCCCAACCGAGGGAACGCCTCGAAACACCTTAACGTGGATAGGAACGCGAGACTCCCAACCGAGGGAACGCCTCGAAACACTTTAACGTGGATAGGAACGCGAGACTCCCAACCGAGGGAACGCCTCGAAACACCTTAACGTGGATAGGAACGCGAGACTCCCAACCGAGGGAACGCCTCGAAACACTTTAACGTGGATAGGAACGCGAGACTCCCAACCGAGGGAACGCCTCGAAACACTTTAACGTGGATAGGAACGCGAGACTCCCAACCGAGGGAACGCCTCGAAACACTTTAACGGGGATAGGAACGCGAGACTCCCAACCGAGGGAACGCCTCGAAACACCTTGATCTTGAGGGAACGACTACTACGTAGCCTTCCAACATAACTTGAACACAACGTGTTTCCTAAGTGCCATGGACCGTGGCTAACTTTACATCGTGCCAACCGTGGCTCGTGCCTTTAACTGACTTCTGTCTTACGCGACGCTATCACCCAAGTCATAGGTTATACGACGGCCCGTGTGATCGTGGGACTATTTGACTTGACAACCGCAGAACGAGCGGGACGGCACTTGAAATGACTTTAGGTCGACCGGCATAGCTTTGCCAACTTACTCAAGCCTACAACTTAATCCGAGGGACGAGCCAAGGCTATGCCAAGCCTTGCGCTGTGGAAACGTGCATGCTATATCGAGCATTTACGCGGGCGACGCCTATGACTTAGGCTAACTCATTGTTTGTGTCGAATACCAACTTTTTCTTCTCCCAAGCCGCGGGACGAAGGATCGAGTGTCGTTTCAAAAGCACGCTGAGCCGACTTCTATTGAGACCGTGGGACCATTTTCCATGTTCAACGACATTCCGACGGGTCGGGATTATTCCCTTTAGCTATATGCGTTCGTAGCTTTTACATTAGCCTACTTGTGCAAGTTGAAAACACACGAATTATTAAGTGAAGGCTAAGATGAGGCAAGTTCACCGAAACTCCTCCACCTGAGCAATGTCTTCGAGTCGCCGTTGTAAGGCCAAGTCCGAACGCCGTCGGCGTTTCGATTCCTCCGATTGACTTTGCGGGACGGGGCACTACAGTTAATAGGGAATTGTTTATGATATTGTTGTTTTTATATTAAATTATTTGTTTGTACATAGGGATTTGCCTATGAAATTGTTGTTTTTATATTAAATTAGTTGTCTATTTGTATGCCTATAAATAGGGGATGTGATATGCTTGTACATAGAAAACTGTCTTTTATTTTTTTTTATATATAATGTTGTTTGTGTGTGTATGTGCAGAGGGATTATTCTGATGGATACACAGTATGTTGTTCATATCTTTATTGGGGATAATTTTATATGTTGGGGGTATTGTATGTATTTCACAATCTTCTTTCTAATACAGAGCATAGATTTTGTGTTAGGTACATATATGACAATTTCAAGAAGAAACATCAAGGGTCCAAGCTAAAGTATCTTATGTGGGAAGCGTTAGAGGCATACACCTTAGTTGATTATGAGAAAGGAATGAATAAGGTCATAAAAGTAAGCAAGGAGGCTTATGAATGGTTAGAGAAACTTCCTCCATGACAGTGGTCAAAGCATGGGCCAATTCTAAGTGTGATCTCTCAAGCAATAATATGTATGAATCATGGAATAAACACATATTGAAAGCAATAGACATGCCTAAAAATCTTTCTGCTCGAAACTATAAGAAGAATGCTCATGGTAAGGTTTCATAAGAAGAAACAAAGAATGAGAGCTCATAATGGAGTCATTGTTCCTGAAGTAGTGAAAAAGCTGGAAGAAGTCAAAGAGGGTTTCAAAAAGTGTGTTGTTATTACTTCTGGATTCAATAAGTATGAATTGAGTCAGACATGACTTAATGAGGCAGTAGACTTGGAAGCAAAGACTTGTAGTTGTAGAGAATGACAACTCACATGTATTCCTTGTGAGCATACACCTGCATGTATTAAGAAGAAGAGAGACTCAATTGAAGACTATGTAGATAAGAACAACCACGAGTCTACCTATTTGAAGGCTTATGCAGAGGTAATCAATCATCTTTCAATGAGGAATCTAAGACAACTTCAAAATTTTGCACCTATTATACCTACTGTGGTCCATATCCAAACTGGGAGAAGGAAAAAGAAGAGAAAGATGTTGGAATTATTCAATAATTAAGGGGCCACACATGTAAAATTAATTGTGCTTGGGCTATCTAAATAATTAAGCCAAATTAAAGTGGTCTATATGGAAATTGGCTTAAGGGTATAATTGTCATGGAATTAATGTGTAGATACCGGAGATAATTCTAATTTGATGAGGGGCCAAATTAGAAATATCACAACACACATATCTATATATATGTGTATTCATTAGGGTTATGGTCCCCAACTTATACGGCCACCAAAGAGAGGGTTTCTCTATTCTCTTCTGTATCCCCATGAACAAAGAGAGGAATAAAGATTTAATCTTTATTATTAAGGGCCGTAGCGGGTTGGAAGATCAAATCCCACAAAGAAAAACGTCTGCTTCAAGCTCCGTCAAGCAAAGACAATGGAATCAGGTACGCTTTCGTAATCAATTTAATTTATGTTCTTCATCTCATGAATCGACAGGGCACAACAAATTTCTAACAAGTGGTATCAAAGCCTGCCTGTTTGATTTATGAGATCGAAGTTTTAGAATTTAATTTTTTGTTTGATTCAGAAACCCTAGATCATTGGATCTAATTTAATTTAGGATTCTGATTGTTCCATCAAATTTTATGATTCATAAAGGAAGAATAAATTAGAAGAAACTATGACTTAAGCCGAAAATCTACGACAAACGTCGCATGTGAAGAAAAATTGGTGTTGAGAGGCGCTCATGCCACTGTATAGAAACTATAAAACCACTGTATAGAATCTGTTGACGGTATGGCGATAGAATATATATATATATATTTATTTATTTATATATATATATATATATATATATATATATATATATATATATATATATATATATATATATATATATATATATATATATATATATATATTACAAGTATTATCCATAGACCTCGTGAATGAACAAGTGGATCTCTATTCACAGTTGGAATTTGGTATTTGTTAAGAGGGGAGAGAATAATATTTTATTGTCATGGACATGGTGTTATATGACACAAAGAAGACGTGTCAGGATGTTGTCTGGAATTATTGTATAGTTTGTACTATTATCTCCACATCCTTGTTCAAACTTAGGTACTAAGGTCTGCTCCATAAGACTACTCGCCAACCACGTAGGTTTATGCAAAACATGGTACACATTGGAACTCATATGTAGAAGGGTTACTTAGATGCAAGGTTTAAACGATTATTATAACATATGATCGAGGATACATGGCAGCAGAGCTTGCAAGGATTAAGGCCAATTGGTAGGATCTGCATTGACTTGACGAACTCCACTAGCATGGAAAGAACCAACAGAACTAAAGAAGAATTTTCTGTATGAAGGTTTCTTTGGTTGGATGATTTAATTCGTTATTTAAATCATGCACAAGATTTACATGATTTTGATATAGTAGATCAATTTTGGTATAATGTTTATAGATTATTTGATGTAATCTATTTGGTCTTCTATAGATTATTCTATTTAAAGTAATCCTTCTGAATTATTTGATATTATCTGGTGATGCATATATTTGTTAGAATCTAATCGATTGATAATTTATTAATTTAAATTTAAATATGCATGTACTTAAGGTTTTGGACATGATTCAGTTTTTGTAAAATTTAGTCAACATTCAACTTTTTGGTACCTTTTATGACTAGCAATAGTTGTCCAATATTCTAAGTAGACTCATTGAAACAAGATGTCGCCAAAGTGACCTCTCTTGCGTAGATAGTCTATGAGGGATGTCGGATGTTTATGTGTGTATATTCATGCGGGTATTAGCCGGCCCAAAGGAAAGTTAATACTTGGCCGAATTGCGCACAAACTTGTGGTGATAACTGTGTGACAATTGTACGGTTTACATGTGAATAATAACCCAATCCAAAGATATGCTTATTATTTGACATGACTTATTGTCAACATTTGATCACTACACCAAGAGTACCACTTGCAGTTAATATTACTGTCCAAAGACTTGATATTAATGATGCACTAGGTATCTTGAGATGGGGTTCACCATTATTTGAATTTGTTTGACTATCTTTTATTCTTTGGTTATTAATTAGAGCATATTTATTTATTTATTTTTGTTCTCTTTTCAGTTAATGTTGCTATAATATCTGCCAATACGAATTCAATTTCCATGCTTAGTGGGACAAATTTTAAGGACAAAAAAAAGAAAAAAAAATACAGAAGCTGCTGAGGGCCTGGCTCAAAAGAAACAACAATATAAAACTAAGGGTTATTTCTTTTGTGACAAGTCAGGACACATAAGGAAAAGTATATTTCTCAATTTGGTCTGTTCTGAGGTTAATTTAGCTTCAGTACCTAGAAACACGTTGTGGTTAGATTCTGGTGCTACTACCCATATTAGTGTTTCTAGACAAGATTGTCTAAGCTACCGAAGCCAATTGATGGTGAAAGATACATCTATGTGGGGGACGACAAATTGGTAGAAATAGATGCAATAGGACATTTTAAGTTATTTTTTGGAACCGATTATTATTTGGATTTTATAGACACTTTTATTGTACCATTTTTTAGACGAAATTCAGTTTCAGTTTCCTTAATGGACAAATCCGGTTATCATTGTTCATTTAGAAATAATAAGTTTAGTCTATTTTTAAATCCAAATATTATTGGTAACGGTTCCTTTAAGATTTATGATCACCTATATTCAGTTGAAACTATTGCATCTTAAATGAAACCTTGCAAGTGGAGTCATGTGGTACTAAACACAAAATTAACAATAAATGTTTTTAGCCTCATTATGACATAAGCGATTAGGTCACATCTCGAGAAATAGAGTTGAACGACTTGTGTCTGATGAGATTTGGATTTTATTGACTCTATAGACTTTAATGTCTATATTAATGTGTAAAGGAAATACAGACCAAAGTTCAATTGTAAGCAGCTACTTTATTGGCTATGCTGACAAATCAAGGGGTTAATAATTATATGATCCTACACAAAAGAAAATTTTAAGACGAGAAGTGTAACAGTTTTTGAGGATGTTGAGTTTGGGGGAAAAATAAAGTCCGGATCATTATCTTTGAGAAGGAATCAATTACGATTCCTACTATCACTTTTAACGATGTGCAGGATTCTATACCTGTCATGATCAAGAAGTGAATTCGGAGTCTCAATAAGACAATGTCGAATTACCTCTATAAGTCGTTGTTGAGATACCTTAACAACGACAACGTAGCGGCACCCCATTCAAGATAAGGTAATTATTCCTAAGAAACAAACTCAACAACTTCAAGAACCGGTAATATTAAGATGGTCCACCAGAGAAAGGAGAAATATAATTTCGGACAATATTGTCATATTTCTTTAGGAACGTGAAAAAAACTATGGAATATTGGAAGGTGATTCAATCTTCTGTCGGGCCATGGAAAGTTCCAACTCTTAAAAGTGGATTGAGGAAATAAATAAGGAGTATAAGTCTATGCAAGACAATAAAGTTTAGGAACTTGTCACATTACCAAAAGATACGAAGTTTATTGGTTGAAAATGGACATTTAAACCAAGAAAGATTTGAAAGGATAATGTGGAGAGGTATAAAGTACGTCTTGCAGCTAGTGACTTTACTTAAAAGTCAAGGATTGATTTTAAAGAGACTTTCTCTTCGGTATCTTTGAAAGACTCTTTTAAAACAATCACAACGCTTATTGCACATTTTGATCTTGAGTTACATTAAATGGATGTCAAAATTGTGTTTCTCAATGGTAACATCGACGAAACAATTTATGGTGCATGCAGAAAACTTTGTGTCCAAAGACCCAAATAATCTGGTTTGCATATTGACAAAATCTATTCATGGACTCAAGCAGGATTCTCGTCGAAGGTACTTAAAGTTTTATCAAGTGATTATCTCGTTTGGTTTTGAGATAAACACTGTTGAAGATTGTGTGTATCACAAGTTCAGTGGGAGTAGGAATAATTTTCTAGTTTTGTATATTGATTAAAGTATTCAATGCAAACAAGGTGACACCTCTCGTTAAAGGAGACAAATTTGGTTTCAATCAAGTGCCCTAAGGTTAGCCTTAAAATTAAGAAAATACAATAGATTTTTCCTTCATGATCAGTTATAGGGAGTCTAATGTATGCTCAAATATGTACGCGTCAGGATATTGCATACATATTAGGATGTTAGGCAGATATTTAAGCAAATATGGATGGATCATTGGATAGCAGCCAAACTACTTAAGTAATTAATAGAGAACAATAAATTATATGCTCTTTGTAGGAGATCGGATAATTCTGGAGATCATAAAGTATTTTGACTCCAATTTTGTTGGATGCCAACACAGCAAGAGATCCACATCAGGTTATGCTGACTAATAGAGGTATATTTTGAATGAGTGTCAAACACGCACTCATAATTTCTTCCACCATGAAAGCAAAGTTTATAACATGCTGTGGGGTATCTATTCAGGGAATATGGTTGCAAAATTATCTATTCAGGGAATATTTTGAATGAGTGTCAAACACGCACTCATAATTTCTAGTTGTGAAGGAAAGAATTCAGAATGGTTATAGTGTCCATATAGCACATTAGGACAAACTTCATGTTAGCGGATCCGCTCACAAAGCATTGTCATCCAGGGTCTTTCATGAGCATACTGCTCATATGGGTGTTAATTAAGAATATGGCAATATAGTGGGAGTTTGTATTTTATGTATTTGGGTGCTATTTGGTTTTAGACACATTTATGTATTAAAGTATTTTAGATATTTATCTGATCAGATATATGAAAATTCAGTTCATTCTGTTTTCATTATGTTAAAGTATTGATCTCACTAAAGTTAAGGAGGACCAGTTGGAAATAGACATGTATTGATCACATTGCGTGTAATTTTCATGCTACGCATCCATGATTGATCTATGTCGTTTAGCTATATTGGTATATGTGACCATTGATGGTTTAGTTACGATATATGTGACGAAGGCCGCTTTGATCCTATGTTGATATGGTTAATGGACGAAATTGTCCGGATATACCCTAAGAATTAAGATAGCAATTTATGAGCTCACTAAGGTTAACACAATTATAAGGTTACATATGTGGCCCAGTGGGATATTGTTGGAATTATTCAATAATTAAGGGGCCACACATGTAAAATTAATTGTGTTTGGGCTATCTAAATAATTAAGCCAAATTAAAGTGGTCTATATGGAAATTGGCTTAAGGGTATAATTGTCATGGAATTAATGTGTAGATACCGAAGATAATTCTAATTTGATGAGGGACCAAATTAGAAATATCACAACACACATATCTATATATATGTGTATTCATTAGGGTTATGGTCCCCAACTTATACGACCACCAAAGAGAGGGTTTCTCTATTCTCTTCTGTATCCCTATCAACAAAGAGAGGATTAAAGATTTAATCTTTATTATTAAGGGCCGTAGCGGGTTGGAAGATCAAATCCCATAAAGAAAAACGTCTGCTTCAAGATCCGTCAAGCAAAGACAATGGATTCAGGTACGCTTCCGCAATCAATTTAATTTATGTTCTTCATCTCATGAATTGACAGGGCACAACAAATTTCTAACAAAAGAAACAAGATGATGAAAGAATGTCTAAGAAGGAAGCTGGAAAAGTCATGACTAGGGCCACTATATATCACCTGTGGCAAGTGAAAGTAGTTAGGACAAAACTCAAGAGCATGTCCAAATCCTTTTAAGGAGAAGGTGGCAGTGCCAAAAGGCAAATCAGGTAGGCCTAAGCTACCTAAGTCAACCCTGCATGCGTGTCATGGTAATCCAACACCTCATTTTCAAGGAAATGTAGACCATAATTTTGAAAGTGTTGCGAGGGGGAGAGTGTTACATCCAAAAAGTTAGTTCTGATACATGGCTTCTTAATTATTTGCTATTCATTTTAAAATTTAGCATTTTAATTATTTGTTACTCATCTTTTCATAGATTGTAGACAAGTGAAGGGTCTTTATCATTTTGGTGACCCATTTTGAACGTTGGCAGTGATGAATTGGAGTTATATGGGTATAAGGATTTGTGTGGCAATGATGAATTGGAATGCTACTTGTTGCTATAATGTTGTAGGGTGCTCTGTTTGTGAGGAGCAAATGATGAATTTTGTCATGCTATATGTTGTTGTATAGCTTTGTGGGGTTCTTTGTTTGTGGAGATTTTGTCATACTACATGTTGTTGTCCCTAAATCCTTTACTCACTAACTCTTCTGAGCCACTGTCCCTATGGAACTTGTCATGCCACATGTTGTTGTAAGCTACAAATTCCTAATTTTTCTTCATTTTATCATCTTCTTTCTTTAGAATTTTAATTCATTTCATCAATTCTAAATTTACTTCATTTTTTCTGCAGTATACAAGCATGTGTTGGCAAATTGTGGATGATAGGATATTGTTGGCATGTGGAAGCAATTTTTTTGGCTTTTTGGAAATTTTGTAAAGTTTATGTTGGTTGTGAAGTATGTGCAGTTTATATTTTGGATGAAGAATGTTGTTGAAAAATGGATGTCTTCATATTTGGAAAAGTATATAAGCCTATTATACTGCTTATGTGAAACTTGTTGTTGAACAAATGCAATCTAATGTATTTGAATTTGATGCATATTTGGATGCTTATTTTGTTACTCTAATCTGTTGCTTACACCGTTACTGTTGCTTATAATTTTGGTCTTTGGTGAACTCTAATGTGTTCAGATTTTGTAATATATTTGGATGTGTTCATATTTGATGAACATGACAGTTTATATTTTGCAATATATTTGGATGTGTTTGGTGAACTCTAATTTGATGTTAACTTTACCTAGAAAATATGTGCAGTTTATATTTTGCTATGTTTTTGGTGAACTCTAATCTGATGCAGGACTTTCATTTTGGACCTGGAATGTAAATTTCATGTTGTTGTTTCATTTTGGAACTGGAATGCAAATTTTATTTGAAACTGGAATTGTATACCTTGGAACAATTTTTTTTCATCCCATGTATTTCTCATACAAATAAGTTAAACATTACTAAACATGTTAAAAATTCGAAAATAAATTGCAAAACATATATTTTGAAGCACGGTCTTGGTTCAGTTGCTGCCACAGCCACTGTCGATTCTCTAGGAATAGGTTGTAAACCTTGGCCTCGGTGCTGCTTTAATTCTTTCATTAAATTTCGCATTACGATTTGATCGGATTTAGAAAGTTTCTCATCCTCCCATAGTAGAAAACCACAGGAATTTGTTGAAAATTTTGCACACGCGTAGAATCTTCTTCCAGGATTTGTTGGTGTCCATGAAGTCTTCAATGGACTAATTAATACACAATGATAAAAAATTGTTCTTCTATAATTTCTATTTGGACGCTTTGAGAATGAAGATTGCGAGCTACTGGCCATAGTTTGCAGTTGGATATGAGATCTGTAAGTAAAAATAAAGCTTCAATGAGATTATGAGAGCAAATAAGTAAAAAAAAAGGAAGATAAGAAAAAATGATGTTATTTTTCCAACAAACCGGTTGAAAAATTAAAAAATAGAAAGCTTGGATGGTGTCTTTCAAAACAATCATATATATAGAGAATGAAAGGGAGCCACATTGCTAACCTTAGCTTCTAAGGGGTATTTTGGGTAGAGCATAATTTATTTTACCCAAAAATTTGATTCTAACGACTACTTCTAACATCTCTTTGACGGGAATGGCCACTATAAGCAAGACAGGTTTTGCGGGAGGTATAAACTTCTTAAGTTTTCTAAAAGGTCTTATTTTACTAACAAAGAAATCTAAGGAGGGTTTAAATGTACTTTACCCTTTCTTTCTTATACTCATCGATAGGGGTAGAAGATGAGAAGAAGCCAAATTTTACCCTTTCTTAAAATGGAGACAACCAAATTAAAATTTAATATGTAGAGACCAAAGTAACAATCAATCGATAATCTATAAACCAGCTACACAAAATAATTTATACCATGTTTACAAGACATATACTAGTAGAAGATGAGAAGAAGCCTGGAAAAAAATGTCCAACATAGCTTACTCCCAACCGGTATAGAGACGGAGAATACAAGAGTAGAAGATTAATTTTTCCTCCTAACCTAAGAAAATAAATCTGTCCAAAAGTGGAAGAAAAAGTGGATGCTCATCTTAATTTACAATTATAACATATACGAATTATATTATTTTAAAGTAGTTCAATAAAGTCAGATAGTAATAAATAATGTTAGTTGATGATATAATTTTAAACCCTATATTTTTATTTTCCTTCCTTTCACTTTTCTTTTCATACCAAACAATATAAAGTGTACCACTTCCATTTTTCTTCCATTCTACGAAACCCAAATGAAGAACCTTTTCATGTGGATGGTAAGTGTATCTTTTGCTTTTTCTTTCCTTTCACTTTTTCATCCTTCCTACCAAACACAGCCTAAGGTTTCGTTTGGTTCGCGGAAAGGAAAGGGAATTGATTCTATGATATTTTCTTTCCTTTGAAAAATTACAATTCCAATCAATTTTCTTTCAGGTTGAAAAAATCAAAAAAAATGAGAGGAAAAGTGAACCCTTAGGGTCTGCTTGGCAATTGTAGGGGTAGCGGTTATGAGGTATTTTTAGAGTACCGACTATAAGCGGTTATAAGGGATCCGATTTTGGATAGTTTTTAAGTAACGGCTTTTAAACCAGTCCAATCCATGCTTGGTAGTTCACTGACGAGCGGTTCAAAAAGTTTTTTACACGAATAAATTAAATAGGGAAGGGTATCATTAGTTGTAATTATATATATAGTTGTAAGGATATAAATTGAATAAAAAAATAGAGCCGCTCAAAACCCACCGATTTGGGGTGTATATAAAGCCACCCAAAAATACATTACACCGGTTTTGGGGGGGTTTTGAGCTGACCAAAACCAGTGCCTCAAAAAAATTAACAAACAAGAGTTTTCATAAACGGTCGATTCAAAAACACTCCAAAACCGGTGAAAACACCCCAAAACCGGTGAAAAAAATTAACAAGCCGAGAAAAAATAATAAAGAATTGTACTTTTTCAAAGGTATAAAAATAATAAAGAATTGATTTTCTTTTCTTTGAGCAGTGGGAAAATATATATCTAAAATGAGGTTTTTCTTTGAGTTAAAAAGGTTGTAAGTGTTGTTACTTTGGTTTTTAGCTAGACTTAAGAAAATTAGTTTGATCTAGATGAAAAAATATAAAGTAAAATATGTAGTCTCTTTGTAGAAAGCCTACATGTTTCAGGTTTTCAAAAAGTATCATTCAATTATCATTTCTTTATAGTTACTTGACGGATGGATGAGACAGTCTAGACAAAATTCACTGAAAGTTATGAGAAACTTTTTTAAGTATGATAAGTTGAGTGCGGACATCTCTTCAACATCCACTTCAAAGGGGTGGAGAAGGAGGAGGACGAGGAGGAGTTTAGGGCTTTGCTCTTAAGATCTTTGATTTGAATTTTTTTTTATTTCTGTTGCAATTTCGGTAAGTGAGTGAATTTTGTTTAATATATAGAAAGTTGAGTATGTGAGTAAATGATCTTATTATCTATACATTTTTGTATTTTTAGCTAAGAAAGTATATCGTCAAAATAATAAGGATGGATGTCTTTATTACACTCCTCTTTAATAAATTTGCTCATGTGTTAAAACTATTGACACTCCAAATATGTCATCTTGTACTCCTTCTTCCTTGCATGCACAATTTAATGTCATATTTAATACATAGGAATATTTGGATTTAAAATGATACAAAATTAAACGAAAATAACAATGATATTTTTGGAGTGCCAATATCATTACCCTTACATAATAATAGTATAAATATAGCTATGATAAAGAGAAATTAGATATCGGATAATTGTACGTGGAAGAGAAAGGTATTACATACGAGCATAAGACTCAAAAAGAAAAAGAAAAAATCGTAGAAAGGTTGAACAATTACGATATTTAGTGGATCACCACAAAATAATTTTTGAGATTTGAGAACATCAAGGATCATGTACCATCCATGGGAAGAAAATTGTTACTCAATTGCAAATACAAAAGGAAATTCAAGATCAAGCATTCATTGTCTCGGACTCGTATTAATGAAAGTTCACCATTTGGCAAGCGGACTACTCGTTTCATTTTAATTTCTATCTTGAATTTTTTGAGTTATTTTATTAATATGGTACTCTTTTACTTGATGAGTTCTAAATTTACCAATTAATATTTATATTTAGCTCCTAATTTGTTTTCATGTTCGCATAACGTTACTCTTAATATAATAGGAATTGGATTACAATTGACCTTGCAAAAAGCTACTAAAATTTATTAAAAAAGGACAGGAAAAGATGGACACCAAAAAACAAGAAGATTGGTTATCGCACCTTTTTATTACATCATAAAAGAACTACACGAGTATTTTAGGAGGTATTGGAGCAATAATGACGCAACAACACTTGCTGTCTAGGGGTCCGTTGCCCGGAATGCACATTGCGCCTCTTTTGTAGTCAATCTTTGCACACTTCCTTATGCAATCTTGGTTAGTGTCGCAACGTAAGTTGAGATAGTAACAGCGCTCGTCATATTCCGCAGCAACGTAGGAAATTCCTAAATAAAAGAGAAAAAGATAAAAATAAATAAAAACTCATAACAATGTTCGACAAAAAATATTTTCTTTTGCAGGTTTTAGAGAACTAACCACTAGATAGAAAGATGGTGAGCAGAAGGAGGAGTGGCACCAAATGTTTCATGGCCATTGCTTTGATTCTTATGATTAGTGGATTGAGAATAGCACAGAAAACTTCTCTATTTATAAACAAATAAAATTATATAGCTACAGCTGCACTAATAAGTCTCTTTGGAAAGAAAATAAACAAAAATTAAAGAAAATAATGGCGAACTCATTTATAGAATATTATGCACTAAATGAGGGTCTCTGTCTTTATTTCGATTGAATTTTATGAATTGAGAATCATGAAATTTTAATAACAGATCTCTACTATAGTAGTAGCAGTAGTACATTTTGATGAATTCGAAATTCTTCCATGTTTTTAGTTGGCTATGATTTGTGATTACAACTACCTTTCCATTTAGTGAGGGACCCTTCCTAAACATGGTTCATTTTGGGGTGTTTATTTTATTTATGTTTTTTGTTTGAAATACAAATTATTCAAATTCAATCAATATTTTTAGAAAACCTAATAATTATTAATTTCTATAAGCTCTTAAAAAACATGAGAGACATTATGTTACTAGGAACAAAAAGCTTGCATGTCACCGCAAGTATTTTGGGTATATCTACCCATGCTTTTGTACACTAACGGTCCGATTAGTTCATTGTCATATAATTATAATTGAATTTGTAATGTAATTGAATTTGTATAATCTGACCGCCACATTCCGAGTCGGACCTGGTGAGTCGGACCTGGTGAAAAATAGGTCGAGTTGGATCCTCCTTACGAGAACTTGACAGTCTAATGGGGGGTTCACTGATGGATTCTCTTACATCTCGTCCATCTCGGCAAGTGTTTTCGGCATATTTAGCCATGTTTTGTACCGTCTTAGATCCCTTTCAGATATGTTTCTAACAATCCTCCATCCTAACAAGGCAAACATCTCTACTATTATAGTACGTATATCATCAATTAGTAATATGATTTTTTTTAAAAAAAAATTAACTACCATTGTCTTATGTACAGTTAGAAAAAAATTTTAAAAACCACAAGAACATATAAATAATGTTGGAGTTTTTCTCAGGGTAAAGTACACTTAAACTCTCCATAGATGTTAGAAAAATACAATTGAAGGCTCCTTGATTTGAAATACCAAATACGTTTCAATTACGCTTAATTGACCCCCTAATTCAACTTTTCTGTTAACCGGTGTTAAGTAGAGACTGTAATGACCAATTTACCCCTAGATATAACCGAGCCCATTACAGTGACGGCTCATTTCTTTTCTCAAATCTCTCTCTCCATTCTCAAATCTCTCTCTCCCATTCTCAAATCTGGCACACTTCTATATTTTGAAGCATAGTCTTGGTTCAGTTGCTGCCACAGCCACTATCGATTCTCTAGGAATAGGTTGTAAATCTTGGACTCGGTGCTCATTTATTTCTTTCATTAAATTTCACATTACGATTTGATAGTGTTCAGAAAGTTTCTCATCCCACCATAGTAGAAAACTACAAGAATTTGTTGAAAAATTTGCACGCCCGTAGAATCTTCTTCTAGAATTTGTTGGTGTCCATGAAGTCTTCAATGGACTAATTGATCCATAACGGCAATAAATTGTTCTTCTACAATTTCTATTTGGACGTCTTGAGAATGAAGATTGTGAGCTACTGGCCATAATTTGCAGTTGGATATGAGATCTGTAAGTAAAAATAAAGGTTCAATATATTAAATGAGAGCAAATAAGTAAAAAAAAAAGGAAGATAAGAAAAAATGATGTTATTTTTCCAACAAACCGGTCGATAAATTAGAAAATAGAAAGCTTGGATGGTGTCTTTCAAAACAATCATATATATAGAGAATGAAAGGGAGCCACATTGTTAACCTTAGCTTCTAAGGGGTATTTTGGGTAGTGCATAATTTACTTTGCCCGAAAATTTGCTTCTAACGACTACTTCTAACGTCTCTTTGACGGGAAGGGCCATTATAAGCAAGACAGGTTTTGCGGGAGGTGTAAACTGCTTAAGTTTTCTAAAAGGTCTTATTTTGCTAACAAAGCAAATCTAAGGAGGGTTTAAATGCACTTTACGCTTTTTTCTTATACTCATCGATCCGGGTAGAAGATGAGAAGAAGCCAAATTTTACCCTTTCTTAAAATGGAGAGAACCAAATTAAAATTTAATATATATGTAGAGACAAAAGTAACAATCAATCGATAATCTATAAACCAGCTACACAAAATGATTTATACCATGTTTACAAGACGTATACGAGTAGAAGATGAGAAGAAGCCTGGAAAAAAATGTCCAACATAGCTTACTCCCAACCAGAATAGAGACGGAGAATACAAGAGTAGAAGATTAATTTTTCCTCCTAACCTAAGAAAATCAATCCATTCAAAAGTGGAAGAAAAAGTGGATGCTCTTCTTAATTTACAATTATACCATATACAAATTATATTATTTTAAAGTAGTTAAATAAAGTGAGATAGTAATAAATATTGTTAGTTGAGGATATAATTTTAAACCCTATATTTTTATTTTCCTTACTTTCACTTTTCTTTTCATATCAAACAAAAGAAAGTGTACCACTTCCATTTTTCTGCCATTCTACCAAACACAAAGGAATGACCTTTTCGTGTGGAAGGAAAGTGTATCTTTTGCTTTTTCTTTCCTTACACTTTTTCATCCTTCCTACCAAACACAGCCTAAGGTCTCGTTTGGTTCGCGGAAAGGAAAGTGAATTGATTCTATGATATTTTCTTTCCCTTGAAAAATTGCAATTCCAATCAATTTTCTTTCAGGTTGAAAAAATCAAGAAAATTGAGAGGAAAAGTGAACCCTTAGAGGAGAAAATGAGTTTTTCGATTGGTGGGAGGAACCACTTTCTCTTCTATTTTCTCTTCTCCGGGAATCAAATTCATTTTCTTCTCATTTCCTTTGGCATCCTAACAAAAAAAGGAATCGTTTTCCTTTTCTAAGGTTCCAATTCGACGAACCAAACATGGCCTAAGAATTCACTTTTTATTCCAATTTTCTTTGATTTCCAAACACCTGAAATAAAAATATGAAAATTGTAATTTCACAGGAATAAAAATAATGAAGAATTGTTTTTCGTTTCTTTGAGCACTGGAAAAAAAAAATCCAAAATGAGGTTTTTCTTTGAGTTTAAAAGGTTGTAAGTGTTGTTACTTTGGTTTTTAGCTAGACTTGAGAAAATAAGGTTGCGTTTGATTCATTGTAATGTAATCGTAATCGTAATGAAATTGGGTTTGTAACGTAATTGAGTTTGTAATGTAATGGAATTACAATTACATTACTATGTTTGGTTGAAACATGTAATCAAACCATGTAATGTAATGTTAATTGCATTCATGTGTTTGGTTTACCATGTAATGTAATTGAATTTTTAATTTAATATTTTTTTTTTAAAATACAACATAAAATTAAAAAGTTAATCAATAAAAAATTTCAAAAATTTAAAAAGAAAAAATAAATAATAAAAAAAGAGAAAATTAGTTTGTTTTCTGCTAAAAAAAAGACCAAAAACGAAACAAAAACGACAAAAAATAAAAAAATACCAAAAATGACAAACGAACAAAACGGAAAAAGGCCCAAAACGATCAAAAATTGATAAAAAAAAAGAGTGCAAAAACGGCAAAAGACGTGCAAATAAAGCAAAAACAATAAAAAACGTGCAAACCGACAAAAAATGTACAAAATCGACAAAAAAAGATTAAAAAACGTGCAAAAACGACCAAAAGCGGCAAAAAATGGCCAAGAATGTACAAAAATGACCAAAAATAAATTAAAAAAGGCCCAAAACGATCAAAAACGACAAAAAAGAACAAAAATGACAAAATAACAAACAAAACATAAAAAAAGGGCA
The DNA here is from genome assembly GCA_029216955.1 of Iris pallida. Lineage (NCBI taxonomy): Eukaryota > Viridiplantae > Streptophyta > Magnoliopsida > Asparagales > Iridaceae > Iris > Iris pallida. The sequence goes on from JANAVB010020000.1 coordinate 1,789,824, forward strand.
GAAAAAACGAACAAAACGATAAAAAAACAAACAAAAACGACAAAAAAGGCCAAAAAACGAAAAAAAGTGGCAAAACACGAACAAAAAGGGACAAAAACGAACAAAAATGACAAAAAATGAAAAAACAAACAAAAAGGGCAAAAAATGAACAAAAGCGATACAAAACTAACAAAAAGGGTAAAAAAGGAACAAAAACGACAAAAAACAAACAAAAAAAATGGCAAAAAAACGAAAAAAAAGACCAAAAACGGAAAAAATAATAATAAAAGACAAACAAAAACGACAAAAAAACTAACAAAAACGGTCAAAAATGACCAAAAACGACAAAAAGGACAAAAACGACAAAAAGCAAACAAAACGAACAAAAATGGCAAAAAAACAAAAAAAGGACAAAAAAAACCGACAAAAAATGAACAAAAAGGACAAAAAAATAAACAAAAACGACAAAAAATAACCAAAAACGAACAAAACGACCAAATTATAGCATACCAATCTTCCGCTTAAGTTGTAATGTAATTGCGATTACATAGGTTTTATGATGTAATTGAGTTTAGAAGAAACTGATGTAATGTAATCAAACTTGTAATCGCGATTACATTACATCTATTTTTTTTTGTCCAACCAAACACTCGAGTTAGATTGACAACGTAATGCCAATTACATTACGTTGTCCAATCCTGCAAACCAAACGGGCCCTAAGTTTGATCTATATGAAAAAATATAAAGTAAAATATGTAGTCTCTTTGTAGAAAGCCTACATGTTTCAGGTTTTCAAAAAGTATCATTCAATTATCATTTCTTTATAGTTACTTAACGGATGGATGAGACAGTCCAGAAAAAATTCACTGAAAGTTATGAGAAATTTCTTGTAGCCCAGCAGCTATTGTTAGCAATTCGAAAAAACGGAAAAAAAATTTGGGACGGTAAAATACGAGTCGCAATGCAGTGTGTATAAAGTCCGGTACGTATCGTCGGACACTTAAAAAAAAAACAGTCACCCGAATAAAATTTGTATTATACGTGAATTTTTTTTCATATATTTCAAAAATATATAATACTTGCATACTTTTGAAAGATTCAAATTAGCACGTAAATTTTAAGTATGATAAGTTGAGAGCGTACATCTCTTCGACATCCACTTCAAAGGGGTGGAGAAGGAGGAGGACAAGGACGAGGACGAGGAGGAGTTTAGGGCTTTGCTCTTAAGATCTTTGATTTGAATTTTTTTTTTTATTTTTGTTGCAATTTCAGTAAGAGAGTGAATTTTGTTTAATATATAGAAAGTTGGGTATGTCAGTAAATGATCTTATTATCTATACATTTTTGTATTTTTAGCTAAGAAAGTATATCGTCAAAATAATAAGGATTGATGTCTTTATTCTACACTCCTCTTTAATAAATTTGCTCATGTGTTAACACTATTGACACTCCAAATATGTCATCTTGTACTCCTTCTTTCATGCATGCACAAGTTAATATCATATTTAATACATGGGTATATTTGGATTTAAAAGGATACAAAATTAAACGAAAATAACAATAATATTTTTGGAGTGCCAATAACAGTACCCTTATATAATAATAGTATAAATATAGCTAGGAAAAAGAGAAATTAGATATCCAATAATTGTTCGTGGAAGAGAAAGGTATTACATACGAGCAGAAGACACAAAAAGAAAAAGAAAAAAATCGTAGAAAGGTTGAACAATTACGATATTTAGTGGATCACCACAAAATACATTTTTGAGATTTGAGAACATCAAGGATCATATACCATCCATGGGAAGAAAATTGTTACTCAATAGCAAATACAAAAGGAAATTCAAGATCAAGTATTCATTGTCTCGGACTCGTATTAATGAAAGTGCACCATTTGGCAAGGGGACTACTCGTTTAATTTTAATTTCTATCTTGAATTTTTTGAGTTATTTTATTTATATGGTACCCTTTTACTTGATGAGTTCTAAACTTTACCAACTAATATTTATATTTAACTCCTAATTTGTTTTAATGTTCGCATAACGTTACTCTTAATATAATAGGAATTTGATTACAATTTTTGACCTTACAAAAAGCTAAAAAAAAAAATTAAAAGGACAGGAAAAGATGAACACCAAAAAACGAGAAGATTAGTTATTGCACCTTTTTATTACATCAAAAAAGAACTACACGAGTATTTTAGGAGGTATTGGAGCAATAATGACGCAACAACATTTGCTGTCTAGGGGTCCGGTGCCCGGAATGCACATTGCCCCTCTTTTGTAGTCAATCTTTGCACACTTCCTTATGCAATCTTGGTTTGTGTCACAACGTAAGTTGAGGTAGTAACAACGCTCGTCATATTCCGCAGCAACGTACGAAATTCCTAAATAAAAGAGAAAAGATAAAAAATAAAAATAAAAACTCATAACAATGTTCGAAAAAAAAAATAATTTCTTCTGAAGGTTTTAGAGAACTAACCACTAAATAGAAAGATGGTGAGCAGAAGGAGGAGTGGCACCAAATGTTTCATCGCCATTGCTTTGATTCTTATGATTAGTGGATTGAGAATAGCACAGAAAACTTCTCTATTTATAAACAAATAAAATTATATAGCTACAGCTGCACTAATAAGTCTCTTTGGAAAGAAAATAAACAAAAATTAAAGAAAATAATGGCGAACTCATTTATAGAATATTATGCACTAAATGAGGGTCTCTGTCTTTATTTCGATTGAATTTTATGAATTGAGAATCATGAAATTTTAATAACAGATCTCTACATATAGTAGTAGAAGTAGTACATTTTGATGAATTCGAAATTCTTCCATGTTTTTAGTTGGCTATGATTTGTGATTACAACTACCTTTCCATTTAGTGAGGGACCCTTCCTAAACATGGTTCATTTTGGGCTGTTTATTTTTATTTATGTTTTGTTTGAAATTCAAATTATTCAAATTCAATCAATATTTTTAGAAAATCTAATAATTATTAATTTCTACAAGCTCTTAAAAAACATGAGAGACATTATGTTACTAGGAACAAAAAGCTTGCATGTCACCGCAAGTATTTGGGTATATTTACCCATGCTTTTGTACACTAACGGTCCGATTAGTTCATTGTCATATAATTATAATTGAATTTGTAATGTAATTGAATTTGTATAATCTGACCGCCACATTCCGAGTCGGACCTGGTGAAAAATAGGTCGAGTTGGATCCTCCTTACGAGAACTTGACAGTCTAATGGGGGGTAGTCTAATGGGGGGTTCACTGATGGATTCTCTTACATCTCGTCCATCTCGGCAAGTGTTTTCGGTATATTTATCCATGTTTTGTGTGTGTATGTGCAGAGGGATTATTCTGATGGATACAAAGTATGTTGTTCATATGTTTGTTGGGGATAATTTTATATGTTGGGGGTATTGTATGTGTTTCACCATCTTCTTCCTAATGCAGAGCATAGATTTTGTGTTAGGTACATATATGACAATTTCAAGAAGAAACATCAAGGATCCAAGCTAAAGTATCTTATGTGGGAAGCGTCAGAGGCATACACCTTAGTTGATTATGAGAAAGGAATGAATAAGGTCATAAAAGTAAGCAAGGAGGCTTATGAATGGTTAGAGAAACTTCCTCCATGACAGTGGTCAAAGCATGGGCCAATTCTAAGTGTGATCTCTCAAGCAATAATACGTGTGAATCATGGAATAAACACATATTAAAAGTAAGAGACAAGCCTAAAAATCTGTCTGCTCGAAACTATAAGAAGAATGCTCGTGGGAAGGTTCCATAAGAAGAAACAAAGAATGAGAGCTCATGATGGAGTCATTGTTCCTGAAGTAATGAAAAAGCTGGAAGAAGTCAAAGAGGGTGTCAAAAAGTGTGTTGTTATTACTTCTGGATTCAATAAGTATGAAGTGAGTCAGAGATGACTTAATGAGGCAGTGGACTTGGAAGCAAAGACTTGTAGTTATTGAGAATGACAACTCATAGGTATTCCTTGTGAGCATACAACTGCATGTATTAAAAAGAAAAGAGACTCAATTGAAGACTATGAAGATAAGTACAACCACAAGTCTACCTACTTGAAGGCTTATGCAGAGGTAATCAATCATCTTTCAATGAGAAATCTAAGACAACTTCAAAATGTTGTACCTATGATACCTACTGTGGTCCATATCCAAACTGGGAGAAGGAAAAACAAGAGAAAAAAGCAAGATGATGAAAGAATGTCTAAGAAGGAAGCTGAAAAAGTCATGACTAGGGCCACTATCACCTGTGGCAAGTGAAAGCAGTTAGGACAAAACTCAAGAGCATGCCCAAATCCTTTTAAGGAGAATGTGGCAGTGCCAAAAGGCAAATCAGGTAGGCCTAAGCTCCCTAAGTCAACCCTGCATGCGTGTCATGGTAATCCAACATCTCATTTAGAAGGAAATGAAGACCATAATTTTGAAAGTGTTGCGAGGGGGAGAGCGTTACATCCAAAAAGTTAGTTTTGATACATGGCTTCTTAATTATTTGTTATTCATCTTAAAATTTAGCATTTTAATTATTTGTTACTCATCTTTTCGTAGGTTGTAGACAAGTGAAGGGTCTTTATCATTTTGGTGACCCATTTTGAACGTTGGCAGTGATGAATTGGAGTTATGTGGGTATAAGGATTTGTGTGGCAATGATGAATTGGGATGCTACTTGTTGCTATAATGTTGTAGGGTGCTCTATTTGTGAGGAGCAAATGATGAATTTTGTCATGCTATATGTTGTTGTATAGCTCTGTGGGGTGCTTTGGTTGTGAGAATTTTGTCATACTACATGTTGCTGTCCCTAAATCCTTTACTTACTAACTCTTCTGAGCCACTTTCCCTATGGAATTTGTCATGCTACATGTTGTTGTAAGCTACAAATTCCTAATTCTTCTTCATTTTATCATCTTCTTTCTTTAGAATTTTAATTCAATTCATCAATTCTAAATCTTACTTTATTTTTTCTGTAGTATACAAGCATGTGTTGGCAAATTGTGGATGATAGGATATTGTTGGCATGTGGAAGCAATTTTTTTGGCTTTTTGGAAATTTTGTAAATTTTATGTTGGGTGTGAAGTATGTGCAGTTTATATTTTGGATGAAGAATGTTGTTGAAAAAATGGATGTCTTCATATTTGGAAAAGTATACAAGCCTATTATACTGCTTATGTGAAACTTGTTGTTGAATAAATGCAGTCTAATGTGTTTGAATTTGATGCATATTTGGATGCTTATTTTGTTACTCTAATCTGTTGCTTACACCGTTACTGTTGCTTATAATTTTGGTCTTTGGTGAACTCTAATGTGTTCAGATTTTGTAATGTATTTGGATGTGTGCATATTTGATGAACATGACAGTTTATATTTTGCAACATATTTGGATGTGTTTGGTGAACTCTAATTTGATGTTAACTTTATCCAGAAAATATGTGCAGTTTATATTTTGCTATGTTTTTGGTGAACTCTAATCTAATGCATGACTTTCATTTTGGACCTGGAATGCAAATTTTATGTTGTTGTTTCATTTTGGAACTTGAATGCAAATTTCATTTGAAACTAGAATTGTAAACCTTGGTACAAATTTTTTTATCGCATGTATTTCTCATACAAATAAGTTAAAATTACTAAACATGTTAAAATTTTGAAAATAAATTGCAAAACATATATTTTGAAGCACAGTCTTGGTTCAGTTGCTGCCACAGCCACTATCGATTCTCTAGGAATAGGTTGTAAACCTTGGCCTCGGTGCTGCTTTAATTCTTTCATTAAATTTCAGATTACGATTTGATCGTGTTTAGAAAGTTTCTCATCCTCCCATATAGAAAACCACAAAAATTTGTTGAAAAATTTGCACACCCGTAGAATCTTCTTCCAGGATTTGTTGGTGTCCATGAAGTCTTTAATGGACTAATTAATCCACAATGACAATAAATTGTTCTTCTATAATTTCTATTTGGACGCCTTGAGAATGAAGATTGCGAGCTACTGGCCATAATTTGCAGTTGAATATGAGATCTGTAAGTAAAAATGAAGCTTCAATACATTAAATGAGAGCAAACAATTAAAAAAAAGGAAGATAAGAAAAAATGATGTTATTTTTCCAACAAACCATTGAAAAATTAGAAAATATAAAGCTTGGATGGTGTCTTTCAAAACAATCATATATATAGAGAACGAAAGGGAGACACATTGCTAACCTTAGCTTCTAACGGGTATTTTGGGTAGAGCATAATTTATTTTACCCAAAAATTTGCTTCTAACGTCTCTTTGACGGAATGGCCACTATAAGTAAGACAGGTTTTGCGGGAGGTGTAAACTGCATAAGTTTTCTAAAAGGTCTTTTTTCACTACGCCAGAATTCATGAAATTCGACGGTCTAAAACCGTCGTAAAATTTCTTTTTCAACGGTTCCAGACAGTAGGATGGTCCGTTGAAAATTATACAGCAGCAAAAATAAATGACGATTGTGGACCGTCAATTAGCACTAAAATTAAACGACAGATAAAGTCTATCATATTTTAATCGACGGACTATATCCGTCAAATAACCTGTGAATTTTTTTATTTCTTTGTGACTGATATGATCAGTCATTTTTCTGTAGATGTAATTCTAAAAACTGTACGCAAAGCATATAAAGATATAAAAAAATTCCAATCATTTAGTAACCTCAACTCATATTATATAACCAACTCCAACCATTCACTAACCTCAACTGATAATGCATATAAACAACGCCAATAATTCAGAATATAAACAACTGATATTGCATATAAATAAATAACAAAAATATAGTAATTAAAGATTCAGTATTTTTTTGTACACATAGCATTCAAAAAAAAAAAAAAAAGAAATACTAGTACATAATGTTTAGTACTAAAACATGAAAAACAAAAAACTAATTGCATAACTTCACACCCTAATATGCTGAACAAATACTTTTGACCAATTAATTAAAGCACCAAGCATAATATCTCCAAGCTTCCCATCTCCATCAAACAAATCTGCAACCTCGATGATATTATAAATATCTTCATTTGGTGGAGCATCAATATTCAAACGTCCAAAAGCAACATGTCTTCTTTTAAAGTCTTTCAGAAAATATGTCTTCGGAAAGATAGACTGATCAGGTGCCTGCACCCATCAAAACAATGATAAACAACATTAAGTATTTCAAAATATATAAAAATATATACTTGTGGGCATAAGCATGACATATGTGATATAATTAAATTAGAAAATTTTCATATAGTTAGCAACTAAAATGATTTTTTTACATAAAAAATATCTCATCCCTATAAATCATAAAAGAACATTCTTGAGGAATTTTCCTTTCTTCCTAATTCTGATTCTAACAAAATCAAAGTTAGTTTTCATTTGACTACAAGTAAGACTGAAAACACTTTCAATAATTTCGGTATCAGTAACGTATCAAACATGTTTGGATAATCAAAGTGATAAAATAAGGGAACAAATGGATACATGAATGAACATAATGCAGTGTAACTAGGCCCTTGTCAAATACCTGACAAGGGACAAAGTACTAGTGGGCGATGGTGACAAAAAAAATACTTCTTTACATTCGTGAATCGGGATATTTATAGCTTGAAGAAATGCTTCCTACACTAGAAAAAAAAACCAGAATCTACATTGCAAACACACAAATTTGCAACATCTGTATGAATTGTTTTCATATAGAGTAATAGCTCCTAGATAATTTCTTCCATGTAAATACCCTTAAACCTTCCAACTAAATTTTTCGTATACAAAAATAAAATACTTGACGCTCAAACTGGAAGAAAAAAACAATATGTGTAGTAGCTTTTACGATAAACTTTCTAACATTGCTTCCCACGTGAACTACAGTATAGGTGTATGTTTTGTATCCATTGAGGAATAGACCCTAGATGTTTGTTTCTTCCATGAAAATATGCTACCATGAGAACATATGGTTTGAATACATTTGAACCAAAATTTTCGGGATTAACTAGATATTCCTGTGGGACTGAAACAGAATTTCAATCCTTCTAGAGTTAGTGAAGGTAAGTTTTTCAAAAAATAAATAAAGAGGAATTTTAAACTAAACAAAATAAAAATGACATAATAAATGTAAGAGATGAATTTCAGTCAAAGAGCTTTAGTCTCCTAAATTCTCCTACATTGAATATTGTTAAATTGTATTAGCAAAACATTGGCTTCTGCTAGCTTTCCCACCAAGATTGACATTTCTTTATGTATAATTCCACGATAAATATCCAAATATCTTCAATAAAAAGCCTCAATTTTAGAAGATACAACTTGCAGTCACATTCTAGTGCAAGATTCATGGATCTACTAGGTCCATGAGTACCTGGGGTCCTTCAAGTTATACTTGACCGTATTTTCGATATAGGTTTACCTGTCAGTGTCAGAAAATCATTCCAGAAACAACTAAAACCTCATCTGTATGGCAAACAACAATGATCTTGGTGTACATGTCCTAGAGCTGGGTAATGGCATATTGATGGATGCTAGCTGATATATCATTAGTTTCAAATTTTGAAGCTTTCTTTAATGTTCTCTTTAATGTGAAAATGGAAAAAGTACTTGTAACTTGTCCAGAGTTTGGACCTTAATAATAGAATCACCTTAATAAAGAAAATAAAGAATTTCTAAGTGAACAAATCTCAACATAATGTGTCCAACCCCTAATCTAAAAGCAATTGCAGTAGATACAAATCAAGTCACTATCCCATTGGTGGTCAGAGTAGTATCCTCTAATACTAGCTTCTAATGAACAGAATATTTTGAAACAAAGACAAATGAAGGTCAAATTTTTTAAATGGTTCATATCGAGAGAGCCTGTAGTCTTGGTTACGTAGAAGGACTATATACAGCTGAGTTTGTACCTTAATCTTTGCCCTAGCTTTCTTACCAGCTTCACGACGCATCTTATCTTCATTAGTAGAGCAGAAGTCAACAAAATCTTCCCAATCTTCTTTCTTCACAATTATCTTGTTTGGCATATTTCTTTTTCGTTCAACAACTGTATTGTGTTTATCACAAGCTTGTCGAAGGAAACACTTCCAATTTTTCCAAGTGTTAGCGTACTTCAAAATCTTAGCCTTATAAATTTCAGGTACTGTATATTTACATTTCAAAGACAATTTCCATGTGACACATACATAAAGATTTTAAATAAGAACTTAAATAAATTTAGTTTACTCACAACAACACTTTTCCATATGTCATCTTTGATGCTTTGTGGAACTCATTTCCAAGAATCAACTACAGGTCGACAATGTGCCCTTGTTATCTTTCTAATAGTTGATGAAAATTATTCTGATCCAATATCAACTGGCCGCCCATATACGTCGAAAATAATTTGATTAGTGGTACCTAATAAAGTGTTCAAATATAACAAAGATATTATTAATGAAGAAGATTAATAAATTAATATGTGAACAAGAACACAAATATGAAAAATAATGCTGCATTTGAAGCCACAGATAATCTAAAGAAAAATTAGAAAACATTCTAAGATCCATGAAACTGTAAGATTTATACTATTTAACATCAATAATTTGAAGCAAAAAAATGCAATATTCATAGAACTAGTTATATATCTCAAATAAAAGTTGTCATCTCTAGTTTTTCATCAGAAGTTAAATGACGTTGATACATGTTTATGCAGCAGCTAAGGAAACAACTACTCTTTATAAAAGTAAATATACTCAACTTGGCAGAAAATAGGCTAAAAGCAATCCATACACTGATACCTGTTTATGCAACCACATTTTAGCCTACAAATATTTTTCTATCAAATAGTAAACTGATATTCTTTGAAAGAGTAAACTGATACATTGCTATCATTTTGCACAAGACTTGAGAAACAAAGAGTATCAGTTCCATACAATTCCATAATAAGCTAAAATAGTAAGATGATACTCTTTGAAAGAGTAAACCTATGTCATGTTAACAAAAACCTAGGAAGCATGGACTCTTTGAAATAGATGGTGTGTTCGACTGTGTCATATCGTGTCGTGTTATTGCAACAGTAGCTTAGTATTACAGAATCATGCCAAGCAAGTACTCGATGACAAAATTGACTTGTACAAAACTGACAAAACTGATACTGAAATTGGCCTTGTTTCATTTTGTACTCATTAACAAAACTGATAGTAAAACTTGCCCTGTTTCAGTCCCCAGTTTCAGTTTATACAAGTCACGTAAGATGTGGTTTGCACTTTTGACACTTTCTAAATATTATTTATCAGCTTTGGTAATTAATTTTGACAAAGAAAAAAAATGTATTGGACGCTAACATACAGTATCATGGAGTTGTTATTCTTGGTCCACTAGCTAACAAGCGTATGGATGCAACTTTTGACGAACAATTTCGACAAAAAGACACAGATTTAGTCCTTGACGGTTGCTAACATGAGAATGAGGGCAACCGGATAGATACATCTGTCCAAGACAAATTTTACTTGAAACTACTCAATTTAATACGAATACAATCATCCCAAGTAACAGATATGAACATTTATAGCAATATATGGTTACATGTCTATCTTAGATACAACCACCGGTATCACAAGCATTTCAATCCATTTTTAAACCAAGTATATAAATGGAATGAATTAAATATTTACTATACATGAACCAAGATTTTATAATTGATTTACCATAGAAAGTTCACAAGAACAAAAAATTGTGTAACTTCCTTTCACCAAGACTAGAGTTGGAGGAAGAGGAGCATAGTCCTGGATGCAAGTTTGGTATTAAAACTTTCGAGAGGCAAGGGGCAGGACGCAGAGATACAATATTTTCCCTTAACGGGTTTTTGTAATCAAGATAAACACAACAGAGAAATAGGTTATTTGTGCATAGTTCATAGCATTATGCCAGGAATTAAATAGTGCAACTAAAGATACTGTTGCATCTACTACTATGTTGCAAAAATCTAGTTGCCAACTAGCTTGAAAGTTGAATTATCATTAAGGAACGTAATTTATGTATCAATGTTATTGCTTAGCAAGAGAACGATAAGAAATTTTGGAGACGTACACCTATTATTTAAAACTATAAATGAGTTTTTTTCTTGCTTGGGAAGCTTTCCATAGCAATCAAACCGGAAAAAATATTGGAATGCAGAATCAAACTTTGTGTTCTCTAATGAAGCTATTACACAAATAACATGCCGACCTAATTACAAAGAGGGACCAGCAGCATTAGCATGTACGAAGCCCATTAAAAGGATTCTTATAGCCAAAGGAATTCCAATTCCAATAAATCACACGTTCAAAACGATGAACTAAACAACCTTTCTTAATTCCAATAAATTACACTTTCAAAACCATGAACTAAACAATAAACAGAAAAGTGCCACCTGCAGTTCCTGACATAATGGTATTATTTAATTCTTAACTAAAATCTGATAGATATTTGTACATAGTTCATAGCATCATTTTGGTAGCATATATGCCCAATTTCACATAAAAAGGGTGCAACTAAGCTGTGAAATCGAGAGAATTAGAACTGTTTAATGCTTTGAGAAAATTTAACTATTGACCATGATTTCAAGCAAAACGAAGTTGGTACCAACTCTTTGAGATGCTGGGTTCACTGTTGGTAGAGTGTATAAGAAAAGATCAGTTCAACCCCTGTGCTAACGGAGAACAATAGGAAGCTAGATAAGAAACACTAAGCTCATTATATGGTGATTCCTTGCAAATACTGGTTGTAAGATAATAGTAAATACATGAGCTATAGGTAGCAAATAACCCTTTGGTTCAGAGAGTCCAAGACGAATTTTACTCAAAACTACTCAATTTAATGGTAAATATTGAACAAAATGAAATTTATTTCGACTTTCTCGTGCTCGTGTCCGCGGTCGAGTCCGGAGTCTGGTCCGACTGCTCCCTCCTCCTCCGCACGGCTGCTCCTCGATCGACGAAAGAGGCAAAACTGATCGACGGTAGTTAGAAGTGATGACAGACATCAATGAAACCTAGTTTTGTTTCCTTATAAAACAGAAAGAAGAAAAAAACAATAAATAAAGAATTTTTAAACCTAGATTTAGAGTAAAAACACACAAAAACTTCAAAGCCAGAATCCAAGTGAAAAAAAGAAAATAAATAGAAGCATTACTTACAGTGGAGAACTCCTTTTGATTTGATTGAGATTTTTTTGGTTGTTTGATGACTTCTCTCTTCTTTCTTTTGATTGACAAAATTTTGTTAGAGAAGAGGGAAAAAAGAGTGCAGAATGAAACGGTGGCAACTTCAGCGCGATATATGTTTAGGGATTTTTTTTCGGATAGTGGTGTTTTAATAGAAATCGACGGTTTAGGTCCGTCGGAAAAAATGTTACTGTCCAGGTCCGTCGTTTTTGGCAAACCTAAAGGCCTCGTTTGGTTCACGGATTCAAGGAATCCGGAAAGGAAACTTGTTCCTTTCCTTTGTTTGGTAGCCACAAATTTGGGAAACACTTTCCTGACATGGGGGAAAATAGGAGGGAAAATGGTTCCTCTCATGACCCATGGGATTCATTTTCCCTCCTCCTTTCCCAGCATTAATTACCAAACATTATGACAAAAGTAGCCTTGATTTATTACCTATTTTACCAATTAACTCTTCATTATAATTATGTTGACATTGGATATTGTTGGAACAATGATATATTTTTTCTTTCCTTTCCTACACTAACCAAACATAGGAAAGGAAATTTGATAGGAATTCTACTTTCCCATCCCCATGGAAAATACATGGGAATTGATTTCCATTCCGTGAACCAAACGAGGCCAAAGAGTCAAAAATGAGGTAATTTGGTGTAGTGTTTTTACTAACAAAGCAAATCTAAGGAGGGTTTAAATGTACTTTGCCCTTTTTTTTCTTATACTCATCGATAGGGGTAGAAGATGAGAAGAAGCCAAATTTTACTTTTTCTTAAAATGGAGAGAACCAAATTAAAATTTAATATATAGAGACCAAAGTAACAATCAATCGATAATCTATAAACCAGCTACACAAAATGATTTATACCATGTTTACAAGACATATACTAGTAGAAGATGAGAAGAAGCCTGGAAAAAAAAATGTCCAACATAGCTTACTCCCAACCGGTATAGAGACGGAGAATACAAGAGTAGAAGATTAATTTTTCCTCCTAACCTAAGAAAATAAATCTGTCCAAAAGTGGGAGAAAAAGTGGATGCTCATCTTAATTTACAATTATACCATATACGAATTATATTATTTTAAAGTTCAATAAAGTCGGATAGTAATAAATATTGTTAATTGAGGATATAATTTTAAACCCTATATTTTTATTTTCCTTCCTTTCACTTTTCTTTTCATACCAAACAGAAGAAAGTGTACCACTTCCATTTTTCTTCCATTCCACCAAACCCAAATGAAGGACCTTTTCATGTGGATGGTAAGTGTATCTTTTGCTTTTTCTTTCCTTTCACTTTTCCATCATTCCTACCAAATACAGCCTAAGGTCTCCTTTGGTTCGCGGAAAGGAAAGGGAATTGATTCTATGATATTTTTTTTCCTTTGAAAAATTGCAATTCCAATCAATTTTCTTTCAGTTTGAAAAAATAAAAAAAAATTGAGAGGAAAAGTGAACTCTTAGGGTCTGCTTGGTAATTGTCGGGGTCGCGGTTATGAGGTGTTTTTAGAGTACCGATTATGAGCGGTTATGAGGGATCCGATTTTGGATGGTTTTTAAGTAGCGGCTTTTAAACCAGTCCAATCCATGCTTGGTAATTCACTGACGAGCGGTTCTGAAAGTTTTTTACACGAATAAATTAAATAGGGAAGGGTATCATTAGTTATAATTATATATATATTTATAAGGATATAAATGGAATAAAAAATAGAGCCGCTCAAAACCCACCGATTTGGGGTGTATATAAAGCCACCCAAAAATACATTACACCAGTTTTGGGGGGTTTTCGAGCCGATCAAAACCAGTGCCTCAAAAAAATTAACAAGCAAGGGTTTTCATAAACGGTCGGTTCAAAAACACTCCAAAACCGGTGAAAACACCCCAAAACCGGTGAAAAAAATTAACAAGCAGAGGGTTTTCATAGAGGAGAAAATGAATCTTTGGATTGGTGGGAGGAACCACTTTCTCTCCTATTTTCCCTTCTATGGGAATCAAATTCATTTTCTTCTCATTTCGTTTGGCATCTTAACAAAAAAAGGAATCATTTTCCTTTTCTAAGGCTCCAATTCGGCGAACCAAACATAGCCTAAGAATTCACTTTTCATTCCAATTTTCTTTGTTTTTCCAAGCACCTGAAATAAAAATATGAAAATTGTAATTTTTCAAAGGAATAAAAATAATAAAGAATTGATTTTCTTTTCTTTGAGCACTGGAAAAATATATATATATATCTAAAGTGAGGTTTTTCTTTGAGTTTAAAAGGTTGTAAGTGTTGTTACTTTGGTTTTTAGCTAGACTTAAGAAAATAAGTTTGACCTAGATGAAAAAATATAAAGTAAAATATGTAGTCTCTTTGTAGAAAGCCTACATGTTTCAGGTTTTCAAAAAGTATCATTCAATTATCATTTCTTTATAGTTACTTAACGGAGGGATGAGACAGTCTAGACAAAATTCACTGAAAGTTATGAGAAATTTCTTGTAGCCCAGCAGCTATTGTTAGCAATTAGGCAAAAGGGAAAAAAAATTTGGAACGGTAAAATACAAGTCGCAATGCAGTGTGTATAAAGTCCGGTAAAAAAAAAAAGTCACCCGAATAAAATTTGTATTATACGTGAATTTTTTTTCATATCTTTCAAAAATATATAATACTTGCATACTTTTGAAAGATTCGAATTAGCACGTAAATTTTAAGTATGATAAGTTGAGAGCGTACATCTCTTCAACATCCACTTCGAAGGGGTGGAGAAGGAGGAGGACGAGGAGGAGTTTAGGGCTTTGCTCTTAAGATCTTTGATTTGAATTTTTTTATTTCTGTTGCAATTTCGGTAAGTGAGTGAATTTTGTTTAATATATAGAAAGTTGAGTATGTGAGTAAACGATCTTATTATCTATACATTTTTGTATTTTTAGCTAAGAAAGTATATCGTCACAATAATAAGGATGGATGTCTTTATTACACTCCTCTTTAATAAATTTGCTCATGTGTTAACACTATTGACACTCCAAATATGTCATCTTGTACTCTTTCTTCCATGCATGCACAAATTAATGTCATATTTAATACATGAGTTTATTTGGATTTAAAATGATTTTTTTTTTTTTTTTTAACAAAAGGCTACAGCTGTAGCATATATATAAACGAAATCAAGGAAAGTCTGACTTTGAGGGATAGCCCAAAGTAAAAACAAAAGTGTGCCTTAGTGGCCTAAATGCAAAAAACATAATATGCCCGCAGGCCAAAATGGAAGACCCAAGCGGTCAACAAAAGAAGAGAAGGCAAAAGCTGATCGAGTATGGACGTTCACGAAATCCAGCACGTCCCCAAAACGTTGCTCCATCCTACGTGTCCAGACCACACGTACCTTCGTCGAGTCTGATCGCCATCTGCACCGCCTCCGGTAGCTGAGAAGTGTGGGAGAAGCTCTTACATTCTTTGGAGAGAAGAGCCAAAGATAGTAGAGCTTTTGCCGCGCTATTAGCTCCATCAGATGCGTTAATCCATATGCAGTCCTTCGGGAGTAAAGCTTTTAGCATTCTGATTTTGTAGGTAAGGTTCCAGTGAATTTTTGAGTTGCCGGAGAGGATATTTTTTAGCCGATTGTTGGGATGTTGTATTTCTCTTATGTGGCAGTTCATATCCTTCGCCATGTTGAGCGCCATGATCAGTGTGTCCAGCAGAGTCCCCATGTCGTTGTTGCATTGATCAGGGCCGTTGTTGAAGGAGCCGGTGAAGGAGAATATCATAGCTCCCTTGGTGTCGTGCACAATGCCCCCTCCTGCAGCGTTCGTATTATCAGTCGACATCGCCACATTCATCTTTGTTCCGTCCTTCGGCGGCTCCCAACGCGTGAAGGAGTTGTTACCACCGTCCCGGCAAGGTGATTTTGTTCTCTCATTTCCAGACGTAAGATTGTGGGTTCTCAACACCTGTTGCCAAAAGAAATTAACCCGCACAATAATATAATTATGATTGATTTTACCTTTGTCAAAAATGATCTCATTCCTTTGCTTCCAATTCTCCCAAAGGCAAGCGCTAAATACGATATTTCTACTTATGTCATTAGCATTATTGGTGGAAGTATTCTGAAGCCAGGTCTCCCTAAGATCATTGAGGTTCGTCGAAGTGTTGGCAAGTTGAAGAGCTTGAGAGAAATGAGCCCACACGGCCCTGGCAGTCTCGCTCGTCATGGATGGTATAGAAACCAATGATATTTTTGGAGTGCCAAAAATAACAATGATATTTGTTATACAAAATTAAATAAAAATAACAATGATATTTTTGGAGTGCCAATAACAGTACCCTTATATAATAATAGTATAAATATAGCTAGGAAAAAGAGAAATTAGATATCGGATAATTGTTGGTGGAAGAGAAAGGTATTACATACGAGCAGAAGACTCAAAAAGAAAAAAAGAAAAAAAATCGTAGAAAGGTTGAACAATTAAGATATTTAGTGGATCAACATCCATGTACTAGATTTCATCTCTTAAAGTATTATAATTGTCATCGTGGAACTAGTCATCATGGAACTAGTCATCTATAGCTTGGTGCTGATAACGTGTTATAAACTAGAGAGATAGCAACAAGAAAAAATGGAGAAGAAAGTTGTGTATATCATTCATCAAATATGGCCCTTATATAGGCTTACATTGTCATGCCAATGGACAAACGTTTCATAGGTTATGAAACCAAAGGACATATGTTACATATGTTATGAACCTAAAAGCCATAGGTTATAGAAACCAATGGACATCCATTTACAATAATCGGATAATTGTTCGTGGAAGAGAAAGGTATTACATACGAGCAGAAGACTCAAAAAGAAAAAAGAAAAAGATCGTAGAAAGGTTGAACAATTACGATATTTAGTGGATCACCACAAAATACATTTTTGAGATTTGAGAACATCATGCGTCATATACCATCCATGGAAAGAAAATCGTTACTCAATAGCAAATACGAAAGGATATTCAAGGTCAAGTATTCATTGTCTCAGACTCGTATTAATGAAAGTGCACCATTTGGCAAGCGGACTACTCGTTTCATTTTAATTTCTATCTAGAATTTTTTGAGTTATTTTATTAATATGGTACTCTTTTACTTGATGAGTTCTAAACTTTACCAACTAATATTTATATTTAACTCCAAATTTGTTTTAATGTTCGCATAACGTTACTCTTAATATAATAGGAATTTGATTACGATTTTTGACCATACAAAAAGCTAAATTTTATTAAAAAAGGACAGGAAAAGATGAACACCAAAAAACGAGAAGATTAGTTATTGCACCTTTTTATTACATCATAAAAGAACTACACGAGTATTTTAGGAGGTATTGGAGCAATAATGATGCAACAACACTTGCTGTCGAGGGATCCGGTGCCCGGAATGCAAAGTGCCCCTCTTTTGTAGTCAATCTTTGCACATTTTCTTATGCAATCTTGGACGTAAGTTGAGATAGTAACAGCGCTCGTCATATTGCGATTGAATTTTATGAATTGAGAATCATGAAATTTTAATAACTGATCTCAACATATAGTAGTAGCAGTAGTACATTTTGATGAATTCGAAATTCTTCCATGTTTTTAGTTTGCTATGATTTGTGATTACAACCACCTTTCCATTTAGTGAGGGACCCTTCCTAAACATGGTTCATTTTGGGGTGTTTATTTTTATTTATGTTTTGTTTAGAATACATGTTATTCAAATTCAATCGATATTTTTAGAAAATCTAATAATTATTAATTTCTATAAGCTCTTAAAAAACATGAGAGACATTATGTTACTAGGAACAAAAAGCTTGCATGTCACCGCAAGTATTTTGGGTATATTTACCCATGCTTTTGTACACTAACGATCCGATTAGTGTACAAAGACAGCAAGTCAGACGATGAATCCTCACAGCCAGGGATCATAGTTGCGTTGAGGCATGTACCATTCTATCAGCCACTTTGCATACGAAGGCTCAATCTGGTTGAGGTCTTCTGTAGGGACAGGAGGGTCGGTCCCGATGCTACTACTCTCTGACGGTGGCTCCTCCTTAACTTCAACCTTGGGAGCAATCTCTTCCCTGATGGTCATCGGTTCTTCCTTGACCTCGACCTTTGGTAACACCTCCTCCTTAACAGTCACCGGCTCGTGTTTGACGACGGGGACTTCCTCCGTGTCGACCTCTAAGGGTTCCTTGCCTCGGCCTCTTCCTCGGCTAGCAGCACCACCTCGGGGAGTCTTGGGAGCCATCTCTCTGACAACAGAAATTTTCATATAGGGTAAAGAAATTTACTCAAATTATAAAAAAATAAGAAGTTTATCGAAATTTTCAGCCACATATGATATCCACCTCGGGGAGTCTTGGGAGCCTTCTCCTCTCCTCCACCATGGCTCTGGACCCATCTGCTCCTCCCTACTTTCCTTCTTCTTATTTGACTCTCTTAGCCACATATGATATCCAGCTCAAGTGTAGAGTCGGGAGAGAAGAAGTGGGCAGGAAGAGGAGGGGGAACCAGCACAGCCGGCGGCATGACTTGGAGGAAGTACAGAGGTTTTGCTGGAGGTGCTGGCGATTTTTTCAGGATGGTGTTGAGGAGCAAGTGTAGAGTCGGCCGAAGGAAGCTGTGGCTCCTTCGGCCGACTCTACACTTGCTCCTCAACACCATCCTAAAAAAATTGCCAACACCTCCAGCAAATCCTCTGTACTTCCTCCAGGTCATGCCGCCGGCTGTGCTGCTTCTCCCTCCTCTTTCTGCCCACTTCTTCTCCCCCGACTCTATACTTGAGCCATATGTGGCTGAGAGAGTCAAATAAGAAGAAGGGAAGTAGGGAGGAGCAGACGGGTCAAGAGCATGGATGGAAGAGAACTAGAAAGCACTGAACCTTCATGTTGTGAGAACTGTGAAGTGTGAAAAAGGAGAGGGGGGTCTTTGATTTTTGCGTTCATCATCATTAGAGGGAGCAGCACTGGAAAAGTTGTGACGTTGGTAGCATGAGAGAGTAAAAATCTGTATCACAAGACTAACAGAATTACTATGTAATCATGTACTCACCAATAACCGGATGTAACTGGAGTCGTTGGGCCTATCGTGCAGTAATTGGTGGATCCGCTGGTATAGGCCTGATCTACTTAGTATCTAGTGTATCAGATTAGTATCGATCTATCGGTTTGGTATAGGACGTATCAGATTGGTATTGGCCTTAACAAATTGGTATCGTCCTATCCGATATGTACATATATCGGCCGTATAGCTAGGATTCATATTGGCCTTATCGATTTGGTATCGGTCATGTCTGATAGGTATCGGCCGTGTTGGATTAGTATAGACCATTTCGGATTAGTATCGTGAAAGGTTTAGTAACAACTGTACTTGGATTTCTCTCTTCTCGAGCTAGGATACCATTGCAAGAGAGTCACCAGATCGTGATTGGCCAGTTACAGTAACATACATGCTTCCTTTTCTATCAGAAAAAGCGAGATTGAAAAGGAATTATGTATGTTCTGTAATTGGCCAGCTACGCTCTCATGACTCTCTTGCAATGGTAATCTAGCTCTAGAAGAGAGAAATCCAAGTACAGTTGTTACTAAACCTTCCACGATACTAATCCGAAATGGTCTATACTAATCCAACACGGCCGATACCTATCGGATATGACCAATACCAAATCGATAAGGCCAATACGAATCCTAGCTATACGGTCGATACATATCGGATAGGACGATACCAATTCGCTAAGACCAATACCAACCGATACGGCCCATACCAAAACGATAGATCGATACTAATCCGATACGGTCAATACTTATAAGTACCTACGGTCCAGGAGGTTGATCTGCTAGTACATCCATGTACGATCAACGAAGTAACGATCTATTTCAATTTGGATATGAAAATCTGTATCATTAGACAAACTAAACATAATCAGTTCTACTTCACATGCGTAATTGCCAAGTATGGGAACGAATGGCTCAGAACACAATCCAAAATTCATTCTAGCATATATTAGTGTGAATCATCTATGTTCTGTACATATGATGTAGTATATGTTCTTATCGTATCTAGTATCTGAAGAATGTAACAGAATCAAGATGAACTCACGTAATGTAATACTAAGACATCATCTACTACTATATAAGATATAGTGATAGGTTGTCATATCATCATTGCCGAGGGATGAGGGTCGAAGGACAGTCAACTTTATCTACGGCTACATAGTTTCTGCCTCGACAGTCGAATGGCTGCAGGAACTATGTCCTGATCACCATGTCGTAGTCCAATACAATCCAGAGATTGACACAGTACTAATTCATATATGTAGTCCAATACAAATAGTCTAATACAAAAACAACCCAATACAAATAGTCTAAAATAAATGAGTACTAATAGCTAATGAGAACCACGCAGCTCACGCAAACACCTCGAATAAGTGGGATCGACGGCGGCAGGAGAGATGTAGTCCATTGCAAGTGCTGCATGAATAGAACTTCCGGTCTCACTAGCTACCGATGCCACTTCCTCCTTAACAGTAGGAGGAGCCACCTCAGCATTCAGTGTTTCCCTCAAACGACGTGCCGCTCCTCGGGTCATGGGTGCCATCTGGTAAGATCGATGTTCACAAATAATATAATTATAACATAAGTAAGCTTACTAAAGGAACCATCATGTCGCTTGAGTATATTTTCGAAAGCAGATAAAAGACAGAATATTCGATTTTTTGCTAAGTGTGAGAACGGATGGCTCAGAACACAACCCAAAATTTATTCTAGCATACATTAGAGTGAATCATCTATGTTCTGTACATATGGTGTAGTATATGTTCTTATCGTATCTAGTATCTGAATAATGTAACAGAATCAAGATGAACTCACAAAATGTAATACTAAGACATCATCTACTACTATATAAGATATAGTGATAGGTTGTCATATCATCATTGCCGAGGGATGATGGTCGGAGGACAGTCAACTTTATCTACAGCTACATAGTTTCTTCTGCCTCGCCAGTCGAATGGCTGCAGGGACTATGTTGGAGGACAGTCAACTTTATAAATAGTTATCTGTTTTTCGATACCAAAAAATCCGATACTCCGATCCGAAACCACCGATATTACCGATACCCCTGATCCGATACTCATAGGAATGGTCCGATACCGAAACCGATTCCGATTTCGATTCCGATACCCCCCTCCCCCGATCCGATACTCATATGATTGGTCCGATCCGAAACCACCTATACCCCCTCTCCCGATCCGATACACAGATCCGAAACCACCGATACTCATAGGAATGTCCGATCCGAAACCACCGATACCCCCCCACCCGAAACCCTACCCCTGCCCCGAAACCCTACCCGTGTGTCCCCTACCGGACCCCCCTCCCCCACGCTCAACCCCCTCCCCCACCCCACCACCCCCTCCCCGACCCCCCCTCCCCGACAGCACCCCCTCCCCCGAACCCTCTCCCCGACAGCACCCACCCCCCACCCACCCCCCGACCCCCCTCCCCGACAGCACCCACCCCCCACCCCTTCCCCCACCCCACCACCACCTCCCCGACCCCCCCGACCCCGACAGCACCCCCTCCCCGACAGCACCCCCTCCCCTCCCCTCCCCAACCCCACCCACCCCTCCCCCACGCCCCGACCCCCTCCCAGACCCCCCTTCCCGACAGCACCCACCCCCCCTCCCCCACCCCACCACCCCCGAAACCCTAAAATAGAGAGAGAGAGAGAGGAAAGAGAGGGGGAGAGCTTACCGACGAGATCGTCGGAGGGAGAGCGATCGACGGAGGGAGAGAAATCGCCGGAGGGAGAGAAATCGTCGGAGGAAGAGAGGGGGAAGAGAGAGAGAGAGAGAGAGAGAGAGAGAGAGAGGGTTTGGGGGGAAATAAAAATTTTTCCCCCGTCGGTTCAATTTATGTTAGGGTACAGCAATTAGCGGCGGGCTAGCGACGGATATATCCATCGCTAAATACGGAGTAGATACCGACGGATATGTTAGTCGACAGTCCGTCGCTAATAGTCCGCGCCATTTTTTTAGTATTTTGCCGCCAAATTATGCGACATATCAGCGACGGACTTCAGTCCGTCGCTAACTTTTCGTCCAATTAGCGATGGAGGTACGACTGATTTTTACAAAAAAATAAAAAATTTATTCATTGCTTTCTGACAGTAATCCGTCACAAATTAGTGGCTAGTACGTCGCTATTATCGACGGATATTAGCCGTCGCTAAAAGGCCATCGCCAAATTGCTGTAATCTGTTGCTTACACCGTTACTGTTGCTTATAATTTTGGTCTTTGGTGAACTCTAATGTGTTCATATTTTGTAATGTATTTGGATGTGTGCATATTTGATGAACATGACAGTTTATATTTTGCAATATATTTGGATGTGTTTGGTGAACTCTAATTTGATGTTAACTTTACCTAGAAAATATGTGCAGTTTATATTTTGCTATGCTTTTGGTGAATTATAATCTGATGCAGGACTTTCATTTTGGACTTGGAATGTAAATTTCATGTTGTTGTTTCATTTTGGAACTGAAATGCAAATTTTATTTGAAACTGGAATTGTAAACCTTGGAACAATTTTTTTCATCCCATGTATTTCTCATACAAATAAGTTAAACATTACTAAACACGTTAAAAATTCAAAAATAAATTGCAAAACATATATTTTGAAGCACGGTCTTGGTTCAGTTGCTGCCACAGCTACTATCGATTCTCTAGGAATAGGTTGTAAACCTTGGCCTCGGTGCTGCTTTAATTCTTTCATTAAATTTCAGATTACGATTTGATCGTGTTTAGAAAGTTTCTCATCCTCCCATAGTAGAAAACCACAAAAATTTGTTGAAAAATTTGCACACCCGTAGAATCTTCTTCCAGGATATGTTGGTGTCCATGAAGTCTTTAATGGACTAATTAATCCACAATGACAATAAATTGTTCTTCTATAATTTCTATTTGGACGCCTTGAGAATGAAGATTGCGAGCTACTGGCCACAATTTGCAGTTGGATATGAGATCTGTAAGTAAAAATGAAGCTTCAATACATTAAATGAGAGCAAATAAGTAAGAAAAAAAAGGAAGATAAGAAAAAATAATGTTATTTTTCCAACAAATCGGTTGAAAAATTAGAAAATAGAAGCTTGGATGGTGCCTTTCAAAACAATCATATATAGAGAATGAAAGGGAGCCACATAGTTAACCTTAGCTTCTAAGGGGTATTTTGGGTAGTGCACTTTACCCAAAAATTTGCTTCTAACGACTACTTCTAACGTCTCTTTGACGTGAAGGGCCATTATAAGCATGACAGTTTTTGCGAGAGGTGTAAACTGCTTAAGTTTTTTAAAAGGTCTTATTTTGCTAACAAAGCAAATCTAAGGATGGTTTAAATGGACTTTACCCTTTTTTCTTATACTCATCGATAGGGGTAGAAGATGAGAAGAAGCCAAATTTTACCCTTTCTTAAAATGGAGACAACCAAATTAAAATTTAATATGTAGAGACAAAAGTAACAATCAAACGATAATCTATAAACCAGCTACACAAAATGATTTATACCATGTTTACAAGACGTATGCGAGTAGAAGATGAGAAGAAGCCTGGAAAAAAATGTCCAATGTAGCTTACTCCCAACCGGAATCGAGATGGAGAATACAAGAGTAGAAGATTAATTTTCCTCCTAAACTAAGAAAATCAATCTGTCCAAAAGTGGGAGAAAAAGTGGATGCTCATCTTAATTTACAATTATATCATATACGAATTATATTATTTTAAAGTAGTTCAATAAAGTCAGATAGTAATAAATATTGTTAGTTGAGGATATAATTTTAAACCCTATATTTTTACATTACGATTTGATAGTGTTTAGAAAGTTTCTCATCCTCCCATAGTAAAAAATCGCAAGAATTTGTTGAAAAAATTGCACACCCGTAGAATCTTCTTCCAGGATTTGTTGGTGTCCATGAAGTCTTCAATAGACTAATTAATCCACAATGGCAATAAATTGTTCTTCTACAATTTCTATTTGGACGTCTTGAGAATGAAGATTGCGAGCTACAGGCCATAATTTGCAGTTGGATATGAGATTTGTAAGTAAATATAAAGTTTCAGTACATTAAATGAGAGCAAATAAGTATATAAAAAAAAAGATAAGAAAAAATGATGTTATTTTTCTAACAAACCGGTTGAAAAATTAGATAATAGAAAGCTTGGATGGTGTCTTTCAAAACAATCATATATATAGAGAAAGAAAGGTAGCCACATTGTTAACCTTAGCTTCTATGGGGTATTTTGGGTAGTGCATAATTTACTTTACCCAAAAATTTGCTTCTAACGTCTCTTTGACGGGAAGGGCCATTATAAGCAAGACAGGTTTTGCGGGAGGTGTAACTGCTTAAGTTTTCTTAAAGGTCATATTTTGCTAACAAGGCAAATCTAAGGAGGGTTTAAATGCACTTTACCCTTTTTTTTCTTGTACTCATCGATAGGGGTAGAAGAGGAGAAGAAGCCAAATTTTACCCTTTCTTAAAATGGAGACAACCAAATTAAAATTTAATATGTACAGACCAAAGTAACAATCAATCGATAATCTATAAAACAGCTACACAAAATGATTTATACCATGTTTACAAGACGTATACGAGTAGAAGATGAGAAGAAGCTTACTGCCAACATAGCCAACCGGAATGGAAATGGAGAATACAAGAGTAGAAGATTAATTTGTCCTCCTAACCTAAGAAAATCAATCCGTCCAAAAGTGAGAGAAAAAGTGGATGCTCATCTTAATTTACAATTATATACCATATACTAATTATATTATTTTAAAGTAGTTCAATAAAGTCATATTGTAATAAATATTGTTAGTTGAGGATATAATTTTTAACCTTATATTTTTATTTTCCTTCCTTTCAGTTTTCTTTTCATACCAAACAAAATAAGTGTACCACTTCCATTTTTCTTCCATTCTACCAAACACAAAGGAAGGATCTTTTCATGTGGATGGAAAGTGTATCTTTTGATTTTGCTTTTCTTATACTTTTCCATCCTTCCTACCATACACAGCCTAAGGTCTCGTATGGTTTGCGGAAAGGAAGAATTGATTCTATGATATTTTCTTGCATTTGAAAAATTGTAATTCCATCAATTTTCTTTCAGGTTGAAAAAATTAAAAAAATTGTGAGGAAAAGTGAACCCTTAGAGGAGAAAATGAATCTTTCAGGTTGAAAAAAATTTATTTCTGTTGCAATTTTCGGTAAGAGAGAGAATTTTGTTTAATATATAGAAAGTTGAGTATGTGAGTAAATGATCTTATTATCTATACATTTTTGTATTTTTAGCTAAGAAAGTATATCGTCAAAATAATAATGACACTCTTATATTTGAATTATATAAGGATGTCGTTATTCTACACTCCTCTTTAATAAATTTGCTCATGTGTTAACACTATTGACACTCCAAATATGTCATCTTGTACTACTTCTTCCATGTATGCACAAGTTAATGTCATATTTAATACATAAGTATATTTGAATTTAAAATGATACAAAATTAAACGAAAATGACAATGATATTTTTGGAGTGCCAAAGCAGTACCCTTATATAATAATAGTATAAATATAGCTAGGAAAAAGAGAAATTAGATATGGGATAATTGTTCGTGGAAGAGAAAGGTATTACATTTGAGAAGAAGACTCAAAAAGAAAAAGAAAAACAATCGTAGAAAGGTTGAACAATTACGATATTTAGTGGATCACCACAAAATACATTTTTGAGATTTGAGAACATCAAGGATCATATACCATCCATGGGAAGAAAATTGTTACTCAATAGCAAATACAAAAAGAAATTCAAGATCAAGTATTCATTGTCTCGGACTCGTATTAATGAAAGTGCACCATCCCTTCATTTTAATTTCTATCTTGAAATTTTTGAGTTATTTTATTAATAGGGTACTCTTTTACTAGATGAGTTCTAAATTTTACCAATTAATATTTATATTTAACTCCTAATTTGTTTAATCTAACTATAATGCTATGTAGACACTTTTTTGGCACATTTCATAGGCCACATCGATGTGTGGCAGTACATTACCGAAAAGTGTGTTCGCATAACGTTGCTCTTAATATAATAGGAATTGGATTACAATTTTTGACCTTGCAAAAAGCTACTAAAATTTATTAAAAAATATTAAAAAAGAAGGACATGAAAAGATGGACACCAAAAAACGAGAAGACTAGACTAGTTATTGCACCTTTTTATTACATCATAAAAGAATTACACGAGTATTTTAGGCGGTATTGGAGCAATAATGACGCAACAACACTTGCTGTCTAGGGGTCCGGTGCCCGGAATGCACATTGTCCCTCTTTTGTAGTCAATCTTTGCACATTTCCGTATGCAATCTTGGTTAGTGTCGCAACGTAAGTTGAGATAGTAACAACGCTCGTCATATTCCGCGGCAACGTACGAAATTCCTAAACAAAAGAGAAAAGATAATAAAAATAAAAACTCATAACAATGTTCGACAAAAAATATCTTCTTTTGCAGGTTTTAGAGAACTAACCACTAGATAGAAAGATGGTGAGCAGAAGGAGGAGTGGCACCAAATGTTTCATCGCCATTGCTTTGATTCTTATGATTAGTGGATGAGAATAGCACAGAAAACTTCTCCATTTATAAACAAATAAAATTATATAGCTACAGCAGCACTAATAAATCTCTTTGGAAAGAAAATAAACAAAAATGAAAGAAAATAATGGTGAATTCGTTTATAGAATATTATGCACTAAATGAGGGTCTCTGTCTTTATTGCGATTGAATTTTAGGAATTGAGAATCATGAAATTTTAATAACAGATCTCTACATATAGTAGTAGCAGTAGTACATTTTAATGAATTCGAAATTCTTCCATGTTTTTAGTTGGCTATGATTTGTGATTACAACTACCTTTCCATTTAGTGAGGGACCCTTCCTAAACATGGTTCATTTTGGGCTATTTATTTTTATTTATGTTTTGTTTGAAATTCAAATTATTCAAATTCAATCGATATTTTAGAAAATCTAATAATTATTAATTTCTATAAGCTCTTAAAAACATGAGAGACATTATGTTACTAGGAACAAAAAGCTTGCATGTCACCGCAAGTATTTTGGGTATATTTACCCATGCTTTTGTACACTAACGGTCCGATTAGTTCATTGTCATATAATTATAATTGAATTTGTAATGTAATTGAATTTGTATAATCTGACCGCCACATTCCGAGTCGGACCTGGTGAAAAATAGGTCGAGTTGGATCCTCCTTACGAGAACTTGACAGTCTAATGGGAGGTTCACTGATGGATTCTCTTACATCTCGTCCATCTCGGCAAGTGTTTTCGGTAGATTTAGCCATGTTTTGTACCGTCTTAGATCCCTTTCAGATATGTTTCTAACAATCCTCCATCCTAACAAGGCAAACATCTTTACTATTATAGTACGAAGTCGTATGTATATCATCAATTAGTAATATGAATTTTTTTTTTTAAATTAACTACCATTGTCTTATGTACAGTTAGAAAAAAAATTAAAACCACAAGAACATAGAAATAATGTTGGAGTTTTTCTTAGGGTAAAGTACATTTAAACTCTCCTTAGATATTAGAAAAATACAATTGAAGGCTCCTTGATTTGAAAAACCAAATACGTTTCAATTACGGTTAATTGACCCCCTAATTCAACTTTTCTGTTAACCGGTGTTAAGTAGGGGTTGTAATGACCAATTTACCCTTAGATATAACCAAGACCATTATAGTGACGGTTCATTTCTTTTCTCAAATCTCTCTCACTCTCCCGTTCCCAAATCCCTCTCTCCCATTCCCAAATCCAAGCCCTAAATTTTCTCCCAAAATGATTCTATTTCTTCTCAAAACCGAAATCTTACTTTCCCAAACCCTAAATCCTTTCTTCCTGACACCTAAATCCTCTTCTCCATCCCTAACTCTGTTCGTCTGAAAACCTAGAATCCTTCCCCTATGATCTAATTTTCCATATTCCATACTGCCATTGGTCGATTGGAATGGAGATTCTGTGCAGCAAGGGTTTATTAATGGAATTCTCGAGCTGGTAAAAATCCTACTTCTATGAATTTTTGTACACTTCTGAGCATAGTGGTCCCAATTAATGAATTAAATTTGTTAAGTTTGTTAATCTTTTGAGAAAAATGCCCCCAAATAATGAATTAGATTTTTTTTTCATGAATGATGTTTGTGCGAGTGTGAATTGTCTGTACGAGTGTGAATTTGTTAAATTTCTTGGTCTGTATATATATTGTTGTTGGACTGTTTGTTGTTTGTAGTCTAGTAAAAAATTATGTATATTGTTGTTTGTAGTCCATTATAGGGGTTGTTTGTTGTTTGTAGTTTAATTCTTGATTGTACATAGGAAATTGTCTATAATATTGTTGTTTTCATATTAAATTATTTGTTTGTACATAAGAATTTGTCTATGAAATTGTTGTTTTTATATTAAATTAGTTATCTATTTGTATTTCTATACATAGGGGATGTGATATTGTTGTTGGGCTGTTTGTTGTTTGAATTTCTAATCCTTGTCTGTTCATAGGGAATTGTTTATGATATTGTTGTTTTTATATTAAATTAGTTGTTTGTACATAGGGATTTGCCTATGAAATTGTTGTTTTTATATTAAATTAGTTGTCAGTTTGTATGCCTATACATAGGGGATGTGATATGCTTGTACATAGAAAACTGTCTTTTGTTTGTTTTATATATATATATATATATATATATATATATATATATATATATATATATATATATATATATATATATATATATAATGTTGTTTGTGTGTGTATGTGCAGAGGGATTATTCTGATGGATACAAAGTATGTTGTTCATATGTTTGTTGGGGATAATTTTATATGTTGGGGGTATTGTATGTGTTTCACAATCTTCTTCCTAATGCAGAGCATATATTTTATGTTAGGTACATATATGACAATTTCAAGAAGAAACATCAAGGGTCTCCAAGCTGAAGTATCTTATGTGGGAAGCGTCAGAGGCATACACCTTAGTTGATTATGAGAAAGGAATGAATAAGGTCATAAAAGTAAGCAAGGAGGCTTATGAATGGTTAGAGAAACTTCCTCCATGACAGTGGTGAAAGCATGGGCCAATTCTAAGTGTGATCTCTCAAGCAATAATACGTGTGAATCATGGAATAAACACATATTAAAAGCAAGAGACAAGCCTAAAAATCTGTCTGCTCGAAACTATAAGAAGAATGCTCATGGGAAGGTTCCATAAGAAGAAACAAAGAATGAGAGCTCATGATGGAGTCATTGTTCCTGAAGTAATGAAAAAGCTGGAAGAAGTCAAAGAGGGTGTCAAAAAGTGTGTTTTTATTACTTCTGGATTCAATAAGTATGAAGTGAGTCAGACATGACTTAATGAGGCAGTAGACTTGGAAGCAAAGACTTGCAGTTGTAGAGAATGACAACTCACAGGTATTCCTTGTGGGCATACAACTGCATGTATTAAGAAGAAGAGAGACTCAATTGAAGACTATGTAGATAAGTACAACCACAAGTCTACCTACTTGAAGGCTTATGCAGAGGTAATCAATCATCTTTCAATAAGGAATCTAAGACAACTTCAAAATGTTGTACCTATGATACCTACTGTGGTCCATATCCAAACTGGGAGAAGAAAAAATAAGAGAAAGAAACAAGATGATGAAAGAATGTCTAAGAAGGAAGCTGGAAAAGTCATGACTAGGGTCACTTTCACCTGTGGCAAGTGAAAGCAGTTAGGACAAAACTCAAGAGCAAGCCCAAATCCTTTTAAGGAGAAGGTGGCAGTGCCAAAAGACAAATCAGGTAGGCCTAAGCTCCCTAAGTCAACCCTGCATGCGTGACATTGTAATCCAACACCTCATTTTGAAGGAAATGTAGACCATAATTTTGAAAGTTTTACGAGGGGGAGAGTGTTACATCCAAAAAGTTAGTTCTAACACATGGCTTCTTAATTATTTGTTATTCATTTTAAAATTTAGCATTTTAATTATTTGTTACTCATCTTTTCATAGGTTGTAGACAAGTGAAGGGTCTTTATCATTTTGGTGACCCATTTTGAACGTTGGCAGTGATGAATTGGAGTTATGTGGGTATAAGGATTTGTGTGGCAATGATGAATTGGGATGCTACTTGTTGCTATAATGTTGAAGGGTGCTCTATTTGTGAGGAGCAAATGATGAATTTTGTCATGCTATTTGTTGCTGTATAGCTCTGTGGGGTGCTTTGTTTGTGGAGATTTTGTCATACTACATGTTGCTGTCCCTAAATCCTTTACTTACTAACTCTTCTGAGCCACTGTCCCTATGGAATTTGTCATGCTACATGTTGTTGTAAGCTACAAATTCCTAATTCTTCTTCATTTTATCATCTTCTTTCTTTAGAATTTTAATTCATTTCATCAATTCTAAATCTTACTTTATTTTTTCTGTAGTATACAAGCATGTGTTGGCAAATTGTGGATGATAGGATATTGTTGGCATGTGGAAGCATTTTTTTTGGCTTTTTGGAAATTTTGTAAAGTTTATGTTGGGTGTGAAGTATGTGCAGCTTATATTTTGGATGAAGAATGTTGTTGAAAAAATGGATGTCTTCATATTTGGAAAAGTATACAAGCCTATTATACTGCTTATGTGAAACTTGTTGTTGAACAAATGCAGTCTAATGTGTTTGAATTTGATGCATATTTGGATGCTTATTTTGTTACTCTAATATGTTGCTTACACCGTTACTGTTGCTTATAATTTTGGTCTTTGGTGAACACTAATGTGTTCAGATTTTGTAATGTATTTGGATGTGTTCATATTTGATGAACATGACAGTTTATATTTTGCAATATATTTGGATGTGTTTGGTGAACTCTATATGTTAACTTTACCTAGAAAATATGTGCAGTTTATATTTTGCTATGCTTTTGGTGAACTCTAATCTGATGCAGGACTTTCATTTTGGACCTGGAATGTAAATTTCATGTTGTTGTTTCATTTTGGAACTGGAATGCAAATTTTATTTGAAACTGGAATTGTAAACCTTGGAACAATTTTTTTTATCCCATGTATTTCTCATACAAATAAGTTAAACATTACTAAACATGTTAAAAATTCGAAAATAAATTGCAAAACATATATTTTGAAGCACGGTCTTGGTTCAGTTGCTGCCACAGCCACTATCGATTCTCTAGGAATAGGTTGTAAACCTTGGCCTCGATGCTGCTTTAATTCTTTCATTAAATTTCAGATTACGATTTGATCGTGTTTAGAAAGTTTCTCATCCTCCCATAGTAGAAAACCACAAAAATTTGTTGAAAAGTTTGCACACCCGTAGAATCTTCTTCCAGGATTTGTTGGTGTCCATGAAGTCTTTAATCGACTAATTTATCCACAATGACAATAAATTGTTCTTCTATAATTTCTATTTGGACGCCTTGAGAATGAAGATTGTGAGCTACTGGCCATAATTTGCAGTTGGATATGAGATCTGTAAGTAAAAATGAAGCTTCAATACATTAAATGAGAGCAAATAATTAAAAAAAAGGAAGATAAGAAAAAATGATGTTATTTTTCCAACAAACCGGTTGAAAAATTAGAAAATATAAAGCTTGGATGGTGTCTTTCAAAACAATCATATATATAGAGAATGAAAGGGAGATACATTGCTAACCTTAGCTTCTAAGGGGTATTTTGGGTAGAGCATAATTTATTTTACCCAAAAATTTGCTTCTAACGACTACTTCTAACGTCTCTTTGACGGGAATGGCCACTATAAGTAAGACAGGTTTTGCGGGAGGTGTAAACTGCATAAGTTTTCTAAAAGGTCTTTTTTTACTAACAAAGCAAATCTAAGGAGGGTTTAAATGTACTTTACCCTTTTTTTTCTTATACTCATCGATAGGGGTAGAAGATGAGAAGAAGCCAAAATTTACCTTTTCTTAAAATGGAGAGAACCAAATTAAAATTTAATATGTAGAGACCAAAGTAACAATCAATCAATAATCTATAAACTAGCTACACAAAATGATTTATACCATGTTTACAAGACATATACTAGTAGAAGATGAGAAGAAGCCTGGAAAAAAAAAATGTCCTACATAGCTTACTCCCAACCGGTATAGAGACGGAGAATACAAGAGTAGAAGATTAATTTTTCCTCCTAACCTAAGAAAATAAATCTGTCCAAAAGTAGGAGAAAAAGTGGATGCTCATCTTAATTTACAATTATACCATATACGAATTATATTATTTTAAAGTAGTTCAATAAAGTCAGATAGTAATAAATATTGTTAGTTGAGGATATAATTTTAAACCCTATATTTTTTATTTTCCTTCCTTTCACTTTTCTTTTCATACCAAACAGAAGAAAGTGTACCACTTCCATTTTTCTTCCATTCCACCAAACCCAAATGAAGGACCTTTTCATGTGGATGGTAAGTGTATCTTTTGCTTTTTCTTTCCTTTCACTTTTCCATCATTCCTACCAAACACAGCCAAAGGTCTCGTTTGGTTCGCGGAAAGGAAAGGGAATTGATTCTATGATATTTTTTTTTCCTTTGAAAAATTGCAATTCCAATCAATTTTCTTTCAGTTTGAAAAAATCAAAAAAATTGAGAGGAAAAGTGAACCCTTAGGGGGCGTCTGGTTCAAGTTTTTGAGGCTTGGGAATGGGATTTGAATTCCTTACCCATGTTTGGTATGTTTAGGATTGGGAATGAGGAGGGAATATGAGGGGATTATGTGGGAAAGCTATTCCCATGGATATGGGAAAGCTATTCCTAAGCCCCCCCTTGGGAATATATTTGCTTTCCTAGGAATGATGTTTGACTATTTTGTTTGGACGGTTATACCCTCTCTTTATTTTCAAATTTTCAACTCTTATCCCAAACATGTGAATCATCATGAAATTAGTTAAAGGGTATTAAAGTAAAACTAAATAAATTAAGATTCCTATCTATGTGTGAACCAAACATGAAAATAAATTTTTTTTAAATTTTGAACTACCTATTCCCAACATAACCAAATATGGGTATGGG
Organism: Iris pallida; assembly: GCA_029216955.1. NCBI lineage: Eukaryota > Viridiplantae > Streptophyta > Magnoliopsida > Asparagales > Iridaceae > Iris > Iris pallida. Next base: position 1,823,078 of record JANAVB010020000.1, read on the forward strand.
AATGTTGAATTCCTGTCCCATGGGAAAGGAATTGAAAATCTATTCCTAGGAATCCAAAACTTGATCCAAACGAGCCTTTAGGGTCTGCTTGGCAATTGTAGGGGTAGCGGTTATGAGGTGTTTTTAGAGTACCGATTATGAGCGGTTATGAGGGATCCGGTTTTGGATGGTTTCTAAGTAGCGTCTTTTAAACCAGTCCAATCCATGCTTGGTAATTCACTGACGAGCGGTTCTGAAAGTTTTTTACACGAATAAATTAAATAGGGAAGGGTATCATTAGTTATAATTATATATATATTTGTAAGGATATAAATGAAATAAAAAATAGAGCCGCTCAAAATCCACCGATTTGAGGTGTATATAAAGCCACCCAAAAATACATGACACCGGTTTTGGGGGGTTTTTGAGCCGACCAAAATCAGTGCCTCAAAAAAATTAACAAGCAAGGGTTTTCATAAACGGTCGGTTCAAAAACACTCCAAAATCGGTGAAAACACCCCAGAACCGGTGAAAAAAATTAACAAGCAGGGGATTTTCAAATGAGTCTTTGGATTGGTGGGAGGAACCACTTTCTCTCCTATTTTTCCTTTTCTAGGAATCAAATTCATTTTCTTCTCATTTCGTTTGGCATCCTAGCAAAAAAAAAGGAATCATTTTCTTTTTTTAAGGCTCCAATTCGGCGAACGAAACATGGCCTAAGAATTCACTTTTCATTCCAATTTTCTTTGTTTTTCCAAGCACCTGAAATAAAAATATGAAAATTGTAATTTTTCAAAGGAATAAAATAATAAAGAATTGATTTTCTTTTCTTTGAGCAGTGGAAAAATATATATATCTAAAATGAGGTTTTTCTTTGAGTTTAAAAGGTTGTAAGTGTTGTTACTTTGGTTTTTAGCTAGACTTAAGAAAATAAGTTTGATCTGGATGAAAAAATATAAAGTAAATATGTAGTCTCTTTGTAGAAAGCCTACATGTTTCAGGTTTTCAAAAAGTATCATTCAATTATCATTTCTTTATAGTTACTTAACGGATGGATGAGACAGTCTAGACAAAATTCACTGAAAGTTATGAGAAATTTCTTGTAGCCCAGCAGCTATGCAGTGTGTATAAAGTCCGGTACGTATCGCCGGACACTTAAAAAAAATAGTCACCCGAATAAAATTTGTATTATACGTAAATTTTTTTCATATCTTTCAAAAATATATAATACTTGCATACTTTTGAAAAATTCGAATTAGCACGTAAATTTTAAGTATGATAAGTTGAGAGCGTACATCTCTTCAACATCCACTTCAAAGGGGTGGAGAAGGAGGAGGACGAGGAGGAGTTTAGGGCTTTGCTCTTAAGATCTTTGATTTGAATTTTTTTTTTGTTGCAATTTCAGTAAGAGAGTGAATTTTGTTTAATATATAGAAAGTTGAGTATGTGAGTAAATGATCTTATTATCTATACATTTTTGTATTTTTAGCAAAGAAAGTATATCGTCAAAATAATAAGGATGGATGTCTTTATTCTACGCTCCTCTTTAATAAATTTGCTCATGTGTTAACACTATTGACACTCCAAATATGTCAGCTTGTACTCTTTCTTCCATGCATGCACAAGTTAATGTCATTTTTAATACATGGGTATATTTGGATTTAAAATGATATAAAATTAAACGAAAACGGCAATGATATCTTTGGAGTGCCAATAACAGTACCCTTATATAATAATAGAGTAAATATAGCTAGGAAAAAGAGAAATTAGATATGGGATAATTGTTCGTGGAAGAGAAAGATATTACATTCGAGCAGAAGAATCAAAAAGAAAAAGAAAAAAAATTAGTAAAAAGGTTGAACAATTACGATATGTAGTGGATCTTGAAATAATGAGAATGGAAATCAACTAAACACATGTCGGGAAGGGATGGAAGAGCATATTGTGGGTGTGAGTCTACTAAGGGATCACCACAAAATACATTTTTGAGATTTGGGACCATCCATGGGAAGAAAATTGTTACTCAATAGCAAATACAAAAGGAAATTGTCTCGTTTCATTTTAATTTCTATCTTGAATTTTTTGAGTTATTTTATTAATAGGGTACTCTTTTACTAGATGAGTTCTAAACTTTACCAATTAATATTTATATTTAACTCCTAATTTGTTTTAATCTAACTATAATGCTATGTAGACACTTTTTTTGGCACATTTCATACGCCACATCTATGTGTGGCAGTGCATTACCGAAAAGTGTGTTCGCATAACGTTACTCTTAATATAATAGGAATTGGATTACAATTTTTGACCTTGCAAAAAGCTACTAAAATTTATTAAAAGGAAGGACATGAAAAGATGGATAAAAAAAAAAAACGAGAAGATTAGTTATTGCACCTTCTTATTACATCATATATAAAAGAACTACACGTGTATTATAGGAGGTATTGGAGCAATAATGACGCAACAACACTTGCTGTCTAGGGGTCCGGTGCCCGGAATCTAATGTTAGTCCCGGGGCTTGATCAAAGATGAAAAACTAATGCAATCGAGATCTGAGATGTCCCACAAAACTTTGCAGTGATCAAACTCAAGATCCACGATGGTACAAAAAATCAAATAGCCAAATTACAATCTGAAGGAGGGAAAAAGAGAAGAAAAGATCTCTCGTCTTCCTTGCAAACGTGTTGCAATTGGGACAGAACGAGTTACAATAAAACTAGAGAGAGATGAGAAGAAGAACAATGCTGGGGTGTCAAAACACCGTTGCTCAAAGCAAGATTCGCCCCACACGATCTGCTTCCAGGAACCAGCAAGTTGAAGAACTTGTGGAACGCTCGAAGTCACCTCTGTTCAGACTCCTCGGATGGACTTGCAATGGCGGCAGCAACTCTCTCTCTCTTTCTCCTTTTCTGACTTGTAATTTTCGTAGTGCTCACAAAGGAGGCCAGAAGAGAGTATTTATAGAGAGAGGGTGGAAACCCTAGCCGCCTCTTCAGTTATGGAAAGATTGAATCAAATCCCAAAAGATAGCAACGAGATTTAATTCAAATCCCACGAAATTAATTCAAATCCCACAAAGATAGGATCTGATTTAATCGCATTGATTCAGCCTTTCCATAATTGATTTGTAATCTGCACAGTCAGCGGATCACTTCATGCGGCAGCCGCAGCAGCCTGGCCGCATGAGCCTAATGGCCGCATGGACCGCATGGACCGCATGAGCCGCATGGACCGCATGGACCGCATGAGCCACATGTGCCGCATGAGCCGCATGTGCCGCATGAGCCGCATGTGCCGCATGTGCCGCATGAGCCGCATGTGCCGCATGAGCCGCATGGCCGCATGCGGCCGCATATGAGCCGCATGCCGCATAAGACCGCATAGCCGCATATGAGCCGCATAAAGACCGCATGACTGCTGACGTGCTAAATGCAAAGTGCGCCAACAAAACGCCACATTACGTCTCATGAGCCCATGAGCCCGAGTCCGAGTCCGAGTCCGAGTCCGAGTCCGAGTCGCTAAGCCCCGTTGGGACTTAGCTCTAGGTGGAATAAATCCAAGAGAATGACAAAAGCATTAATGCTTAATCTTTGGAGCCTTATTCTTACCTCCTAGTAAAATCACCCACATGGTTCCCTCCTTAGGGTCACCACCCCATGTGCATCTCTCAACAACACACCCAAGTATATATGTTGAGATAACTCATGGTGCATTTCCGATGAGGGACTAAAATTTACAAGGCATGTTGAGAGCAAGCTCTCTTCATGTAAAGAAAGCACCAAAGAAAGCACCAACAATCCCCCACATATCACAACATATATATGTGTCCAGGGTTGAGCGTTCCCCACAGTAACTGTCCATTTTGCATTAGGATAGATGTCGCTGACGACTTGAATCTTCCCGCATGGGTTAAATAACAATGTGATACAAGAATGGACTACGCCTTGAATTCTGCACCACAATTGTAATTCTTCCCACTCACAAAGTGTAGTTACGTGTGCTTCTGGCTGCACATTAAAGGCCCTGTGCCAGCCTGGTTTCAGTGTATAATTTTGGGCGTCTACAAGTTTACCCTCAAGAGACGGCCTGATATCTCTTTCCATACACTGTAGGTGAGTTCTTTATTAAAGAGATATGGCATGAAGCCTTGCGCTTCCTTGCGGTGCTACGCCGCTATGACATGGCCTGAAGCCGAGGCATTACCCCTACTTGCGAACCTCATCGTAGTGTCATACTACTGTAGCATGAGGTCACAAGCCTCTTTGTAGTGCCAAACTACCCAGCATGAAGCCTCCTCCCCTTTGTAGTGCTGTCTACAACTCTTTAATTACGTCATACAGCATTAGGCTACCTGCCTATTTGCGGTGCTACGCCGCTGTGACTTGGCTTGCAAAGCCGAGGCATTACCCCTACCTGGGAACCTCATGGTGGAGTCACCCCACTGTAGCATGGAGTTTCACTCCTTGTAGTGCTGCTCTACCGTGCTTCCTGTAAAGCACACCAGACATTCACTCTGCCTGAGAATTCATTAAGGCGTTTAAGCCAACCTTCCACGGGATCTGTTTTTTCGCAGAAAAATACATAGTAGACAACAGTGGTTATGGGTCCGTATCCCTTCCATATTCCATAGAACAAGTACCCACCGTTACCTGATAGTTTTCCAGTCAGTGATCCTCCTTTGAACCAAAAGTTAGATGTCTAGTAGATTTCTCTTTGAACTAATAGCATAAAACTTTTATGGTAGGATTACAAAGACATACTATCAGAATGCCTTCAAGCCCATTTTACAAGCTGTGTCATTGACCAACTGGCGCTTGAGGCCCTTTGTGAACGGATCTGCCAGGTTCTCCTGACTCCGAACATCAACCACTGCAATTACACCTCTTTTGATAAGATCGTGTACTGCCCTGTGCTTCAACCGCACAATCCTCTTCTTTCCGTTGAAGAGGTCATTTGATGCCACCGCCGCAGTCGCCTGGTTGTCACAGTATATCGGTATCGCCGGTATCTGAGTCCCAACCACTGGAAGATCATACATGAGCTTCCGAAGCCATTCTGCTTCATCTGCTGCAGTTTCAAGTGCATAGAATTCAGATTCCATGGAGGAACGAGAGTATAGTCTGCTTCTTCGACTTCCACGATATAGCAGCTCCACCCAAGGAAAAGACATATCCACCTGTGGATCTCTCGCTTTCCACCTCTGAACACCAGCTAGCATCACTGAAGCCTTCCACTACTGTCGGATACCCGTTGTAGTGTAGTGCATATGTCTGAGTCTTCTTGAGATATCTCATAACCCGTTTCACAGCTTTCCAGTGCTCAATGCCTGGATTGCACGTGAAACGACTCAGCATTCCCACGGCGAAAACTATGTCAGGCCTTGTGGCAGTAGTAGCATACATCAAACTCCCGATTACGCTTGCATACTCCAGCTGCCTGACGCTTTTCCTCGAGTTTGGTTTCAGCTTCTGATCACACCTGTATGGCGTATCGATCCCTGGAAGATCCTTATACCCATATCGTGTGAGCATCTTCTCAATGTAGTGAGATTGTGACAGCTCTACTCCAATGTCTGTCCGAATGATCTTTATTCCCAAGATGACATCTGCATCCCCCAAGTCCTTCATACTGAACTTGGTTGAGAGGAACTTCTTTGTCTCTGTGACACAGCCTATATCCGTACCTAGGATTAGCATGTCGTCCACGTACAGACAAATGATGACTCCTCGACCATCAGCGAACTTTGTGTAAACACATTTGTCCGTCTCGCTGACTCTGTAGCCGTTTGACCTAATAACTTTGTCAAAACTTCTCATACCACATCTTGGGAGCTTGCTTCAAACCATACAATGATTTTACCAACTTGCAGACTTTGTCTTCAAGACCTTTGACGACAAATCCATCTGGCTGTTGCATGTAAATCTCTTCGGTCAGCTCCCCATTCAGGAATGCAGTCTTTACATCCATCTGATGTATCACCAACTTATGTATAGCTGCAAGAGCGATTAATATCCTGATGGTGGTCATCCGGGCTACTGGAGCGTACGTGTCAAAGTAGTCTATCCCCTGTTTCTGAGAAAAACCCTTGGCTACCAGCCTGGCCTTGAACTTGTCAATAGTTCCATCTGCCTTCATCTTCTTCTTGAAGATCCATTTACATCCGATGGGCTTTTCTCCTTCAGGTAGATCTACCAACACCCATGTGTTATTGGAGGTGATAGAGTCAAACTCGTCATTCACTGCCTCCTTCCAGAAGATAGCATCTCTGGTCTTCATCGCCTCATCATAGGTAAGCGGATCTGCTTCCACATAATAGGTGACAAAGTCATCTCCGAAATCTTTCGGTCTCCTCGCTCGCTTAGCTGACGGCTCTGCGAGTTCTGGTACAAGAGTTGTTTCATCAACAACAGCTTCTTCTTGGACTACTGGCTCATATGAGATTTCAGTCTCATTTGCACCTACATCATTTTCCGAAATGTCCGAAAGAACAATGTTTTTGTCTTTTGCAAACTTGTCTTCAAAGAATTCAGCATCGCGAGATTCGATGATATGATTGGATTCAATATCAAGAAATCTCCGAGCATCACTCTTCTCGGCATACCCCAAGAAGATCGCCTTCGTAGTCCTTGTCCCCAGCTTCTGAATCTTCAGATCTGGAAGCTTCACATACGCCAGACACCCCCACACTCGAATGACATTCAAGTTTGGTCTGACTTTGAACCAGAGTTCATGAGGAGTTACGTCCGAAGTTGCATATGGCACTCTATTCAGAATAAAAGTGGCCGTTAATGCAGCTTCTCCCCAGTAGCATTTTGGAAGACCTGCAGTGAGAAGCATAGAATTCATCATTTCTGTTAATGTTCGGTTCTTCCTCTCTGCTACTCCGTTGGATTGAGGAGAATATGGAGCAGTAGTCTCGCATATGATTCCATGTTCTTTGCAGAACGATGCGAATTCATGAGACCTGTACTCCCCACCTCGATCACTTCTCAACCTCTTGAGTTGTTGTCCAGTCTGCCGTTCAGCTTCGGCCCTGAACTCTCTGAACTTCTCGAAAGCTTCGTCTTTGGACTTTAGCAAGTAGACGAACGCGTATTTTGAGAAGTCGTCGATGAAGGTTATGAAATACTTCATCCCGACCTTCGTGGAGAAATGTTTGAAGTTACAGATATCGGAGTGCACCAACTCCAGAAGATCTGTGCTTCGATTGACACGATGAAAGGGTTTCCTTGTGATCTTCGTCTGAGCACACACTTCACACTTCTCCACCTTACCCCCACATTTGGAGATAAGTCCTAGACTAGACATTTTGTTGATTCTTTTAGAATGAACATGTCCTTGTCTATTATGCCACAACTCAAGAGAATAATCAGAAAATGCAACTGCATTAATGTCATCAAACTGGTTGACAAGCTGAATTTTAAACATTCCTTCGGTTTGATAAGCCTTCCCGAAGTATGTTCCCTTCTTGGACATAACCATCTGACCAGCGTTGATGTCCATCCTTAAGCCTGCGTTGCAGAGCAGGCTTCCAGAGATCAGGTTTTTGGCAATCGCAGGAACATGCTTCACACCTTGAAGCGTCAGAGTGTTCCCAGAAGTGAGTTTCAGCTCCACAGTCCCAATCCCCAGAACTTCAGCTTGGGCCTGGTTCGCCATGACAACCTTCTCAGATATCGGCTGGTACGTGACGAACCATTCCTTGTCAGAACAGACATGGCAAGTCGCACCAATGTCTATCCACCAGTCAGAGTCAACCCCCACAGTTGTGACCTGTCCGATCATAGCAACAATGTTAGAAACCAATAAAACCTTATTAGGCTCACCTTTCTCTGATTGTTTAGGCTTAGATCTGCATTCACTCTTGTAGTGGCATTTCTTGCCACAATTGTAACAAGTCACGTGGGACTTAGTCTTCTGTTGCTTGAATGAAGGACCCTTCACTTTCAGATTAGTGAAGTCCTTCTTCTTGGGATGAGAAGCCGCCTGCTTCCCCTTGGGATCCCTCGTCTGCACCAGATTGGCTTTAGCCAATTGTTTGGACAGAGTGTCCACCTTCTGTTGAGAACGCATCTCGTCCTCAACATGGATCTCTTGAAGTAGATCTCCCAAGCTAATGTCTAGCTTCTTTCTGTGCATCCTTGCATAGAAAGTACTCCATCCAGCAGGAAGTTTTGAGACGATCCCTCCGACGACAAACTTGTCGGGAAGGGGCATCTCTTCGTCTTCCAGTTTCTGACGCAGCTTCAGAAATTCTTTCACCTGTGGTAACATGGACTTTTCGTCCTCAAAGAGCAATTTGTGATATTTTTCAACCACAAACATTTTGCTCCTGTTCTTGCCTTCTTCATATAGATTTTCCACAGACTCCCATATGTCTCTGGCAAGTTCCTTCTTCGAGTAGGATTCTGCCAGGGAATCCTCCATAGCATTCAGGATGAGAAGCCTGCAGATGCTATTTTCCCTTCTCCACTTGGCCTGGAATTTGGTAGCCGCGTTGATTGCGGCAGTAGATCCAGTGTCTGGAACAGAGGGTTCTTCCTCCAACAGAACATGATCCACGTATTTTAGTTGAAGAGTTAGGTACACCTTTCTCTTTCATACTTGATAGTGCTCTCCATCGAACTTTTTCAACTTGCAGAAGTCCGATTGGAGGAGCGAAGCATTAATGTTTTCTATCTACACGGATCTTGCTTTGAGATTGTTAGTCCCGGGGCTTGATCAAAGATGAAAAACTAATGCAATCGAGATCTGAGATGTCCCACAAAACTTTGCAGTGATCAAACTCAAGATCCACGATGGTACAAAAAAACCAAATAGCCAAATTACAATCTGAAGGAGGGAAAAAGAGAAGAAAAGATCTCTCGTCTTCCTTGCAAACGTGTTGCAATTGGGACAGAACGAGTTACAATAAAACTAGAGAGAGATGAGAAGAAGAACAATGCTGGGGTGTCAAAACACCGTTGCTCAAAGTAAGATTCGCCCCCACATGATCTGCTTCCAGGAACCAGCAAGTTGAAGAACTTGTGGAACGCTCGAAGTCACCTCTGTTCAGACTCCTCGGATGGACTTGCAATGGCGGCAGCAACTCTCTCTCTCTTTCTCCTTTTCTAACTTGTAATTTTCGTAGTGCTCACAAAGGAGGCCAGAAGAGAGTATTTATAGAGAGAGGGTGGAAACCCTAGCCGCCTCTTCAGTTAAGGAAAGATTGAATCAAATCCCAAAAGATAGCAACGAGATTTAATTCAAATCCCACGAAATTAATTCAAATCCCATAAAGATAGGATCTGAATTAATTCAAATCCCACAAAGATAGGATCTGAATTAATTCAAATCCCACAAAGATAGGATCTGATTTAATCGCATTGATTCAGCCTTTCCATAATTGATTTGTAATCTGCACAGTCAGTGGATCCCTTCATGCGGCAGCCGCAGCAGCCTGGCCGCATGAGCCTAATGGCCGCATGGACCGCATGGACCGCATGAGCCGCATAGACCGCATGAGCCGCATGTGCCGCATGTGCCGCATGGCCGCATGCGGCCGCATATGAGCCGCATGCCGCATAAGACCGCATGGCCGCATATGAGCCGCATAAAGACCGCATGACTGCTGACGTGCTAAGTGCGCCAACAAAACGCCACATTACGCCTCATGAGCCCGAGTCCGAGTCCGAGTCCGAGTCGCTAAGCCCCGTTGGGGCTTAGCTCTAAGTGGAATAAATCCAAGAGAATTACAAAAGCATTAATGCTTAATCTTTGGAGCCTTATTCTTATCTCCTAGTAAAATCACCCACATGGTTCCCTCCTTAGGGTCACCACCCCATGTGCATCTCTCAACAACACACCCAAGTATATATGTTGAGATAACTCATGGTGCATTTTCGATGTGGGACTAAAATTTACAAGGCATGTTGAGAGCAAGCTCTCTTCATGTAAAGAAAGCACCAAAGAAAGCACCAACAATAATGACGCAACAACACTTGCTGTCTAGGGGTCCGGTGCCCGGAATGCACATTGCCCCTCTTCTGTAGTCAATCTTCGCACACTTCTGTATGCAATCTTGGTTAGTGTCGCAACGTAAGTTGAGATAGTAACAACGCTCGTCATATTCCGCGGCAACGTACGAAATTCCTAAACAAAAGAGAAAAGATAAAAAAAAAAAAAAAAACTCATAACAATGTTCGACAAAAAAATATTTTCTTTTGCAGGTTTTAGAGAACTAACCACTAGATAGAAAGATGGTGAGCAGAAGGAGGAGTGGCACCAAATGTTTCATCGTCATTGCTTTGATTCTTATGATTAGTGGATGAGAATAGCACAGAAAACTTCTCTATTTATAAACAAATAAAATTATATAGCTACAGCTGCACTAATAAATCTCTTTGGAAAGAAAATAAACAAAAATGAAAGAAAATAATGGTGAATTCGTTTATAGAATATTATGCACTAAATGTGTCTTTATTGCGATTGAATTTTAGGAATTGAGAATCATGAAATTTTAATAACAGATCTCTACATATAATAGTAGCAGTAGTACATTTTGATGAATTCGAAATTCTTCCACGTTTTTAGTTGGCTATGATTTGTGATTACAACTACCTTTCCATTTAGTGAAGGACCCTTCCTAAACATGGTTCATTTTGGGGTGTTTATTTTTATTTATGTTTTGTTTGAAATACAAATTATTCAAATTCAATCAATATTTTTAGAAAATCTAATAATTATTAATTTCTATAAGCTCTTAAAAAACATGAGAGACATTATGTTACTAGGAACAAAAAGCTTGCATGTCACCACAAGTATTTTGGGTATATTTACCCATGCTTTTGTACACTAACGATCTGATTAGTTCATTGCCATATAATTATAATTGAATTTGTAATGTAATTGAAGACCGCCACATTCCTAGTCAGACCTGGTGAAAAAATGGTCGAGTTGGATCCTCCTTTCGAGAACTTGACAGTCCAATGCGGTTCGGTGATGGATTCTCTTACATCTCGTCCATCTCGGCAAGTGTTTTTGGCATATTTAGCCATGCTTTGTACCATCTTAGATCCCTTTCAGATATGTTTCCAATCCTCCATCCTTAGGCAAACATCCCTACTATTATAGTATGATGTCGTATGTAACTACAAGAAAAGTGATCATTTACGGCGCACAATTTACGGCACGCATTGTCTGTGCACCGTAAATGACACTCTTTTACAGCGTGCAATTTTGCGTGCCATAAAAGAGTCAATTTTTGTGTTTTTTACGGCATGTTTTACCCACACGCCGTAATTGCAAACGCATTTACGGCACGTATTTTCCTGCGCCGTGAATGATAGCTTAATTATGGCATTCGTTTTTGCATGCCATGAATGTTAACTTATTTACGACATGCGTTCTCTTGCGCCGTGAATGAGAACTCAATTACGGCGTTCTTTCGCATGCCGTGAATGCTGTTTTATTTACGGCATACGTTGTGTGCGCCGTAATTGATAACTTATTTACGACATCCATTTTAGCACGATACTAAGATTAAAATTAAGAATAACTTATTTTGGCACGATATTTTTTGTATTTTATATTTATTTTATTTTTTGTAACGATAATAATCGTGACATGCAAAAAAAAAAGTTAATAAATTTCACTTTCTCAAGTGGTTTCTCCTAAATCTTCGCATTTTAGGTGAATTTGTTTTTTCATTTGATATGCTCGAGGTTTTCGAAATATCGTACCTAGAGCACTGCAACAGAGGATCGCGGCCATGACGTCTTGTTAGAAATTAATAAGTGTTTTATGTTCTACTCACCTACACCGAGACTCGGGTTGCTTGGTTGTTCTTGGGGAAGCTGTGTGCTTTGCAGCACACAATACTGCATGCCTCTCCAAGCTATGTGCTTTGCACTCTGGAAGTATATTAGTCCCCAAATCTGTTCGGTCCTTCTCTTAGCTCACCTTTCTTCAAATGCCTTTTTCTTAATAGCAGATCCTGACATGGTGATGATTTTGGAGAAGCAAGACTCTGAGAGAGTAGATGTTGAGCATGCGGGTCTGCTCGTACTCCGGTCTGCAGGTTTAGCCTGGTGGAGAAATATGAGGTCGATAGCTATTTCGACAACAATGTGGAACTGATGCTGTCAGGGGATGACCCCAAAAACTTAATAGGCAATCATCGAGGTTGGTGTTGGCCATGTATATCTAGACCAGGCATCCATATTCAATATTGATTGAATGTTTTGAGATTATAGATATACAACATCGAGAAATGAAAATGGTTATAGTTTGTCGATAAATTCCTCGATGCACTGTAACAATTTCGATCTTCGGCACACATGTCATTGAGTTAAACACTATTTTTTCATACTTTGCTTTCTGTTCAATTTCTCTATGCTCAAATTGATTAGGAAAGATACCCCCAAAATTGATATTGGCCTATAACTTCCGCTATAAATAGCATTCGTTATCGTTTTGAGACGTGCCAAAACCGAGACAGACGATACAACCAATACTGTGATAGTAAGAACTTGGTATTTTACTTAATAATGCTATTTGGTTGACTACTAATCAGATTCATATGATTAAGGGGTTATCCGATTAGTACAAAAGTAGCTGATATTCTTGAGAATCTTGATAAGTGGTGGTCACATTTAATGGAAAAAATTTACATCCTTTTTATATCTTCATCACAATATAGTTGGGCTCTTATCTGACTATTAGCAAAAGTGCACTACAAGAAAAGAGACCTTTTACGACATTACAATTAAGGCGTACCTAAAATAGTACGTCGTAAATGATTTTTTACGACATACAATTTAGAGAATGCCTTAAAATTACCCAGAATAAAATTTATGCTACTATTTACGACGTACACTGGATGCCTTAACGTGTATACTAAACAAGGCAGACATTGAATGCTGTAAAAGTCTTTATTAAACTTTTAACGACGTTTATTGAGTGCCTTAATCGTTTACAAAATAAGGCGCACAATAAATGTCTTAAAATCTGAAAAGGGGGAGCGCCAAAATTTTCACTTCCCTCCAAAGCCCGCTTAGACCCGATCAGTAAAAACAAAAGTTTCCTTCTCCTTACATATACACACCCTTCTCCTTACATAAACAAAATTTTCACTTCAGTATAGAAGAGGAATTTCGTCGATTCCTCTCCTTCAGAAATCCGCGGAGTAGAACGAGGGAGCAAGGAGAGATCAGGGAGCAAGGAGAGATCAAGAAGAAGCATAACACCCGTGACCTCCCCTCGAGTCAGTATAGAAGAGGGATTTCGTCGATTCCTCCGCCACCTCGACGAGTGCAGTCGATTTCTCCACCCTCTCGAGAAGGTCTGGTTCCATCTCTACTACTTCTTCTTCTTATTTTGTTTTTCCTTCATATTTGTGTTAAATCATAAGCAATATTCTTATCTCCCAATAATTTTTCCCTATTTTAGGCTTTTATTTCCCTAATTTTTTTAGGGTTTATGATGCGAGTTCATAATCATTCTGAAAGAGGAATTTTTTTCCTTCTCCATCCTCGTGACCTAGGTTATCGGAGTGCCCGTGCTACAAATCCGCCCCCTCGAGTCAGTATAGGAGAGGAATTTCTTCTCCATCCTCGACAAAATCGACGAGTGCAGCCGATTCCTCCGCCACCTCGACAAAATCGACGAGTGCAGTCGATTTCTCCACCCTCTCGAGAAGGTCTGGTTCCATCTCTTCTACTTCTTCTTCTTATTTTGATTTTCCTTCAAGTTTGTGTTAAATCATAAGCAATATTCTTATCTCCCAATATTTTTTTCCCTATTTTAGGCTTTTATTTCCCCAATTTTTTTAGGGTTTATGATGCGAGTTCATAATCATTCGTATTTGAGTTTTAGGGATTTAATTTTTTAGGGTTAAATTGAGTTTTAGTTTATAAATTTAGAGTTTTAGTTTATAATCATTCGAATTTTTTAGGGTTAAATTGAGTTTTAGTTTATAATCATTCGAATTTGAGTTTTTCTAAAATTGGTTACAATTGCTGATGTTGTACTTGATTAAAGGGTCTAATACCAATTCCAGTATCACCTTCTTTACCTTGTTTAATGCCAGACAGTAATCCGGTAGGAAGAAAATTTGAACCTTTTTGTAGTTCGTTTATTGAATGCCCATGTTAGTTGCAGGCTTCACAGTATTGGTATCTTAACTGGTTGGACTCTTCTTATGGGTATCGGTATTGGTGGTTTCGGCAGCTACGGGGGTTTTGGATCGGAGTTTTTGAGCTACGGGGGTTACCGGTCGACATGGAACTTTCTTTCTTGACTTAGAGTACTTCATTGTAGTACTTGTAGAGTGGGTTCCCCGGAGGAAAATAAAGATCCAAGATTTCTGGATCGGGTTTAAAAGGAAGAAGAGGAGGTAAGGGATAATTAGAAATATACTTTTCAATCCCTAAATTGAGAAGGCCCTTTGTGCCATGCCAAAATTTAGATTTCAGATTCGTGGGTGATTAATTGAAGCTGTAAGTAAGAAAGGAAGAGAAATAACCACACGAGTACATCTATATATAAGTTGGCCTGAGCCGACCTTACCGAATTTTCTCTTTCGAGTAAACCAGAAATCTAGTTACATCACAACTTTCACAGTCTTAACAGATAAATTTGGTTTGGACCGTAATCTAGTCTCTTCCAATCTGGCTAGAATTCCGGTTTTGTTGACACACCACAATGTCCAACTCTAGGCTTGTACTAGATAATTCTGATTAGCTTGGACTAGGAAAACATGAGTTCTTGTTATCATGACTTCTCTAACAAAGACATTTTATAAAACAAGAAAGCCTTTTCATTGTTCTATTCTAACAATTTTGATGCAATGGTACCCACTTTGGGATTTATAGAATTATAGTCTTACGTAAAGATATTCTAATGGAACTATGTAAGCATGTCTTAAGAGGGTTTTGGTAATAAAGAACTACCCGCATAATGCAGTGGGATCTGCTATTGCCTGTAGGTTTCCGAACATGGATAAAGCTATAGTCTATATCTATGTTGCACGAATATGGACACGGATAAGGATACCATACGGACACAGGGAACAGGCATTTTCAGATAGGTATAATAGACAACTATGTTACACGAATACAGATACGTGTCCCGACATGAGGCGGATACAGAAATAATCTTTGCATGTCTGTGCAACATTGCTCTATATACTCTTACGAAATTTAAGCGCTGAGCACATTCTCTATACTGGGTGCCAATGTTTCTTTTGTTTCATACCATTTAATTCAAAGATTAGATAAAGTCATCCAAAATGTGAACTGCAATTTGAAATAGTTTGGATGCTGCTTGGCTTGTGTGGGTGGGGAGAAGCGGGGGAACCTCACCCTTAACACAGACCAATTGAATGTAGCTCCATGGTCTCAGTTGAAAAGACAACCCACAAATTTAATAAAAACAGTTCAAGGAGAGTGCATGGGACATGGTTTGTATTGGACTATAAATTGCATGGAGCTTCCTTCTGTCCAAAGAGATGTGGCTGAGGGGTCCGAAAGAAGAACGATGAGCATGAAGGGATGGGTTTGAGAACGGAGAAACATGTGGAGGTGAAGAGATGATACGGATTAATATCTTCAGTAAATTCTTTATTATGTGATACATGTAAACAGTAAGCACTAGATATCCATAATAGTCAAAGCCATTGAAAATGTAACTATTGCAAAAAAATTATCTATTTTTGCATCATAGTCTCTTCAAAGTTCAATAATTCATGAAAATTACAATTAAAAATAGAACTTTTTGCAAAATAGTTTAGCTTATTCTTTGAAACCACTGCATGATTGCCTTGTTTTTGATCTCGGATATGTCCTTAATGCAAGTCACAATATTGTCCTTCATTCATTGTTCCCCATCCAATTATGTACCTAATATACTTTTCACCATATTGATGGTTTGAAGTGCCCTCTCCACAGTGGTCTGTATCAACAGGTAGAATTTAGTCTAGTATGACTGATGTGTATACCAAATTGAAATCCATATTCATAGTTTCAATTTTTTTTACAAGTTGCCTAATCCCTGTCAAGTTTGAAAAATGATCATCAATCTTTGCATCATTGTATGTATCAAAATTGTTTTACAAAACCATCAATTGTTTGTGAGAACTCACATTCATAGAACTGTCTTTCTCATTAACTTCTTACTGAAGGCAGAGAAAGAAAGATCTTAGGTTGTATCACTATATTTATATTTGCAATCCTGTGACCAGTAGAGATTCAATTTTATATATAGATTACAGGAAAGAAAATTTTATCACTTCAAAATTAGGCTTGTTGAATGATTTAATATAAATGTCAAGGAAAGTTTATGATTAAGAAATTAACATAAAAGATCAATTGAAAGAACCAATTTAATAAAGATGACAAGATAGTTCAATATGGTTAATAGTAAATACTAATTATTCCTACAAGGAGAATTGCTGGTGCACGAAAATTTACTCCCAATTTTGTAGAAAATATAAGAAAAATGGCACCTTCCTCTAGATCTTTGGGCTTTTCTTTCTTTGTTAATTTGAAGCCAGGACCATTTTCTTTATAACCTGAAAACCCTCCTACAGCAGTAGACGCCTTATCATATCCCCTCAATTTGTTTTATATCAAAAGGCTTCTGGAGTCTATATAGAATAAGCTATATATCATTTCCTCTTCGCTTCATCCTTTCATGTATAGGTCATGCATGTGGTCCTTGGTTGCAGGAGCTTAAATTGCACGACAGAAGAAAGTAGGTCTTCTTTTGTGCCAGCTGGTATTCTGCTTTTCCGTTTAACTGTATAGTGTCCATCAAGCTCAAAATTTTGTTGTTTAGCTTGGGGACCAGGATCAGCCATTTTCTAGCAAGAATAGATCCTTAGAAGGAGCTTTTGGCAGGCAATTATTACCAAGGGAAATATTATGTTTATAAAAATAACTGATGCTGAATTTCCATTCCTAGATAATGAAGGTTAAGTATTCTGCTACAATATTACACATTAGAAGGCTTGAATGTAATTACCTTCTACCCACTTTCCAAAATCGTGTATCCTTTAGTTGCTATAGAAAATGTGAGTTTAACAATTATTTTAGGTCATATCTCGTTGTCTATTATATATTTGTTTTGATTTTTTTTCTAGCACAATTTCAAACAGGTAATGGGGTTTTAATAGCAAGAGTCTTTGATTTGTTGAATATAACTGGGTTTATTTGGTATGCTTGAAACCTGAGTTCACATGTTAACTGAGAAATGGAGTCTTTGATTTGTTGAATATAACTGGGTTCTTAATGAATGTCTAAAACCTGAGATTGGTGTTGGGATTGCTTAATATGTTAAGAGTGCTAAACTGAGTGCTGAACTGAACCTTGCATGGAACCTGAGATTGGGTTCCATTTCTGAATTTTAATGTTCATTAAATTTAGTTGATTGCTAGCTAAATGTAAATTCATATGGTAACATGCAACCATGCCTGAGACTTATATGTATACTTTGGTTTTCTGATGTAGAGTTCTGATACTCACATATTTTTCTTGATTTCAAACACTAACATGATACTTTTGCTTGATTTCTGTTACCTATGTGTATTAGTTGTGCTTTTCTAGAATTGGGAGTTTTATACATTGCATTTGTTTGTGATATCCTAGGTTTCGAATGTACTGAGTTGACAGATATGACCCCAACCTGAGAATGGGTTCCATTTTAAGGACAGAGCATCATAATGATCTTTTTTTTTTAAGTGAGACTATAAATTTAATTAAGAATTAAATATATATATGGCACTTGACTAGCATCATGATGACATCAACTCATATTTAACTGGTTTTGGTTAGATTTTTATGTGATGCTGTTCTCACAAGTAATCCATACTTGCAAGCACAATAGTGTATATCTAGCAGCAACCTGCTTTGCTATCGTAAGTTGTATTCATTATTGTGCTACACATGGTTCTGTTATGTCCCAATCTTGTTTCCATGGACTATTTTGTGTTAAAGAATGATAACTGCACTAGTATTTTTGCACATGATTCAATTACCTTAACTTCATGTACTTATTTTTCAATTTCATGTGACAGATTAAGGAAAATATGTGGGGTATCAATATCCCTTATTCTTATCAACCTGGCTCCTATAATGGAACGAGCTGACGAAAATCTCCTTCCTTCTGTCTATAGAGAAGTCAGTGAGGCGTTCATTGCTGGACCTACTGATATGGGATATCTTACTTTCATAAGGAATTTTGTGCAGGCGATGTCTTCTCCCTTGGCAGGCATATTTGCCCTTAACTATAACCGTCCATCTGTTCTTGCAATCGACACTGCATGCTGGTCTATATCAACGGCTGCAGTAGGCGCTAGTCAGCGTTTTCAGCAAGTTGCTTTCTGGAGAGCAGTCAATGGATTCGGTCTGGCTATTGTGATCCCTGCGCTCCAATCTTTCATCACAGATAGTTATATGGATGGTTCACGGGGGGCAGGATTTGGATTCTTGAGCCTTGTTGGCTCCGTAGGAGGGATAGGGGGTGGTGTTTTGGCTACAATTATGGCAGGGCAAGAGTATTGGGGAATGCCAGGTTGGCGTTGCGCCTTTGTCATGATGGCATTATTGAGTTTGCTGATTGGATTTCTTGTATTTATGTTTGTCGTTGATCCTGGAAGATCACCTCTCCCTCATGCTGCTCATGAGAGGTACTTTATTCTCTAAGCACTCTTACATTCCATTGTATTGTGCAATTGTTCAATATATTAAGCAGTCACCTTTGCTTTTTTTTAGCAAGTTTCCGTTGTATGTCATGCGAAATTATATTGTAAAATAGAGTCTATCCTTGAGACTCTAAATGGATCTTGCACTCTCATAGATTATAAATTAGGAAGTATGTCAGTAATAGTTCTTTTGATAAGTATCCTGAAGCAACATTTTTCAGAGGGCCTTATCATTGCTTATATTGTAGCATTGTTTGTCATATTTTTTGGGAACTGTACCTAACACCTTTTAAGAAAGATTTGCAGTATTAGTATCGGAACCACTTTCAAACCCTTCTTATGAGTATCGCTATCGGTGGTTTCTATAGTTTCGTTAGATTTGGATCGGAGTATTGCATTTTCTTTGGAAAGTCAAAATTAAAAAAAACACAATCTAAGTAGTTAGAAAGTCATTGGTATCCATGTCCATTTTCGTGCAACATGATTTCTATCTTTTCTTCTACAACGCACAACTGATTAGGGATTGTAGGGCTAGTCTTAAGTTTAACCAGTTAAGCGTGGATCTGTTTACTAAATAGAAGACATATTAGAGCAATATACAGCTCGAATATATTGCTCATAGTTTGGTAGGTAATCTTTATCAAATGGTGAGCACAACAAGAACAGATCCTTTATCCTAAATTTTTGTAGTCTGGTACTCGAATCCTTTCCTTTTATGCACGAAATTGACACGTTCGGTGTATATATTTGTTCTGTCCACTTTTCCATTTGATATTTGTCCCCTGCATCTACATTGTTCTGTCCTTAAGAGGACAGTAAGGTTCAGTCCACTTGATTTGGCATGTTAAGTCTTGAATCATCCAGTAGCAGTCATGTTAGGGATTCAAATACCATAGTGTATTAGCTTCCCTATTAAATTGCATATCCCTTGGTCAGATAGGGGCAGTGGTAAGTTAGCATTACTGTTAGTTAGTCCAATTTCCTGAGATCAATTCCCACTAGTACTGTTCAGTTTGTGTCTATACCTTCATTAATTGATTATATTGTCTTTTGTATTACTATTTGACCAATATATTTGTTTACCTTTTTCGTACCAAATCCTACAATAACCTACAATCAAGATGCTCACATCAACTACCACTTTTGCTTTTGTTGTAGGTTGCAGACATGGGACGAGAGATTGTCAGACAGAGGGCTGGTTATGCTGGAGAAGATGGTGGGCTAGTTGTTGTCCGACATTATGTTTTGATGTATAAATTTTGGGTTTGGATCATTAGATATTAATGTTTAAGTGAAAGTTTGCTTTTTCGTAATTGCTAAATAAATTTTGGATTTGGATCATTAGATATTATTGTCTAAGTGAAAGTTATGCTTTCTCGTATTTGCTGGATAAATTTAGGATTTGGATTATTACATATTTTTGTCAAAGTGAAAGTTATTATTTTTCGTAATTGTTGGATCATTTGATATTATTTTTCGTAATTATATCTTGTTGGATCAATGACGTCTTGTTCTTTTGTGGTTCGTTGTCAATGATAAAATTGATTAATATTAACGCATGATTTGTTTTTTTAAAAAAATTGAAGAGAAATTAAGGCGTGCATAATATGTCCTAATTTATGTGTATTCAGTACTTTTTACGACATACGTTATATGTCATAATATCTGTGCATTAAAGGCGTGCATAATATGTCCTAATTTATGTGTATTCAGTACATTTTAAGCCGTAATTGACGTCTAGTTTAGACTTTCCACGACATACAAGATATGTCGTAATTTATTGTGTATACACGACATCCATGGCATGCCGTAAAAACATGTATGCACGGCATACATTGTATGCCGTAAAAACTAGTGATCTTTTACGACGTGGGCAAATACGGCTTTCACTGCGGCATACATTGAACGCCGTAAAAGCTTTTTACGACATACTTGGAACAATGAATGAAGGACAATATTGTGACTTGCATTAAGGACATATCCGAGATCAAAAACAAGGCAATCATGCAGTGGTTTCAAAGAATAAGCTAAACTATTTTGCAAAAAGTTCAATTTTTAATTGTAATTTTCATGAATTATTGAACTTTGAAGAGACTATGATGCAAAAATAGATAATTTTTTTGCAATAGCTACATTTTCAATGGCTTTGACTATTATGGATATCTAGTGCTTACTGTTTACATGTATCACATAATAAAGAATTTACTGAAGATATTAATCCGTATCATCTCTTCACCTCCACATGTTTCTCCGTTCTCAAACCCATCCCTTCATGCTCATCGTTCTTCTTTCGGACCCCTCAGCCACATCTCTTTGGACAGAAGGAAGCTCCATGCAATTTATAGTCCAATACAAACCATGTCCCATGCACTCTCCTTGAACTGTTTTTATTAAATTTGTGGGTTGTCTTTTCAACTGAGACCATGGAGCTACATTCAATTGGTCCGTGTTAAGGGTGAGGTTCCCCCGCTTCTCCCCCACCCACACAAGCCAAGCAGCATCCAAACTATTTCAAATTGCAGTTCACATTTTGGATGACTTTATCTAATCTTTGAATTAAATGGTATGAAACAAAAGAAACATTGGCACCCAGTATAGAGAATGTGCTCAGCGCTTAAATTTCGTAAGAGTATATAGAGCAATGTTGCACAGACATTCAAAGATTATTTCTGTATCCGCCTCATGTCGGGACACGTATCTGTATTCGTGTAACATAGTTGTCTATTATACCTATCTGAAAATGCCTGTTCCCTGTGTCCGTATGGTATCCTTATCCGTGTCCATAAACTACCAAAAAAACCAACTTTAGCGACGGCCAGATCCGTCGCTTATCCGTCGGTAACATTTTTTACCGACGTAGTGACGACGGATATTTGATGAAAATGGTCGTCGGGAAAAACGTCGTCGCTAAAAAATGTCCGTCGCTAAGCCGTCGGACAAATAATTATCCGACGGACTAGCGACTGGTTAGCGACGGTTGCCTTTCACCTACTTAGCGACGGATTAGCGACATGTTCCCGTCGGTTTACATGCCATATAATATTAAAATATCCGTCGCTAATCCGTCGTCAATAGGTCGGTAAAAGCGTATCAGAGAGGTTCCTGATACGCAAAATCAGTCGCTATTCCGTCGCCATTCCGTCGTTAACCTCGACGTTATAGCGACGTATTAGCGACGGGTAGGTCGTCGGCCTGGTTCTGGAAATCTTCCATATTTCCAGAACCATGTCGACGGATAATCGGTCGCTCATCCGTCGCTAGTCCGTCGTCATCCTCGACCGATTAGCGACGGATTAGCGACCAACTATCCGTCGCTAAGTCTCTGGAAACCTACCATATTTCCAGAACCATGTCGACGGATTCGCCGTCGCTAGGTAGTCGCTCTTCCGTCGGTAACTGCAAAATATTTTATATCACCCAGTTAGCGACGGATATTCCGTCGCTCTTCCGTCGGTAACTGCAATATATTTTATATCACCCAGTTAGCGACGGATATTCCGTCGCTCTTCCGTCGGTAACTGTAAAATATTTTATATCACCCAGTTAGCGACGGATATTCCGTCGCTCTTCCGTCGGTAACTGCAAATATTTATATAATCCGTCGCTCGTTAGTCGCTAGTCCGTCGCTAAATGTAACATCAATTAAAAAAAATTACAGAAACATTCTATTTCCTTTTCGTAAATATTACACATTCATAATATCCAATATCCAAACATCCATGTACGATCAACAAATATCCAAATATCCATCCAAACATTACATGATCAACAAATATCCAAATTCATGATATCCAATATCAAATATCCAATAACAAATATCCAAATTCATAATATCCAAATATCCAAATTCATAATATCAAAAAACAGTACAAATATCATTTTCCCGGAGATGGATCGCGTGGTCGTCTCGGTGCCGCCTCGGCTCTGCGGATGTACTCTTCCACCATGTACGCCGGCACCTGGGACAACACATGCTCTGGAAGCGTGCGGAGCTGCTCTGCCGACATCATGTCCATGAGCCCAATGAGCGCAGTATCCGGTACCAGGCGGACCTCGGCATTACGGTCAAATGAATAACGTCCAGGGTCGGAAGGACCGGCAACCGCAGTAGACGTACCGGGAGCAGACGGATCTGGACCGGGAGCAGAAGGACGCGGAAGGCGCTCCAGCACATCCGACATTAGACTCCGCATTTCTGACATATCGGAGGTGAGAGTCGCAAGCTGCTTCCTCATATCGTCCGACGGGGGCGCGGGAGGAGGCGGGGGCGGTGGATATCTCGGAGTCGCGCCCTGCAACGACGCCGCCAGGGAACCTACGCCGTAGACGCGCCCTTTATTAAAGCCGCCGACAGACTCTACGAACACGTCGTCGTAGCGAGCGGCCATAGAAGAGGGCGTCTGGGTGGGCGTCGTTTCGCCGACAACCTCGGCAGGGGGCTCAATCTGACTAAGGGCCTCACGATATGCAGCCTATCCAATGAATGTGTTTATACTATAAGTTTTCCTAAATTATAATCTAAATCCTATGTTTCCCTAAGTTATAATTTGAATCCTACGTTCACCTAATTAAGTTAACAATAATTATATTTCTAATATAAATCTCATAAACGTAATTACTTACATCAGTCGCCTGGGCCCTCGCGTCGACGAAGCTCCCGTCTGCCCGCCTCTTGTGTGTATGCAGGAATACATCGTAGGCGGTGACCGACTCCGGCTCTCTCCCCTCCTTTACCGCCCGTTTTGCCTGCATACGAAATATACGTCGAATTTAATTAACTACGTATATTAATAGTACCGAATTTAATAGTGAAATGAATTTGCGGTATCTCACCAAATCTGCACGCGTCGCTGCGTGGGGCTTTGAACCTCCCGTATGCAGACCAGCGGCCGGTCTGCTCGCCTTCGCTTTCTCTGATTTCTCCCTGTACTGAGCAGTATTCATCTTATCCAACATCTGCTCGTAGTACTCCTCCCGGAGCCACTTCTTCCTCGAATGCGCCGTACGAACGTCGTACACCGCATCCCGTATCTTCTTTCCGGCGGCGGCTTTGTAGGCCTTGCGAATCAACTCATCGCGATGGGGGGGCCACCAGAACGTCGTCTGACATACAAATTAAATTATCACGTAATTAAAAAATTAGTGGATTAAAGAATAATTAATAATTAACCAAAAGATATATATATACCTTCATCTCCTCGAGCCAGACGTACTGCATGTTCTGAGGCACCTCAGAAAAATTGAGGTAGGGGCCATGGTAGTTTTCCCGGATAATTTGCCCGAGTATCCGGGCAGCATCATACGGGAAAAACCTACAAAGAAGCAAAGACTGGATTATTAACTTGAATAAATGAAACAAATTTAATAAATTAACTTAAATTTACTTACGTATCACCCGCGGGCCATAGCTCTCGTCGGTTCTCGCCTATCGGCCTCTCTGGAGG
Organism: Iris pallida; assembly: GCA_029216955.1. Taxonomy (NCBI): domain Eukaryota; kingdom Viridiplantae; phylum Streptophyta; class Magnoliopsida; order Asparagales; family Iridaceae; genus Iris; species Iris pallida. The sequence goes on from JANAVB010020000.1 coordinate 1,847,180, forward strand.
CGTCGGAGGATCCGCGGGTCCGCGGATGTACTCACCGGTAGCAGGATGAAGCTGAATCCGGGGGTACTCCGGAGCCCACCCTGCAGTAACTGATGGTGTACCCGCTGGTGCATCCGGGGGCGGAACGGATCCGCTAGCGGATGGAGTCTCAGGCCTCGATGAAGATGAAGGATGGGTCGCAGAGATAGATCGACGGCGGGAAGAGTCTGTGGCCGGGCTCTCCAGGTCGGGATCGGAGGACTCTATATCCGGGGTATGTGGAAGGCGACCACGTCCGCTACCACCACGACCGCTACCATCACGTCCACGGCCGCTACCATCACGTCCACGGCCACCGCTACCACCAAGCCCACCACGGCCAGTACCGCCACCACCAGCACCACCACGGCTACCAGCAGCACGAGTGGTAGTGACCATGACCTGTAAATAGAACACATAAATATAATTAACAATATAGAAGTATAAATGAATATAAAACTGAACTAAAATATATATACCAGCAGCAGGGCGGCGAGTGCCGTCAAGACAATGAGAACTAAGAGTGCCATCTGTAAAAAGAAAATCATACAATAAGTAGATGATCGAACGACAAAAACATAAACTGAAATAAGAATGTGTCCGTCTAAACTGAATTCACTAAGTTAGTTGTAAGTGCTTCTAATATATACCGATATTTAATCTAATCATCGTTATCGTCCTCGTCCTCATCGTCATCGTCATCGTTCTCATCCTCATTCTCATCGTCGACTTCATCTATATCATCATCCTCATCGTCGACTTCATCTGTATCATCATCCTCATCCTCATCCTCATCCTCTTCTTCTTCTTCTTCTTCTTCTTCTTCTTCTTCTTCTTCTTCTTCTTCAGGCTCAATACTTGGGACAAGACGCCTCTTTCTCCCCTGGTTGACAGCTAAGTCTTGTATATCAACCTCTTCCTCCCCTCTATTTTCCTCAGCATGAGGTATATCGACATCTTCCACGTCCATGGTATCCGACTGTTGTCCCATGTATTGGGGCTTCTCGATCTGGTCCTCTTGGTATGCTGGGTCTCCAACGTTAAATGTATTTCTAGATTTAATCTTGCATACTGCCCACCAGTCAAATCGATCTCTACGACGCCTTGGGTAGCTTGTATAGTAGACTTGAACAGCCTGACTTGCTATCGCAAACGTGTCGGACCCTCTATACCTCCTGCGATGATTTATATCGACGAATCCAAATTGTTTATCGATTCTCCAACCGATATTTGGTCTCGTATCGAACCACTCACATTTGAACATCACAATATGCATATCATATGGGCCACTATATTGTAAATCTACAATCTCCCGAAGCACTCCATAATAGTCAAAGTTCGGCTCGTCGTCATAGATGGTGCCTCTTATGCAAACACCAGAATTCTTGGTATCGAAGCCGTCATTGAGAAATTCGGCATTTATAGCATGCTGAGTTGACTTAAACTTGAAGCCATTAACGACATAGCCTGACAAAGTCTTTGCATGCTTCTTCGGTCCCAATGCCAAATAACGAATGCTCTCATTTATGAGTGTTGTTTCAGGCAATAAAACCTGTAAACATGTATTGATAATTTAAATATTTTAGCTGCATATATTTTAATGGTAGCCGCATAACATATTATCTCAGTTACTTACGTATTTACGAAACCAGGACGGAAAGGTAAAATCAACCTCTCTTTGAAGTCCCTCATCTGTAATATATGGTGTCCTCATTTTGACTTCACCTCTAAATACACTGTTAGAGAGAATAAAAATAAGTGTAGTCACTTAATTCACCAAATTAGAGATTATAACGAGGCGTAGTCACTTACTTCTCCAAATCTCTCACTTCTTGTATGTCACAATTTAACAAGACATATCGGTGAGCGGTATCATACTCATCGTCGGTCAACCACCGTTTCTTACTAGCCCCAATAGGCTTGCCCCTTAAATTGAATATACCTCCATCCTCAACGTCTTCTTCATTCCTTTGAGGTCTATTTCGATTTGTCTCGACATGAGTATCGAAATAAATGGAGCAGAAATTTGACACCTCCTCGATAAGATATGATTCGCATATCGAAGCCTCTATATGAGCCTTGTTGCCAACTTTCTTCTTTAGACGGTGTAGGTACCTAAAGAGACAAATTATCTTGAGAATTAACAATGAATTGTAAAATCCACTTAAATTTCACTTAAATTATATCGGTTTTTATTTACCTTTCAAAGGGGTACATCCATCGATAATGAACAGATGCACCGACACGGGCTTCGTATGCTAGATGAATCGGTAGATGCTCCATGCTGTCGAAAAAAGCCCGGTGGAAATATTTTCTCTAACTTGCAGATTGTTAAGACAATCTTCTTCTCAAGTTGTACCATATGTTGCACCGTCAGCTTAGTTGAACAGATATCCCTGAAGAATGTAGACAGCTCGGCCAACGGAACCATACAGCAGAAGGCAACAACTCTCTCAAAGCAATGGGCAGTAATCTTTCCATAAACACGTGGCAGTCGTGACTCTTCATTCCCGTTAGCTTGCGTTCATTGAGATCAACGCATCTAGACAAATTCGAAACATAGCCGTCGGGAAATCTTAAATTAGATATCCACTTGCAGATTATTAATCTATCTTCCTTGCTCAATGTGTATGGCGCTATAGGCTTACTTAATTGTCCACCAGCACCCCTTTGTATCAAGTTCAGATGAGGACGCTTGCATATCTCGGCTATGTCTTGTCTTGCTTTTGGATTGTCCTTCGTCTTTCCTTTAATATCCATTACGGTATTGAAGACATTATCGAACACGTTCTTTTCGATATGCATGACATCAAGATTATGCCTTATAAGATTATCTTTCCAATAAGGCAAGTCCCAGAAGATACTCCGTTTGGTCCAGTTATGGCTTTGTCCGAACCCCTCGACACGATGGTTCGATGGATCTTCCATTGCGGTGGGCAATTCCTTTACAGCTTCCCAAATATCGTATCCCGAAAATCTGGCAGGAGGTTGAGAAAATTCTTGTTTTCCATATCTGAATGCGTCCTTATTCTTTCTCCAAGGATGGGTTGCGGGCAGAAATTGACGGTGACAGTCAAAGAAAGAAGTTTTTCCTCCATGCCTAAGGCGGAACGCCTTACTATTTTCCATGCATATCGGACAAGACATGTTGCCGTGCGTACTCCATCCCGACAGCATACCGTATGCTGAAAAATCATTGATTGTCCACATGAGTGAAGCTCTCATCTGAAAGTTCTGTTTCCTGGAAATATCATAGGTCGTGACGCCGATCTCCCACAGCTGTTTCAGCTCATCCACCAACGGCTGTAAATATATATCGATGTTATTCGTCGGATTTTTAGGACCGGGTATGATAGCTGTCAGAAACATATAAGGAGTCTTCATACACATCCATGGTGGCAGATTGTAAGGGGTAAGAATGACCGGCCAGCATGAGTACTGAGATCCCGACTGTCCGAAAGGGGCGAAGCCATCAGCACATAGCGCCAGGCGTACATTTCTAGGCTCTGCAGCAAAATCTGGATGACACAAATCAAAATGTTTCCACGCCTCTCCATCCGAAGGATGTGACAATTCTCCTTCGTCCTTTATGCGTTCTTCGCTGTGCCACGTCATGTGTTCTGCTGTATTTAGAGACATATACATCCTCTGCAAGCGCTTCGTGATCGACAAGTAATGCATATACTTGTAAGGACGTCGTTTTCTAGTCGACTTTCCTTTTCCCTGTACTGGCTTGTAACGATCCGCATTACAGAAGCTGCAACTTTCTGATACGCAATTCTCTTTGTAGTACAACATGCATCCGTTGCGACAACAATCTATCTTCTCGTACCCCAGTCCCAGTTGTCGGACCATCATCTTTGACTTGTAGAAGTTTTTTGGTAGCTCTTTTGATTCCTTCGGTAACACCTCCTTGATTACTTCTGTGATCCGATTATAGCAAGCTTGTGGCAAGTTAAAATCAGACTTTATGTTCAACAACCGCATCGTCACTGACAGTGCGGAATGAGTCTCACAACCAGGATATAGAGAAGTATCTGCGTCCTGAAACATGTCATAGAACTCCTTCGCCTCGGGATTAGGATCCTCCGGATCAAAATTAGGCCCTGCCGCATCATACACCATATCTCGTGCAAGGTTCTGCAGATCTCCATAATCAACAGAGCATCCGTGGTCTTCGATGACATCCGTTGCAGCATTATCATCAAAAGCATAAGTAGCAGCTTCCGCAGCCTGTCTTTCCGAATATAGTTCACCTTGCGATGACCACAGGCCGTAATTACGTACGAAACCCTTACGGGTCAAATGATCTCTCACAGTCACCACTTCTTCGTAACGTCTATTGTGACATTTAACACATGGACACTTAATTTTGTTACCGTCCATGTACTGAGCTTTGCTCATTGCATAATTAAGAAATACTTCCACGTCTGCCTGAAAATCGTCACTCACACCAATTCTACTCTCGTGTTGCCGTTTGTACATCCATGTACGATCAACAAAATAACGACTCATCCTCAATTTGGATGTGAAAATCTGTATCGTAAGACAAACTAAACATAAGAATAGCCCGATACCGATACTCATAAATTTGGATTAGGGTTAGGATGTTAGATATAAGTGAACTAGGTGATGTAGAGTACAATATAGGGAACTGTGAATGGACTAAAAGTTGCACATGAGAAGGTTCAATGAAGGGCCCATAAATGGGTTCACATGATAAGTTAGTAAGAATCCACATCACTATACATACTCCCCCGTCTCAGGAGTGTGTCTGGCTCCTATTTAGAACAGCACAGGTCACAACATGTCCAGAATAGCAAAACAGAGCTCTACAATGTATATCGGTATCGGACTATTCCTACGAGTATTGGTATCGGCGATATCAATACTCGTGTGAATAGGAGATTGCAATATAAGTCTAAGCTATCTAGCTAACATGTATACTTGCATTTACATTGTATCATAACTTGTATCTAGTTACCTTGCTAATCATGTATATACTCTTAACATATATGTGAAGACACTATACTAACATGTATTTAAATCAAGGTTCAAAGTATCGGTATCGGAATCGGTAGTATCGGCGGTATCGGTAGTATCGGCGATATCGGTAGTATCGGTAGTATCGGCGCGCGATATCGGTAGTATCGGCAGTATCGGTAGTATCGGCGGTATCGGTAGTATCGGCGATATCGGTAGTATTGGTATCGGCGATATCGGTAGTATTGGTATCGGCGATATCGGTAGTATTGGTATCGGCGATATCGGTAGTATCGGCGGTATCGGATCGAAGTATCGGATGTTTAGTGCAGGGTACGTGACATTGTGAAAGCAATACAAAGTAGCAGTAGGTCTAATAAGTCTCAGTAGGCCTAACCAAGCCTAGTCTAGCAATCACACACACCATCACAAGCCATAGAGAACACATATTACATATATATACATGTTGACATTACATTCTCATATTATCCAACATTGCATTTATAACTTGCATATATATACCACTCATTAACTTACACTATCACATGCATTGTACACTACATTATATTTTATATCATTGCCTACCTACATGCATTCCTATATACTAGCATATATATACATGGCCTATATTTCATAATCTCATGCTTGCCTACACATATATATGTATAGACATGGGTTAAAAATCAATTAGATACATTATACATACATGTCAATATTCTACATTACCAACGTGTATTCCTACATTACATATATTCATATAACCATGCATTTCATCATTATTTAACTTGCATATGTTCATCAATGGTTAGGACATAATGTATTCCTACATTACATATATTCTACATTACCAACGTGTATTCCTACATTACATATATTCATATAACCCCACCCCCCGACCCCCCTGCCCCCATTCAACACCCCCCCCGACCCCCCTGCCCTCTCCACCCCCCACCCCCCGACCCCCCTGCCCCCATTCCCCACCCCCCCGACCCCCCGACCCTCATTCCCCACCCCCCCCACCCCCTGCCCCCATTCCCCACACCCCCCCGACCCCCTGACCCCATTCACCACCCCCCCCGACCCCCCCTGCCCTCTCCACCCCCCACCCCCCGACCCCCCTGCCCCCATTCCCCACCCCCCCGACCCCCCGACCCTCATTCCCCACCCCCCCCACCCCCTGCCCCCATTCCCCACACCCCCCCGACCCCCTGACCCCATTCACCACCCCCCCCGCCCTCTCCACCCCCCGCGAAGCCGACCCCCCCCACTCCCCCCCCTCCGGCCCCAAAACACAAAATTAGAGAAAATGAGAGAGAGAGAGAGAGAGAGAGAGATAGAGACCTGGTAGAGAGAGAGAGAGAGAGCCGCGAGAGAGAGAGAGAGCCGCGCGCGAGAGAGGGAGAGCCGCGAGAGAGAGAGAGAGAGTTTTGGGGGGAATGAAAAATTCCCCCCCGTCGGTTCAATTTAAGTTAGGGCACAGAATCTAGCGACGGAATAGCGACGGAATAAAGTAGTCGCTAAACCGTCGCCAATTAAAAGGTATTTTCCGACGGCTATATCCGTCGCTAGGTTGTCGCCAAAGTTCCCGCCAATGTTATAAAGATTTTGCCGCCAACATCTGCGACGGATAAGCGACGAAAAATAATCCGTCGCTAATGTTCGTCGACTTAGCGACGGAAACCCGACAAATTTTTACATTTAAAATTGAAAAAAATTATGTTGTGTTGTCTGTCGCTAATCCGTCGCTAAGATGTCGGAAATTGGTCGCTATTAGCGACGGAATCCTTCCGTCGCTAAATGTCCGTCGGTAAAGTGGGGTATTTTAGTAGTGATATTCGTGCAACATAGATATAGACTATAGCTTTATCCATGTTCGGAAACCTACAGGCAATAGCAGATCCCACTGCATTATGCGGGTAGTTCTTTATTACCAAAACCCTCTTAAGACATGCTTACATAGTTCCATTAGAATATCTTTACGTAAGACTATAATTCTATAAATCCCAAAGTGGGTACCATTGCATCAAAATTGTTAGAATAGAACAATGAAAAGGCTTTCTTGTTTTATAAAATGTCTTTGTTAGAGAAGTCATGATAACAAGAACTCATGTTTTCCTAGTCCAAGCTAATCAGAATTATCTAGTACAAGCCTAGAGTTGGACATTGTGGTGTGTCAACAAAACCGGAATTCTAGCCAGATTGGAAGAGACTAGATTACGGTCCAAACCAAATTTATCTGTTAAGACTGTGAAAGTTGTGATGTAACTAGATTTCTGGTTTACTCGAAAGAGAAAATTCGGTAAGGTCGGCTCAGGCCAACTTATATATAGATGTACTCGTGTGGTTATTTCTCTTCCTTTCTTACTTACAACTTCAATTAATCACCCACGAATCTGAAATCTAAATTTTGGCATGGCACAAAGGGCCTTCTCAATTTAGGGATTGAAAAGTATATTTCTAATTATCCCTTACCTCCTCTTCTTCCTTTTAAACCCGATCCAGAAATCTTGGATCTTTATTTTCCTCCGGGGAACCCACTCTACAAGTACTACAATGAAGTACTCTAAGTCAAGAAAGAAAGTTCCATGTCGACCGGTAACCCCCGTAGCTCAAAAACTCCGATCCAAAACCCCCGTAGCTGCCGAAACCACCAATACCGATACCCATAAGAAGAGTCCAACCAGTTAAGATACCAATACTGTGAAGCCTGCAACAGCTAACATGGGCATTCAATAAACGAACTACAAAAAGGTTCAAATTTTCTTCCTACCGGATTACTGTCTGGCATTAAACAAGGTAAAGAAGGTGATACTGGAATTGGTATTAGACCCTTTAATCAAGTACAACATCAGCAATTGTAACCAATTTTAGAAAAACTCAAATTCTAATGATTATAAACTAAAACTCAATTTAACCCTAAAAAATTCGAATGATTATAAACTAAAACTCTAAATTTATAAACTAAAACTCAATTTAACCCTAAAAAATTAAATCCCTAAAACTCAAATACGAATGATTATGAACTCGCATCATAAACCCTAAAAAAATTGGGGAAATAAAAGCCTAAAATAGGGAAAAATTATTGGGAGATAAGAATATTGCTTATGATTTAACACAAACTTGAAGGAAAATCAAAATAAGAAGAAGAAGTAGAAGAGATGGAACCAGACCTTCTCGAGAGGGTGGAGAAATCGACTGCACTCGTTGATTTTGTCGAGGTGGCGGAGGAATCGGCTGCACTCGTCGATTTTGTCGAGGATGGAGAAGAAATTCCTCTCCTATACTGACTCGAGGGGGCGGATTTGTAGCACGGGCACTCCGATAACCTAGGTCACGAGGATGGAGAAGGAAAAAAATTCCTCTTTCAGAATGATTATGAACTCGCATCATAAACCCTAAAAAAATTAGGGAAATAAAAGCCTAAAATAGGGAAAAATTATTGGGAGATAAGAATATTGCTTATGATTTAACACAAATATGAAGGAAAAACAAAATAATAAGAAGAAGTAGCAGAGATGGAACCAGACCTTCTCGAGAGGGTGGAGAAATCGACTGCACTCGTCGAGGTGGCGGAGGAATCGACGAAATCCCTCTTCTATACTGACTCGAGGGGAGGTCACGGGTGTTATGCTTCTTCTTGATCTCTCCTTGCTCCCTGATCTCTCCTTGCTCCCTCGTTCTACTCCGCGGATTTCTGAAGGAGAGGAATCGACGAAATTCCTCTTCTATACTGAAGTGAAAATTTTGTTTATGTAAGGAGAAGGGTGTGTATATGTAAGGAGAAGGAAACTTTTGTTTTTACTGATCGGGTCTAAGCGGGCTTTGGAGGGAAGTGAAAATTTTGGCGCCCCCCCTTTTCAGATTTTAAGACATTTATTGTGCGCCTTATTTTGTAAACGATTAAGGCACTCAATAAACGTCGTTAAAAGTTTAATAAAGACTTTTACAGCATTCAATGTCTGCCTTGTTTAGTATACACGTTAAGGCATCCAGTGTACGTCGTAAATAGTAGCATAAATTTTATTCTGGGTAATTTTAAGGCATTCTCTAAATTGTATGTCGTAAAAAATCATTTACGACGTACTATTTTAGGTACGCCTTAATTGTAATGTCGTAAAAGGTCTCTTTTCTTGTAGTGTTAGTATCTCCTCGGTCTCAACAATTATTTATGACGGTTAGATTTTTGACAGCCAAGTCTTTTCTAGCTAACAGTTTAATTTTTTTAATAATAGTTTCATTTACTTATTTAACTGGTATGTAGTCAAGAATTAATTATGTAGTTAAATAATGGTTCTTGATTGTGATAGGCGAGGTTGTCAACTTGCGATACATATTGTGTGTTGATTAACTTGTGTAACGTCTATCATATATATGATAACTCTTGGTCTATACTTTATAAATCCATATAAAAATATGATTGAATATAATTTCCTTACAAATTTCTTTTATCTTTCATTTTCTGCAAGTGCAACAAAGTAACACTGTCATACAAATATTGAATATTAATAGCAACGTTGCCAAAAATTAGCTGCTAGCCGAAACATAGTAAAGAAATATTTATATTTGTTGCACCTGCTGACCCAAACATAACACTATAAAGTTCTATTTGTTCCTGAATCCTTACCCAAACAACAATCATAGTAACATCAGCGAATCCTATTTGTTCTATAAAAACTGAAAAGAATCACAAACAATAAAAAATACCTCCTTGCTTTTGGTCGGAGACTATTTTGGAGGGTCATTACTCATTAGAGGTTTAAAGGAGGTTTGGAGATCTGGAGACCCTATGGTTTGGACTTTGGAGGTTTGGTGAGAGGACGTCTGGGAGGAAAGCCACGTGGGAGGAGGTCCGACTAGCGGCTGAGATTTGGAGGATTCGGGAAAAAGGAGGAACTTCCTTACTCAAATAAGATTGGTCGGATCTAAGGGTTTAAACCCATTTTTCTTTGCCAATAACTATCCATTTATGTAGGAAATAATAATGCTCTGTTCTCATTGCTAGGGTTTGTTACAATATATATAGTGTCTACAGTTGGGCTTATGGGTATGGGCCATATTTACATTGCAAATAGTGCAAATATTATCTTATAATCTAACACCCCCCCTCAAGTTGGAGCATGTAGGTCACAAATGCCCAACTTGGGAAGAAAAGAATCGAACACTTGCTTTCCAAGGGGCTTGGTGAAGATGTCAGCCAGTTGAGAAGAAGTAGGAACATGCGAGGCTATTACGGTGCCATCTCTAATAGCATCACGAACAAAATGCAAATCAACCTCAATATGCGTACTGCGCTCATGAAATACCGGGTTCTGAGCCAGGTGCAGGGCTGACTGACTGTCACAATACACCGACATAGCAGACTCCTGGTGAACGCCCAAACACACCAATAACTCCTTCAACCATTTCAACTCACAAACGAGCGCAGCAAGAGATCGGTATTCAGCTTCAGCGGAAGATCTGGAAACAGTTGATTGCTTCTTGGTCTTCCAAGGAGACTTAAAATGCAAGATACTAGAAGGGGTTCTATTTATCAAATAACATGCAGCCAGAACACATTATTCCCAAAAATCTACGGAAAGTGAACCCTGAAATCGCAATGCCCCAGTAGCTAAGATGCCTACAGTCCGTGCATTCTTGGCTGTTGCAGCTGTGAGAGGCTGGACTTTGCACCAGATGGATGTGCACAATGCTTTTCTTTATGGAGATCTGACAGAAGAAGTGTATATGAAGTTGCCGCCAGGTTTTTCGCATAGTGAACCCAACAAAGTGTGTCGCCTGCGTAAGTCTCTATATGGATTGAAACATGCACCGCGTTGTTGGTTTGCTAAGCTTACTGCTTCTCTGATATCCTATGGATTTATTCAATCACATTCCGATTATTCCCTTTTCTCTTTTTTTAAAGGGAAGGTAGAGTTGCATGTTTTGATATATGTGGATGATATGATTGTGTCTGGTAATGACACAGGTGCTTTAGATGCTTTCAAAAAGTACCTTAGTTCTTGCTTTCACATGAAGGACCTTGGTGTGTTGAAGTACTTTCTTGGCATAGAGGTGGCTCGGAGCGCGGAAGGAATTTCCTTGTGTCAAAGGAAGTATGCTTTGGACATCATTTCAGAATGCGGTTTGATGGGGTCTCGTCCTGTCGGTTTTCCCATGGAGCCCAATCACAAGCTAGCAGAATCGACTAGTCCAAGGATGGCGGATGCAGAGACTTATAGGAGGCTGGTTGGGAGGTTGATTTATCTATCATTTACTCGCCCTGACTTGGCCTATGCTGTGCATATCTTGTCTCATTTCTTACAAGAGCCTCGACAAGATCATTGGCCTGCAGCTTTGAGAGTTGTCAGATATCTCAAAAATGCACCAGAACAGGGTATTCTTTTGAAGGCTGATTGTGATCTCCGTCTTTCTGGTTGGTGTGATTCCGACTGGGCCAGTTGTCCTTTGACTCGCCGCTCTGTTACAGGCTGGTTGGTGTTTCTTGGGGGGTCTCCTATTTCTTGGAAGACCAAGAAGCAATCAACTGTTTCCAGATCTTCCGCTGAAGCTGAATACCGATCTCTTGCTGCGCTCGTTTGTGAGTTGAAATGGTTGAAGGAGTTATTGGTGTGTTTGGGCGTTCACCAGGAGTCTGCTATGTCGGTGTATTGTGACAGTCAGTCAGCCCTGCACCTGGCTCAGAACCCGGTATTTCATGAGCGCAGTAAGCATATTGAGGTTGATTTGCATTTTGTTCGTGATGCTATTAGAGATGGCACCGTAATAGCCTCGCATGTTCCTACTTCTTCTCAACTGGCTGACATCTTCACCAAGCCCCTTGGAAAGCAAGTGTTCGATTCTTTTCTTCCCAAGTTGGACATTTGTGACCTACATGCTCCAACTTGAGGGGGGGTTGTTAGATTATAAGATAATATTTGCACTATTTGCAATGTAAATATGGCCCATACCCATAAGCCCAACTGTAGACACTATATATATTGTAACAAACCCTAGCAATGAGAACAGAGCATTATTATTTCCTACAATTTAACTTGTATGTATCCGGAGATACGTTTCGTACCTCTCCTGGTAGTATATCGTATCATACAATACGCATTGTATCTTAAAGGATATCGTTTTTGTTTATGTTAGGCCTAATGAACTTTGATTATGTAACAAAGGATACAATTACTTGTTAGTTAATGTTACTGCGGACATGACCCTTGACAGAGATGAATGGAAGAAAAAGATTCAAATAGTCGACCCCAAAATTTTGGGTAAAGGCTTTGTTCTTGAAATTTTTGGGTTCTCGCTCATTGGCTCCTGTCATTTTGGAAGGCTTAATAGTATGTACTCTAAACATGCAAAGACATAACAGATATTCTAAACTAACTGCCATTTGTTGTTTTTTACTGATTGAACAGAACAATGCAATGAAAACTAGGGAGTCCACCAATGCATCCACGTGGTAACTTCATTATAAAGAAAACACTAACCAATATATGCTTCTAGCAAATGTAGAAATCAGTGACTCTCTCTCTCTCTCTCTCTCTCTCCTCTCTCTCTCTCTCTCTCTCTCTTTGTTGACTGAATGGAATCTGGATCCGGCTTCCAGAGAGGAAATCAACTCAATCCAAAAACAAATTGATTGTCCATTATAGTTTCTATTTACATATTGATGCTTAAATTTCTTAAAGCTCGAGTAGTCCCATATTTAATAAGATCCTATCATGCTATATTACTTTGAAATTATTTCCCCTTTCAATGTCTTTATTTGCTTCTTCACATACTTGTTCTATTTTAAACCAAGTCAATAGTTTTTGGTTTGATAAGATGCATTAAAAAATGGCTGGGACCTAAATTATTATGTTGATGCTTAAATGTAAGCTATGGTTAATGTATAGCAAAAGTCGACAATTAACTATATATGCTAAAGAGAGCTTAAATTGCTACGTAAAAAGATGTTGTAGGGAGAACAGCATGTGAGAAATTTGGGCAAGAACTGACTTGCTTTTTATTCAAGTCTCAAGACTGTCAACCCCAAGCATTTTGATTAAGATATTCATTACTTTGACGAAATACACGGGTTGAAATTACCCCCACTCACATTGGAGTTTAACCTAGGAATCCCTCATTTTCTTTGCAGATATGTATTCATCACAGGTGAATGCTGTTTCAGTCCATGCCTCTGCCCATAACAAAACTTTTATGTTGGTGTTATGCACATTTTAGTCTAGGTAGATTAGATAAATGCCTCATCAAGCTACCAATTTTTAACTTAATTGTTATGATAATAATTATCTAAGATTCTTGTATACTTTGCCTAACCCATGAAATTACTGTGGTTTAATGTAGCTAGTTAAGAAGTATGCTAGAGAAGTGATTGACAACCTCAGTATAATAGTATTAAGAATTGAAAGTTATGTTCCTTATCTGGTCACCCTTTCACTTGACCACCATAAATACATATTGGGTTCTCCATTGTATGATTCTTAAGTTTACTATTTTATTTTGTTTTTTACTTAGTTATGTAACTCTGTACCTCTTTCATTTTCCTTGTGTGTCATTGCAGTTTCTTTAGCTGGTTCACTGAAACTCAACAAGATAATATGTCCGAAGTACTAAGTGACGAGGTAATGTTTGTGCTGAAGGAATGCGTAAACTGATCAATTTGGTCTTATTAAGAAATTCCCATTTATTGATTTTGTTGACATTGGATTTTCTTTTATATTACTGTGTGTGTGTGTGTTCAAAATTCATAACCAATTTATGTCAAATCCCGTTGGCGATCAGTAAACTGAAATTAAATTTGGGCATCTTTGACTATCGGTTGCTCATCTTGAAACTTCTGACATGCAATGTTTCAGGTGGCTGATTTAATCAAGGAAGATCTGTGGCCAAATCCTTTAAAGTACTTCAACAACGTGAGTGTCAGGCTCCCTGCTCTTACCACTTTCTGCTTTAGAAGATTTATTGCTTATGGATATCATCATTTACTCATAGTACTTCTGATTTTCTCTGTGTAGGAGGCTGATGAGGAGGATTTTGATGAAGATGATGATGATGAGGTAAACGTCTCCCATGTTTATAATTTCTATTAGAACTCTGAAGCTTAATGGAACTGTTTGCATAGCTAACTTTGGTATATTTGCTATATTAATTAATTTGCAGTTTATTATAATGACAAACAAATTTTATTAAGGTCCTGTACCTATGGTCCGTAGACTACTTATTAGCTCATTTTCTTGAACATCTGACTGTACTTATTAGCTAATTTTCTTGCATCTCCCAGCAGGTGCATATTTAAGCTATGGACCCCAACTTCACTATTGCATGTCATTTTTGTTGGTTACCAGCAGCACTAAAAGTACTAGCCAAAATTATAGGAGCGATGCAGTTTAATACTCAGTTAACATTCAACCATCGAAGACAGTTCAGTTCAGCGGTTCTTTTTGGCTTCCTCGGTACAATGATACATTGAAGCAAGATTATGGTTGCAGAGACACATACTGAAGTGATGACTCTTTTAACTTATTATTAGTAGTTTTACTTCTGTGTTCACCTGCTTTTGTTTGAGAAGGGGCTCCTAGAGCCACCATTCTGTAGCCAAGGTGAGAGGGGACATTTCTATAAAATATATTATATATATTGCAAAGTTTTGGTTCTTTTATTTATTTAACACAACATTCTTGATCTTTAGTGTATTCAAGGTGTATATTAATTGAATGCTTGAGATACCTTTTGAATCATCTGAGATATCAACTAAGACAACACCTTCAATTAGTTATATTCAGATCAGCCAAGTTTCCTTGCTTGTCAGAAGAACCAAGGAGTTAAAACCTTTGATGGGATGGTATTTTCTGTCATCTGAAATCTTCTAGTATATTTACATAATAAATCATCTTGTTTTCCTATACCGGTGTCAGTTGAGATAGTTAGCATGCCATCTTATGAATGCCTCAGTTTAGACAAGAAAAGTAGCATAAGCATAAATATGGTAAGTGCACCTTGCTGGGAAAGAATGCCTATAAGCGCATAGCTTCCTGGAGATACGGTAAGTGTACCTTGTTGGGACTTTGAAGTTTTCTCTGTAAATTGTGTTTGTCAAGTCTACACTATAGAAGCAATTTGCATAAATATTAGTGTTTGTGTAGATTGATTAGACTCCCGATTCACTTTTTTATGGGAAAATTGTTTTTTACTCAAACCCTGTAGGATTTTGTCGCCCCTTATTCACCAAGCAATAATCTCATAAAATGTCTGATAACTTGATAGAATCTTGAACCTCAATACTTGTTTGGGAACTCTATGGTTGCCTAACCAGGCAAAAAATATGTTTATCTTCATCGAATTTCATTATTGGAATGAGAGAACTTCTGATTTCATTATTGGAATGAGAGAACTACTTCTGATAAATAATTATACTATTACTGCTTCTATAGGTATACATAAAAGCTTCCTCAGATAAGAGTGCAGAGATGGTTACTGATGAAGGAGCAATTTACGTGACATCAAACATAGGGTATAACTGGAAGGCTGCTATTCAAGAAACTGTATCAGCTACTTTTAACCGGTATGCAT
The DNA here is from genome assembly GCA_029216955.1 of Iris pallida. NCBI lineage: Eukaryota > Viridiplantae > Streptophyta > Magnoliopsida > Asparagales > Iridaceae > Iris > Iris pallida. Next base: position 1,862,741 of record JANAVB010020000.1, read on the forward strand.
TTGTTTTTGACATTTTCTTTGTTTTAACTTTCCACGTTGGTGAAGTATATTCTCGTCATTATCAGATCCATAGTCTTATTAAATTAAAATGCTAGGTAAATATTGTGTTACGTACTACCAGTTTCTAAATTCAGATTCCTAATGTTCTTACTTTAACTGAAGTTACCAAACCTTCCCATTATCATTCAACTTTCTTATGTAACTAATAACTATGACTATTACAAGGTCCAGTTTGTAGGTATTCTGTATCTTTTTTTTTGATTCTTTGCTAACATCTCAATTGTTTAGTTGTCTAATACTGGAACATTCAATGCAGTAAACCGCTCTACAGATGGCAGATATATGGTTGTCTCTAGGGGTGGAAATTTCTACATAATCTAGGAGCCTTTACAGGTTAGACTAAGATATTCCGTACCAACCTCTGTTACTAAAATTTGATTTGTACAAAAGTCACATGATATTGCCTATATATCAACTCTACTTTAGAAAATGTAACTCCCTTTGTTCCCCTTCTCCCTTTTCCTCTTAGGATGTGGGAGAGATGGGTTTTATGATGAAACAAAGAGACCATCACTATTTTATTCAAGACCACAACTATAGCTATTTAGCTCGCTCGATCGCAATATTGTCGTTGCCACGATTGACTGGAGGAGACTTCATTTGGCAGACAAGCAACACAGTTGGGAAAGGGATTATAAATGAAAATAATAGGGGTTGATAGTTGTGATTCAGATTCTGAATCTTTTGCGCTTCCTATCTTCTATTTCTGGTGATAACTAATCTGAGAGCAAGAAAATGGATCTTCTTATGACATTCAAATATCCTATTTCCCTAATATTTCAAGGCTTATACTCATTAACTAAGTTTTTTTTAATATGTTATATTATGTCTTAAATGCTAGATACACATGCTCTCATAATTGCTACATATATAACTTCGCTCTCAAAAATGTTATCCAGTGTATGGTAATGTATGTTCATACTAGTTTCTTTACCAACTAATCTAGATATCCTTGATGACATTGATGATCTAATAAAGCTCAGTTACCTAAATGAACCTTCTATTCTTCGTACTCTAAATTGCAGACTCTCGTGACATATGGTTCATGTAAGTGTTATTAATGCTCTTTTTTTTTCGTTACCTGTAATTATTTTTTCGTGCCTTCTTATGTAGACAAAAGCTGAAAATGTTTTTGTTGCAGTAAATCCCTCTAAAGAGGTCAATCTTTATAGTAGTGACCTTGCTGCAGCTTACAGAGAGAAAAATGATGAAAGGCCCATCTTTATGCAATAGCTAATTTTGGTCAGTCTCATGCCGAAGAGAGTCTTTCTACTACTCGTCTGTCTGGCTCCATTGTAAATTATGTCTTTTATAGTTTGATGTAATGAACATCGTATTGGTGATTCTTCTAATTTTTTTTAAAGTAGGGCAAAGTATGAAACAAGCTCAATTTGCAACCATTTGAGCTGAAATTTGTCATAGAAGACAATTTACATTTTTTTTCCAAAGTAGGGCAAAGTATGAAACAAGCTCAATTTGTATTGAAATATTGTACTGTTCTTAATTCAGTACTACAATAGTTCTTCTAGTTTATGCAAGACATGATATACTTTGGCATGGTCTTTTGTTGCTATTAATGTATTTTGTCTACTGAATCCGATTATTTTTTATGATCTCACGTGCCTGGGTTTATTTGAATTACTTTTCACTTTTGTAGTTTGATTGGGATTATATATAACTCAACTATCTCTTTAACTTATTTTGTTATGTTATATTCTTTGTTTACCATTGATATCCTTGTTTAAATAAATAGGGATTGGTATAATAATAATAATAATAATAATAATAATAATAATAATAATAATAATAATAATAATAATAATAATAATAATATGAAATTTTTTATCAAAAATTATTTACGGCACGCTACATATGTCATAAATGGCAAACATAATTTATCAAAAATATCTTTTACGGCATCAAAATGTACGTCGAATTTGATCCCGCGGGAATAGCTATTACGGCGTGCATATATACGCCGTATTTGACCATGTGCGAATATCTATTATGGCGCACAAATGTATGCCGTGAAAGAGAAAATACGGCACACTAAATATGCCGAAAATGGTTGTCGAAATTCTGTGAAAAAACAATTACGGCGTTAATTAGTTTACATTTACGGCGTTTTTCAACGCGCCGTAAATAATAGGATCATTTACGGCATGATCTTTTACGGCACCAAAATGTACGCCGTAAAAGATCATTTACGGCGTATTTTGCGCGCCGTAAATGATCATTTTTCTTGTAGTAATATGATTTTTTTAAAAAAATTAACTACCATTGTCTTATGTACAATTAGAAAAAAAATTAAAAACCACAGTACGTATAAATAATGTTGGAGTTTTTCTTAGGGTAAAGTACATTTAAACTCTCCTTAGGTGTTAGAAAAATACAATTAAAGGCTCCTTGATTTGAAAAACCAAATACGTTTCAATTACGCTTAATTGACCCCCTAATTCAACTTTTTTGTTAACCGGTGTTAAGTAGGGGTTGTAATGACCAATTTACCCTAGATATAACCGAGACATTACAGTAACGGTTCATTTCTTTTCTCAAATCTCTCTCTCCCATTCCCAAATCCCTCTCTCCCATTCCCAAATACAAGCACTAAATCTTCTCCCAAAATGATTCTATTTCTTCTCAAAACCTAAATCTTACTTTCCCAAACCCTAAATCCTTTCTTCCTGACACCTAAATCCTCTTCTCCATCCCCAAAAATCTAACTCTGTTCGTCTGAAAACCTAGAATCCTTCCCCGATGATCTAATTTTCCATATTCCATACTGCCATTGGTCGATTGGAGTGGAGATTCTGTGCAGCAAGTGTTTATTAATGGAATTCTCGAGCTGGTACATTCTAAAATCCTACTTCTATGAAATTTCTTACACTTCTGAGCATAGTGGTCCCAATTAATGAATTAAATCTGTTAAGTTTGTTAATATTTTGAGAAAAATGCCCCCAAATAATGAATTAGATTTTTTTTCATGAATGATGTTTGTACGAGTGTGAATTGTCTGTATGAGTGTGAATTTGTTAAATTTCTTGGTCTGTATATATTGTTGTTGGACTGTTTGTTGTTTGTAGTCTAGTAAAAAATTATGCATATTGTTGTTTGTAGTCTATTATAGGGGTTGTTTGTTGTTTGTAGTTTAATCATTGTTTGTACGTACATAGGAAATTGTCTATGATATTGTTGTTTCCATATTAAATTAGTTGTTTGTACATAGGAACTTGTCTATGAAATTGTTGTTTTTATATTAAATTAGTTATCTGTTTGTATAGTATTTCTATACATAGGGGTTGTGATATTGTTGTTGGGGCTGTTTGTTGTTTGAATTTCTAATCCATGTCTCTTCATAGGGAATTGTTTATGATATTGTTATTTTTATATTAAATTAGTTGTTTGTACATAGGGATTTGCCTATGAATTTGTTGTTTTTATATTAAATTAGTTGCCTGTTTGTATGCCTATACATAGGGGATGTGATATGCTTGTACATAGAAAACTGCCTTTTGTTTGTTTTATATATATAATGTTGTTTGTGTGTGTATGTGCATAGGGATTATTCTGATGGATACAAAATATGTTGTTCATATGTTTGTTGGGGATAATTTTATATGTTGGGGGTATTGTATGTGTTTCACAATCTTCTTCCTAATGCAGAGCATAGATTTTGTGTTAGGTACATATATGACAATTTCAAGAAGAAACATCAAGGGTCCAAGCTGAAGTATCTTATGTGGGAAGCGTCAGAGGATACACCTTAGTTGATTATGAGAAAGGAATGAATAAAGTCATAAAAGTAAGCAAGGAGGCTTATGAATGGTTAGAGAAACTTCCTCCGTGACAGTGGTCAAAGCATGGGCCAATTCTAAGTGTGATCTCTCAAGCAATAATATGTGTGAATCATAGAATAAACACATATTGAAAGCAAGAGACAAGCCTAAAAATCTGTCTGCTCAAAACTATAAGAAGAATGCTCATGGGAAGGTTCCATAAGAAGAAACAAAGAATGAAAGCTCATGATGGAGTCATTGTTCCTGAAGTAATGAAAAAGCTGGAAGAAGTCAAATAGGGTGTCAAAAAGTGTGTTGTTATTACTTCTGGATTCAATAAGTATGAAGTGAGTCAGAGATGACTTAATGAGGTAGTGGACTTGGAAGCAAAGACTTGTAGTTGTAGAGAATGACAACTCACAGGTATTCCTTGTGGGCATACAACTGCATGTATTAAGAAGAAGAGAGACTCAATTGAAGACTATGTAGATAAGTACAACCACAAGTCTACCTACTTGAAGGCTTATGTAGAGGTAATCAATCATCTTAATTTCAATGAGGAATCTAAAACAACTTCAAAATATTGTACCTATGATACCTACTGTGGTCCATATCCAAACTGGGAGAAGAAAAAATAAGAGAAAGAAACAAGATGATGAAAGAATGTCTAAGAAGGAAGCTGGAAAAGTCATGACTAGGGCCACTTTCACCTGTGGCAAGTGAAAGCAGTTAGGACAAAACTCAAGAGCATGCCCAAATCCTTTTAAGGAGAAGGTGGCAGTGCCAAAAGACAAATCAGGTAGGCCTAAGCTCCCTAAGTCAACCCTGCATGCGTGACATTGTAATCCAACACCTCATTTTGAAGGAAATGTAGACCATAATTTTGAAAGTTTTGCGAGGGGGAGAGTGTTACATCCAAAAAGTTAGTTCTAACACATGGCTTTTAATTATTTGTTATTCATTTTAAAATTTAGCATTTTAATTATTTGTTACTCATCTTTTCATAGGTTGTAGACAAGTTAAGGGTCTTTATCATTTTGGTGACCCATTTTGAACGTTGGCAGTGATGGATTGGAGTTATGTGGGTATAAGGATTTGTGTGGCAATGATGAATCGGGATGATACTTGTTGCTATAATGTTGTAGGGTGCTCTGTTTGTGAGGAGCAAATGATGAATTTTGTCATGCTATATGTTGCTGTATAGCTCTGTGGGGTGCTTTGTTTGTGGAGATTTTGTCATACTACATGTTGCTGTCCCTAAATCCTTTACTTACTAACTCTTGTGATCCACTGTCCCTATGGAATTTGTCATGCTACATGTTGTTGTAAGCTCTAAATTCCTAATTCTTCTTCATTTTATCATCTTCTTTCTTTAGAATTTTAATTCATTTCATCAATTCTAAATCTTACTTCATTTTTTCTGCAGTATACAAGCATGTGTGGGCAAATTGTGGATGATAGGATATTGTTGGCATGTGGAAGCAATTTTTTTGGCTTTTTGGAAATTTTGTAAAGTTTATGTTGGGTGTGAAGTATGTGCAGCTTATATTTTGGATGAAGAATGTTGTTGAAAAAATGGATGTCTTCAGATTTGGAAAAGTATACAAGCCTATTATACTGCTTATGTGAAACTTGTTGTTGAACAAATGCAGTCTAATGTGTTTGAATTTGATGCATATTTGGATGCTTATTTTGTTACTCTAATCTGTTGCTTACACCGTTACTGTTGCTTATAATTTTGGTCTTTGGTGACCTCTAGTGTGCTCAGATTTTGTAATGTATTTGGATGTGTTCATATTTGATGAACATGACAGTTTACATTTTGCAATATATTTGGATGTGTTTGGTGAACTCTAATTTGATGTTAACTTTACCTAGAAAATATGTGCAGTTTATATTTTGCTATGTTTTTGGTGAACTCTAATCTGATGCAGGACTTTCATTTTGGACCTGGAATGTAAATTTCATGTTGTTGTTTCATTTTGGAACCGGAATGCAAATTTTATTTGAAACCGGAATTGTAAACCTTGGAACAATTTTTTTTCATCCCATGTATTTCTCACACAAATAAGTTAAACATTACTAAACATGTTAAAAATTCGAAAATAAATTGCAAAACATATATTTTCAAGCACGGTCTTGGTTCAGTTGCTGCCTGTCACGACCCGCACCCATTTTTTTTAAAACGGATACGAGACGTGTCCAAGCCAGCCTACGCCGCAGTGTCGGCGGTAGAACGCTGTCACGGCCATGAAGATCAAAATCACAAATAATGCTCATTCACATAATTAATTTAACTTATAATGATCATAAATTTTACATTTGTAGAAAAATATAAACTTGTACAAATAAATGAATGACTACAACTCAACTATCTAGCTAGTCTCTAGGCTTTGTCTGCAAGTATTCCCGTCACTCCCCAAGCTAAGTGAATCCACGGCTAACCTGAAAATGTTGGTTTCCAGTCAGGAATGGAACGAGCACAATTCACTGAATGCAATTTCAAATAAAGAAAATGACTATAAAATAAAGGTTAGACATCAATCATGATTTTTGAAAATAAACAGTAAATACGGAAAACCAATAGCAATAAATAGACACAAAATACTTTTCCCAACTGTTAGAAGTACCGTTGATATGTGATCGGTCTCGGGACAATTATGCGACACGGTATACACGGTCTAAAGTTACACGGTCTACAGTTACACGGTCTACAATTACACGGTCTACAGTTACACGGTCTACAGAAATATTGCAGTAAAGAAACACTGTCTACAAAATAATAATCACGATCTACACAGTTTAAATACAGTAATAATCACGGTCTATACTGTCTATTTTGTAATAAATAAATCACTGTCTACACTGTCTACAAAAAATAAATAAATCACTGTCTACACTGTCTACAAGAAATAAATGCAACACGGTCTACACGGTCGAAGGTCAGATCACACATCCTTGGTACTTCTCTTTCCCGACTCAATAATTTATAATAGAAAATAATCACATAAACAATGACAAACCAATAAAATATAGTGAAAATCAATATCGAAATGCAGACAATAAACTGTACTCGCCTGTGGTCCTCTGCTGGTGAAACCGACAGTCTGAACTACTCAATGTTCTACAATAGTCAAAACACGTACAACAGTCCCCGGATGCTGAAATAGATAATACCAATATTTTCAGAATAGTCAAATTAGCTAGGATTGCCTGTCCTTAAGTCCAATTCTGGACACAGGGGCAAAATGGTAATTTTGGGCCAAAACGGTGTCCGTCGTTGGACCCGCTTTGTACCGAAAAGCGTGCCAGAGTCAACGGTCTCTAAAATCGTCAAACTACATGTCTACGGATCCAGTTTTTTGATACGAACCCAACCGTATGTCCAAAGTTGGATTTCGGCGGGCCGTGCACAAAATCGTCCGTCGAGTGGGACTGTGGGGCCCGCAAAACGACGTACGATTCAACTGTCTCAGAATCGGACCAAACTTGGCATACAGGACCAGAAAAATGATACGGTCCTGTTGGCGCAAGTTTCGTCTCGATCTGACGAGCATGCACAAAGTAATTGAGAAATTTGCAAAGTGCTCAATACGGTGAATTTCGACAGATACGCATCAAATTCGTCGCGCACACGCGACCAATTTGAATTCCGTCAAAGCCCACACGACCACGAAGCCGTTACGCAGCTTTCGATGCTTTCGGTTTGCGACCACGTCGTCCGGATTGGCGGGACGCACGTCGTGTGGAACAATTTTCTAGTTTCGAAAACAGATTTTTGGAAAACTTTGGGATTCGATTTCTCGACGCGTAGTCGATGGTTTTCAAATCCGCAAAAAGGGACATGAAGCTATATATGTTGTCTAAAAGCGTGTTCAAGTGGAATTTCTAAAAAATTACTGGATCGATCGAAATCGATCGGTAAACATGGATGATTGGACTGTTTAAACGTCCGGTTTTTGAACAGGTTTTGGTCGATCTTTGGATCGACTTTCTGGGGATCCTAGCAAGCGTCGATCAAAACCATTTGAAGGGAATTAATGTCGTATAGGTTAGGAACATACCCTAAAAGAAAAATCGTAAAACCATTGCTTGTGCGTGACGGAATGTCCTTGCGAACTAGCCCCCGGTGCGGCTGTGAGTTCCCTGTTGCGCTGTTGCACGAGACGACGGTTGCTCGCCTTGGCCGGCGGCCGACGGCGCGTACGACGTCACGAGTTCACTGGGGCGGTCGCCCAGCCTCAAGCAATGCTGTGGGGTGGTGGCACGACTTCTGGTTAGGTTTTTCGAGAGCAATCTCTCTCGATATGTATACCAATACATGAAACCCACGTCCTTGGGTCGGGTTTCCCAACTTACTGTTGTTGGAGAATTTGGTTTTTGCTCGGGCTAAGCCGAGATGGGCTCGGGGTTGCTGACCCATGGCCAGGCCGGGCTGGCCTGTGAGCCTGGGCTCAGTTGGGTTTTATTAATCATTTCTTTTTCTATATTTATATATATCATGTATACACACACGTATATATATATATATATATATATATATATATATATATATATATATATATATATATATATATATATATATATATATATATATATATATATACGTATATATATACTTACACATGCACTTATTTATTTATATATGTATATACACGCGCGTATACACCCTTATTTATATTTTTATATACGTATACATCTACACATATACACAGTATTTATATTTATATGTATATATACACTTACACACATATATATAATATATATATATTTATCTATATACACGTATACGCGTATATACATTTACACATATATACATATATTTATCTATATATGCATATATACATATACTACTTCAACATATATTCACATACAAATTATAATAATATATAATCTATATATATCATACCTTTATTAGGTAATAATAATATAACCAATAATAAAATATTATTATATAATAATAATAACAATAATAATAATAATAATAATGATAATAATAATAATAATAATAATAATAATAATTTCAAAAATCAATAATGGTATATATATACCATATTGCACAGTCTAAAAATCCTAAAATGTACGAAGATCTATCCTATGCAAAAGTCACCGAATATCACTAATAATAATATTTATAAAATTAAATTATGAATACTTAGGAATATTCATTAAATCATTAAAACGGAAAACAACACAATCCTACCAAAATACGTCAACACGAATGTCATTGAACGTCCCGCATGACTACATGGGCTTGGGCTCAGTTCGGGACCAGTCCGGCTAAAATGGTATAACCAATTTCTCTAAAACTCAATAATATAAATAATAAATAAATAAACCTTCGGTAAGGGTTAAGTCGCAACTTGGCTTGGTTTTCCTAGTTAGGACATCACTATGGCTCGGCCTTCCTTATCAAGGCTAACACACTAGTCAAAGCACGCCCTTGCACTATCCGTGCCACGATTTCTAGTCACCTTGTACTCCAAAACTCCACTATGGTTAAAGTCTTCTATCGTAATAATTAACTAAATAATTATCTATAAAATCTAAAAAATCACTATTCCAATAAAATAAATAATAATAGAAAATATTTTGAATTTTCTGGGAAGGGCAGCTACAAATCTACCCACCTTAAAAATAATTTCGTCCTCGAAATTCTAATTCATAACTATTCCTTAAACTCAAAAAAAAAGATCTCCTATTACCTTAAATCTCTTTAAATTTAATTCCTCAAAATAGTTTATATCGTTCTCATTGGCCATTTGGCAACTACAAAATCTCGAGGACTTCTACCAACCTTTGGTCACACTACTCCCTCAAGGCTATGTCACTAAAACTTTCAATCTTCCAACTAATTGCTTAAATACTACCAATAAACATCTACTGCTTATGGCCACTATAATCCTCTACTATCTATCAAGCAACCCAAACACTTAACAAGCAACATCTTACACAGGTAGCTGAGAAATATTGGTGCATTCTAATAAGCATTACCATTCGTCACTCTACAATAGGAAGGACAGGAAGATAAGGAAAAATAATCGAGAGCGAGTATGAAGTTTCCAGAGTGGTAGAGAGTATCCAATAATGCAGATAGAAAGAAAGTTTATGGGCCATTGACTTAATTGCTAGAGGAGCTACTCTAGTCCAGTCACTTGCTAAGTCAAAGAACTCTTCGCTTTTCAGAAGGTCTTACAATCCGTGCAATATAGAAGCTCTGTTCTCGAGCTTCTGAATAGGTCCCATAATAGAACGAAATTTGAAAATCAAGATTGTGATCTTTTTCCGTAGTTATTTAAACACACGAGCAAGGGATATAAATGTAATGCAAGATCGTATCGCAACTTCCAAGTAGATGGAATATGGGTTACGAACGACTTCACAATAAAATGGTTATAGGGACCTATTTCAAACAGTTCAATTTTATAGACCAACTATGGGGGTTTGTCTGGAGGGGTTTTTCTGGCCTTAATGGGTTTCCTATTTTGGATATCACTCGTTGGTTGGATGAACCTTGGGTCTCAATCTATTTGGACTGAACAAGATCCCAAGATAAACTATTTCTACTAGATTAGGATGGCCTGGAATAGGTTTCTGCCCAAGGAGTTGAGCTAGCTGCTCGTCAGGTTGGTTAGTGTAGTGCCCCGTCCCGTAAAATCAATCGGAGGAATCGAAACGCCGACGGCGTTGGAACTTAGCCCGGCAACGGCTATTCGAAGGCTCGCTCGTCCGAGGCGACTCCTCGTACAGGTGGAGGAGTTTCGGTGAACTTGTCTCATCTTACCTTGCACATAATAAATTATGTTTTCAACTTGCACAAGTTAGGCTTGATAATAAAAATGACGCACCAACATAGCTAAGGGAATAATTCCGTCGGGTCGGAATGTCTTAGAACATGAAAAATGGTCTCACGGTCAACATAGAAGTCGGCTCAGCGTGCTTTCAAATGACACACGATCCTTCGATCCCGTGGCTTGGGAGAAGGAAGTTTGCCTAAGTTGCTAAGTTGCCCCGACACTTGAAATAGCCTAAGTCTTAGGCGTCGCCTGCGTAAATGCTTGCTAAAGCAGGCACGGTCCCGTTGTGCAAGGCTTGGCATTGCCTTCGCATGTCCCGTTGGTCCCGTCGATTCGTCCCGACACTCGAATTTGCCTAAGTCATAGGCGTCGCCACATGAATGCTTAACAAAGCATGCACGGTCCTGTCCCGCAAGGCTTGGCATAGCCTTCGCACGTCCCGCAAGTTAAGTCGTCTTGCACGGCTCGTTGGCTTAAGTCTAGGCACCCAGCAGTTGGTTATTCAAGTCGACCCCGTGCCTAGCACGTTCCCTAGACGCGTAGCTCGGCGTAGCCTTTGCTCGTTGAGTCGTTGCCCGAATAAGTTAGATAAGAGTTGTGCTGGGCTATCGAAGCCATTTCTAGCACTGTCCCGCTCTAGCTGCGGTTGTCAAGTCGCGTAGCCCTTGAGAATAAGGCTCGTCGTGCAAAGTATATGACTTGAACGTTAGCATCGCCTAGAGAACCAGGCCTGTCTAAGGCACGAGTTACGGTCGGTTTAGTGAAAAGCTTGCCACGAACAAAGGAAGTCCACGCGACTTGTTGTCGCCGAGATCAGTCCCGCAACTTGGGAGTCTCGCCATGTCTTGATATGTCCCGCACACAAGATCGATCCCATGGCTTGGGAGTCTCGCTAAGTCTTGATATGTCCCGCACACGAGATCGGTCCTCCGGCTTGGGAGTCTCGTAAGTCTTGATAGAAAGAAGGAAAAGCATGTTCATGTTAAGGAAAGACTGGTAGATCGAGTTTAGACTTGCATGGTCATGGACAACTTGTCGACAAGGTGTTGTCTTCTCGAATGATTACCGGGGCGCCGGAATCATTCGGCCCGGAGGAAGCGAGTGTGGCTCAAAGTAGGATGCTGGATGACCGTATGGGAGAGTTCCACCCTATCGGGCTAGCTCCCCGTGTTGGTACAGGTGGATATTCCACGAGCCATGTCCAAGATAGCTTGAAATTGCTAGTGACCACTCATGTAGATGTGTCGGCAAGAGCGGCACACCGCGTGTATGCCTTTGGTTTTGAGTCTAGTGCTTGAATGCAGGTCTAGTCGGTAACACAAGGTCTAGGCCTAAGACTGGGCTGCAGTATAGGCACCGTGCTTGGCACGATAGATGTTGTCGAGATGTTCATGAAAGTGATACTATGGTCCACAAGTCTTGTCTAAGTTAGCAAATGGGTCTAACAGGAAGGCCGCAAGGCGGTAGCACGATAAGTTTTGAAACTTGTGAGGCGCGGCCTCATCTTGTAGTACGGACAAGTTTAAGCAAGGTCTGGAGGCATGGCCTGCATGAGTCGTCCCATTGCCGTCCTTGACACTTGAATCATTGGCACGAGAATTGGTCTAGAGGCGCTTAACAAAGGTCTCGGCACGGCCGAGTTCGCGTAAGTTACTCCTCGGCGTAGCACCGTCTCGAATATGTCTAAGTCCCGAATAGAAAATGGCATGACCCTGCCGTCCCGAGTTCAAGTTTGGTCAAGTACATGCACGATGAGGCACTGCCTCGATTGAAACACACGTTGGCATTATAGCACGACCCCGTCGTTGCACGACCTTGTCGTTGCATCGCTAAGTATAGCCGAGACGTCATGTTCTAAAACTGATCCTAAAGCAAGACTAGAAAGACAATTGAAAGGGTTTAAACTGCACAAAGTAAATGAAGCATGTCGGTTATGTATGGGTGGGCGAGAAGCTCACTCCACCAGTACAGTGGTACTGACACCCACACAGTGTTTCATGTGCAGGCACAGGTAGAAGCTCGTGGCGCGGAGCTCGTTTGGATGCGTCGAGGCACGGAGTTCCTTGGCGAGTCGAAGCGTGATGTCGCGTGATCCGAAGACTTATACAGGACATAATGTATGGACGTCGCCTTCCGAAGCTTCGGCTGGATTCAAGTATTGTATCGAGAGATGAGAGAGAGCAGAGTGTCTTGTAAATGAGAGAAAAGTGAGCACGAGAGACTTGTAATTTGGCCTTGCGCCCACAAATGTAATCTTGTATTCAATATCAATAAAAGAGCTTCTTTTGAATGACTCGTCTAGATCTTGCGTATGAAATTTGTTGGAAGGTAACAGGTTGTCTCGTGCTCCGATTATTAATGACACGGTCGGGGACACAAAATGATCTAGATAGAAAGTGGGAGTCCATGAGACACTAATTATCATCCCAAGGGAAAATATTCTAATCAATCGGTAATCCTCGTATATCCCAAAAATTCTAGAAGGCTTACAGTCTACCCACCTTGGAAGCTAGGTCATGGTCTTAGGAATAAAGAGATCAGAAGAATTCCAAAATCCAGGTATTGTACCTCGACTCTTGTTAATGAAGAATCAAGCACGGCGTAACGGGGTACGATGGTTATAAGTCAAGTCAAGGATCGTTCTTCAATGAATGGAGGAGTGTGTACAATGACACATGGTCGTAAAAATAGGATGATTTACTCGTCTATAGTATACTAGAGTTATCGACGGGGGTACCCAACTCTAAGGCACAATATCTAAAAGATTTCTGACAACTGAGTCGTGAAACTCTAGTTGTGTCAAACCTGTCAGACTATTGTCATAAGGGTTCTAGTGGTATGGGCTGTAGTGATTATGCATTGTTGTTGACAACTGGTATATCACAATATGACGGGGTATTTAAGCTATGGTATTGGCTAAGCTAGTGACTGTGGTGTTCCAACACTAGTTAGGTTTTAATAATAAAATTTACATAACTAGAGTAATATTTGTTGAAACCCATCTCGGGATGAGTGCCTACCATAGTCACGGTAAATTATTGTCCTTAGCCTTGTCTATTCATCTCATGTCTAAACTGTGGGCTTTGGTCGAAGGACGGTCGAGTCAAGGCATAATGGTGGAAAGTAAAGGCAATATTCAAGAAAATATTTAGAGACACAAGGAATTGTTTCTCGAGAATAGATAGTCTCCTGGGTTGGCATTACAACTAAGGGTAAACCCTAATCATTCTCAAATTCTGATGGCTTGAAAGTCCCAATAACAGTTTGGGGTCGAAAGGAGAACGAGTAACTCGGTCAGATGGCTGGCTGACGATAACTACCCTTGTGTACACAACTACTATAGCCCTGGGGATACGCGGTATCTCTCTATCAATTACGAGCTTCTGTCTTTCCAAATCAGTGAAAGACAAAAATAAGAAAGAGTTCAAGAAAGATGTTACTGAATACAATCACGTGATTCAAAGGCGAACGTATAATTCAAGAGAAATTGTCAAGCAGTCGCGGATGAGATCCTAGATACCTATATATCTCCATCCACGTAGTGTAATTAAACGAAGAGCGAACCAAATGCATCATGGTTGATCAGACCATAATACACTGATTCTGATTAGACAATAAGTTAGCAGGCGTCCCCACTAAACATATGCCTCGAATCAAGCTCGAGAACATAGTGAGCTTGCAAAACTAAGCTGTAACAGCAGCGTTTGTTAAGATAGTCTAATACAATTATGCAAGATTTTTGAAAGAAGGCACAAGTAGTTCGAGTTTAGAGGGAATCAAACTTCACCTGGTGTTCTTGCTTCTATAAACATCCCACTATCATCTTATCCTTAAGGCCTTGGTCTACTAATGGTTTATGGACTTCTGAATTCTTTATTCTAGGTAAACCTATTAGAATCAATCAATTTCCTCATCAATAGATCACGAGGATCATACGGAGTGGTAGGTCGAAAGATATGCTACCAAACTTACAAACTTCTACTACTATTAGCTTTGGATCTTATGGGACATACATGGCACGATCCTATCCTCTATAGTACCATAAACTTGTAATCACGTCTGAAATCATTTCGCCGAGGATTATGCCTCGTCCGTATACTCGGGCGATGGTAAACTCTTGGTTCTGTGATTCAGATGTGATATGCTATCAGATACTCTACCTTATCTCGACACCCGGGTAAGTATGATCAAAGAGGACCAATAGCCATAGTTTTTAGGAATATTCTATAACCTATAATTTCCTTAAAAATTTTAACTTTAGGGTCGTGTCTTGCCAGTGCGCTGCTGGCTGTAGGGAATCCAGAGTCTTCATAATTTAAATAAATGGCGACAGTGCGCTATTGTCCTGCCATTATGAGTTAACTAACATTCCTTTAACTACATCTGTAAAAATCCATGAGCTCCTAGAGATTCAAACAAGTTGCCTATGAAGTAAAGTGTAAGCATTTGTCCTATCAGTCACAACCCTTAAGATAAAAGATTGAACAGGGGGGAAATAACTGAGGACAAAAGAAATACATACATTCTAACTCTTCCATGTGTATTCAAGCCTCTGAGGGACAAACTTGAATCGAAACTAACTCGAGGTCCGTATATGGATAACAAAAATTAGAACTTTATAAAATAGTGATTCTTAGGGCAACTAGCAATTATATGGATAATTCGGCTAGGATATGGGGTGATATCTAAGAGGCAAAGAGAATGATTTGAACAATTCATCAAGGTTAGACCATTACTCTAGGAAACTCTGCCTCACCAAGTGGATAATCTATCCACATTGGATCATATCGTCCTATCAAGAGGTAATAGTGTAACTATGAGAATCTGACAAGGTATCAAAATTAATAACCCTCATCCTAAATTGCATGGCCTAGAATACCCATCGGTAAGTTTGTATAAGGGACTCCTAGTCCTAGTCATTCACTTAAATTAAATTAATCTTAATTCGTGAATGAGCATTTCCTTGCCGCAGGCTCGCAATAGTACAACTAACTTTAAGTACTATCACGAGTTCGCTTGATTTGCGAAGACCGACCTGCATGGGCCACCACAAAAACTTGTCACGACCCACACCCATTTTTTTTAAACGGATACGAGACGTGTCCAAGCCAGCCTACGCCGCAGTGTCGGTGGTAGAACGCTGTCACGGCCATGAAGATCAAAATCACAAATAATGCTCATTCACATAATTAATTTAACTTAAAATGATCACAAGTTTTACATTTGTAGAAAAATATAAACTTGTACAAATAAATGAATGACTACAACTCAACTATCTAGCTAGTCTCTAGGCTTTGTCTGCAAGTATTTCCGTCACTCCACAAGCTAAGTGAATCCACGGCTAACCTGAAAATGTTGGTTTCCAGTCAGGAATGGAACGAGCACAATTTACTGAATGCAATTTCAAATAAAGAAAATGACTATAAAACAAAGGTTAGACATCAATCATGAGTTTTGAAAATAAACAGTAAATACGGAAAACCAATAGCAATAAATAGACACAAAATACTTTCCCCAACTGTTAGAAGTACCGTTGATATGTGATCGGTCTCGGGACAATTATGCGACACGGTCTACACGGTCTAAAGTTACACGGTCTACAGTTACACGGTCTAAAGTTACACGGTCTACAGTTACACGGTCTACAGAAAATATTGCAGTAAAGAAACACTGTCTACAAAATAATAATCACGATCTACACAGTTTAAATGCAGTAATAATCACGATCTACACTGTCTATTTTGGAATAAATAAATCACTGTCTACACTGTCTACAAGAAATAAATAAATTACTGTCTACACTGTCTACAAGAAATAAATGCAACACGGTCTACACGGTCTAAGGTCAGATCACACATCCTTGGTACTTCTTTTTCCCGACTCAACAATTTATAATAGAAAATAATCACATAACCAATGACCAACCAATGAAATATAGTGAAAATCAATATCGAAATGTAGACAATAAAATGTACTCGCCTGTGGTCCTCTGCTGGTAAAACCGACAGTTTGAACTACTCAATGTGCCACAATAGTCAAAACCCGTACAACAGTCTCCGGATGCTGAAATAGACAATACTAATGTTTTCAGAATAGTCAAATTAGCTAGGATTGTCTGTCCTTAAGTCCAATTCTGGACACAGGGGCAAAACTATAATTTCGGGCCAAAACGGTGTCTGCCGTTGGACCCACTTTGTACCGAAAAGCGTGCCAGAGTCAACGATCTCTAAAGTCGTCAAACTACATGTCTACGGATCCAGTTTTTCGATATGAACCCAACCGTATGTCCAAAGTTGGATTTCGGCGGGCCGTGCACAAAATCGTCCGTCGAGTGGGACTGTGGGGCCCGCAAAACGATGTACGATTCAACTGTCTCAGAATCGGACCAAACTTGGCATACAGGACCAAAAAAATGATACGGTCCTGTTGGCATAAGTTTTGTCTCGATCTGACGAGCGTGCACAAAGTAATTGAGAAATTTGCAAAGTGCTCAATACGGTGAATTTCGACGGATACGCATCAAATTCGTCGCGCACACGCGACCAATTTGAATTTCGTCAAAGCCCACACGACCACGAAGCCGTTACGCAGCTTTCGATGCTTTCGGTTTACGACCACGTCGTCCGGATTGGCGGGACGCACGTCGTGTGGAACAATTTTCTAGTTTCAAAAACAGATTTTTGGAAAACTTTGGGATTCGATTTCTCGATGCGTAGTCGATGATTTTCAAATCCGCAAAAAGAGTCATGAAACTCTATATGTTGTCTAAAAGCGTGTTCAAGTGGAATTTCTAAAAAATTACTGGATCGATCGAAATCGATCGGTAAACATGGATGATTGGACTGTTTAAACGTCCTGTTTTTGAACAGGTTTTGGTCGATCTTTGGATCGACTTTCTGGGGATCCTAGCAAGCGTCGATCAAAACCATTTGAAGAGAATTAATGTCGTATAGGTTAGGAACATACCCTAAAAGAAAAATCGTAAAACTATTGCTTGTGCGCGACGGAATGTCCTTGCGAACTAGCCCCCCGCGCGGCTGTGAGTTCCCTGTTGCGTTGTTGCGCGAGGCGGCGGTTGCTCGCCTTGGCCGGCGACTGACGGCGCGTACGGCGGCGCGAGTTCACTGGGGTGGTCGCCCAGCCTCGAGCAATGCTCTGGGGTGGTGGCGCGGCTTCTGGTTAGGTTTTTCGAGAGCAATCTCTCTCGATATGTATACCAATACATGAAACCCACGTCCCTGGGTCGGGTTTCCCAACTTACTGTTGTTGGAGAATTTGGTTTTTGCTCGGGCTGAGCCGAGATGGGCTCGGGGTTGCTGACCCATGGCTAGGCCGGGCTGGCCTGTGAGCCTGGGCTCAGTTGGGTTTTATTAATCATTTCTTTTTCTATATTTATATATATCATGTATACACACACGTATATATATATATATATATATATATATATATACATATATATATATATATATATATATATATATATATATATATATATATATATATATATATATATATACATACACATGCACTTATTTATTTATATATGTATATACACGTGCGTATACACCCTTATTTATATTTTTATATACGTATACATCTACACATATATACACAGTATATATATTTATATGTATATATACACTTACACACATATATATATATATATATATATATATATATATATATATATATATATATATATATATATATATATATATATATATATATATTATATATTTATATAATATATATATATATTTATCTATATACACGTATACGCGTATATACATTTACACATATATACGTATATTTATCTATATATGCATATATACATATACTACTTCAACATATATTCACATACAAATTATAATAATATATAATCTATATATATTATACCTTTATTAGGTAATAATAATAATATAACCAAAAATAAAATATTATTATATAATAATAATAATAATAACAATAATAATAATAATAATTTCAATAAATCAATAATGGTATATATATACCATATTGCACAGTCAAAAAATCCTAAAATGTACGAAGATCTATCCTATGCAAAAGTCACCGAATATCACTAATAATAATATTTATAAAATTAAATTATGAATACTTAGGAATATTCATTAAATCATTAAAACGAAAAACAACACAATCCTACCAAAATACGTCAACACGAATGTCATTGAACGTCCCGCATGACTACATGGGCTTGGGCTCAGTTCGGGACCAGTCCGGCTAAAATGGTATAACCAATTTCTCTAAAACTCAATAATATAAATAATAAATAAATAAACCTTCGATAAGGGTTAAGTCGCAACTTGGCTTGGTTTTCCTAGTTAGGACATCACTATGGCTCGGCCTTCCTTATCAAGGCTAACACACTAGTCAAAGCACGTCCTTGCACTACCCGTGCCACGATTTCTAGTCACCTTGTACTCCAAAACTCCACTATGGTTAAAGTCTTCTATCGTAATAATTAACTAAATAATTATCTATAAAATCTAAAAATCACTATTCCAATAAAATAAATAATAATAGAAAATATTCCGAATTTTCTGGGAAGGGCAGCTACACTGCCACATCGATTCTCTAGGAATAGGTTGTAAACCTTGGCCTCGGTGCTGCTTTAATTCTTTCATTAAATTTCACATTATGATATGATCGGGTTTAGAAAGTTTCTCATCCTCCCATAGCAGAAAACCACAAGAATTTGTTGAAAAATTTGCACACCCGTAGAATCTTCTTCCAGGATTTGTTGGTGTCCATGAAGTCTTCAATGGACTAATTAATCCACAATGACAATAAATTGTTCTTCTATAATTTCTATTTGGACGCCTTGAGAATGAAGATTGCGAGCTACTGGCCATAATTTGCAGTTGGATATGAGATCTGTAAGTAAAAAATAAAGCTTCAATACATTAAATGAGAGCAAATAAGTAAAAAAAAAGGAAGATAAGAAAAAATTTCATATCTATAAACCGGTTGAAAAATTAGAGAATGAAAGGGAGCCACATTGCTAACCTTAGCTTTTAAGGGGTATTTTGGGTAGAGCATAATTTATTTTACCCAAAAATTTGCTTCTAACGACTACTTCTAACGTCCCTTTAACGGGAATGACCACTATAAGCAAGACATGTTTTGCGGGAGGTGTAAACTTCTAAAGTTTTCTAAAAGATCTTATTTTACTAACAAAGCAAATCTAAGGAGGGTTTAAATGTACTTTACCCTTTTTTTTCTTATACTCATCGATAGGGGTAGAAGATGAGAAGAAGCCAAAATTTACCCTTTCTTAAAATGGAGACCACCAAATTAAAATTTAATATGTAGAGACCAAAGTAACAATCAATCGATAATCTATAAACTAGCTACACAAAATGATTTACACCATGTTTACAAGACATATTCTAGTAGAATATGAGAAGAAGCCTGGAAAAAAAAATGTCCAACATAGCTTAACCCCAACCGGTATAGAGACGGAGAATACAAGAGTAGAAGATTAATTTTTCCTCCTAACCTAAGAAAATAAATCTATCCAAAAGTGGGAGAAAAAGTGGATGCTCATCTTAATTTACAATTATACCATATTCGAATTATATTATTTTAAAGTAGTTCAATAAAGTCAAATAGTAATAAATATTGTTAGTTGAGGATATAATTTTAAACCCTATATTTTTATTTTCCTTCCGTTCACTTTTCTTTTCATACCAAACAAAAGAAAGTGTACCACTTCCATTTTTCTTCCATTCTACCAAACCCAAATGAAGGACCTTTTCATGCGGATGGTAAGTGTATCGTTTGCTTTTTCTTTCCTTTCACTTTTCCATCCTTCCTACCAAGCACAGCCTAAGGTCTCGTTTGGTTCGCGGAAAGGAAAAGGAATTGATTCTATGATATTTTCTTTCCTTTGAAAAATTGCAATTCCAATCAATTTTCTTTCAGGTTGAAAAAATCAAAAAAATTGAGAGGAAAAGTGAACCCTTAGGGTCTGTTTGGCAATTGTAGGGGTAGCGGTTATGAGGTGTTTTTAGAGTACCGATTATGAGCGGTTATGAGGGATCCAGTTTTGGATGATTTTTAAGTAGCGGTTTTTAAACCAGTCCAATCCATGCTTGGTAATTCACTGACGAGCGGTTCTGAAAGTTTTTTACACGAATAAATTAAATAAGGAAGGGTATCATTAGTTATATATATATATATATATATATATATATATATATATATATATATATATATATATATATATATATATATATATATATATATAAGGATATAAATGGAATAAAAAAAATAGAGCCACTCAAAACCCACCGATTTGGGGTGTATATAATACATTACACCGGTTTTGGGAGATTTTTGAGCCGACCAAAATCAGTGTCTCAAAAAAATTAACAAGCAAGGATTTTCATAAACGGTCGGTTCAAAAACACTCCAAAACCGGTGAAACACCCCAAAACTGGTGAAAAAAATTAACAAGCAGGGGGTTTTCATAGAGGAGAAAATGAATATTTGGATTGGTGGGAGGAACCACTTTCTCTCCTATTTTTTCTTTTCTGGGAATCAAAGTCATTTTCTTCTCATTTCGTTTGGCATCCTAACAAAAAAAAAGGAATAATTTTCCTTTTTTAAGGCTCCAATTCGGCGAACCAAACATGGCCTATGAATTCACTTTTTATTCCAATTTTCTTTGTTTTTCCAAGCACCTGAAATAAAAATATGAAAATTGTAATTTTACAAAGGAATAAAATAATAAAGAATTGATTTTCTTTTCTTTGAGTAGTGGAAAAATATATATCTCTAAAATGAGGTTTTTCTTTGAGTTTAAAAGGTTGTAAGTTTCTTACTTTGGTTTTTAGCTAGACTTAAGAAAATAAGTTTGATCAAGATGAAAAAATATAAAGTAAATATGTAGTCTCTTTGTAGAAAGCCTACATGTTTCAGGTTTTCAAAAAGTATCATTCAATTATCATTTTTTTATAGTTACTTAACGGATGGATGAGACAGTCTAGACAAAATTCACTGAAAGTTATGAGAAATTTCTTGTAGCCCAGCAGCTATTGTTAGCAATTAGGCAAAACGGAAAAAAATTTGGGACGGTAAAATAACGAGTCGCAATGCAGTGTGTATAAAGTCCGGTACGTATCGCCGGACATTTAAAAAAACAGTCACCCGAATAAAATTTGTATTATACGTGAATTTTTTCATATCTTTCAAAAATATATAATACTTACATACTTTTGAAAGATTCGAATTAGCACGTAAATTTTAAGTATGATAAGTTGAGAGCGTACATCTCTTCAACATCCACTTCAAAGGGGTGGAGAAGGAGGAGGATGAGGATGAGTTTAGGGCTTTGCTCGTAAGATCTTTGATTTGAATTTTTTTTTTATTTCTGTTGCAATTTCCGTAAGAGAGTGAATTTTGTTTAATATATAGAAAGTTGAGTATGTGAGTAAATTATTGTAAAACAAAGAGAAGGAGATGGAGGAAATTATTTCTTCATTCACATGTATCAATCATCTTGAGAAGAGCCCTTTATATAGGCTTCCAATGGAGGTTAACATCATGATGATAATTAAAAGAATAATGCCAAAAGGCATAGGTTATGGATAACCATAAGTCATAGGTTATGGATAACCAAGAGACATAGGTTATGTAGGCCAACTAATTATGTGAATTATCTATATTTATAACACTCCCCCTTGGATATTCACCAATAATTAGTTGGTGGTGTATGCACATTTGTTGCCTCGTTAAAACCTTACTAAGAAAAACCCAGTGGGAAAAAATCTTAGTCAAGGAAAAAGAGTACAACGCGCAAAACTCAAAAATATTCTTCATGAATCATACTCCCCCTCGATATAATGGATTTGCTTGACTTCAATCACTTTTGTCCTTTGAGCATATGCATAAAACACTTTTGGAGGAAGGTGTTTATTCGATCTCCTTTGATGAATCCTTTTCGAACATGCGTAATGCAAGTCGCATTATCTTTGAATATTATTGTAGGCTCATCTTGTCTTGTTGATCGCCAATATATAATTGCATGGTTATTAATAAACACATAACCCGTTTGGAGCAACCCTTATGAAGGTCAGAAATATGTTTGAGTCTGCACAACCATCTAGACAAGAATCGTTAGTAGAATCATATAAATAAAATAATCTTATGCTAGTTGCTCCACAAAAATATCTCAATATGTGTTTAACTATATTCAATATGTAAGTGGAGGTGCAGAACTATATCTAGATAATAAATTAACATAAAATGCAATATCTGGTCTCGTGCATTGGCTAGATATAGTAGTGCTCCAATAGCACTTAAATACGACATTTATGGAACAAGAACTTTTTCATCTTCTCTTTTGGTCGTAATGTACATTTATCCAAATCCAACCTGCGTACAACCATCGGTTTACTTAGTAGATGTACTTTATCCATTATGAATCAGTTCAAAATTCTTTCAATATATCGGAAATGAGATGCACTAATATCCCACAGGAACTTCGATCTATTTGCAAACCGAGACCAAGCTTTGTCTTTTTTCAAGTCTTTATTTCAAACTCATTCTTCAAATAGTTTGCAGTTTTCTCCAATTCTGTAGGAGACCTGATCAGGTTTTATATCATCAATATATACTGCTACTATTGAGAATTCATTTCTGAATTTCTTAATGAAGACACATGGGTAAATTTGACTATTTTGCATCATTCCTTAGTCAAATATATGATAAGACGATTATACCACATTCTTATGGATTATTTTAATTCATATAATGCTCATCTATTTGAACACATGCCCTTAGACTTAGTCTTTGGCATTGTAAATCCTTCTAGATTTTTTTTATATAGATGTCAGTATCTAAGTCTCCGTATAAATATGCAGTTATAACATCCATAAATCTTATATCAATATTTTTAGAAACTGCGAGACTAATTAGATATCTAAAAATGACATCCGTAACTTGAGATCATGTCTCAACGTAGTCAATTCCAGGTCTTTGAGAGAAATCCTGTGCTACAAGTTGGGCTTTGTATATTTCAACTTCGTTTCTCTTATTTTATTTTCTCACGAAACACCTATTTAAAACCAACATGGTTTATGCCCTTTGATGTTTCCACTATAGGTCCAAATATACCACGTTTTTCTAAAGATTTAATTCTGCTTGAATAACATCTTTCCAGATTGGCCAATCTTTTATTTGTCGACATTCATTTATACTACGTGGTTCATTTTCACAATCATCATTGTCCTTTGATATTTCAGTAGCTACTGCATAGTTAAATATGTCATCGATCACAAGTGCTTTTCTATTCCACAATTCACCTGAACATGCATGGAATATCGAGATCTCTTCATTTTCAGGTACCTGTGCCTCTCTAGAGACATCCATAGGCATTTTAGTGAATTTGGAAACATACACATCTTCATTATCTATTTCCGGAGCTCCAGCCACTATCGGGCTTTTATCAGGACAAGATGTTTCATTTACTCTCCTCTTTCTAGGAGCACTATCCTTGGAACCTATAGGTCTACCACGCTTTTGACATGTAGTAGTAGATTCATTTGCCGTCTTGTTTAGATTTTGTCCAATTGAAACAATGATTATGACTGGCACATATGATATAGTTACCTTTATGACATCATTAAATGCATCAGGTAATTGATTTGCAATTTCTTGCAAATGTATCATTCTTCTTATCTCATAATCACATTTGGAATTCTTGGAACTTAATGAGATCGATAGAGTAGGCGTATACCATGTCAATTCACGCCGTTAATTAGCAATAGTTTGTTCTATATGAACAATTTGTTGCTTACCTCCCCCTAACGGCGGGAAGAATATCATCAAATCTTGTAGTAAAGACATCACCAGTCATTGATTTTAAATACCTTTTTATGGAAGAAAACTCAAAACTAATGTATATTTTTCAAACATCATTGGGGACACATCTTAGTTCTTTTGGAAGATGGAACTGGAACATATACTGTATATCCAAACTTTCTCAAATATGAAATGTTTGGTTGTTTACCACTAACAAGTTGTATATATAAAATAATATGGTAGACAATGAGTCTAAATTTAACTAAAGATGCAACATGTAAAATATCATGTCTCAAGCCACAATTTTCAAACTAGATTGCACTAGTAGAGGTCTAGCTATAAGTTGAAGATGTTTAATAAATGACTCAGCTAACCCATTTTGTGTGTGCACTGGGGAACATGATGCTCTATCTCAGTTACTAATGATGTACAATAATTATCAAAAATTTGTGAGATGAATTATGCGGCATTATCAAGACTAATTAATATAGTCGTGTGATTAGGAAACTGAGATCTAAGTTTAATAATTTGGGCTAAAAGACGAAAAAAATACGAGATTTCTAGTAGACAATAGACAAACATGACCACTTAATAGATACATCTATGAGTACCATAAAATATCTTAAAAAGAACTATTAGCAGGGTGAATATGACCACAAATGTCGCTTTATGTTCTTTACAAGAAAGTAGAAGACTCATTCTTAACTTTTAGAAAAGATGGTCTAGTTATAATCCTTCCTTGTAAACAAGGAATATATAATTGATTCTTCAATAAGCCAATATCGTAATTTTCAATAAATATCCATAAAGATTATCAATGATACATAGTATGTCCTGGATGACCCAAAGAGGGTCATGCCAAATGTTATATAAGACATGATCATTGACTTTATATTTTGCTACATTCATATTAGATTCAATTATGTTAATGGTGGTGAAATACAAACCCACCAAAAGACAAGATAACTCTTCTAATGTGAGCCTTTTGTTCCCAACATTAGATGTGCTACATAATGACTCTTTGTTCTTATCATTTCGAGTTTCAATATGGTACCCATTTTGTGTATATCCTTGAAACTTAACAAATTTCTTTACGGAACTACTTGAACACATTCTGCAAATAGGTTTGAGTAACATGATGTGTGCTCTTCCAAAGCCCTCAATTATATGGCTGGCCAAGCTATTGTTGGCACTTTATGCCTGCCAAATACTAACTTTGGCAAAAACTTTGATTCTTCAAATTCATTTGTGTTGTAGTACTATCTACCAAACACATATCTAAGTCATTTTTTTAGATTCTTTCAATCTCTCAAATCTTTTTTTTTTCTTTTTTTTAGTAGCTCGACATTGCTAAAT
This sequence comes from Iris pallida, assembly GCA_029216955.1. NCBI lineage: Eukaryota > Viridiplantae > Streptophyta > Magnoliopsida > Asparagales > Iridaceae > Iris > Iris pallida. The sequence continues at coordinate 1,888,557 of JANAVB010020000.1, forward strand.
CAATGTCTATCTTTGTCATATTTACGACAAGCATGCATTACTACTCCATGAAGCAAAATAAAAAAAATTATGAACTTATATATTTTAGCTAGCATAAGTACAATAAGAAAAATTAAGCATTTCAAATGATAATATCATATTATAGAAATGTAACTCCAAATTTATAATATATTTTTTTTTCAATAAAACAAAACTCTCATGGCCTAGACATTCCATGATGGAAACAATGGTTTCTATGACTACAAATATAAATAGTTTGTAAATACTTGAAATAAACATATATTGACCGAGTGCTCATTCAAAAAATAAAAATTGCATTAGCTTCTTCTCAAACTATTCATTTGTAACTTGATTCCCTTTGTTAGAGGGTGTTGTCCATTTGTTCATTTATTCTTTCCTGAACCATTGTTTCAACCTTTGTAAGGTAACCATGACATATCTTCCAAAAATTTTTTTTATTCCCTCTTCCACGTCCTACACCACGATCTCTGCTAATTCCAAAATTAGCATTTGCCTCAGGAATTGTCATTGACCCAGTTGGTCTAGAGTTGTGGTTTTTATGAGAACGTTACTATTTGCCTTTACTACACTGAGATAGTCACCGGTTCAGAGTAATTTATGAAAAAAAAATTCACAATATTATTGCTACAAAAGCACATTGCTTGCATGAAAAATGAAGAGGATCTTCTCAATCATTTGAGGCTCTGTTACTTTTTCTCCGTACAATCTAAGGCGGAGAACAATAATACACAGAGCACAATTATATTATTTAACATTTTTACAGTCATAGTATCTTAAATTCAACCATTCAGTTTGAGCAGTCATAAGGATTACCATCCTTTGGTGGTCAAATTTATCATTTAGAGATGTCCACAAATTCAATGGATCATCCTCACATAAATGTCCTGTCTTTAGACCATCATGGATATGATGTCGTAGAAAAATCAAATCAAAGTCTTGACCTTGACTTTAGAAAGAAAAAAATTATTTTTCTTCTTAATAGTACCATCAAGCTTTGGACTGCAATTACAACTTTGCATCCATTGTCATGATAAATAATTATTTCTGCCCATATCAAGAGCTTTGAATTCAAACTTTACAAGATTCGACATCTACATGACATAAAATAATTATATTAGATGTTAATCAATAATAAAATTGATAAGCGCTTTAAAGGTTACAAAACTTCACATATGCCACAATGTGATGAAACACATGAAAAATACTCCCACATGAACCCACATGGCACCCATGTGTCATACATCATGTGTATCACATATACAACAATGTGGTAGAACGCTATCAAAGAAGTATCACATATACAACAATGTGATAAAACGTTATCAAATAATATTATGTCTTATGTGTATCACATATACAACAATGTGACAAAATGCTACTAAAAAAATATTATATTGCTATCAAAGAATATTATCTCATGTGTATCACATATACAACAATGTGATAAAACGCTATCAAAGAATATTATGTCTTATGTGTACCACATATACAACAATGTGATAAAATGTTACTAAAGAATATTATATCTTATGTTTATCACATATACAACAATGTGATCATTATATAATAATTTATTTTGGGTAATTTTTTTAATAAAATTCGATTCACATATACAACAATGTGAAGTAGTACACTACAGAATTCAAATAAATAAAATAATAGAAATAACCAATTCACATGAACTAATTTAATGAAATTAACTAACTCCAAATAAGTGAATTTTTTTTAAGATATTCTAGATTAATTTCATAGTTCATAGAAAACATATACAAATAAAATTTATACATAATCTTAAATAGATTATCATAACTTTTCTATTTTGAATGAAATTGTGAACATGTTCAATACGTATTTAGATTTAAAACTAAAAGAAAAAGTAGATCTAGAAAACTTACGTTCTAATCGATCTATAAACACATAAATCAAACGTGTATTTAATTTTACTAAAACATGCATGTATCTAAGTATATAAAATTAGACTTACCTTTTCAATACCTTTCTTTTCTTAAGAGAACTATTTCTCCCTTCTTCTATTTCCTAGAGCATGGTGCTGATAACGTATTGTAAAACAAAGAGAAGGAGATGGAGGAAATTATTTCTTCATTCACATGTATCAATCATCTTGAGAAGAGCCCTTTATATAGGCTTACAATGGAGGTTAACATCATGATGATAATTAAAAGAAAAATGCCAAAAGGCATAGGTTATGGATAACCACAAGTCTTAGGTTATGGATAACCAAGAGACATAGGTTATGTAGGCCAACTAATTATGTGAATTATCTATATTTATAACATAAATGATCTTATTATCTATACATTTTTGTATTTTTAGCTAAGATTTAAAGTATATCGTCAAAATAATAAGGATGGATGTCTTTATTCTACACTCCTCTTTAATAAATTTGCTCATGTGTTAACACTATTGACACTCCAAATATGTCATCTTGTACTCCTTCTTCCATGCATGCACAAGTTAAGGTCATATTTAATACATGGGTATATTTGGATTTAAAATGATACAAAATTAAACGAAAATAACAATGATATTTTTGGAGTGCCAATAACCGTACCCTTATATAGTAACAGCGCTCGTCATATTCCGCAGCAACGTACGAAATTCCTAAATAAAAGATAAAAGATTAAAAAATAAATAAAAACTCATAACAATGTTCGACAAAAAATAATTTCTTTTGCAGGTTTTAGAGAACTAACCACTAAATAGAAAGATGGTGAGCAGAAGGAGGAGTGGCACCAAATGTTTCATCGCCATTGCTTTGATTCTTACGATTAGTGGATTGAGAATAGCAAAGAAAACTTCTCTATTTATAAACAAATAAAATTATATAGCTACAGCTGCACTAATAAGTCTCTTTGGAAAGAAAATAAACAAAAATTAAAGAAAATAATGGCGAACTCATTTATAGAATATTATGCACTAAATGAGGGTCTCTGTCTTTATTGCGATTGAATTTTATGAATGTAGAATCATGAAATTTTAATAACATATATCTACATATAGTAGCAGTAGTACATTTTGATGAATTCGAAATTCTTCCATGTTTTTAGTTGGCTATGATTTGTCATTACAACTACCTTTCCATTTAGTGAAGGACCCTTCCTAAACATGGTTCATTTTGGGGTGTTTATTTTTATTTATGTTTTGTTTGAAATACAATTTATTCAAATTCAATCAATATTTTTAGAAAATCTAATAATTATTAATTTATATAAGCTCTTAAAAAACATGAGAGACATTATGTTACTAGGAACAAAAAGCTTGCATGTCACCGCAAGTATTTTGGGTATATTTTCCCATGCTTTTGTACACTAACGATCTGATTAGTTCATTGCCATATAATTATAATTGAATTTGTAATGTAATTGAAGACCGCCACATTCCTAGTCAGACCTGGTGAAAAATAGGTCGAGTTGGATCCTCCTTACGAGAACTTGACAGTCCAATGCGGTTCCGTGATGGATTCTCTTACATCTCATCCATCTCGGCAAGTGTTTTCGGCATATTTAGCCATGCTTTGTACCGTCTTAGATCCCTTTCAGATATGTTTCTAACAATCCTCCATCCTAACAAGGCAAACATCCCTACTATTATAGTATGACGTCGTATGTATATCATCAATTAGTAATATGATTTTAAAAAAAAAAAAAAAATTAACTACCATTGTCTTATGTCCAAAATAGCTCACTACTAAAATATCATCTAATAGCGACGTAATTTAGCGACGGTAAAAAATGACGTCGCTAGTTATGTAATTTAGCGACAGCTTTATAAACACGTCGCAAAACGTCGCTGCCTAGCGACGTTCCGCGACAGGAGTTTACTACGTCGCTGAATAGCGACGTTCAGCGACATATTATTAGCATATGTCGCCATTTTTGCGACGTTTAGCGACGTCAACACGTGACGTCGCTAAGTTTTTTTTTACTTAGGGCACACCGTTTCCTTCTTTCCCCCTCACTCTCACTCGAAAATACTCGAAAATTTTAATTCCCCCCCCCCACCCCCCCGGCGACTCCCTCCCCCTCCGACGAGCTCCTCCTCCTCGAGATCCTCCTCCTCGAGTTCCTCCTCCCCCAATCCGAGCTCCTCCTCCTCTTCCTCAGGTAAACCCTAACCTAACTCCTCTCCTTCCTCCTCCTCTCCCACGGACACACACACACACGGACACACGGACACACATCGTGTCCCCAAAGACTCGTGCCCATTGGATTCGTGTCCCCAAAGACTCATGCCCATTGGATTCGTGTCCAGTTTTCGATGTGTTGAGTTTGGTTTGTTTTTGGACACATTGTGTCGAGTATTTGGACACGAGTTTGGTTTGGGAGACACGTACACACATGACACTTGTATATGCACACTTGACACTATACACTCTCTATCTCTCTAGTATATAAATGCATAAATTGTTGAATGTATATATTGTGTCCCCTTGGTTATAGCCTAGTATATGTAAATATCTTAACCTATATATGTATGCCTATATATATATATATAGTAAATATATAGGTAGTTGTGTGATTGATGGCTTGTTTAGATGTGGTAGTGTGGTAGTATGGTAGTGTGAGTGTGAGTGAAGAGGGATATTGAGATAAGTGTTAGATTTTGTGTGTGTGTGTGTGTGTGTGTGTGTGTGTGTGTGTTTGAGAGTGAGAAAGGTGAGAGGGATTTAGATATGTATCAATAAGTTAGTATCCTAAGTTAGATATTTAGGATAGTATCCTAGACACTAATTTAATATCTTGTTTAGGATGTTAGTATCCTAGAGTTAGATAGGTGAGTTAATATCTTAGGATACTAGAAGTTAGTATCCTAGATAGGTTAGTTAGTGTCTTGGATAGGTTAGTTAGTATCCTATTTATCCTAGATAAGTTAATATCCTAAGTTAGATATCTTAGGGTAGTTAGATTATGCTAGTATCTTGAGGGTATCAAGATAATAGGATATTAGGATATGGGCTAGAAGTTAGTACCCTAAGTTAGTATCTTGGCTAGAATTTGGAATCCTAGGATAGTTAGATATCCTAGTATCTTAAGAGTGTCCTAAATTAGTCTATGGTAATAGGATACCCTATAGGGGGGAGGGGGCAGGGGTAGGAGGGAGGGGGCAGGGGACAGGATCCTAACCCTATTTCGGACACGACTCTGTGACACAGGACACAGGACACACACACACAATACATACATATATACCTATATATATAAATACACATATCTACATATGTACATGTATATATATACTCACACACTTACATACACACACAAATACATATATAAATATATATGTATACAATGTATATACAATAAAAAATCCATTTGAAATTCATTTTAAGAATCTGAAATATTGACGATATATACCCAAGGTTCACAATATCGGTATCGGAATCGGTATCGGACTATTCCTATGAGTATTGGTATCGGCGATATCGGTAGTATTGGCGGTATCGTATCGGAGTATCGGACTTTGGTATCGAAAAACAAATAGTTATTAATAAATTATTTACATTTAAAAACATATATTTTATACATTTAGGCATAATTTTAAGTATTTCAGTGTTATTTCTTAGTAGTTTTGAAATTATATGAAATAGTAGTCACCCTTACCGATTGGTTTTGCCGAATTGACCGGAACAAAGACCCCCAATGTCGGTATCGGTCAATATTTGGTATCGGTCGGTATGGATTGGAACATGCCAAACCGTATCGGTATCGGCCGTATCGGATCGGTATCGGCCGTATCGGATCGGTATCGGCCGATACTTTAAACCATGTATATACCATGGTTTTGCCTTTTAGTTGCAGGAATATGAGAGGGTGACATGGTTGTCACATTAAGGGTCTTTGAGGAGGTGACATGTTGTGAACAGATATATCCTTATAGTTCTCCTACGTAATGTTAAAGAAAATCCGTAGGAGAACTACATATAAGGATATATCTTTTCGCAACATGTCATCTTGTCAAAGATCCTTAATGTACCAACCATGTTACCGCGGTATTGGTATTTGGATACCAATAGCGATAAGGTAAAGGGTAATAACTTAAGGTATTGGTATTGGGATACCAATAGCGATAAGGTAAAGGGTACTTTGGTAGGTAATGACTAGAAATAGGATATTTGACTTAGATTTGACCTTGTTTGACCAAGGTTGACTATTTTGACTGAAAGTCAAAGTAGAGTCAACATCTGACCTAGATTGGACTAAGAGTTGACAAAGTCAACTATAGGTCAACCCTTGATTAACTACTCAGATGGTGGGCCTTGGATTAACTACTCAGATGCTCCCGCAGATAGGAAGGCCTTTTGGTTCGCCCACTTCAAGGTAAAAAAATTGTTTATTTTTAAATTTTAATAATCATTTGTGTATATTATACAACTTTTGTATTTTACTTCTTGTAGAGGACCTATTTCTATCCACCACACCGGGCGGCGAGGATCGAGGACCAATTTTCTGCCGTTGCAGCCAAGCTCATCCGTGATGCGATCCACGATCAGAAGTGTCGTGATCGCTCCGGAGAGCCGATCCATGATTGGATCACGCCAGATCAGTGGGCTGCGATGAACGCCAGATCAGTGGGCTTACTCCCAACCAGTATAGAGACAGGGAATACAAGAGTAGAAGATTAATTTTTCCTCCTAACCTAAGAAAATAAATCTGTCCAAAAGTGGAAGAAAAAGTGGATGCTCATCTTAATTTACAATTATACCATATACGAATTATATTATTTTAAAGTAGTTCAATAAAGTCAAATAGTAATAAATATTGTTAGTTGAGGATATAATTTTAAACCCTTTATTTTTATTTTCCTTCCGTTCACTTTTTTTTCATACCAAACAAAAGAAAGTGTACCACTTCCATTTTTCTTCCATTCTACCAAACCCAAAATGAAGGACATTTTCTTGTGGATGGTAAGTGTATCTTTTGCTTTTTCTTTCCTTTCACTTTTTCATCTTTCCTACCAAACACAGCCTAAGATCTCGTTTGGTTCGCAGAAAGGAAAGGGAATTGATTCTATAATATTTTCTTTCCTTTGAAAAATTGCAATTCCAATCAATTTTCTTTCAGGTTGAAAAAATCAAAAAAATTGAGAGGAAAAGTGAACTCTTAGGGTCTGCTTGGCAATTGTAGGGGTAGCGGTTATGAGGTGTTTTTAGAGTACCGATTATGAGGGATCCGATTTTGGATGGTTTTTAAGTAGCGGCTTTTAAACCAGTCCAATCCATGCTTGGTAATTAACTGACGAGCGGTTCTGAAAGTTTTTTACACGAATAAATTAAATAGGGAAGGGTATCATTAGTTATATATATATATATATATATATATATATATATATATATATATATATATATATATATATATATATAAATGGAATAAAAAATAGAGCCGCTCAAAATCTACCGATTTGGGGTTTATATAATACATTACACCGGTTTTGGGAGATTTTTGAGCCGACCAAAACCAGTGCCTCAAAAAAATTAACAAGCAAGGGTTTTCATAAACGGTCGGTTCAAAAACACTCCAAAATCGGTGAAAACACCCCAGAACCGGTGAAAAAAAATTAACAAGCAGGGGATTTTCATAGAGGAGAAAATGAGTCTTTGGATTGGTGGGAGGAACCACTTTCTCTCCTATTTTTCCTTTTCTAGGAATCAAATTCATTTTCTTCTCATTTCGTTTGGCATCCTAACAAAAAAAAGGAATCATTTTCTTTTTTTTAAGGCTCCAATTCGGCGAACCATGGCCTAAGAATTCACTTTTCATTCCAATTTTCTTTGTTTTTCCAAGCACCTGAAATAAAAATATGAAAATTGTAATTTTTCAAAGGAATAAAATAATAAAGAATTGATTTTCTTTTCTTTGAGCAGTGGAAAAATATATATATCTAAAATGAGGTTTTTCATTGAGTTTAAAAGGTTGTAAGTGTTGTTACTTTGGTTTTTAGCTAGACTTAAGAAAATAAGTTTGATCTGGATGAAAAAATATAAAGTAAATATGTAGTCTCTTTGTAGAAAGCCTACATGTTTCAGGTTTTCAAAAAGTATCATTCAATTATCATTTCTTTATAGTTACTTAACGGATGGATGAGACAGTCTAGACAAAATTCACTGAAAGTTATAAGAAATTTCTTGTAGCCCAGCAGCTATGCAGTGTGTATAAAGTCCGGTACGTATCGCCGGACACTTAAAAAAAATAGTCACCCGAATAAAATATATAATACTTGCACACTTTTGAAAGATTCGAATTAGCACGTAAATTTTAAGTACGATAAGTTGAGAGCGTACATCTCTTCAACATCCACTTCAAAGGGGTGGAGAAGGAGGAGGACGAGGAGGAGTTTAGGGCTTTGCTCTTAAGATCTTTGATTTGAATTTTTTTATTTCTGTTGCAATTTCAGTAAGAGAGTGAATTTTGTTTAATATATAGAAAGTTGAGTATGTGAGTAAATGATCTTATTATCTATACATTTTTGTATTTTTAGCTAAGAAAGTATATCGTCAAAATAATAAGGATGGATGTCTTTATTCTACACTCCTCTTTAATAAATTTGCTCATGTGTTAACACTATTGACACTCCAAATAAGTCATCTTGTACTCCTTTCCATGCATGCACAAGTTAATGTCATATTTAATACATGGGTATATTTGGATTTAAAAGGATACAAAATTAAACGAAAATAACAATGATATTTTTGGAGTGCCAATAACAGTACCCTTATATAATAATAGTATAAATATAGCTAGGAAAAAGAGAAATTAGATATCGAATAATTGTTCGTGGAAGAGAAAGGTATTACATACGAGCAGAAGACTCAAAAAGAAAAAGAAAAAATCGTAGAAAGGTTGAACAATTACGATCCATGGGAAGAAAATTGTTACTCAATAGCAAATACAAAAGGAAATTCAAGTTCAAGTATTCATTGTCTCGGACTCGTATTAATGAAAGTGCACCATTTGGCAAGCGGACTACTCGTTTAATTTTAATTTCTATCTTGAATTTTTTGAGTTATTTTATTTATATGGAACCCTTTTACTTCATGAGTTCTAAACTTTACCAACTAATATTTATATTTAACTCCTAATTTGTTTTAATGTTCGCATAACGTTACTCTTAATATAATAGGAATTTGATTACAATTTTTGACCTTACAAAAAGCTATAAAAAAAAAAATTTAAAAGGACAGGAAAAGATGAACACCAAAAAACGAGAAGATTAGTTATTGCACCTTTTTATTACATCATAAAAGAACTACACGAGTATTTTAGGAGGTATTGGTGCAATAATGACGCAACAACACTTGCTGTCTAGGGGTCCGGTGCCCGGAATGCACATTGCCCCTCTTGTAGTCAATCTTTGCACACTTCCTTATGCAATCTTGGTTAGTGTCGCAACGTAAGTTGAGATAGTAACAGCGCTCGTCATATTCCGCAGCAACGTAGGAAATTCCTAAATAAAAGAGAAAAAGATAAAAAAAAATAAAAACTCATAACAATGTTCGACAAAAAATATTTTCTTTTACAGGTTTTAGAGAACTAACCACTAGATAGAAAGATGGTGAGCAGAAGGAGGAGTGGCACCAAATGTTTCATCGCCATTGCTTTGATTCTTATGATTAGTGGATGAGAATAGCACAGAAAACTTCTCTATTTATAAACAAATTAAATTATATAGCTACAGCTGCACTAATAAGTCTCTTTGGAAAGAAAATAAACAAAAATTAAAGAAAATAATGGCGAACTCATTTATAGAATATTATGCACTAAATGAGGGTCTCTGTCTTTATTTCGATTGAATTTTATGAATTGAGAATCATGAAATTTTAATAACAGATCTCTACATATAGTAGTAGCAGTAGTACATTTTGATGAATTCGAAATTCTTCCATGTTTTTAGTTGGCTATGATTTGTGATTACAACTACCTTTCCATTTAGTGAGGGACCCTTCCTAAACATGGTTCATTTTGGGCTGTTTATTTTTATATATGTTTTGTTTGAAATTCAAATTATTCAAATTCAATCGATATTTTTAGAAAATCTAATAATTATTAATTTCTATAAGCTCTTAAAAAACATGAGAGACATTATGTTACTAGGAACAAAAATCTTGCATGTCACCGCAAGTATTTTGGGTATATCTACCCATGCTTTTGTACACTAATGGTCCGATTAGTTCATTGTCATATAATTATAATTGAATTTGTAATGTAATTGAATTTGTATAATCTGACCGCCACATTCCGAGTCGGACCTGGTGAAAAATAGGTCGAGTTGGATCCTCCTTACGAGAACTTGACAGTCTAATGGGGGGTTCACTGATGGATTCTCTTACATCTCGTCCATCTCGGCAAGTGTTTTCGGCATATTTAGCCACGTTTTGTACGGCAAGTGTTTTCGGCATATTTAGCCATGTTTTGTACCGTCTTAGATCCCTTTCAGATACGTATATCATCAATTAGTAATATGATTTTTTTTAAAAAAAATTAACTACCATTGTCTTATGTACAGTTAGAAAAAAAATTTAAAAACCACAAGAACATATAAATAATGTTGGAGATTTTCTTAGGGTAAAGTATATTTAAACTCTCCTTAGATGTTAGAAAAATGCATTTAAAGGCTCCTTGATTTGAAAAACCAAATACGTTTCAATTACGCTTAATTGACCCCCTAATTCAACTTTTCTGTTAACCGGTGTTAAGTAGGGACTGTAATGACCAATTTACCCCTAGATATAACCGAGACCATTACAGTGACGGTTCATTTCTTTTCTCAAATCTCTCTCTCTCTCCCGTTCCCAAATCCCTCTCTCCCATTCCCAAATCCAAGCCCTAAATCTTCTCCCAAAATGATTCTATTTCTTCTCAAAACCTAAATATTACTTTCCAAAACCCTAAATCCTTTCTTCCAGACACCTAAATCCTCTTCTCCATCCCCAAAAATCTAACTCTGTTCGTCTGAAAACCTAGAATCCTTCCCCGATGATCTAATTTTTCATATTCCATACTGCCATTGGTCGATTGGAATGGAGATTCTGTGCAGCAAGGGTTTATTAATGGAATTCTTGAGCTGGTACATTCTAAAATCCTACTTCTATGAAATTTTTTACACTTCTGAGCATAGTGGTCCCAATTAATGAGTTAAATTTGTTAAGTTTGTTAATCTTTTGAGAAAAATGCCCCCAAATAATGAATTAGATTTTTTTTCGTGAATGATGTTTGTACGAGTGTGAATTGTTTGTACGAGTGTGAATTTGTCAAATTTCTTGGTTTGTATATATATATATTGTTGTTGGACTGTTTGTTGTTTGTAGTCTAGTAAAAAATTATGTATATTGTTGTTTGCAGTCTATTATAGGGGTTGTTTGTAGTTTAATTATTGATTGTACATAGGTAATTGTCTATGATATTGTTGTTTTCATATTAAATTATTTGTTTGTACATAGGAATTTGTCTATGAAATTGTTGTTTTTATATTAAATTAGTTATCTATTTGTATTTCTATACATAGGGGATGTGATATTGTTGTTGGGCTGTTTGTTGTTTGAATTTCTAATCCTTGTCTGTTCATAGGAAATTGTTTATGATATTGTTGTTTTTATATTAAATTAGTTGTTTGTACATAAGGATTTGCCTATGGAATTGTTGTTTTTATATTAAATTAGTTGTCTGTCTGTATGCCTATACATAGGGGATGTGATATGCTTGTACATAGAAAACTGTCTTTTGTTTGTTATATATATATATATATATATATATATATATATATATATATATATATATATATATATATATATATATATATAATGTTGTTTGTGTGTGTTTGTGCAGAGGGATTATTCTGATGGATACAAAGTATGTTGTTCATATGTTTGTTGGGGATAATTTTATATGTTGGGGGTATTGTATGTGTTTCACAATCTTCTTCCTAATGCAGAGCATAGATTTTGTGTTAGATACATATGACAATTTCAAGAAGAAACATCAAGGGTCCAAGCTGAAGTATCTTATGTGGGAAGCGTCAGAGGCATACACCTTAGTTGATTATGAGAAAGGAATGAATAAGGTCATAAAAGTAAGCAAGGAGGCTAATGAATGGTTAGAGAAACTTCCTCCATGACAGTAGTCAAAGCATGGGCCAATTCTAAGTGTGATCTCTCAAACAATAATACGTGTGAATCATGGAATAAACACATATTAAAAGCAAGAGACAAGCCTAAAAATCTGTCTGCTCGAAACTATAAGAAGAATGCTCATGGGAAGGTTCCATAAGAAGAAACAAAAAATGAGAGCTCATGATGGAGTCATTGTTCCTGAAGTAATGAAAAAGCTGGAGGAAGTCAAAGAGGGTGTCAAAAAGTGTGTTGTTATTACTTCTGGATTCAATAAGTATGAAGTGAGTTAGAGATGACTTAATGAGGCAGTGGACTTGGAAGCAAAGACTTGTAGTTGTAGAGAATGACAACTCATAGGTATTCCTTGTGAGCATACAACTGCATGTATTAAAAAGAAAAGAGACTCAATTGAAGTCTATGAAGATAAGTACAACCACAAGTCTACCTACTTGAAGGCTTATGCAGAGGTAATCAATCATCTTTCAATGAGAAATCTAAGACAACTTCAAAATGTTGTACCTATGATACCTACTGTGGTCCATATCCAAACTGGGAGAAGGAAAAAGAAGAGAAAGAAGCAAGATGATGAAATAATGTCTAAGAAGGAAGCTGAAAAAGTCATGACTAGGGCCACTATCACCTGTGGCAATTGAAAGCAGTTAGGACAAAACTCAAGAGCAGGCCCAAATCCTTTTAAGGAGAAGGTGGCAGTGCCAAATGGCAAATCAGGTAGGCCTAAGCTCCCTAAGTCAACCCTGCATGCGTGTTATGGTAATCCAACACCTCATTTAGAAGGAAATGTAGACCATAATTTTGAAAGTGTTGCGAGGGGGAGATTGTTACATCCAAAAAGTTAGTTCTGATACATGGCTTCTTAATTATTTGTTATTCATTTTAAAATTTAGCATTTTAATTATTTGTTACTCATCTTTTCATAGGTTGTAGACAAGAGAAGGGTCTTTATCATTTTGGTGACCCATTTTGAACGTTGGCAGTGATGAATTGGAGTTATGTGGATGTAAGGATTTGTGTGGCAATGATGAATTGGGATGCTACTTGTTGCTATAATGTTGTAGGGTGCTCTATTTGTGAGGAGCAAATGATGAATTTTGTCATGCTATATGTTGCTGTATAGCTCTGTGGGGGTGCTTTGTTTGTGGAGATTTTGTCATACTACATGTTGCTGTCCCTAAATCCTTTACTTACTAACTCTTCTGAGCCACTGTCCCTATGGAATTTGTCATGCTACATGTTGTTGTAAGCTACAAATTCCTAATTCTTCTTCATTTTATCATCTTCTTTCTTTAGAATTTTAATTCATTTCATCAATTCTGATTCTTACTTTATTTTTTCTGTGGTATACAAGCATGTGTTGGCAAATTGTTGATGATGGGATATTGTTGGCATGTGGAAGCAATTTTTTTTGGCTTTTTGGAAATTTTGTAAAGTTTATGTTGGGTGTGAAGTATGTGCAGTTTATATTTTGGATGAAGAATGTTGTTGAAAAAATGGATGTCTTCATATTTGGAAAAGTATACAAGCCTATTATACTGCTTATGTGAAACTTGTTGTTGAACAAATGCAGTCTAATGTGTTCGAATTTGATGCATATTTGGATGCTTATTTTGTTACTATAATCTGCTGCTTACACCATTACTGTTGCTTATAATTTTGGTCTTTGGTGAACTCAATGTGTTCAGATTTTGTAATGTATTTGGATGTGTGCATATTTGATGAACATGACAGTTTATATTTTGCAATATATTTGGATGTGTGCATATTTGATGAACATGACAGTTTATATTTTGCAATATATTTGGATGTGTTTGGTGAACTCTAATTTGATTTTAACTTTACCTAGAAAATATGTGCAGTTTTATTTTGCTATGCTTTTGGTGAACTCTAATCTGATGCAGGACTTTCACTTTGGACCTGGAATGTAAATTTCATGTTGTTGTTTCATTTTGGAACTGGAATGCAAATTTTATTTGAAACTGGAATTGTAAACCTTGGAACAATTTTTTTCATCCCATGTATTTCTCATACAAATAAGTTAAACATTACTAAACATGTTAAAAATTCGAAAATAAATTGCAAAACATATATTTTGAAGCACGGTCTTCGTTCAGTTGCTGCCACAGCCACTATCACTTCTCTAGGAATAGGTTGTAAACCTTGGCCTCGGTGCTGCTTTAATTCTTTCATTAAGTTTCAGATTACGATTTGATCGTGTTTAGAAAGTTTCCTATCCTCCCGTAGTAGAAAACCACAAAAATTTGTTGAAAGTTTTGCACACCCGTAGAATCTTCTTCCAGGATTTGTTGGTGTCCATGAAGTATTTAATGGACTAATTAATCCACAATGACAATTAATTGTTCGTCTATAATTTCTATTTGGACGCCTTGAGAATGAAGATTGCGAGCTACTGGCCATAATTTGCAGTTGGATATGAGATCTGTACGTAAAAATGAAGCTTCAATACATTAAATGAGAGCAAATAATTAAAAAAAAAGAAGATAAGAAAAAGTGATGTTATTTTTCCAACAAACCGGTTGAAAAATTAGAAAATATAAAGCTTGGATGGTGTCTTTCAAAACAATCATATATATAGAGAATGAAAGGGAGACACACTGCTAACCTTAACTTCTAAGGGGTATTTTGGGTAGAGCATAATTTATTTTACCCAAAAATTTGCTTCTAATGACTACTTCTAATGTCTCTTTGACGGGAATGGCCACTATAAGTAAGACAGGTTTTGCGGGAGGTGTAAACTGCATAAGTTTTCTAAAAGGTCTTTTTTTTACTAACAAAACAAATCTAAGGAGGGTTTAAATGTACTTTACCCTTTTTTTTCTTATACTCATCGATAGGGGTAGAAGATGAGAAGAAGCCAAATTTTACCTTTTCTTAAAATGGAGAGAACCAAATTAAAATTTAATATGTAGAGACCAAAGTAACAATCAATCGATAATCTATAAACCAGCTACACAAAATGATTTATACCATGTTTACAAGACATATACTAGTAGAAGATGAGAAGAAGCCTGGAAAAAAAAAAATGTCCTACATAGCTTAATCCCAACCGGTATAGAGACGGAGAATACAAGAGTAGAAGATTAGTTTTTCCTCCTAACCTAAGAAAATAAATCTGTCCAAAAGTGGGAGAAAAAGTGGATGCTCATCTTAATTTACAATTATACCATATACGAATTATATTATTTTAAAGTAGTTTAATAAAGTCAGATAGTAATAAATATTGTTAGTTGAGGATATAATTTTAAACCCAATATTTTTATTTTTCTTCCTTTCACTTTTCTTTTCATACCAAACAGAAGAAAGTGTACCACTTCCATTTTTCTTCCATTACACCAAACCCAAATGAAGGACCTTTTCATGTGGATGGTAAGTGTATCTTTTGCTTTTTCTTTCCTTTCACTTTTCCATCATTCCTAGCAGTCTCGTTTGGTTCGCGGAAAGGAAAGGGAATTGATTCTATGATATTTTCTTTCCTTTGAAAAATTGCAATTCCAATCAATTTTCTTTCAGTTTGAAAAAATCAAAAAAATTGAGAGGAAAAGTGAACCATTAGGGTCTGATTGGCAATTGTAGGGGTAGCGATTATGAGGTTTTTTCGAGTACCGATTATGAGCGGTTATGAGGGATCCAGTTTTGGATGGTTTTTAAGTAGCGGCTTTTAAACCAGTCCAATCCATGCTTGGTAATTCACTAACGAGCGGTTCTGAAAGGTTTTTACACGAATAAATTAAATAGGGAAGGGTATCATTAGTTATAATTATATATATATTTGTAAGGATATAAATAGAATAAAAAATAGAGCCGCTCAAAATCCACCGATTTGGGGTGTATATAAAGCCACCCAAAAATACATTACACCGGTTTTGGGGGGTTTTTGAGCCGACCAAAACCAGTGCCCCAAAAAATTAACAAGCAAGGGTTTTCATAAACGGTCGGTTCAAAAACACTCCAAAACCGGTGAAAACACCTCAAAGCCGGTGAAAAAAATTAACAAGCAGAGGGTTTTCATAGAGGAGAAAATTAATCTTTGGATTGGTGGGAGGAACCACTTTCTCTCATATTTTCCCTTCTCTGGGAATCAAATTCATTTTCTTCTCATTTCGTTTGGCATCTTAACAAAAAAGGAATCATTTTCCTTTTCTAAGGCTCCAATTCGGCGAACCAAACATGGCCTAAGAATTCACTTTTCATTCCAATTTTCTTTGTTTTTCCAAGCACCTGAAATAAAAATATGAAAATTGTAATTTTTCAAAGGAACAAAATAATAAAGATTGATTTTCTTTTCTTTGAGCAGTGGAAAAATATATATATCTAAAATGAGGTTTTTCTTTGAGTTTAAAAGGTTGTAAGTGTTGTTACTTTGGTTTTTAGCTAGACTTAAGAAAATAAGTTTGATCTAGATGAAAAAATATAAAGTAAAATATGTACTCTCTTTGTAGAAAGCCTACATGTTTCAGGTTTTCAAAAAGTATCATTCAATTATCATTTCTTTATAGTTACTTAACGGATGGATGAGACGGTCTAGACAAAATTCACTGAAAGTTATGAGAAATTTCTTGTAGCCCAGCAGCTATTGTTAGCAATTCGGCAAAAGGGAAAAAAATTTGGGACGATAAAATACAGGTCGCAATGCAGTGTGTATAAAGTCCGGTACGTATCGTCGGACATTAAAAAAAAAACAGTCACCCGAATAAAATTTGTATTATACGTGAATTTTTTTCATATCTTTCAAAAATATATAATACTTGAATACTTTTGAAAGATTCGAATTAGCACGTAAATTTTAAGTATGATAAGTTGAGAGCGTACATCTCTTCAACATCCACTTCAAAGGGGTGGAGAAGGAGGAGGACGAGGTGGAGTTTAGGGCTTTGCTCTTAAGATCTTTGATTTGAATTTTTTTATTTCTGTTGCAATTTCGGTAAGTGAGTGAATTTTGTTTAATATATAGAAAGTTGGGTATTGTTATTGCCGGGAACGCCGGGACACGCTATTCGATGGAAAATACAGAAACTGAAACAGTTGTAAAGACAACGTTTCAAATGCAATTCTTTAAAGAAGGTTTTGCAACAGAGATCCAGAAGGATTCTGCAAATTACGAGATCTAAAAAGATATCGTAATACACGAATAATCTAAAGAGATTTTCGTGATCGTAGCAAACTGTCAGTAGTGCCTTCTAAAAAGAAGATACTGACAGAACTTCTAAAGGCAACAGAAGGATGACAGGCGAGAGATGGAAATGCTGGGGTGAATTATCACCGTTGCTCAAAGCTTTATTCGCCCTCTGCGAACAGCTTCCAGGAACCAGCAAGGTTGACGGAAAACCTTGGAACACTCCTGCTCTTCTGACTCCTCGGAAGACGGCGAACTCCTCTGGCAATGGCTCTACTCTTCTCTCTCTGTTTGAAGTAACAGAACCCACGCGTACTAAAAAGTACTAGTATTTGTGTTAAAGAACACGCTCACTACTCTGTTGTGTTAAAGAACACTTAGAGTTTTTCTCCCTGGAATTCTGATTAGAATAGGATTCTGCTAGGGAATCCTCCATAGCATTCAGGATAAGCAACCTGCAAATGCTATTCTCCCTTCTCCACTTGGCCTGAAGTTTAGTAGCCGCAGAGATTGCGGTAGCAGACCCAGTATCTGGAACGGTAGGTTCCTCTTCAAGAAGCACGTGATCCACGTCTCTGAGTTGAAGAGTGAGATAAACCTTCCTCTTCCAGACTTGATAATGCTCTCCATCAAACTTCTCTAACTTACAGAAGTCAGTGTTTAGGAGTGAAGCATTAATGTTTTCCATCGTAGCAATAAAGCTTTGAAATTGTTATTGCCGGGAACGCCGGGGCACGCTATTCGATGGAAAATATAGAAACTGAAACAGTTGTAAAGACAACGTTTCAAATGCAATTCCTTAAAGAAGGTTTTGCAACAGAGATCCAGAAGGATTCTGCAAATTACGAGATCTAAAAAGATATCGTAATACACGAATAATCTAAAGAGATTTTCGTGATCGTAGCAAACTGGCAGTAGTGCCTTCTAAAAAGAAGATACTGACAGAACTGCTAAAGGCAACAGAAGGATGACAGGCGAGAGATGGAAATGCTGGGGTGAATTATCACCGTTGCTCAAAGCTTTATTCGCCCTCTGCGAACAGCTTCCAGGAACCAGCAAGGTTGACGGAAAACCTTGGAACACTCCTGCTCTTCTGACTCCTCGGAAGACGGCGAACTCCTCTGGCAATGGCTCTACTCTTCTCTCTCTGTTTGAAGTAACAGAACCCACGCGTACTAAAAAGTACTAGTGTTTGTGTTAAAGAATACACTCACTACTCTGTTGTGTTAAAGAACACTTAGAGTTTTTTTCCCTGGAATTCTGATTACTACTACCCTTCTGAGAGAGGAGAGAACCTGCATATATAGCCCACGGGGCGGTTGCCAAGCAGTTGCCTGAACTTCAGGGTAGTGGCAGAACCACTCCTGAACGTGCAGCAACTGCTGCAACTGTTCCCGCTCTAATATGCAGCCAGCCATACGCACACAGCCCCTTTTACGCACACTACGCACTCTACGCACACTGCGTACGCTGTGCACACTGTGCACTCTACGCACGCTGCGTACGATGCGCACACTGCGCGTACTGGGCGTACTGGGCCTGCGTAACTGGGCTCTCGTAACGGGCCGTGCAACGTGGTCGCGCAAGTGGCTCGCGCAACGAGCGCAACTTAAGCGCACTATGCGCCTAGCGACGATGCTGACGTGCTAAGTGCAAAGTGCGCCAACAAAACGCCACATTAGGCCTCATGAGCCCTTGAGCCCGAGTCCGAGTCCGAGTCCGAGTCCGAGTCGCTAAGCCCCAACGGGGTTTAGCTCCTATGGAAATAAATTTCCAAGAGCAAAAAGCTTACAGCTTCTTAATTGTTGATTAAGCCTTTATACCATTAATAATTAATCCCACATGGCACACACCCATGTGCACTACATGTGCATCTCCATAAAGAGTAAATACTCATATATATGGAGATACACATTCCTTTCTAGCCGATGTGGGACTAAAAACCAAAACAAAAGGCTATAAACCCAACAATGAACAATCTGTTTATTCGTTTACAATGAACATGTCCTAGCCTATTATGCCACAACTCAAGAGTATAAGCAGTGATCGAGGTGGGGAGTACAGGTCTCATGAATTCGCATCGTTCTGTAAGGAACATGGAATTGTCAATGAGACTACGGCTCCGTACTTTCCTCAATCAAACGGAGTAGCTGAGAGGAAGAACAGGACGTTGACAGAAATGATAAATTCAATGTTGTTGACTGCTGGCCTTCCTAAGTGCTACTGGGGAGAAGCTGCATTGACGGCCACTTATATTCTAAATAGAGTGCCTCATGCAACTTCAGACGTCACTCCTCATGAACTCTGGTTCAAGGTCAGACCTAAATTGAATGTCATTCGAGTGTGGGGGTGTCTGGCATATGTCAAGCTTCCAGATCTGAAGATTCAGAAGCTTGGGACAAGGACTACAAAGACGATCTTCTTGGGGTTTGCCGAGAAGAGTGATGCTCGGAGATTTCTTGATATTGAGTCAAATCATATCATTGAATCTCGCGATACAGAATATTTTGAAGACAAGTTTGCAAGGCACAAGAATATTGTTCTTCCGGATGTTCCGGAGAATAATGAGGGTGCACAAGAGACTGAAGTCTTCAATGAAGATATGGTCAAGAAGATGTTGTTGTTGAAACAACGATTGAACCAGAACAAGCTGAGCCGTCAGCTAAGCGTGTGAGGAGGCCGAAGGACTTCGGAAGTGACTTTGTCACCTATCATATGGAAGCAGATCTGCTTACCTATGATGAGGCGATGAAGACCAGAGACGCGGTTTTCTGGAAGGAGGCGATTGACAATGAGATTGATTCCATCACCTCAAATAACACTTGGGTGTTGGTTGATCTTCCTGAAGGAGCGAAACCCATCGGATGCAAATGGATCTTCAAGAAGAAGATGAAAGCAGACGGAACTATTGACAAGTTCAAGGCTAGGTTGGTAGCCAAGGGGTTTTCTCAGAAACAGGGGATTGACTACTTTGACACATATGCTCCAGTAGCCCGGATGACCACCATCAGAATGTTGATTGCTCTCGCAACAATAAATAAGATGGTGATACATCAGATGGATGTGAATACGGCTTTCCTAAATGGCGAGCTGACCGAAGAGATTTACATGCAACAGCCAGAGGGATTTGTCATCAGAGGTCTTGAAGACAAAGTCTGCAAGTTGGTGAAATCCTTGTACGGTCTTAAACAGGCTCCCAAGATGTGGCATGAGAAATTTGACAAAGTTATAAGGTCAAATGGCTACATGGTCAGCGATACGGACAAGTGTGTTTACACGAAGTTCGCTGATGGAAGAGGTGTGATCGTTTGTCTGTACGTAGACGACATGCTTATCCTAGGTACGGATATTAGGTGTGTCACGGAGACAAAGAAATTCATCTCAAGTAAGTTCAGTATGAAGGACTTGGGGGAAGCTGATGTGATCTTAGGGATCAAGATCATCCGGACAGACACTGGACTAGCGCTGTCACAGTCTCATTATATTGAGAAAATGATCACTCGTTATGGGTATCGGGATCTTCCAGGAATCGATACGCCGTACAGGTGTGATCTGAAGCTGAAGCCTAATTCAGGGGAAAGCGTCAGGCAGCTGGAGTATGCAAGCGTAATCGGGAGTTTGATGTATGCTACTACTGCCACAAGGCCTGACATAGCTTTCGCCGTGGGAATGCTGAGTCGTTTTACGACCAATCCAGGTGTTGAACACTGGAAAGCTGTGGAACGGGTTATAAGATATCTCAAGAAGACTCAGACATATGCACTGTACTACAACGGAGATCCGTCGGTAGTGGAAGGCTTCAGTGATGCCAGTTGGTGCTCAGAGGTGGAGAGCGAGAGGTCCACAGGTGGATTCATTTTCACAATGGATGGAGCTGCTATATCGTGGAAGTCGAAGAAGCAGACTATGCTCTCGCGGTCATCCATGGAATCTGAGTTCTTTGCACTTGATACCGCAGCCGAGGAAGCAGAATGGCTTCGGGAGCTCATGTATGATCTTCCAGTGGTTGGGGCGCAAGTACCGGCAATACCAATATACTGCGACAACCAGACGACTGCGGCGGTGGCATCAAATGATCTCTTCAACGGGAAGAAGAGGACTGTGCAGTTGAAGCACAGGGCAGTACACGATCTTATCAAGAGAGGTGTTATTGCAGTGATTGATGTTCGGAGTCAGGAGAACCTGGCGGATCCGTTCACCAAGGGCCTCAAGCGCCAGCTGGTCAATGACACAGCTTGTAAAATGGGCTTGAAGGCATTCTGATATTGTATTCTTGTATTCCTACCATAAAGTTTTATGCTAATAGTTCAAAGATTTATCTACTAGGCATCTAGCTTTTGGTTCAAGGGAGGACCACTAATCGTAAGAATATCAGGAAACGGTGGGTACATGTTCTATTGGGCATGGAGAGGTTACGGACCTATAACCACTGTTGTCTACTGTTGTTTTCTGCGGAAAACAGGTCCTGTAGGAGGTTGGCTTAAATGCCTTAATGAGTTCTCAGGCATTTGGAATGTCTGGTATGCTTTACAGGAAGCATGGTAGCACAGCACTACAAGGAGTGTGACTCCATGCTATGTGTGGCGGTGACTCCGCCATGAGGTTCTCGAAGGAGGTAAAGCCTCGGCTATGTTAGCCAAGTCACAGCAGCGTAGCACCGCAAATAGGCAGTTAGCCTAATGTTGTATATTGAATTAAAGAGGGATGTAGTCAGGACAACAAAGAGGAGGTGTTCCTCATGTTACGGGTGGCACGACACCACAGTGAGGTAAACCCGGCTAGGGATTAAGCCTCGGCTTTGCAAGCCATGTCGTAGCGGCGTAACACCGCACAGAAGCGTAAGGCATCATGCTGGGTAGTTTGGCACTACAAAGGGGCTAGACCTCATGCTACGGGTAGTATGACACTACGATGAGGTTCCCGGTGATTCGGGGTAAGGTCCTCGGCTTAAGGCCATGTCATAGCGGTGTAGCACCGCAAAGGAAGCGTTGGACGCTTCATGCCATGTCTCTTTAATAAAGAACTCACCTATAGTGTATGGACAAAGAGATATCAGGCCGTCACTTGAAGGTAAACTTGTAGATGCCCAATATTATACACTGAAACCAGGCTGGCACACGGCCTTAAATGTGCAGCCAGAAGCACATGTAACTACATTATGTGAGTGGAAAGAATTTCAGCTATGATGCAGAATTCAAGGCTTAGTCCATTCTTGTATTATAGTTTGATTTTTGACTCACGTAGGAAGATTCAAGTCTTAAGTGGCATCTATCCTAAAAGCATAATGGACAGTTACTGTGGGGAACACTCGTACTCATATATATAGAGATATGTGGGGGATTGTTGGGTTTATAGCCTTTTGTTTTGGTTTTTAGTCCCACATCGGCTAGAAAGGAATGTGTATCTCCATATATATGAGTCTTTACTCTTTATGGAGATGCACATGTAGTGCACATGGGTGTGTGCCATGTGGAATTAATTATTAATGGTATAAAGGCTTAATCAACAATTAAGAAGATGTAAGCTTTTTGCTCTTGGAAATATATTTCCATAGGAGCTAAGCCCCGTTGGGGCTTAGCGACTCGGACTCGGACTCGGGCTCAAGGGCTCATGAGGCGTAATGTGGCATTTTGTTGGCGCACTTTGCACTTAGCACGTCAGCATCGTCGCTAGGCGCATAGTGCGCTTAAGTTGCGCTCGTTGTGCGAGCCACTTGCGCGACCACGTTGCGCGGCCCGTTACGCGAGCCCAGTTACGCAGACCCAGTTACGCAGCCCAGTACGCCCAGTGTGCGCAGCGTGCGTAGAGTGCGCAGTGTGCGCAGCGTACGCAGTGTGCGTAGAGTGCGTAGTGTGCGTAGGGTGCGTAAAAGGGGCTGTGTGCGTATGGCTGGCTGCATATTAGAGCGGGAACAGTTGCAGCAGTTGCTGCACGTTCAGGAGTGGTTCTGCCACTACCCTGAAGTTCAGGCAACTGCTTGGCAACCGCCCCGTGGGCTATATATGCAGGTTCTCTCCTCTCTCAGAAGGGTAGTAGTAATCAGAATTCCAGGGAGAAAAACTCTAAGTGTTCTTTAACACAACAGAGTAGTGAGCGTGTTCTTTAACACAAACACTAGTACTTTTTAGTACGCGTGGGTTCTGTTACTTCAAACAGAGAGAGTAGAGTAGAGCCATTGCCAGAGGAGTTCGCCGTCTTCCGAGGAGTCAGAAGAGCAGGAGTGTTCCAAGGTTTTCCGTCAACCTTGCTGGTTCCTGGAAGCTGTTCGCAGAGGGCGAATAAAGCTTTGAGCAACGGTGATAATTCACCCCAGCATTTCCATCTCTCGCCTGTCATCCTTCTGTTGCCTTTAGCAGTTCTGTCAGTATCTTCTTTTTAGAAGGCACTACTGCCAGTTTGCTACGATCACGAAAATCTCTTTAGATTATTCGTGTATTACGATATCTTTTTAGATCTCGTAATTTGCAGAATCCTTCTGGATCTTTGTTGCAAAACCTTCTTTAAGAAATTGCATTTGAAACGTTGTCTTTACAACTGTTTCAGTTTCTGTATTTTCCATCGAATAGCGTGCCCCGGCGTTCCCGGCAATAACAGGTATGTCAGTAAATGATCTTATTATCTATACATTTTTGTATTTTTAGCTAAGAAAGTATATCGTCAAAATAATAAGGATGGATGTCTTTATTCTACACTCCTCTTTAATAAATTTGCTCATGTGTTAACACTATTGACACTCCAAATATGTCACCTTGTACTCTTCTTCCATGCATGCACAAGTTAATGTCATATTTAATACATGAGTATATTTGGATTTAAAATGATACAAAATTAAATAAAAATAACAATGATATTTTGGAGTGCCAATAACAATACCCTTATATAATAATAGTATAAATATAGCTAGGAAAAAGAGAAATTAGATATCGGATAATTGTTGGTGGAAGAGAGGTATTACATACGAGCAGAAGACTCAAAAAGAAAAAAAGAAAAAAATCGTAGAAAGGTTGAACAATTACGATATTTAGTGGATCACCACAAAATACATTTTTGAGATTTGAGAACATCGAGGGTCATATACCATCCATGGAAAGAAAATTGTTACTCAATAGCAAATACAAAAGGAAATTCAAGATCAAGTATTCATTGTCTCGGACTCGTATTAATGAAAGTGCACCATTTGGCAAGCGGACTACTCGTTTCATTTTAATTTCTATCTCGAATTTTTTGAGTTATTTTATTAATATGGTACTCTTTTACTTGATGAGTTCTAAACTTTACCAACTAATATTTATATTTAACTCCTAATTTGTTTTAATGTTCGCATAACGTTACTCTTAATATAATAGGAATTTGATTACAATTTTTGACCATACAAAAAGCTAAATTTTATTAAAAAAAGGACAAGAAAAGATAAACACCAAAAAACGAGAAGATTAGTTATTGCACCTTTTTATTACATCATAAAAGAACTACACGAGTATTTTAGGAGGTATTGGAGCAATAATGATGCAACAACACTTGCTGTCGAGGGATCCGGTGCCCGGAATGCAAAGTGCCCCTCTTTTGTAGTCAATCTTTGCACATTTCCTTATACAATCTTGGACGTAAGTTGAGATAGTAACTGCGCTCGTCATATTGCGATTGAATTTTATGAATTGAGAATCATGAAATTTTAATAACAGATCTCAACGTATAGTAGTAGCAGTAGTACATTTTGATGAATTCGAAATTCTTCCATGTTTTTAGTTTGCTATGATTTGTGATTACAACCACCTTTCCATTTAGTGAGGGACCCTTCCTAAACATGGTTCATTTTGGGGCGTTTATTTTTATTTATGTTTTGTTTAGAATGCATGTTATTCAAATTCAATCGATATTTTTAGAGAATCTAATAATTATTAATTTCTATAAGCTCTTAAAAAACATGAGAGACATTATTTTACTAGGAACAAAAAGCTTGCATGTCACCGCAAGTATTTTGGGTATATTTACCCATGCTTTTGTACACTAACGATCCGATTAGTGTACAAAGACCGCAAGTCAGACGATAAATCCTCACAGCCAGGGATCATAGTTGCGTTGAGACATGTACCATTCTATCAGCCACATTGCATACAAAGGCTCAATCTGGTTGAGGTCTTCTGTAGGGACAGGAGGGAAGGTCCCGATGCTACTACTCTCTGACGGTGGCTCCTCCTTAACTTCAACCTTTGGAGCAATCTCTTCCCTGATGGTCATCGGTTCTTCCTTGACCTCGACCTTTGGTAACACCTCCTCCTTAACAGTCACCGGCTCTTGTTTGACGACGGGGACTTCCTCCGTGTCGATCTCCAAGGGTTCCTTGCCTCGGCCCCTTCCTCGGCTAGCAGCACCACCTCGGGGAGTCTTAGGAGCCATCTCTCTGACAATAGAAATTTTCATATAGGGTAAAGAAATTTACTCAAATTATAAAAAAAAATAAGAAGTTTATCGAAATTTTCAGCCACATATGATATCCACCTCAAGGAGTCTTGGGAGCCTTCTTCTCTCCTCCACCATGGCTCTGGACCCATCTGCTCCTCCCTACTTCCCTTCTTCTTATTTGACTCTCTCAGCCACATATGATATCCAGCTCAAGTGTAGAGTCGGGAGAGAAGCAGTGGGCAGGAAGAGGAGGGGGAACCAGCACAGCCGGCGGCATAACTTGGAGGAAGTACAGAGGTTTTGCTGGAGGTGTTGGCGATTTTTTCAGGATGGTGTTGAGAAGCAAGTGTAGAGTCGGCCAAAGGAGCTCTATACTTGAGCCATATGTGGCTGAGAGAGTCAAATAAGAAGAAGGGAAGTAGGGAGGAGCAGACGGGTCCAGAGCATGGATGGAAGAGAACTAGAAAGCACTGAACCTTCCTGTTGTGAGAACTGTGAAGTGTGAGAAAGGAGAGGGGGGTCTTTGATTTTTGCGTTCATCATCATTAGAGGGAGCAGCACTGAAAAAGTTGTGACGTTGGTAGCATGAGAGAGTAAAAATCTGTATCACAAGACTAACAGAATTACTATGTAATCATGTACTCACCAATAACCGGATGTAACTGGAGTCGTTGGGCCTATCGTGAAGTAATTGGTGGATCCGCTGGTATAGGCCGGATGTACTTAGTATCTAGTGTATCAGATTAGTATCGGTCTATCGGTTTGGTATAGGACGTATCAGATTGGTATTGGCCTTAACAAATTGGTATCGTCCTATCCGATATGTACATGTATCGGCCGTATAGCTAGGATTCATATTGGCCTTATCGATTTGGTATCGGTCATATCCGATAGATATCAGCCGTGTTGGATTAGTATAGACCATTTCGGATTAGTATCGTGAAAGGTTTAGTAACAACTGTACTTGGATTTCTCTCTTCTCGAGCTAGAATACCATTGCAAGAGAGTCACCAGATCGTGATTGGCCAGTTACAGTAACATACATGCTTTTCTTTCCATCAGGAAAAGCGAGATTGAAAAGGAAGTATGTATGTTCTCTAACTGGCCAGCTACGCTCTCGTAACTCTCTGGCAATGGTAATTTAGCTCTAGAAGAGAGAAATTCAAGTACAGTTGTTACTAAACCTTCCACGATACTAATCCGAATTGGTCTATACTAATCCAACACGGCCGATACCTATCGGATATGACCAATACCAAATCCATAAGGCCAATACGAATCCTAGCTATACGGCCGATACATATCGGATAGGACGATACCAATTCGCTAAGACCAATACCAACCGATACGGCCCATACCAAAACGATAAATCGATACTAATCCGATACGGTCAATACTTATAAGTACCTACGGTCCAGGAGGTTGATCCGCTAGTACATCCATGTACGATCAACGAAGTAACGATCCATTTTAATTTGGATGTGAAAATCTGTATCGTTAGACAAAGTAAACATAATCAGTTCTATTTCACATGCTTAATTGCCAAGTATGGAAACGAATGGCTCAGAACACAACCCAAAATTCATTCTAGCATACATTAGTGTGAATCATCTATGTTCTGTACATATGGTGTAGTATATGTTCTTATCGTATCTAGTATCTGAAGAATGTAACAGAATCAAGATGAACTCACGTAATGTAATACTAAGACATCATCTACTACTATATAAGATATAGTGATAGGTTGTCATATCATTATTGCCGAGGGATGAGGGTCGAAGGACAGTCAACTTTATCTACGGCTACATAGTTTCTGCCTCACCAGTCGAATGGCTGCAGGGACTATGTCCTGATCACCATGACGTAGTCCAATACAATCCAGAGATTGACACAGTGCTAATTCATATATGTAGTCCAATACAAATAGTCTAATACAAAAACAACCCAATATAAATAGTCTAATACAAATAAGTACTAATAGCTAATGAGAACCACACAGCTCACGTAAACGCTCAGTGATACGATCACGCAACCACCTCGAATAAGTGGGATCGACGGCGGCAGGAGAGATGTAGTCCATTGCAAGTGCTGCATGAATAGAACTCTCGGTCTCACTAGCTACCGGTGCCACTTCCTCCTTAACAGTAGGAGGAGTCACCTCAGCATTCAGTGTTTCCCTCATACGACGTGCCTCTCCTCGGGTCATGGGTGCCATCTGGTAAGATCGATGTTCACAAATAATATGATTATAACATAAGCAAGCTAACTAAAGGAACCATCATGTCGTTTGAGTACATTTTCGAAAGCAGATAAAAAACAGAATATTCAATTTTTTGCCAAGTGTGAGAACGGATGGCTCAGAACACAACCCAAAATTCATTCTAGCATACATTAGATGAATCATCTATGTTCTGTACATATGGTGTAGTATATGTTCTTATCGTATCTAGTATCTGAGAAATGTAACAGAATCAAGATGAACTCACATAATGTAATACTAAGACATCATCTACTACTATATAAGATATAGTGATAGGTTGTCATATCATCATTGTCGAGGGATGATGGTCGGAGGACAGTCAACTTCATCTACGGCTACATAGTTTATGCCTCGCCAGTCGAATGACTGCAGGGACTATGTTGGAGGACAATCAACTTTATTAATAGTTATTTGTTTTTTGATACCAAAAAATCCGATACTCCGATCCGAAACCACCGATACCCCTGATCCGATACTCATAGGAATGGTCCGATACCGATTCTGGTACCCCCTCCCCCGATCCGATACTCACAGGATTGGTTCGATCCGAAACCACCTATACCCCCTCCCCCGATCCGATACACCGATCCGAAACCACCGATACTCATAGGAATGGTCCGATCCGAAACCACCGATACCCGCCCACCCGAAACTCGACCCCTACCTCGAAACCCTACCCGTGTGTCCCCTACCCCCTCCCTCACCCCACCACCCCCTCCCCGACCCCCCTTCCCGACTGCAGCACCCCCTCCCCCGAACCCCCTCCCCGACAGCACCCACCCCCAATCCCCCCTCCCCCACCCCACCACCCCCTCCCCGACAGCACCCACCCCCACCCACCCCCCGACAGCACCCACCCCCCTCCCCCACCCCACCACCACCTCCCCGACCCCCCGTCCCCGACAGCACCCCCTCCCCGACACCCCCTCCCCTCCCCAACCCCACCCACCCCTCCCCCACCACCCGACCCCCTCCCCGATAGCACCCACCCCCCACCCTCCCTCCCCACCCCACCACCCCCTCCCCGACAGCACCCACCCACCATCCCCCCTCCACCCCCTCCCCCCCGGCCCCAACGACAGCCGACCGCCACCACCTCCGAAACCCTAAAATAGAGACAGAGAGGGAAAGAGAGAGAGAGAGCTTACCGGCAAAATCGACGGAGGGAGAAAAATTGCCGGAGGGAGAGAAATTGCTGGAGGAGGAGAGGGGGAAGAGAGAGAGAGTTTGGGGGGAAATAAAAAAATTTCCCCCGTCGGTTCAATTTATGTTAGGGTACAGCAATTAGCGGCGGACTAGCGACGGATATATCCGTCGCTAAATACGGAGTAGATTACCGACGGATATGTTAGTTGACAGTCCGTCGCTAATAGTCCGTGCCATTTTTTTTAGTATTTTGTCGCCAAATTATGCGACATATCAGCGACGGACTTCAGTCCGTCGCTAACTTTTCGTCCAATCCGTCGCTAACTTTTCGTCCAATTAGCGATGGAGGTGCGTCTAATTTTTACACAAAAAAAATAAAAAATTTATTCATTGCTTTCTGACAGTAATCCGTCACAAGTTAGTGGCTAGTCCGTCGCTATTATCGACGGATATTAGCCGTCCCTAAAAGGTCGTTGCCAAATTGCTGTAATCTGTTGCTTACACCATTACTGTTGCTTATAATTTTGGTCTTTGGTGAACTCTAATGTGTTCAGATTTTGTAATGTATTTGGATGTGTGCATATTTGATGAACATGATAGTTTATATTTTGCAATATATTTGGATGTGTTTGGTGAACTCTAATTTGATGTTAACTTTACCTAGAAAATATGTGCAGTTTATATTTTTCTATGCTTTTGGTGAACTCTAATCTGATGCAGGACTTTCATTTTGGACCTGGAATGTAAATTTCATGTTGTTGTTTCATTTTGGAACTGGAATGCAAATTTTATTTGAAACTGGAATTGTAAACCTTGGAACAATTTTTTTCATCCCATGTATTTCTCATATAAATAAGTTAAACATTACTAAACATGTTAAAAATTCGAAAATAAATTGCAAAACATATATTTTGAAGCACGATCTTGGTTCAATTGCTGCCACAGCCACTATCGATTCTCTAGGAATAGATTGTAAACCTTGGCCTCGGAGCTGCTTTAATTCTTTCATTAAATTTCAGATTACGATTTGATCGTGTTTAGAAAGCTTCTCATCCTCCCATAGTAGAAAACCACAAAAATTTGTTAAAAAATTTGCACATCCGTAGAATCTTCTTTCAGGATTTGTTGGTGTCCATGAAATCTTTAATGGACTAATTAATCCACAATGACAATAAAGTGTTCTTCTATAATTTCTATTTGGACGTCTTGAGAATGAAGATTGCGAGCTACTGGCCATAATTTGCAGTTGGATATGAGATCTGTAAGTAAAAATGAAGCTTCAATACATTAAATGCGAGCAAATAAGTAAAAAAAAAAGGAAGATAAGAAAAAATAATGTTATTTTTCCAACAAATCGGTTGAAAAATTAGAAAATAGAAGCTTGGATGGTGTCTTTCAAAACAATCATATATAGGGAATGAAAAGGAGCCACATAGTTAAGCTTAGCTTCTAAGGGGTATTTTGGGTAGTGCACTTTACCCAAAAATTTGCTTCTAACGACTACTTCTAACGTCTCTTTGACGTGAAGGGCCATTATAAGCAAGACAGTTTTTGCGAGAGGTGTAAACTGTTTAAGTTTTTTAAAAGGTCTTATTTTGCTAACAAAGCAAATCTAAGGAGGGTTTAAATGCACTTTACCCTTTTTTTATACTCATCGATAGGGGTAGAAGATGAGAAGAAGCCAAATTTGACCCTTTCTTAAAATGGAGACAACCAAATTAAAATTTAATATGTAGAGACAAAAGTAACAATCAAACGATAATCTATAAACCAGCTACACAAAATGATTTAGACCATGTTTACAAGACGTATGCGAGTAGAAGATGAGAAGAAGCCTGGAAAAAATTGTCCAACGTAGCTTACTCCCAACCGGAATCGAGACGGAGAATACAAGAGTAGAAGATTAATTTTCCTCCTAAACTAAGAAAATCAATCCGTCCAAAAGTGGGAGAAAAAGTGGATGCTCATCTTAATTTACAATTATATCATATACGAATTATATTATTTTAAGTAGTTCAATAAAGTCAGATAGTAATAAATATTGTTAGTTGAGGATATAATTTTAAACCCTATATTTTTATATTACGATTTGATAGTGTTTAGAAAGTTTCTCATCCTCCCATAGTAGAAAATCACAAGAATTTGTTGAAAAAATTGCACACCCGTAGAATCTTCTTCCAGGATTTGTTGGTGTCCATGAAGTCTTCAATAGACTAATTAATCCACAATGGCGATAAATTGTTCTTCTACAATGGCAATAAATTGTTCTTCTACAATTTCTATTTGGACGTCTTGAGAATGAAGATTGCGAGCTACTGGCCATAATTTGCAGTTGGATATGAGATTTGTAAGTAAATATAAAGTTTCAATACATTAAATGAGAGCAAATAAGTATTAAAAAAAAAGATAAGAAAAAATGATGTTATTTTTCCAACAAACCGGTTGAAAAATTAGAAAATAGAAAGCTTGGAGGCAAATCTAAGGAGGGTTTAAATGCACTTTACCCTTTTTTTTCTTGTACTCATCGATAGGGGTAGAAGAGGAGAAGAAGCCAAATTTTACCCTTTCTTCAAATGGAGACAACCAAATTAAAATTTAATATGTCCAGACCAAAGTAACAATCAATCGATAATCTATAAAACAGCTACACAAAATGATTTATACCATGCTTACAAAACGTATACGAGTAGAAGATGAGAAGAAGATTAATTTTCCCCCCTAACCTAAGAAAATCAATCCGTCCAAAAGTGGGAGAAAAAGTGGATGCTCATCTTAATTTACAATTATACCATATACTAATTATATTATTTTAAAGTAGTTCAATAAAGTCATATTGTAATAAATATTGTTAGTTGAGGATATAATTTTTAACCTTATATTTTTATTTTCCTTCCTTTCACTTTTCTTTTCATACCAAACAAAATAAGTGTACAACTTCCATTTTTCTTCCATTCTACCAAACACAAAGGAAGGATCTTTTCATGTGGATGGAAAGTGTATCTTTTGCTTTTGCTTTTCTTATACTTTTTCATCCTTCCTACCAAACACAGCCTAAGGTCTCGTATGGTTTGCGGAAAGGAAAGGGAATTGATTCTATGATATTTTCTTTCCTTTGAAAAATTGTAATTCCATCAATTTTCTTTCAGGTTGAAAAAATTAAAAAAATTGTGAGGAAAAGTGAACCCTTAGAGGAGAAAATGAATCTTTCAGGTTGAAATTTTTTTATTTCTGTTGCAATTTTCGGTAAGAGAGAGAATTTTGTTTAATATATAGAAAGTTGAGTATGTGAGTAAATGATCTTATTATCTATACATTTTTGTATTTTTAGCTAAGAAAGTATATCGTCAGAATAATAATGACACTCTTATATTTGAATTATATAAGGATGTCGTTATTCTACACTCCTCTTTAATAAATTTGCTCATGTGTTAACACTATTGACACTCCAAATATGTCATCTTGTACTCCTTCTTTCATGCATGCACAAGTTAATGTCATATTTAATACATAAGTATATTTGAATTTAAAATGATACAAAATTAAACGAAAATGACAATGATATTTTTGGAGTGCCAAAAACAGTACCCTTATATAATAATAGTATAAATATAGCTAGGAAAAAGAGAAATTAGATATGGGATAATTGTTCGTGGAAGAGAAGGTATTACATTTGAGAAGAAGACTCAAAAAGGAAAAGAAAAAAAAATCGTAGAAAGGTTGAACAATTACGATATTTAGTGGATCACCACAAAATACATTTTTGAGATTTGAGAACATCAAGGATCATAAACCATCCATGGGAAGAAAATTGTTACTCAATATATAGCAAATACAAAAGGAAATTCAAGTCAAGTATTCATTGTCTCGGACTCGTATTAGTGAAAGTGCACCATCCCTTCATTTTAATTTCTATCTTGAAATTTTTGAGTTATTTTATTAATAGGGTACTCTTTTACTAGATGAGTTCTAAATTTTACCAATTAATATTTATATTTAATTCCTAATTTGTTTAATCTAACTATAATGCTATGTAGACACTTTTTTGGCACATTTCATAGGCCACATCGATGTTTGGCAGTACGTTACCGAAAAGTGTGTTCGCATAACGTTACTCTTAATATAATAGGAATTGGATTACAATTTTTGACCTTGCAAAAAGCTACTAAAATTTATTAAAAAATATTAAAAAAGAAGGACATGAAAAGATGGACACCAAAAAACGAGAAGACTAGTTATTGCACCTTTTTATTACATCATAAAAGAACTACACGAGTATTTTAGGAGGTATTGGAGCAATAATGACGCAACAACACTTGCTGTCTAGGGGTCCTGTGCCCGGAATGCACATTGCCCCTCTTTTGTAGTCAATCTTCGCACATTTCCGTATGCAATCTTGGTTAGTGTCGCAACGTAAGTTGAGATAGTAACATCGCTCGTCATATTCCGCGGCAACGTACGAAATTCCTAAATAAAAGAGAAAAGATAATAAAAATAAAAACTCATCACAATGTTCGACAAAAAATATCTTCTTTTGCAGGTTTTAGAGAACTAACCACTAGATAGATAGATGGTGAGCAGAAGGAGGAGTGGCACCAAATGTTTCATCGCCATTGCTTTGATTCTTATGATTAGTGGATGAGAATAGCACAGAAAACTTGTGTATTTATAAACAAATAAAATTATATAGCTACAGCTGCACTAATAAGTCTCTTTGGAAAGAAAATAAACAAAAATTAAAGAAAATAATGGTGAATTCATTTATAGAATATTATGCACTAAATGAGGGTCTCTGTCTTTATTGCGATTGAAATTTATGAATTGAGAATCATGAAATTTTAATAACAGATCTCTACATATAGTAGCAGCAGTAGTACATTTTGATGAATTCGAATTTCTTCCATGTTTTTAGTTGGCTATGATTTGTGATTACAACCACCTTTCCGTTTAGTGAGGGACCCTTCCTATACATGGTTCATTTTGGGATGTTTATTTTATTTATGTTTTTTGTTTGAAATACAAATTATTCAAATTCATTCAATATTTTAAAAAACCTAATAATTATTAATTTCTATAAGCTCTTAAAAAACATGAGAGACATTATGTTACTAGGAACAAAAAGCTTGCATGTCACCGCAAGTATTTTGGGTATATTTTCCCATGCTTTTGTACACTAACGGTCCGATTAGTTCATTGTCATATAATTATAATTGAATTTGTAATGCAATTGAATTTGTATAATCTGACCGCCACATTTCGAGTCGGACCTGGTGAAAAATAGGTCAAGTTGGATCCTCCTTACGAGAACTTGACAGTCTAATGGGGGTTCAGTGATGGATTCTCTTACATCTCGTCCATCTCGGCAAGTGTTTTCTGCATATTTAGTCATGTTTTGTACCGTCTTAGATCCCTTTCAGATATGTTTCGAACAATCCTCCATCCTAACAAGGCAAACATCCCTACTATTAAAGTATGACGTCGTATGTATATCATCAATTAGTAATATGATTTTTTTTAAAAAAAATTAACTACCATTGTCTTATGTACAGTTAGAAAAAAATTTAAAAACCACAAGAACGTATAAATAATGTTAGAGTTTTTCTCAGGGCAAAGTACATTTAAACTCTCCTTAGATGTTAGAAAAATACAATTAAAGGCTCCTTGATTTGAAAAACCAAATACATTACAATTACGCTTAATTGACCCCCTAATTCAACTTTTCTGTTAGCCGGTTTTAAGTAGGGGCTGTAACGACCAATTTACCCTAGATATAACCGAGACCATTACAGTGATGGTTCATTTCTTTTCTCAAATCTCTCTCTCCCATTCCCAAATCTCTCTCTCTCTCATTCCCAAATACAAGCCCTAAATCTTCTCCCAAAATGATTCTGTTTCTTCTCATAACCTAAATCTTACTTTCCCAAACCCTAAATCCTTTCTTCCTGACACCTAAATCCTCTTCTCCATCCCCAAAAATCTAACTATGTTCGTCTGAAAACCTAGAATCCTTCCCCGATGATTTAATTTTCCATATTCCATTCTGCCATTGGTCGATTGGAGTGGAGATTCTGTGCAGCAAGGGTTTATTAATAGAATTCTCGAGCTGGTACATTCTAAAATCCTACTTCTGTAAAATTTCTTACACTTCTGAGCACAGTGGTCCCAATTAATGAATTAAATTTGTTAAGTTTGTTAATCTCTTGAGAAAAATGCCCCCAAATAATGAATTAGATTTTTTTTTTCATGAATGATGTTTGTACGAGTGTGAATTGTCTGTACGAGTGTGAATTTGTTAAATTTCTTGGTCTGTATATAAATTGTTGTTGGACTGTTTGTTGTTTGTAGTCTAGTAAAA
This sequence comes from Iris pallida, assembly GCA_029216955.1. Taxonomy (NCBI): domain Eukaryota; kingdom Viridiplantae; phylum Streptophyta; class Magnoliopsida; order Asparagales; family Iridaceae; genus Iris; species Iris pallida. The sequence continues at coordinate 1,924,012 of JANAVB010020000.1, forward strand.
AATTATGTATATTGTTGTTTGTAGTCTATTATAGGGGTTGTTTGTTGTTTGTAGTTTAATCCTTGTTTGTACATAGGAAATTGTCTATGATATTGTTGTTTTCATATTAAATTAGTTTTTTGTACATAGGATTGTTGTTTTTATATTAAATTAGTTATCTGTTTGTATTTCTATACATAGGGGATGTGATATTGTTGTTGGGGCTGTTTGTTGTTTGAATTTCTAATCCTTGTCTTTTCATAGGGAATTGTTTATGATATTGATGTTTTTATATTAAATTAGTTGTTTGTACATAGGGATTTGCCTATGAAATTGTTATTTGTCTCTTTTCATAAGGCGCGACGCGGTCCGCCGGGGGTAAGTTTCAACGTAAAATTTTATTATGCTTGTCATACGCTTGTCTGAAATCCATTAGGATGGTTAGAAACATTCATGAACTAAGTCATATAAACTCATTCAACCAAATGAGAGCTTGGAACTTAACATGCCACGCACCAGTACAAAGTGTAATGTACTGATCCTCGCTCTCCACGCAGGTACCCCGAACCACGAAGGGCGTGCCACCTAAAATCTCAAGGCGACGTGGACACTTTTGAAGCCTCGTCCGTGCAAAGGCTTGTTTCTGGATTCCTTTTGAAGACTCCATATTCAGTACAAAAGAAGACCAATGGCGACTCGGCTTCCCTCGATCGCAGGTGGAAATGTGTAATGGTTTTTGCTTGTATAAAAGGGTGTAATGTATGGAACGACTATCTCATCGGCGTTCATATTGTAAGTCGAGTCATATTGTAGCCCGCACGGCAATGAATGTAATGAAGTCAATGTAAATGAAGTTTTATCAATGAAAAAGTCTACTTCTATTTCAAATGTGTCATTCAATTTCTCTGCGTACTCTAACTTGATGTTGTGTTTCGGATAACCTTACGACTATGCCTTGTGCGATCGCAACTTAGGTTCGCACGGCATCACGCCCGGGGGACGACTATCGATTCTACGGAATCGGGGCGTGACATAATGGTATCAAAGCACGGCTTTACATCCTTTGGCCTCGCATCTAGAGTTCCAAACCTTTGACCTCACATCGATGAGATACGTTGTTCTATACAATTAGTCCGTAATATTTTGTAACTGATGCGTTTGCCTTCGTATCGCAGAAGTGACGGAACCCACGACCGAGCAGGAACAGAGCGCTTTAAGCGGCTCTAGTAGTTCGTATCATCCGCGGACCGGACCTTCTAACGATACAATCGAAAGGATGCTGCGCATGATGGAGGCGCAGCGAAACCAATTCGAGAACCGACATCAACAAGTAGAGAAACGACAGGCCCAGTTCGAAGCTCGCTTTGATGCACATGCCAAACTTTAGCAAAAACAGCTAGATACCCTGCAGCAGATCGTCCAGACAATGGCGGCCAACGAAAATTCTGTGACTGCGCCTACCGTCACCGCACCTACTGCCACCGGGCCGACGATCCAACCCATTGAAGTCGACACGGCGGAGCCTGAGCGTCAACCAGCGACACTGAAAAAGTACAACTTCGAAGTGTCAGAATTCAAGAAGGCGTGCCGCACTTCCTTCAGCGGCACCGAGGGTCCTTCTATAGCGATCGACTGGTTGGAAGAGCTGGAAGACCACTTCGAGCTTCTCGGCATTGAAGAGTCGAAGCAAGTCGCCTGCGCACAACTTCAACTACGGTTGAACACGCACGACTGGTGGGCCGTGCGCAAGCGAGCGATCCGACCGGACAACACCATCGTGCCGATCTCTTGGGCCACGTTCCGTAAAGCTTTCGAAGTCCAGTACCTTCCGTCAGCCGTTCTTCAAGCGAATGAGAATGAATTCATGCAGTTGAAGCAAGAGAGCAGGACAGTGGAACAGTACGCCGCAGAATTCAACAAGTTGTCTAAGTTTGCTGGCCAGTTTCTGCCTACTGAAGAGTGCCGTATGCGACGGTTCGAAGTGGGTCTGCGACACTCTATCGGTGCGCATGTCGGGGTCCCGGAGTACAAGGCCATGGGCGAGGCTCTGAATCACGCACTCCGCCTTAAGAAACTGTATCCTTCCGGTGCTGACGACGTTGTGCGCTACTCCAATCACAAACGTCCTAGCCATACGGGAGGCAACAATCACGCATCAAAGCGTCCGAACCATGGCGGTTACCATGGACATAACTCATCATCGCGATGTGCCAAGTGCGGTTCCCTTGGGCATGAGTCAAGCCAGTGCTTTGTAGTCGAGGGGGGATGCTTCTTTTGCGGACAAAAGGGTCACTATAAACAAGATTGCCTCCGGAGAGGGAATCGTAACGCCCCGCCACAACACCGTCAAGAGAATCGAGGACAGGCGCCCCGACCTTGTCAGCCCACTCAATCCAACAACCAAGATCGACGCCCTAATGCACAGGGGCGTGTCTTTGCTCTGACTCGAGACGAGGCGTACGCTTCCGACACTGTTGTGACAGGTATATTAAATTTCAATAATGTACCTGCTCGTGTGTTATTTGATTCAGGCGCCTCGCATACTTTCATATCGGCGGACTTCGCCGCCGAGCATAAATTCTCTGTAATATCATTAGACCTTGATCTTAGCGTAAGTATGCCTTCGGGCGTGCCACTACTCACAAACTTAGCCTACGGAGGAGGAACCATATGTATGGGGGGTCAAAAGATCGGTCTTGATGCGATAGTTCTAGACATGAAGGACTTCGACATCATACTGGGCATGGATTGGCTCGGTCCGTGTAACGCAACCATAGACTGTGCTGAAAAGAAAGTCACATTCCGCATACCTGGAGTGCCTGAATTCTGCTACTCGTGTGGTGAGGCGTCGCCGACCTGCATGTTGATCTCCGTAATATCTGCTCGACGGATGCTGCATTCCGGGTGCGAAGGCTATCTAGCTTCCGTTCGAGACATGCGACAGGATGGTGCAAGCGCGGTTCAGACCGACGTTGTGGCAGAATTCCCAGACGTGTTCCCGGACGAGCTACCCGGCATGCCGCCCAATCGAGAAATAGAGTTCACCATCGACACATTTCCCGACACTCGGCCGATCTCCAAAGCCCCGTACAGAATGGTCCCTGCAGAATTGAAAGAATTGAAGGCACAACTTCAGGAATTGCTCGACAGAGGGTTTATCCGTCCGAGTGTCTCGCCTTGGGGTGCGCCCGTGCTGTTCGTGAAGAAGAAGGATGGATCGATGCGACTCTGCATCGACTATCGGGAATTAAATAAAGCTACCGTCCAAAACAAATACCCCCTGCCCCGCATCGACGACTTGTTCGACCAGCTCCAAGGTGCAACGGTGTCTTCGAAGATTGATCTACGATCGGGTTACCACCAACTCAAAGTCAAGCCAGATGACGTGCCAAAGTCTGTCTTCCGCACTCGTTACGGCCACTACGAGTTCTTGGTAATGCCATTTGGTCTGACAAACGCCCCTGCCGTCTTTATGGATCTAATGAATCGGGTGTTCCGTCCGTTCGTTGACAAGTTCATAGTATTCTTCATCGACGACATCCTAGTCTACTCGAAGGATCGAGCGCAACATGCAGAGCATCTGCGGACAGTACTCCAAACCTTTCGAGAGAATCAGTTGTACGCGAAGATGAGCAAGTGCGAGTTCTGGCTGAACAGCGTCTCATTCCTTGGGTACATCATCTCCGCTGCGGACATCGCAGTCGATCCGAAGAAAGTCGAGGCAGTTGCTGATTGGAAACGGCCCGCATCAGTTAGCGAAATTTGAAGCTTCCTAGGCTTGGCGGGATACTACCGACGCTTCGTGAAGGACTTCGCGAAGATTGCATCGCCGTTGACTCGCCTCACCCAGAAAGGAGTCACATTCAAGTGGTCAGACGACTGTGAAGCTTCCTTCCAGGAGCTCAAACAACGGCTCGTTTCGGCCCCGATACTTGCTCTTCCTGAAGGGACGGAGGGATTTCAAAACTTCAGCGATGCTTCTGGCCAGGGCTTGGGGTGTGTGCTCATGCAGCGGGATAAGGTGATATCTTTTGCTTCCCGGCAGTTGAAGCCCCACGAGAAGAACTACCCCACGCACGACCTAGAACTAGCGGCAATTGTGTTCGCGTTGAAGCTATGGCGTCACTATCTCTATGGCATGGCGTGCAGGATTTATACGGACCACAAAAGCCACAAGTATCTCTTCACCCAGAAAGAACTGAATTTGCGGCAGAGGCGATGGCTCGAACTAATCAAAGACTATGACTTATCAATCGACTACACGCCGGGCAAAGAAAATGTGGTAGCGGATGCGCTGAGCCGGAAGTACTTAGCTTCATTATGTATCAACGACCGACTGCAGCGTGACTTAGAAGGAATGGGCATCGAGCTCCGAGTTCGTTTCAGAGACGTGAAACTGGCACAACTGTGGGTGGAACCAAGCCTACTGGAGAGGATCAAGTCTGCACAGAAGGACGACCCCTACTTGGAGAAGATGCGGAAGCTGATATCGACAGGAAAAGTGTCCGACTTTGCAGAGGACGAGTCGGGAGTGTTGCGCGTGAAGGGACGGCTATGCGTACCGAACGACGCAGAACTTAGAAAGGAGATAATGTCGGAGGCGCATTATGTAAAATATTCCTTGCATCCTGGCAGCACCAAGATATATAAGGACCTCCGCGTTGTCTTTTGGTGGTACGACATGAAGAGGGACATAGCGCTCTTTGTGTCAAAATGCATGGCCTGTCAGCAAGTCAAAACCGAGCACCAGCGACCGGGCGGGGAGATGCAGAACCTAGCCATTCCAGAGTGGAAGTGGGATCACATCACTATGGACTTCGTTATTGGCTTACCGAGGACGCCGCGGGGAAACGACGCCATCTGGGTCATCATCGATCGACTAACCAAGTCAGCGCACTTCATCTCCATCAAAGTTACTTGGAGCGTCGACCGTCTTGCTCAGATATACCTTGATGAAATAGTTAGGCTGCACGGGGTCCCAGTTTCTATTGTCTCTGATCGGGATGGACGGTTCGTAGCGCGCTTCTGGAGTAGTCTTCATTCAGCACTGGGGACCAAGTTGAAGTTTAGCTCAGCTTATCATCCTCAGACTGACGGCCAAACAGAGCGGGTGAACCAAATTCTCGAAGACATGTTACGACTCTGTACGATCGACTTGAAGTCAAGTTGGGACGTCCATCTACCGCTGGCCGAGTTTGCATACAACAATAGCTATCAGTCCAGCATCCAAATGGCGCCGTATGAAGCTTTGTACGGTCGGAAGTGTAGATCGCCCATTTGCTGGGATAAAGTCGGGAAACGGCAGATACTTGGTCCGGAGCTGGTGGAGCAGACTGTGCAGAAGGTCAAGTTGATACGAGAAAGATTGAAGATAGTACAAAGCCGGCAGAAAAGCTATGCCGAGACGCACCGACGCCCCCCTCGAGTTCTCGTAAGGCGATCATGTATTCCTGAAGGTGATGCCTATGCGTGGAGTTTCCCGGTTCGGTGCGAAAGAAAAGTTGAGCCCAAGATTTGTTGGCCCGTTCGAAATATTGAAGCGAGTCGTCCCGGTAGCTTACCAAATTTCCTTGTCGCCTGCATTGTCAGAGGTACATGACGTCTTTTACGTCTCGCAATTGCGGGAGTACGTGCACGATCCGGGACATGTGGTAGATTTGGGTAAGCTGGACCTGAAGGCGGACTTATCATATGTCGAAGAGCCGGTGCAAAGCTTGGAGCGCAAGGATAAACTTCTCCGCAACCGTGCTATTCCACTTGTCCGTGTCCTCTGGAGAAACCATTCGATCGAGGAGTCGACGTGGGAGCTTGAGTCAGAAATGAAGAAGAAGTTCCCTTCATTGTTCTCGTAGAGGTAGGTTCTATTTTAAGTTTTGAGGACGAAACTTTTTCTTAGTTGGTTATGGTGTAGTGCCCCGTACCTACATCGTGCCCCGTACTTGTCCACGGGGTGCGCGAGAAAGGAACACTATTGCTATCGATTCGGTTGGGACCGATAGGTCGGGATCGGCCGAGTCGATCGAATGGGAATGGTTGAATTAAGATCTATTCCTCGTTATGGAATGTCTTCTTCGGAACCAAGTTCCATATTCAGCGGGCTGCGTCTCGAGGATTGACTCTGCGGCTGAGTCGGGAGACACCTCCCGTTGCTCTGCTTTTCACGTCGCTTGCGTTGGTTTTGGCTTTGTTTTCTGAATACGTTTTCATGAATGTTTTCGATGGTTTTCATGGCTTACATTTCGAACTCGCATTTCCTATCGAACTCCTTGAATAATGCAGTGTTCTAATCGGTTGCTTGTGTAATTTCAGGTAATCGCGTAGGCGACGTCTAGCGCGACCAACAAGTTCTCTCGCCGGAGTAAACTCAAGGTGAGTGGCTGACCCTTCTCTTCTCGACCCTCTTCTTAGGCAAATTCGATAGTGTTGTTGCGAATGAAAGGATAAATGCAAGGGCACGAACACGGGAAAAAGGATTGAGTTTTCAAAGAGAATGTAGGCTATGTCTTAATAACTAAAAAGGAAAATATGTCTTCACACGGTTATGGACAACTTGTCGACAAGGCGATAGTTTTCTCAAGCGGCAACCCGAGGCCACGGGACCGTTTCGGCCTAGGAGGAAACAGGGTATAGTCGTGCATAAGGTTTCAGCACAGGTTAAGCGGGAGCTTGCAACGGAGCTAGCTACTTGCGTTGAAAGGATCCCGATTAACAAAGCTATACGTCCAGGATGGCTTGTGATGCCAGTGACCAAACACACGTAATGTTGCACTTGGAATGTAAATGATAACAATTGACAGGGAAGAACATGGTAAGTTTCATAAGGCGTGACGCGGCCCGCCGGGGGTAAGTTTCAACGTAAAATTTTATTATGCTTGTCATACGCTTGTCTGAAATCCATTAGGATGGTTAGAAACATTCATGAACTAAGTCATATAAACTCATTCAACCAAATGAGAGCTTGGAACTTAACTTGCCACGCACCAGTACAAAGTGTAATGTACTGATCCTCGCTCTCCACGCAAGTACCCCGAACCACGAAGGGCGTGCCACCTAAAATCTCAAGGCGGCGTGGACACTTTTGAAGCCTCGTCCATGCAAAGGCTTGTTTCTGGATTCCTTTTGAAGACTCCGTATTCAGTACAAAAGAAGACCAATGGCGACACGGCTTCCCTCGATCGCAGGTGGAAATGTGTAATGGTTTTTGCTTGTATAAAAGGGTGTAATGTATGGAACGACTATCTCATCGGCGTTTATTTTGTAAGTCGAGTCATATTGTAGCCCGCACGGTAATGAATGTAATGAAGTCATTGTAAATGAAGTTTTATCAATGAAAAAGTCAACTTCTATTTCAAATGTGTCATTCAGTTTCTCTGCGTACTCTAACTTGATGTTGTGTTTCGGATAACCTTATGACTATGCTTTGTGCGATCGCAACTTAGGTTCGCACGGCATCACGCCCGGGGGACGACTATCGATTCTACGGAATCGGGACGTGACAACGTAGGGGCTGTAATGACCAATTTACCCTAGATATAACCGAGACCATTACAATGACAGTTCATTTCTTTTCTCAAATCTCTCTCTCTCTCTCTCATTCCCAAATCCCTCTCTCCCATTCCCAAATACAAGCCCTAAATCTTCTCCCAAAATGATTCTATTTCTTCTCAAAACCTAAATCTTACTTTCCCAAACCCTAAATCCTTTCTTCCTGACACCTAAATCCTCTTCTCCATCCCCAAAAATCTAACTGTGTTCGTCTGAAAACCTAGAATCCTTCCCCGATGATCTAATTTTCCATATTCCATTCTGCCATTGGTCGATTGGAGTGGAGATTCTGTGCAGCAAGGGTTTATTAATATAATTCTCGAGCTGGTACATTCTAAAATCCTACTTCTGTAAAATTTCTTACACTTCTGAGCACAGTGGTCCCAATTAATGAATTAAATTTGTTAAATTGTTAATCTTTTGAGAAAAATGCCTCCAAATAATGAATTAGATTTTTTTTCATGAATGATGTTTGTACGAGTGTGAATTGTCTGTACGAGTGTGAATTTGTTAAATTTCTTGGTCTGTATATAAATTGTTGTTGGACTGTTTGTTGTTTGTAGTCTAGTAAAAAATTATGTATATTGTTGTTTCTAGTCTATTATAGGGGTTGTTTGTTGTTTGTAGTTTAATCCTTGTTTGTACATAGGAAATTGTCTATGATATTGTTGTTTTCATATTAAATTAGTTTTTTGTACATAGGATTGTTGTTTTTATATTAAATTAGTTATCTGTTTGTATTTCTATACAAAGGGGATGTGATATTGTTGTTGGGGCTGTTTGTTGTTTGAATTTCTAATCCTTGTCTTTTCATAGGGAATTGTTTATGATATTGTTGTTTTTATATTAAATTAGTTGTTTGTACATAGGGATTTGCCTATGAAATTGTTATTTTTATATTAAATTATTTGTCTGTTTGTATGCCTATACATAGGGGATGTGATATGCTTGTACATAGAAAACTGTCTTTTATTTGTTTTATATATATAATGTTGTTTGTGTGTGTATGTGCAGAGGGATTATTTTGATGGATACAAAGTATGTTGTTCATATGTTTGTTGAGGATAATTTTATATATTGGGGGTATTGTATGCGTTTCATAATCTTCTTCCTAATGCAGAGCATAGATTTTGTGTTAGGTACATATATGACAATTTCAAGAAGAAACATCAAGGGTCCAAGCTGAAGTATCTTATGTGGGAAGCATCAGAGGCATACACCTTAGTTGATTATGAGAAAGGAATGAATAAGGTCATAAAAGCAAGGAGGCTTATGGATGGTTAGAGAAACTTCCTCCATGACAGTGGTCAAAGCATGGGCCAATTCTAAGTGTGATCTCTCAAGCAATAATATGTGTGAATCATGGAATAAACATATATTGAAAGCAAGAGACAAGCCTAAAAATCTGTCTGCTCAAAACTATAAGAAGAATGCTCATGGGAAGGTTCCATAAGAAGAAACAAAGAATGAAAGCTCATGATGGAGTCATTGTTCCTTAAGTAATGAAAAAGCTGGAAGAAGTCAAATAGGGTGTCAAAAAGTGTGTTGTTATTACTTCTGGATTCAATAAGTATGAAGTGAGTTAGAGATGACTTAATGAGGCAGTGGACTTGGAAGCAAAGACTTGTAGTTGTAGAGAATGACAACTCACAGGTATTCCTTGTGAGCATACAACTGCATGTATTAAGAAGAAGAGAGACTCAATTGAAGACTATGTAGATAAGTACAACCACAAGTCTACCTAGGTAATCAATCATCTTTCAATGAGGAATCTAAGACAACTTCAAAATGTTGTACCTATGATACCTACTGTGGTCCATATCCAAACTGGAAGAAGAAAAAATAAGAGAAAGAAACAAGACGATGAAAGAATGTCTAAGAAGGAAGCTGGAAAAGTCATGACTAGGGCCACTATCGCCTGTGGAAGTGAAAGCAGTTAGGATAAAACTCAAGAGCATGCCCATATCCTTTTAAGAAGTAGGTGGCAGTGCCAAAAGGCAAATCAGGTAGGCCTAAGCTCCCTAAGTCAACCCTGCATGCGTGTCATTGTAATCCAATACCTCATTTTGAAGGAAATGTAGACCATAATTTTGAAAGTGTTGCGAGGGGGATGTAAGATGTTTATTGTGCCATGTCGATTTATGAGATGAAAAACATAAATTAAATTGATTGCGGAAGCGTACCTGAATCCATTGTCTTTGTTTGACGGATCTTGAAGCAGACGTTTTTCTTTGTGGGATTTGATCTTCCAACCCGCTACGGCCCTTAATAATAAAGATTAAATCTTTATTCCTCTCTTTGTTGATGGGGATACAGAAGAGAATAGAGAAACCCTCTCTTTGGTGGCCGTATGAGTTGGAGACCATAACCCTAATGAATACACATATATATATATGTGTGTGTTGTGATATTTCTAATTTGGCCTCTCATCAAATTAGAATTATCTCCGGTATCTACACATTAATTCCATGACAATTATACCCTTAAGCCAATTTCCATATAGACCACTTTAATTTGGATTAATTATTTAGATAGTCCAAACACAATTAATTTTACATGTGTGGCCCTATAATTATTGAATAATTCCAACAATCTTCCACTGGACCACATATGTAACCTTATAATTGTGTTAACCTTAGTGAGCTCATAAATCGCTATCTTAATCCTTAGGGATATCCGGACAATCTCGTCCATTAACCATATCAACATAGGATCAAAGCGGCCTTCGTCACATATAGCGTAACTAAACCATCAATGGTCACATATACCAATATAGCTAAACGACATAGATCAATCATGGATGCGTAGCATGGAAATTATACGCAATGTAATCGATACATGTCTATTTCCAACTGGTCTTCCTTAACTTTAATGAGATCAATACTTTAACATAATAAAAACGGAATGAACTGAATTTCCATATATCTGATCAGATAAATATCCAAAATACTTTAATACATAAATGTGTCGAAAACCAAATAGCACCCAAATACATAAAATACAAACTCCCACTATATTGCCATATTCTTAATTAACACCCATATGAGCAGTATGCTCATGAAAGACCCTGGGTGATAATGCTTTTGTGAGCGGATCCACTAACATGGAGTTTGTCTTAATGTGCTATATGGACATTATAACCATTCTGAATTCTTTCCTTCACAACTAGAAACTTTATGTCAATAGCCTTTACTTATACAAGTTTTTGTTGTTTTTGGAATACATTAATGCTGATTTATTGTCACACCATAATTTAAGTGGTCTTTCAATACCGTACTGTAGGCGCAGCCTTGTGACAATTTCGCAACCATATTCCCTGAATAGATACTCCACAACATGTTATAAACCTTACTTTCATGGTGGAAGAAATTATGAGTGCATGTTTGACACTCACCCAAATATACCTCCATTAGTCAGCATAACCTGATGTGGATCTCCTGCTGTGTTGGCATCCAACAAAATCGGAGTCGAAATACCTTATGATCTCCAGAATTATCCGATCTCCTACAAAGAGCATATAATTTCATGTTCTCTATTAATTACTTAAGTAGTTTGGCTGCTATCCAATGATCCATCCATATTTGCTTAAATATCTGCCTAACATCCTAATATATATGCAATATCCTGACGCGTACATACTTGAGTATACATTAGACTCCCTACAACTCATTATGAAGGAAAAATCTATTATATTTTCTTAATTTTAAGGCTAACCTTAGGGCACTTGTTTGAGACTGAATTTGTCTCCTTTAACGAGAGGTGTCACCTGGTTTGCATTAAATACTTCAATCAATATACAAAACCAGAAAATTATTCCTACTCTCACTGAACTTGTGATACACACAATCTTCAACAGTGTTCATCTCAAAACCAAACGAGATAATCACTTGAAGTACCTTTGACGAGAAGCTTGCTTGAGTTCATAAATAGATTTTGTCAATTTGCAAACCATATTATTTGGGTCTTTCGACACAAAATTTTCTGCATGCACCATAAATTGTTTCGTCGATGTTACCATTGAGAAACACAATTTTGACATCCATTTAATGTAACTCAAGATCAAAATATGCAACATGTGCTATGATTGTTTTAAAGGAGTTTTTCAAAGATACCGAAGATAAAAACTCTTTAAAATCAATCTCAAAATTTTGAGTAAAGTCACTAGTTACAAGACATACTTTATACCTCTCCACGTGACCCTTCGAATCCTTCTTAGTTCTAAATGTCCATTTGCAACCAATGAATTTTATACCTTTTGGTAATGGGACAGGTTCTTAAACTTTATTATCTTGCATGAACTTATACTCCTTATTTATTGTATCAATCCACTTTGAGAACTGGAACTTTCCATGGCCTGACGAAAGTTGATTAGATCATCTTCCAGTATCCACAGTCTTCCTCACGTTCCTAGAGAAATATGACAATATTATCCGAAATTATATTTCTCCTTTCTCTGGTTGACCATTTTAATATTACCGGTTCTTGAGGTTGTTGAGTTTGTTCCTTAGAAATAATTACCTTATCTTGAATGGGGTGCCGCTACGTTGTCGCTGTTAAGGTATCTCAACAACGACTTATAGAGGTAATCCGACATTGTCTCATTGAGACTCCGAATTCACTTCTTGATCATGACAGGTATAGAATCCTGCACATCATCAAAAGTGATAGTAGGAATCGTAATTGATTCCTTCTCAAAGACAATGATCCTGACTTTATTTCTCCCCCAAACTCAACATCCTCAAAAATTATTTCACTTCTCATCTCAAAAAAAAAAAAAAAAATTGTGTGGGATCGTATAATTATTAACCCTTTGATTTGTCAGGATAGCCAATAAAGTAGCTGCTTACAATTAAACTTTGGTCTGTATTTCCTTTACACATTAATATAGACATTACAGTCTATAAAGTCAATAAAATCCAAATCTCATCAGACACAAGTCGTTCAACTCTATTTCTAGAGATGTGGCCTAATCGCTTATGTCATAATGAGGCTAAAAATATTTATTATTAATTTTGTGTTTAGTACCACATGACTCCACTTGCAAGGTTTCATTTAAGCTGCAATAATTTCAACTGAATATAGGTTATCATAAACCTTAAGGGAACCGTTACCAATAATATTTAAATTTAAAGATAGACTAAACTTATTGTTTTCAAATGAACAATGATAACCAATTTGTCCATTAAGAAAAATGAAACTGAATTTCGTCTAAAAGACGGTACAATAAAAGTGTCTATCAAATCTAAATAATAACCGGTTCCCAATAATAACCTAAAATGTCATATTGCTTCCACTTCTACCGACTTGCCGTCACCCACATAGATGTATCTTTCACTATCAATTGGCTTTCGGTAGCTCAGACAACCTTGTCTAGAAACACTAATGTGGGTATTAGCACCAGAATCTAACCACCATGTGTTTCTAGGTACTGAAGCTAAATTAACCTCAGAACAGACCAAATTGAGAAATGTACTTTTCCTTATGTGTCCTGGCTTGTCACAAAAGAAACAACCCTTAGTTTTATATTGTTGTTTCTTTTGAGTTAGGACCTCAGCAGCTTCTGTATTTCTTTTCTTTTTGCCTTTAAAATTTATCCCATTAAGCATGAAAATTGAATTCGTATTGGCAGATATAATAGCAACATTAACTGAAAAGAGAACAAAAATAAATAAACAAATATGCTCTAATTAATAACCAAAGAATAAAAGATAGTCAAACAAATTCAAACAATGGTGAACCCCATCTCAAGATACCTAGTGCATCATTAATATCAAGTCTTTGGACAGTGATACTAACTGCAAGTGGTACTCTTGGTGTAGTGATCAAACGTTGACAATAAGTCATGTCAAATAATAATCCTATCTTTGAATCGGGTTATTATTTACATGTAAACCGTATAATTGTCACACATTTATCACCACAAGTATGTGTGCAATTCGGCCAAGTATTAACCTTCCTTTGGGCCGGCTAATATCCGCATGAATATACACACACAAACATCTGACATCCCTCATAGACTATCTACGCAAGAGAGGTCACTTTGGCGACATCTTATTTCATTGAGTCTACTTAGAATATTGGACAACTATTGCTAGTCTTAAAAGGCACCAAAAAATTGAATGTTGACTGAATTTTACAAAACTGAATCATGTCCAAAACTTTATATACATGCATATTCATAAGATTATTACTCAAATAAAGTAATCAAAAGCATAATCATGAATTTCAATTTGACAAAATTGGATGTTATCACTATAACAAAATTCATGAAATAATCTACGGAGGATATGCATCCAAAGATAATATCAAATAATGCATAAGGATTACTTTAAATAGAATAATCTATAGAAGGTCAAATATATGCATTAACAGATTATATTAAATAATCTATAGGGATTATTTTAAATAAAATAATCTACCGAAGACAAAATCCTAATTTTAATTTGAAAAACAATCATATATCTTAAAGATATCTCACTTAATAATATGCATGTGAATTTCTTTACATGATTCAAACAAATATTCTTAATTTGACTAAACTGAGCATTGTCAACATAATAAAATTCACGTTGAAAATATACATCCAAAAGAAAACTGAAAATATTAACTCCAAAATATATATCCAAAATTGAACATATTTGATCTAACCTGAGCATTATCATCACCTCTTTCCTCTTTAAATATCAAAATATCTAAAGAAAATCCCCCTTTTTAAAAAAAAAAAAGAAGAACAAGCAAACTTTAGACCAATTTGGAGACTAATTATTTAATAACCGAATCCATCAATCAAAATATTACTTCAAATAATCCATAAAGATTGTACCAAAATTTATCTACTATCTCATAAACATGTGAATCTTTTTGTATAATTTAAAAATATTATTTCCATATCATCATATGTATATGTACTAAAAATTGATGGTCCCGATATTACAATATTCTAGATCAGATCCCAATACGATATAAATTTAGACTAATAAATCCATAAATAAATAATATTAAAACCAAATACTAAACCCAAGCCATCTCATATTCACCATTAGTTCAAACAACAAATATTAAAATATGGATGAATTTACATCTTCGGTATTAAAAATTGATGTCAATAAGGATGCACATCTCATATTCACCCAAGCCATCTCATATTGACATCTCATATTCACCATTATTTTAATAATAAATACGGATGAATTTACATCTTCAGTATTAAAAATTGATGTCGATAAGGATGCACATCTCATATTCACCTAAGCCATCTCATATTGACATCTCATATTCACCATTAGTTAAAAAATAATAAATAAATCCATTTGAACTAAATTGACACATTAAATAAATCTCCAAAGTTGAAGTCACCCATATACATACTTATTCAACATAAGTATGAATCTCCATAATGAATGCACGATTTCTAAAGCAACATTAGATGTATATGTTCTAAATTGAATGGATCATCATAAAATAATTGTTTGAACAATCGTAACCCTAAATCAAATTAGATGAAACGATTTAGGGTTCCTGAAAAATACTAAAAAAAAATTATTCTGAAATTTTGATCTCATAAATCAAACATGGAGGCTCTGATACCACTTGTAAGATCTTTATTGTGCCATGTCGATTTATGAGATAAAAAACATAAATTAAATTGATTGCGGAAGCGTACCTGAATCCATTGTCTTTGTTTGACGGATCTTGAAGCAGACGTTTTTCTTTGTGGGATTTGATCTTCCAACTCGCTACGGCCTTTAATAATAAAGATTAAATCTTTATTCCTCTCTTTGTTGATGGGGATACATAAGAGAATAGAGAAACCCTCTCTTTGGTGGTCGTATGAGTTGGGGACCATAACCCTAATGAATACACATATATATAGATATGTGTGTTGTGATATTTTTAATTTGGCCCTCATCAAATTAGAATTATCTCCGGTATCTACACATTAATTCCATGACAATTATACCCTTAAGCCAATTTCCATATAGACCACTTTAATTTGGCTTAATTATTTAGATAGCCCAAACACAATTAATTTTACATGTGTGGCCCCATAATTACTGAATAATTCCAACAGGGGAGAGTGTAACATCCAAAAAGCTAGTTCTGATACATGGCTTCCTAATTGTTTGTTATTCATTTTAAAATTTAGCATTTTAATTATTTGTTACTCATCTTTTCATAGGTTGCAGACAAGTTAAGGGTCTTTATCATTTTGGTGATCCATTTTGAACGTTGGCAATGATGAATTGGAGTTATGTGGGTATAAGAATTTGTGTGGCAATGATGAATTGGGATGCTACTTGTTGCTATAATGTTGTAGGGTGCTCTGTTTGTGAGAAGCAAATGATGAATTTTGTCATGCTATATGTTGCTGTATAGCTGTGTGGGGTGCTTTGTTTGTGGAGATTTTGTCATACTACATGTTGCTGTCCCTAAATCCTTTACTTACTAACTCTTCTGATCCACCGTCCCTATAGAATTTGTCATGCTACATGTTGTTGTAAGCTACAAATTCCTAATTCTTCTTCATTTTATCATTTTCTTTCTTTAGAATTTTAATTCATTTCATCAATTCTAAATCTTACTTCATTTTTTCTGCAGTATACAAGCATGTGTTGGCAAATTGTGGATGATAGGATATTGTTGGCATGTGGAAGCAATTTTTTTTTTGGCTTTTTGGAAATTTTGTAAAGTTTATGTTGGGTGTGAAGTATGTGCAGTTTATATTTTGGATGAAGAATGTTGTTGAAAAAATGGATGTCTTCATATTTGGAAAAGTATACAAGCCTATTATACTGCTTATGTGAAACTTGTTGTTGAACAAATGCAGTCTAATGTGTTTGAATTTGATGCATATTTGGATGCTTATTTTGTTACTCTAATCTGTTGCTTACACCGTTACTGTTGCTTATAATTTTGGTCTTTTGTGAATTCTACTGTGTTCAGATTTTGTAATGTATTTGGATGTGTTCATATTTGATGAACATGACAGTTTACATTTTGCAATATATTTGGATGTGTTTGGTGAACTCTAATTTGATGTTAACTTTACCTAGAAAATATGTGCAGTTTATATTTTGCTATGTTTTTGGTGAACTCTAATCTGATGCAGGACTTTCATTTTGGACCTGGAATGTAAATTTCATGTTGTTGTTTCATTTTGGAACTGGAATGCAAATTTTATTTGAAACTGGAATTGTAAACCTTGGAACAATTTTTTTTCATCCCATGTATTTCTCATACAAATAAGTTAAACATTACTAAACATGTTAAAAATTCGAAAATAAATTGCAAAACAAATATTTTGAAGCACGGTCTTGGTTCAGTTGTTGCCACAACCACTGTCGATTCTCTAGGAATAGGTTGTAAACCTTGGCCTCGGTGCTGCTTTAATTCTTTCATTAAATTTCACATTATGATATGATCGTGTTTAGAAAGTTTCTCATCCTCCCATAGTAGAAAACCACAAGAATTTGTTGAAAAATTTGCACACCCGTAGAATCTTCTTCTAGGATTTGTTGGTGTCCATGAAGTCTTCAATGGACTAATTAATCCACAATGACAATAAATTGTTCTTCTATAATTTCTATTTGGACGCCTTGAGAATGAAGATTGCGAGCTACTGGCCATAATTTGCAGTTGGATATGAGATCTGTAAGTAAAAATAAAGCTTCAATACATTAAATGAGAGCAAATAAGTAAAAAAAAAATATGATAAGAAAAAATGATGTTATTTTTCCAACAAACCGGTTGAAAAATTAGAAAATAGAAAGCTTGGATGGTGTCTTTCAAAACAATCATATATATAGAGAATGAAAGGGAGCCATATTGCTAACCTTGGCTTCTAAGGGGTATTTTGGGTAGAGCATAATTTATTTTACCCAAAAATTTGCTTCTAACGACTACATCTAACGTCTCTTTGACGGGAATGGCCACTATAAGCAAGACAGGTTTTGCGGGAGGTGTAAACTGCTTAAGTTTCTAAAATGTCTTATTTTACTAACAAAGCAAATCTAAGGAGGGTTTAAATGTACTTTACCCTTTTTTTCTTATACTCATCGATAGGGGGTAGAAGATGAGAAGAAGCCAAAATTTACCCTTTCTTAAATTGGAGACAACCAAATTAAAATATAATATGTAGAGACCAAAGTAACAATCAATCGATAATCTATAAACCAGCTACACAAAATGATTTACACCATGTTTACAAGACATATACTAGTAGAAGATGAGAAGAAGCCTGGAAAAAAATGTCCAACATAGCTTACTCCCAACCGGTATAGAGACGGAGAATACAAGAGTAGAAGATTAATTTTTCCTCCTAACCTAAGAAAATAAATCTGTCCAAAAGTGGAAGAAAAAGTGGAAGCTCATCTTAATTTACAATTATACCATATACGAATTATATTATTTTAAAGTAGTTCAATAAAGTCAAATAGTGATAAATATTGTTAGTTGAGGATATAATTTTAAACCCTTTATTTTTATTTTTCTTCCGTTCACTTTTCTTTTCATACCAAACAAAAGAAAGTGTACCACTTCCATTTTCCTTCCATTCTACCAAACCCAAATGAAGGACCTTTTCTTGTGGATGGTAAGTGTATCTTTTGCCTTTTCTTTCCTTCCACTTTTCCATCCTTCCTACCAAACACAGCCTAAGGTCTCATTTGGTTCGCGGAAAGGAAAGGGAATTGATTCTATGATATTTTCTTTCCTTTGAAAAATTGCAATTCCAATCAATTTTCTTTCAGGTTGAAAAAATCAAAAAAATTGAGAGAAAAAGTGAACCCTTAGGGTATGCTTGGCAATTGTAGGGGTAGCGGTTATGAGGTATATTTAGAGTACCGATTATGAGCAGTTATGAGGGATCCGGTTTTGGATGGTTTTTAAGTAGTGGCTTTTAAACTAGTCCAATCCATGCTTGGTAATTCAATGACGAGCGGTTCTGAAAGTTTTTTACACGAATAAATTAAATAGGAAACGGTATCATTATATATATATATATATATATATATATATGTATATATATATATATATATATATATATATATATATATAAGGATATAAATGGAATAAAAAAATAGAGCCGCTCAAAACCCACTGATTTGGGGTGTATATAATACATTACACCGATTTTGGGGAATTTTTGAGCTGACCAAAACCAGCGCCTCAAAAAAATTAATAATCAAGGATTTTCATAAATGGTCGGTTCAAAAACACTCCAAAACCGGTGAAAACATCCCAAAACCGGTGAAAAAAAATTAACAAGCAGGGGGTTTTCATAGAGGAGAAAATGAATCTTTGGATTGGTGGGAGGAACCACTTTCTCTCCTATTTTCCCTTCTCTGGGAATCAAATTCATTTTCTTCTCATTTCGTTTGGCATCCTAACAAAAAAAGGAATCATTTTCCTTTTCTAAGGCACCAATTCGGCGAACCAAACATGGCCTAAGAATTCACTTTTCATTCCAATTTTCTTTGTTTTTCCAGGCGCCTGAAATAAAAATATAAAAATTGTAATTTTTCAATGGAATAAAAATAATAAAGAATTGATTTTCTTTTCTTTGAGCAGTGGAAAAATATATATCTAAAATGAGGTTTTTATTTGAGTTTAAAAGGTTGTCAGTGTTGTTACTTTGGTTTTTAGCTAGACTTAAGAAAATAAGTTTGATCTAGATGAAAAAATATAAAGTAAAATATGTAGTTTAGGGCATTGCTCTTAAGATCTTTGATTTGAATTTTTTTATTTCTGTTGCAATTTCGGTAAGAGAGTGAATTTGGTTTAATATATAGAAAGTTGAGTATGTGAGTAAATGATCTTATTATCTATACATTTTTGTATTTTTAGCTAAGATTATATTGTCAAAATAATAATGACACTCTTATATTTGAATTATAGAAGGATGTCGATATTCTACATTCCTCTTTTGCAGGTTTTAGAGAACTAACCACTAGATAGAAAGATGGTGAGCAGAAGGACGTGTGGCACCAAATGTTTCATCGCCACTGCTTTGATTCTTACGATTAGTGGATTGAGAATAGCACAGAAAACTTCTCTATTTATAAACAAATAAAATTATATAGCTACAGCTGCACTAATAAGTCTCTTTGGAAAGAAAATAAACAAAAATTAAAGAAAATAATGGCGAACTCATTTATAGAATATTATGCACTAAATGAGGGTCTCTGTCTTTATTGCGATTGAATTTTATGAATTGAGAATCATGAAATTTTAATAACAGATCTCTACATATAGTAGTAGCAGTAGTACATTTTGATGAATTCGAAATACTTCCATGTTTTTAGTTGGCTATGATTTGTGATTACAACTACCTTTCCATTTAGTGAGGGACCCTTCCTAAACATGGTTCATTTTGGGGTGTTTATTTTATTTATGTTTTTTTGTTTGAAATACAAATTATTCAAATTCAATCAATATTTTTAGAAAACCTTATAATTATTAATTTCAATAAGCTCTTAAAAAACATGAGAGACATTATGTTACTAGGAACAAAAAGCTTGCATGTCACCGCAAGTATTTTGGGTATATTTACCCATGCTTTTGTACACTAACGATCCGATTAGTTCATTGCCATATAATTATAATTGAATTTGTAATGTAATTGAATTTGTATAATCTGACCGCCACATTTCGAGTCGGACCTGGTGAAAAATAGGTCAAGTTGGATCCTCCTTACGAGAACTTGACAGTCTAATGGGGGGTTCACTGATGGATTCTCTGGCATCACGTCCATCTCGGCAAGTGTTTCGGGCATATTTAGCCATGCTTTGTACCGTCTTAGATCCCTTTCAGATATGTTTCTAACAATCCTCCATCCTAACAAGGCAAACATCTCCACTATTATAGTAGGACGTTGTATGTATATCATCAATTAGTAATATGAATTTTTTTAAAAAAAATTAACTACCATTGTCTTATGTACAGTTAGAAAAAAATTTAAAAACCACAAGAACATATAAATAATGTTGGAGTTTTTCTTAGGGTAAAGTACATTTAAACTCTCCTTAGATGTTAGAAAAATACAATTAAAGGCTCATTGATTTGAAAAACCAAATACGTTTCAATTACGCTTAATTGACCCCCTAATTCAACTTTTCTGTTAACCGGTGTTACGTAGGGGCTGTAATGACCAATTTACCCTAGATATAACCGAGACCATTACAGTGACGGTTCATTTCTTTTCTCAAATCTCTCTCTCATTCCCAAATCCCTCTCTCCCATTCCCAAATACAAGCCCTAAATCTTCTCCCAAAATGATTCTATTTCTTCTCAAAACCTAAATCTTACTTTCCCAAACCCTAAATCCTTTCTTCCTGACACCTAAATCCTCTTCTCCATCCCCAAAAATCTAACTATGTTCGTCTGAAAACCTAGAATCCTTCCCCGATGATCTAATTTTCCATATTCCATTCTGCCATTGGTCGATTGGAGTGGAGATTCTGTGCAGCAAGGGTTTATTAATATAATTCTCGAGCTGGTACATTCTAAAATCCTACTTCTGTAAAATTTCTTACACTTCTGAGCACAGTGGTCCCAATTAATGAATTAAATTTGTTAAATTGTTAATCTTTTGAGAAAAATGCCCCCAAATAATGAATTAGAATTTTTTTTTTTCATGAATGATGTTTGTACGAGTGTGAATTGTCTGTACGAGTGTGAATTTGTTAAATTTCTTGGTCTGTATATAAATTGTTGTTGGACTGTTTGTTGTTTGTAGTCTAGTAAAAAATTATGTATATTGTTGTTTGTAGTCTATTATAGGGGTTGTTTGTTGTTTGTAGTTTAATCCTTGTTTGTACATAGGAAATTGTTTGTTTTCATATTAAATTAGTTTTTTGTACATAGGATTGTTGTTTTTATATTAAATTAGTTATCTGTTTGTATTTCTATACATAGGGGATGTGATATTGTTGTTGGGGTTGTTTGTTGTTTGAATTTCTAATCCTTGTCTTTTCATAGGGAATTGTTTATGATATTGTTGTTTTTATATTAAATTAGTTGTTTGTACATAGGGATTTGCCTATGAAATTGTTATTTTTATATTAAATTATTTGTCTGTTTGTATGCCTATACATAGGGGATGTGATATGCTTGTACATAGAAAACTGTCTTTTATTTGTTTTATATATATAATGTTGTTTGTGTGTGTATGTGCAGAGGGATTATTCTGATGGATACAAAGTATGTTGTTCATATGTTTGTTGGGGATAATTTTATATGTTGGGGGTATTGTATGTGTTTCATAATCTTCTTCCTAATGCAGAGCATAGATTTTGTGTTAGGTACATATATGACAATTTCAAGAAGAAACATCAAGGGTCCAAGCTGAAGTATCTTATGTGGGAAGCGTCAGAGGCATACACCTTAGTTGATTATGAGAAAGGAATGAATAAGGTCATAAAAGCAAGGAGGCTTATGGGTGGTTAGAGAAACTTCCTCTCCATGACAGTGGTCAAAGCATGGGCCAATTCTAAGTGTGATCTCTCAAGCAATAATATGTGTGAATAATGGAATAAACATATATTGAAAGCAAGAGACAAGCCTAAAAATCTGTCTGCTCAAAACTATAAGAAGAATGCTCATGGGAAGGTTCCATAAGAAGAAACAAAGAATGAAAGCTCATGATGGAGTCATTGTTCCTTAAGTAATGAAAAAGCTGGAAGAAGTCAAATAGGGTGTCAAAAAGTGTGTTGTTATTACTTCTGGATTCAATAAGTATGAAGTGAGTCAAAGATGACTTAATTAGGCAGTGGACTTGGAAGCAAAGACTTGTAGTTGTAGAGAATGACAACTCACAGGTATTCCTTGTGAGCATACAACTGCATGTATTAAGAAGAAGAGAGACTCAATTGAAGACTATGTAGATAAGTACAACCACAAGTCTACCTAGGTAATCAATCATCTTTCAATGAGGAATCTAAGACAACTTCAAAATGTTGTACCTATGATACCTACTGTGGTCCATATCCAAACTGGAAGAAGAAAAAATAAGAGAAAAAACAAGATGATGAAAGAATGTCTAAGAAGGAAGCTGGAAAAGTCATGACTAGGGCCACTATCACCTGTGGAAGTGAAAGCAGTTAGGACAAAACTCAAGAGCATGCCCAAATCCTTTTAAGGAGAAGGTGGCAGTGCCAAAAGGCAAATCAGGTAGGCCTAAGCTCCCTAAGTCAACCCTGCATGCGTGTCATTGTAATCCAACACCTCATTTTGAAGGAAATGTAGACCATAATTTTGAAAGTGTTGCGAGGGGGAGAGTGTAACATCCAAAAAGCTAGTTCTGATACATAGCTTATTAATTGTTTGTTAGTCATTTTAAAATTTAGCATTTTAATTATTTGTTACTCATCTTTTCATAGGTTGTAGACAAGTTAAGGGTCTTTATCATTTTGGTGATCCATTTTGAACGTTGGGAATGATGAATTGGAGTTATGTGGGTATAAGAATTTGTGTGGCAATGATGAATTGGGATGCTACTTGTTGCTATAATGTTGTAGGGTGCTCTGTTTGTGAGAAGCAAATGATGAATTTTGTCATGCTATATGTTGTTGTATAGCTCTGTGGGGTGCTTTGTTTGTGGAGATTTTGTCATACTACATGTTGCTGTCCCTAAATCCTTTACTTACTAACTCTTCTGATCCACTGTCCCTATGGAATTTATCATGCTACATGTTGTTGTAAGCTACAAATTCCTAATTCTTCTTCATTTTATCATCTTCTTTCTTTAGAATTTTAATTCATTTCATCAATTCTAAATATTACTTCATTTTTTCTGCAGTATACAAGCATATGTTGGCAAATTGTGGATGATAGGATATTGTTGGCATGTGGAAGCAATTTTTTTTGGCTTTTTGGAAATTTTGTAAAGTTTGTGTTGGGTGTGAAGTATGAGCAGTTTATATTTTGGATGAAGAATGTTGTTGAAAAAATGGATGTCTTCATATTTGGAAAAGTATACAAGCCTATTATACTGCTTATGTGAAACTTGTTGTTGAACAAATGCAGTCTAATGTGTTTGAATTTGATGCATATTTGGATGCTTATTTTGTTACTCCAATCTGTTGCTTACATCGTTACTATTGCTTATAATTTTGGTCTTTGGTGAACTCTAATGTGTTCAGATTTTGTAATGTATTTGGATGTGTTCATATTTGATGAACATGACAGTTTACATTTTGCAATATATTTGGATGTGTTTGGTGAACTCTAATTTGATGTTAACTTTACCTAGAAAATATGTGCAGTTTATATTTTGCTATGTTTTTGGTGAACTCTAATCTAATGCAGGACTTTCATTTTGGACCTGGACTGTAAATTTCATGTTGTTGTTTCATTTTGGAACTGGAATGCAAATTTTATTTGAAACTGGAATTGTAAACCTTGGAACAATTTTTTTTCATCCCATGTATTTCTCATACAAATAAGTTAAACATTACTAAACATGTTAAAAATTCGAAAATAAATTGCAAAACAAATATTTTGAAGCACGGTCTTGGTTCAGTTGTTGCCACAGCCACTGTCGATTCTCTAGGAATAGGTTGTAAACCTTGGCCTCGGTGCTGCTTTAATTCTTTCATTAAATTTCACATTATGATATGATCGTGTTTAGAAAGTTTCTCATCCTCCCATAGTAGAAAACCACAAGAATTTGTTGAAAAATTTGCACACCCGTAGAATCTTCTTCTAGGATTTGTTGGTGTCCATGAAGTCTTCAATGGACTAATTAATCCCAATGACAATAAATTGTTCTTCTATAATTTCTATTTGGACGCCTTGAGAATGAAGATTGCGATCTACCGGCCATAATTTGCAGTTGGATATGAGATCTGTAAGTAAAAATAAAGCTTCAATACATTAAATGAGAGCAAATAAGTAAAAAAAAAAATTAAGATAAGAAATGATGTTATTTTTCCAACAAACCGGTTGAAAAATTAGAAAATAGAAAGCTTGGATGGTGTCTTTCAAAACAATCATATATATAGAGAATGAAAGGGAGCCATATTGCTAACCTTAGCTTCTAAGGGGTATTTTGGGTAGAGCATAATTTATTTTACCCAAAAATTTGCTTCTAACGACTACTTCTAACGTCTCTTTGACGGGAATGGCCACTATAAGCAAGACAGGTTTTGCGGGAGGTGTAAACTGCTTAAGTTTCTAAAATGTCTTATTTTACTAACAAAGCAAATCTAAGGAGGGTTTAAATGTACTTTACCCTTTTTTTCTTATACTCATCGATAGGGGGTAGAAGATGAGAAGAAGCCAAATTTTACCCTTTCTTAAATTGGAGACAACCAAATTAAAATATAATATGTAGAGACCAAAGTAACAATCAATCGATAATCTATAAACCAGCTACACAAAATGATTTACACCATGTTTACAAGACATATACTAGTAGAAGATGAGAAGAAGCCCGGAAAAAAATGTCCAACATAGCTTACTCCCAACCGGTATAGAGACGGAGAATACAAGAGTAGAAGATTAATTTTTCCTCCTAACCTAAGAAAATAAATCTGTCCAAAAGTGGGAGAAAAAGCGGATGCTCATCTTAATTTACAATTATACCATATACGAATTATATTAATTTAAAGTAGTTCAATAAAATCAAATAGTAATAAATATTGTTAGTTGAGGATATAATTTTAAACTCTTTATTTTTATTTTCCTTCCGTTCACTTTTCTTTTCATACCAAACAAAAGAAAGTGTACCACTTCCATTTTTCTTCCATTCTACCAAACCCAAATGAAGGACATTTTCTTGTGGATGGTAAGTGTATCTTTTGCCTTTTCTTTCCTTTCACTTTTCCATCCTTCCTACCAAACACAGCCTAAGGTCTCGTTTGGTTCGCGGAAAGGAAAGGGAATTGATTATTTGATATTTTCTTTCATTTGAAAAATTGCAATTCCAATCAATTTTCTTTCAGGTTGAAAAAATCAAAAAAATTGAGAGAAAAAGTGAACCCTTAGGGTATGCTTGGCAATTCTAGGGGTAGCGGTTATGAGGTGCTTTTAGAGTACCGATTATGAGCAGTTATGAGGGATCCGGTTTTGGATGGTTTTTAAGTAGTGGCTTTTAAACTAGTCCAATCCATGCTTGGTAATTCAATGACGAGCGGTTCTGAAAGTTTTTTACACGAATAAAATAAATAGGGAAGGGTATCCTTATATATATATATATATATATATATATATATATATATATATATATATATATATATATATATAAGGATATAAATGGAATAAAAAAAAATAGAGCCGCTCAAAACCCACTGATTTGGGGTGTATATAATTAACAAGTGCCTCAAAAAAATTAACAAGCAAGGATTTTCATAAACGGTCGGTTCAAAAACACTCCAAACCCGGTGAAAACATCCCAAAACCGGTGAAAAAAATTAACAAGCAGGGGGTTTTCATAGAGGAGAAAATGAATCTTTGGATTGGTGGGAGGAACCACTTTCTCTCGTATTTTTCCTTCTCTGGGAATCAAATTCATTTTCTTCTCATTTCGTTTGGCATCCTAACAAAAAAAGGAATCATTTTCCTTTTCTAAGGCTCCAATTCGACGAACCAAACATGGCCTAAGAATTCACTTTTCATTCCAATTTTCTTTGTTTTTCCAGGCGTCTGAAATAAAAATATAAAAATTGTAATTTTTCAAAGGAATAAAAATAATAAAGAATTGATTTTCTTTTCTTTGAGCAGTGGAAAAATATATATCTAAAATGAGGTTTTTATTTGAGTTTAAAAGGTTGTCAGTGTTGTTACTTTGGTTTTTAGCTAGACTTAAGAAAATAAGTTTGATCTAGATGAAAAAATATAAAGTAAAATATGTAGTTTAGGGCTTTGCTCTTAAGATCTTTGATTTGAATTTTTTTATTTCTGTTGCAATTTCGGTAAGAGAGTGAATTTTGTTTAATATATAGAAAGTTGAGTATGTGAGTAAATGATCTTATTATCTATACATTTTTGTATTTTTAGCTAAGAAAGTATATCGTCAAAATAATAAGGATGGATGTCTTTATTCTACACTCCTCTTTAATAAATTTGCTCATGTGTTAACACTATTGACACTCCAAATATGTCAGCTTGTACTCTTTCTTCCATGCATGCACAAGTTAATGTCATATTTAATACATGGATATATTTGGATTTAAAATGATATAAAATTAAACGAAAACGGCAATGATATCTTTGGAGTGCCAATAACAGTACCCTTATATAATAATAGAGTAAATATAGCTAGGAAAAAGAGAAATTAGATATGGGATAATTGTTCGTGGAAGAGAAAGATATTACATTCGAGCAGAAGAATCAAAAAGAAAAAGAAAAAAAATTAGTAAAAAGGTTGAACAATTACGATATGTAGTGGATCTTGAAATAATGAGAATGGAAATCAACTAAACACATGTCGGGAAGGGATGGAAGAGCATATTGTGGGTGTGAGTCTACTAAGGGATCACCACAAAATACATTTTTGAGATTTGAGACCATCCATGGGAAGAAAATTGTTACTCAATAGCAAATACAAAAGGAAATTGTCTCGTTTCATTTTAATTTCTATCTTGAATTTTTTGAGTTATTTTATTAATAGGGTACTCTTTTACTAGATGAGTTCTAAACTTTACCAATTAATATTTATATTTAACTCCTAATTTGTTTTAATCTAACTATAATGCTATGTAGACACTTTTTTGGCACATTTCATAGGCCACATCTATGTGTGGCAGTGCATTACCGAAAAGTGTGTTCGCATAACGTTACTCTTAATATAATAGGAATTGGATTACAATTTTTGACCTTGCAAAAAGCTACTAAAATTTATTAAAAAGGAAGGACATGAAAAGATGGATACAAAAAAAAAACGAGAAGACTAGTTATTGCACCTTCTTATTACATCATATATAAAAGAACTACACGTGTATTTTAGGAGGTATTGGAGCAATAATGACGCAACAACACTTGCTGTCTAGGGGTCCGGTGCCCGGAATGCACATTGCCCCTCTTCTGTAGTCAATCTTCGCACACTTCCGTATGCAATCTTGGTTAGTGTCGCAACGTAAGTTGAGATAGTAACAACGCTCGTCATATTCCGCGGCAACATAAGAAATTCCTAAATAAAAGAGAAAAAGATAAAAATAAATAAAAACTCATAACAATGTTCGACAAAAAAATATTTTCTTTTGCAGGTTTTAGAGGACTAACCACTAGATAGAAAGATGGTGAGCAGAAGGAGGAGTGGCACCAAATGTTTCATCGCCATTGCTTTGATTCTTACGATTAGTGGATTGAGAACAGCACAGAAAACTTCTCTATTTATAAACAAATAAAATTATATAGCTACAGCTGCACTAATAAGTCTCTTTGGAAAGAAAATAAACAAAAATTAAAGAAAATAATGGCGAACTCATTTATAGAATATTATGCACTAAATGAGGGTCTCTGTCTTTATTTCGATTGAATTTTATGAATTGAGAATCATGAAATTTTAATAACAGATCTCTACATATAGTAGTAGCAGTAGTACATTTTGATGAATTCGAAATACTTCCATGTTTTTAGTTGGCTATGATTTGTGATTACTACTACCTTTCCATTTAGTGAGGGACCCTTCCTAAACATGGTTCATTTTGGGATTTTTATTTTATTATGTTTTGTTTGAAGTACAAATTATTCAAATTAAACCATTTTTTAAGGAAAATCTAATGATTATTACTTCCTATAAGCTCTAGAAAAAAAAAAGGAAAAGGGGACAATATGTTAGAACAACGTTGCATGTATATATTTAGCCATGTTTTTGTACACTAAGGATCAGTTTAGTTCATTGTAATATAATTATAATTAAATTTGTAATGTAATTGAATTTGTATAATACCATATTTGGTGTTGAGAGCTAGAAAGATAATCTCCATTGAGAGCTCTCACGTTGGAAAATACTCAAAATGGATATCTCAATATAATACCATATTTGGTGTTGAGAGCAGAGGTGTCAACGGATGCTTATCAGTACGGACAGGACAATATCCGTATCCGATTTTTTGTAATATTCGAATTCTATCCGATATTCAAGCGGACATTTTTTTACACTTCGAATTAATATCCGTCTAGTTTAACGGATATCCGGAATCCGATAACCAAAAAGAAATTTGAATCTACATGGTCTCTTGTTACTATCCGAATATCCGAAATATTAAAATTTTAGTTATTATCTGAATATCCGAAACCCAAAATATTCAAAATTGTATAAACTATGATAATCTTTACAATCTAACATAAATTTTCATAAAATGGAGACAACCAAATTAAAATTTAATATGTAGAGACCAAAGTAATAATCAATCGATAATAGACGAACCATATACCCTGAATACAAGAGGTATAAGAGTAGTAGAAGATGAGAAGAAGTCTGAAAAAAATGTCAACATAGCTTACTCCCAACCGGAATAGAGAAGGAGAATACAAGAGTATAAGATGAGAAAAAATCCTAAAAAATAAAAAGTTAGATGGATATTTTCATCTTTTGTTGGAGAATGCTTTCATCTTCTGTTGGAGAATGGTGTCTGAGAATACAATAGTAAAAAATAAAACAGAGTTGTATCACCCTTGACCCTTGTTAACAATCACCCGAATAAAACTCTTATTATACACGAATTTTTTCGTATTTTCAGAAACCTATAATGCTTGCGTACTTTTGAAAGATTCGAATTAGTACGTAAATTTTATGCATGCAAATATTTAAATGTGTTCCGCACAAATTATTGAAAAAATTCGCACAAAAATTATCGTGGGAACAAGTCTAATTAACCAAATTTGACAACATATTTAAGAATGTGAAGTTTCTATCCTCAATATTTTCATTTTTTTCAATATTTGACCGAACTTTTTAACGTATTTTATTTGCACTGAGACGATTTATACTCGTACTTTTGTAGTCCCGAATTTTTTCCGTTTGCCGAATTGCTAACAAGGCCCTTGACCCACCCCTAATCACCCGTGATCCACCCTAAGCCGTTTCATCTTCTATAAACCCTTGAACCGCAATAATTATTACTATTTTTTTTTTACTGGAAATTGCTGTGAAACCCAATTTCGGGTTTGGTTTGTACGAAAAACTCACCCGCAGGGTGGGTTTTATGAAATGCCCAGAATTATATATTTCCACGTTAAATATTCTAAGATTCCCTTTAGATGCTCTATTGTCGTTTTTATAGTTCCAAAAATACCCCTTCGCGCAAATTTGGTCATATATATATGATTTTGATTTCACAAACTCAGATTTGGACTGCGATTTTATTTTTCTTCTTCTTCTTCACGAGAGATCTGAATTCTATTGTTCTCATCTTCAGCAGAGATCGCAAATATCGTTCGTTGTTCACTGTGATTTTCTTCAGTCGAACTTCGATCAACGCTCATCATCATCATTATCATAATCTTCTTCGTGGAGTGATTTGAAGTTTTTCGACGATTAGGTCAATTGTGGAGAGAAGATCATCTTCTTGTCTTTTTATAGATCTTAAAACAAGGTGAGAGTTTAGATATGTAGAAATTCATTCATCATCTTCGTCCAGTCGCAAAATTTCTGCTGAATTTGAATTTGTTATGAAGATTATTAACTGAGTAACGATTATAGAGATCTTTAATCTCGTTATTTTTGTGGGAATATGATGGCTAATTCGACGGAGAATGACCATTCTCCGTTAGTATTGGCTGGAGAATGACCATTTCCATTGAGAATAATCATTCTTCGTTAGTTTCAGACGGAGAATGATCATTCTCCGTTAGTTTTCGACGGAGAATGATCATTCTCCGTTAGTTTTAACTAAAAAATGGTCATTCTCCGTTAGTTTTAGACGGAGAATGATCAGAAATGTGTTGTCCTATTTTGTGATCTCTTCTATTTTTATGTTTTCAGGGGGGGAATGGATTCAAGCTGTTTAGTTAATCTTTGTTTCAAGAGAGACATAGTTTCCTGCCGTGTCACACATGAAAGTACCGTGGAATTTTTAAAGCATCAAGTGTGCGATCGATGGACTTATTTGGATCCACTTTTCTTTCGTTTCAAGTTTTTGCATTCTAATGGGACTGAACTGTACGTTGACAGTGATTTTTGGCTTCGCTCCTTGGTTGGGGGTTTCAATGGTACCCATGACATGAGCTTTGATCTATTTGTGGAGCAAGTATACCCTCCATGTTCTTCATCGACATCTTTTCCTTGTCAAAGCATTCCTATGGGACCTTCGTCTTCCTCTTCTAGTTCCTTGAGTAGTAGATGTACTCCTACTGTAAAGGATAAACGAGTCGTAGAATTTTATGAGGGCTCATTAATTGAGACAGTAAAGAAGAGGAAATCGGATATGTGGCCTGGATCAATTACAAGCGTTGGTCAGATTTTCCTAAATGGTGTTGAAGAAGTTAGGCACGCTGTTAGAAAGGTATGTTTTGGATCTCATCATCCATTCCATATTTTAAAATCTAAGTCGGGGAGGTACACCGTTTGCTGCAAGAATTACAAGACCCATGCTTGTTTGTGGAGCTTCCATGCTATATCCATTTCAAAAGATAATCAAATTTTTGAGGTAAAGAGGTATGTGGGAGAACACAATTGTGGAGCTGGCTATATGGATAAAGGTAATCTAATTATTCCAGCAAAGTTTGTGAAAAGTTTGGTTAGTGACATTGTTCCTAAAAAGTCGACAAAATCAGTTGTTGATGAATTCAAGGTTGACTACGGTTTATCTCTTACCTACGGGCAGGCATACCATGGCATTAGGTTGGTGCACCAAGAAATGTACGGAGATGATGTTAGAGCTTACAGCGACTTGTGTTGGTATGTCGACAAGGTAAAAGAAACCAATATTGGTTCCGTTATCGACTTTAAGAAAGATGATATGTCAATGAGGTTTCAGCGGCTTTTTCTTTCATATGGGGCTTGCGTCGAAGGCTTTCAATATTGTCGTCCGATGCTATATTTGGATGCGACTTTCCTTACAGGAAGGTTTAGAGGGTGTTTGATATCTGCTACAGCGAAGAATGGTAACCAACAACTCTACCCTATTGCCTACGGTATAGTCTCGGGCGAAGATGGCGACAATTGGAAATGGTTCCTTTAAAATCTCAAGAATATTGTTGGATGTAGTTGGCGTATCGTTTTCTTTCAGATCAAGGCACCGATTTAGTTTCTGAAGTTCTCAAAGTGTTCCCTACTACTTACCATAGCTATTGCTATTATCACATGAAGAATAACATACCGTTGAAGGAGAAAGAAAATGAAAGAGTGTATCCGCATGTACTTGAAGCTTGGAGGCAAGCAGTATATGCTCTAACTCCAGGTGTGTAAATGAGACAGATATATGCAGCTTTTCTGTGCATTCTCCTTTATTTTAACAAGTAGAATGAACATTCTTCGTGCAAATAGCACGGAGAATAGTATTCTCCGTGTTGCCTAGAACGGAGAATGTTCGTTCTCCGTTTTAAAATACACGGAGAATGGCATTCACCATGTCATTTAACATGGATAATTCCATTCTCCGTTAGTTTAGAACGGAGAATACAATCCTCATGCGTTCTAACAAGGGGAATGACCATTCTCCATGTTAGAAACACGGAGAATGGTCATTCCCATGCGTTTTAACACTTGGAAAGACAATTCTCTGTGTCACTTAACACGGAGAATGGCATTCTCCGTGTTATTAACAAAGAGAATGATCATTCTCATACGTTTTAACACTTTCATTATCACCCTCCGAGTTATTCTCCGTTTAAAAATACACGGAGAATGACATTCTCCGTGTTAAATTAAACGGAGAATGGTCCCTTTTTTTCATATGCTTG
Organism: Iris pallida; assembly: GCA_029216955.1. Lineage (NCBI taxonomy): Eukaryota > Viridiplantae > Streptophyta > Magnoliopsida > Asparagales > Iridaceae > Iris > Iris pallida. The sequence continues at coordinate 1,956,382 of JANAVB010020000.1, forward strand.
TTCCTTGATTTCCATCTTTATTAATTACTTTTTTTCCCCTGTATAAAGGTGGGTATAAACAAGCAATTAAGAAGATTTATGATCTGAATTATGGCCATGTTTGAAATAACGTGTAGGCAACTCTAGAGGGGGGTGAATAGAGTTTTTGTCGATAATCACCAAATAAAAATTAACTCTATATCACCTCCACAAAACAACTATCAAGATAGTAAATAAATCAGAGATAAATGCGGAAGTAAATAGAGATCAGAAGAGCATACGCAAACACAACAGTTTTAACCTGGTTTCCCTCGTGGAGGACTAGTCCAGGCCTGAGAACTCTAGCTCAGGATTGAAATCCACTATTTGTGAAATAGTGTACAACCACGTGCCTTTACTCAGAAGAGCACGCCAACTTCTTACAGATTCGCAGGTGACGAAACTTAGAATTGTCCAAGTACTTTTCTTTCACTCTTGCACACAACTTGTAGCTGATATCGCACTGAGCACCTTGGGCTAATAAGAGTTGTGGCTTAGGAGATATGGAAGAATGAGGCTTGGAGTAGTAGAGCTTAGAAAGCTTGAATATTTGAAGGTGAGAGATGATTTAAAATGGGAGAATTCAAGCTCTATTTATACTACTCTGGGGAGGCATAGTTCGGCCCGAATTTTGCCTAAGAATTCAAATTTTTGAACGTTGGACAGCTTGTACCAAGCAGGCCCTAAAAATTAGGATGATGGAAATCAGGAGACAGAGTTCGGCCCGAACACTGTGTGGGGGCAGAGTTCGGCCCGAACTCTTCCTCCTAGGTGGCAGAATGGCCTTTGGGCTTTGTGGAGCCTGGGCTTGGTTCAGGAATTGGTCTGTTTGTATGGTAGAGCTTGGAGAGATATGTCTAGGGGTTGAGATGACACAGTGCAACTCAACGTACACATTCTTATAGACTCAATAAATTGAAGATTACAAACTTGGAACAAATAGGAAAACCAAGAGCCCTTTGATGACGCCTTTCTTCTGATATTTGAGCAGACCTGAAGACGTCTTTTCTCTTGACAGCAGTCGTCCAAAGTTAAGCAGATCTGGAAATCTGAATACCTTTCGGGAGCTTCGCCCCCGAATCCCCGACGGCGGGTGCTGCCCCCTCGACCCCTGTCCGCTGACCGGGCAGCGGAACCCCCGATGCGAGGCCCCGGATAGGTCGCTAGGCGGTTCGAAGAAATCTTTTTGTATGATGCCATCTTTGGTCCATCATTCATTCTTTATTGCCTATGTCCTGGTTTGATCATGTTAGATCATGCTTACTGCATGTCTACAAATACATGTCAGGCGAACAAAATATATTGCAGTACGATACAAGCATGGCAATATGATATAGGACAATTAGGACAATGCTAAGTTTAAGTAGCAAAATGATAGTGAGTATATGAATATTAGTGACATCATTATGTTAAACTTAATTGATTAGCCATATTCAAAAAATACGATGTAATCATTGGGCTAACAATGTTATGAAATGGATGGATAAACAAAAGTCTAAAAATTGGTCAAATGCATTCTTTTCGGGATGTAGATATGGTGAGGTTGCTTCTAGTTGTGCAGAGTCATTCAATTCATGGATAAAGGCTGAGAAGAAAATGCCTATTTCAGCACTTGTAAATGTCATCCGAGTGAAGATGATTTCGGATCGACACAAGGATGCAAGTGATTTCAATAACATATTGACTCCATACGCCGAGAATATGTTGAAACAACTTACAGATGATGGCATGTCTTATAGGGTATATCGGTCTGGTGATTTCGAGTTTGAGGTGATGGCAGATACTTCCTCCCACTTGGTGAATCTTCTTGATTGGCATTGTAGTTGTTGTAGATGGAAGGTATATGGATTCCCATGCAGCCATGCAATCCAATACATTAGATTTGGTTCAGGCAAATCCGTCTACGATTTTGTGGAGCAGTATTGGACATCAGATTTCTACCAGAAGCTATATTCATGTGCTATTCGTCCAGTTCCAGATTCTGGAAAACAGTTTGAAAATAATTCAACTGATTTGGTCCTACCCCCTGTTCCGAAACGGGTCCCGGCCGACCAAAGGCGAACCGTTATAAGAGCAATTATGAAAACAAGAGAAAAAAGAAGAGAAAGATTAGGTCCATAATTGTCTTGAATTAGGTAATCACAATCGCAGCACTTGCCCTCTTCCCCCACGTGCTTCTACGATGGTCGAGGAGGCAGCGCCCCCTCGTTAATACATATACATATACATATATTTGTAGGTCCTAAAAAATAAAGTTGCACCTATCAAAAAAGTCAAAAAATCAAGAAATACAACTTTCAAATGAACTGCGCAGACATCAGATTGCGCAGCCTACAGATTGTGCACACTAGACTGCGCACACTCCCAAGTGCGCAGACTGACGTAGCAAAGTCATCATTGTCTGACACAATCAAATCTTCCTGACAGCTGACAGCACGAAGAACGAGGAGACTGTTCGTTTATTGTGCCGTACAACGCTCGAGAACGGCTGGACAGCTGGCAGCACAATCGGGAGAAGCGCAACCGGAGCTTGCGCAATCCAATGCCAGCGCAGTTCAGGTTGCGAGTTCTGTCAACACAACTGACAAAGTACACGTGGCACTCATGCCATCAATTGCTCATTACGTGACAACCGTCTATGCACGATCATGCGCATTTCGATCAAATGATGCCATGTGTCCAAGACAGTTGGCCCATGATCCAACAACGGCCTGCACAGTTCACTGTTGCGCAATCCAACTGCTGCGCAATCTATTGTGCGCAGTTCAGAATAACTAGAAGTTAGTTATTTCTAGAACTCTATAAATAGAGTTTCAAGTCTCCATTCAAAAAAATCAGAGATCATATAGAGAGATCAGAGAGTCCAGGAGTTCTTGCCCAAGTGCTGCTGTATTCTTCCGAGGCTTTTGCCTTCAACTTCCGAGGCTTTTGCCTTCAGTTTCCAGAGTTGTCTTCAACTTCAGAAGCTCCGTCTTCAAAGTTCACATCGTCCAAGGGATAAAGCAATCGTTTGCTAGATTGGATTCCTAAAGTTGTACCTTTCCCAGAATTCTTGTAATTTTATTACAAAGTTTGTATCAATAAAGTTCTACACTTTTGTTTTTGCAAACAAAATGACGACTCTGCTGGGGAAGACTTTCTCCTCCGACGAGGAAGTAGCAACTCAATGTGACGTAGCGTCTATCGGGAAGACGCAGAAGACGCTGGTTGTTAAAGTCAACCAGACAGCCTACGAGGCGATGCTCAACTCCAAGACCACTCCCCGCACTGCAACCACTTATGCCACGAGCAAAGTGCGCTCAGTGTGGGTCTCCAAGACTGCTGCACAATCTGACAGTTCTGCCACCAAGGCTGATGCGCACTCTGTTGCGCAGTCTGCCAGCAAGACTGGTACGCAGTCTGTTGTGCCAACTGCTGCACAGTCTGTCTTAACTCCTGCTGCACAGTCTGTTGTAGCCAGAGCACAGACTACTTCGTATGCTGCCTTGTCAAAGTGCAAGACTCCTATGCCCCTGGCGCAGTTGGCAGCAACTTTTCCTGCGCAAACCAACACTCCAACAACTAGAGTGCATCCTAAGCACTCTGTGGCAAGAACTCCTAATGCTCAAACCACAGTTTCTGTGGTTAGAACCAGTGCACCCTCTGCCAGAGTTTCTCATGCGCAAGTGGCCAATGCACCATTCACCCATGCGCAAACTGTGCCTGCGCAATCCAAGAGTAACAGCCCTTTGGCTGAACTTTCATCTTCTCATAACAAGGGGAAAAGCTCTGCTCCTCCTCCAAAACATACTGTTGCTCTTGTGCAATCCACTGGGGGTAGTCCTTTGGCTATTCCTCCTCCTCCTCAGATCAAAGGGAAAGGCCCGTTGGTATTTTCTCAAACTTCCTTGTCTCATGATTTGGAAGACAACAGAGGAAAATGCTCTTTAGCTAACCCTTCTTCAAAAAATAAAGGAAAAGGCCCTTTGGTCTTTTCTCAATCTTCCTCGGTCTTTACCGTAGAAGATCAATCTGAATGTGCTTCGGCACCAGTCAGTGCAAGAACTCCTTCAAACAAGGATTTTTCTTTCCTTCATGTCAAGGGAATTTGTACTGATCAAAGAGGTATTCTGCCTACCCCGGTAGCAGAGTTCCAAGATCTCCCAACCCTCAAGATATCTCGTTCCAAACAAGGAAAACTACTGGTGTCCCAAACAGAAACCCCTGGGGGTGAAATTGAAGATTTAAGAACATATCTTAATAGGCCAACTTCGGCAAAACGCAAACAACCAATGCCGAAGATCAAACATCAAAGACAAACTTCCAGGAGCAAAAATCCTGACACCTATGCCAATGAGGTAAGCACTTCCTTGTACACACAGGGGACTAAGCATTTGAAGAACCGGAACCATGTTTCGAATGTTGTTAAAGAACACATTCCTCGAACCTTTTTCCGTCCCGGCATGGTTTTCGACCTCCGAGAACATCTCAGGCAAAAACGGGACAATGTCTCAACACCTTCAGTTCAATCATCTGATCATCATTGCAATCACAAAGTAATCATCCAATGTTGTTGTCAAACAACAAAGCGATCTGTCTTCGATCGTTTGACTTTTGCTAAATTTGAACCGATGTCAGAGGATAAGACGAAGTGTTGTACGCTTCTGTCAACATGACTTTCCGAGACACTAGGGGTAGAAAGTGTTCCAAGCACGACAAACCTCGCAAGCCAAGCCAGCGGTATCTAGATCTGCTCCAAGAATCTTCTGAAGGAGTGTTTCGACATACCCGTTCCCGAAGCCGAGATACAATCGGTCAAAGGAATCTTCTCCAAGACCCTTCAGGTTATCTTCCTACTTCTCAGTCGGGAGACGACTCTTTCTCCGACTATGATGCATACAGCGAAAGCTCTGAACAGACAGTGTCTTCCACTGTACCAAGAGAAGTGACAGCTTATGTTTTCACTGATGATCCAGATGCTTCAACTTCTCAAGAACAGCGAATTGCTGCACTTGAAGACAAGCTGAAGACCATGGCTGAAATGGTCGCCAGTATGCATTCCATCATTGTGGCACAACATACCATACCACCGACTGTACCTGCTGTAAGCCCTGAAATCATAGCATCTTCGGTACCTGTCAATACTGGGCTGGGGGTAGTATCTCCTCAAATGCCCCTGTACAAGCTCAAACCACACCCAGTCAGTCAGGGGCTGGGGGTAGTGCTTACAACGCTGTTCCTCCTCCTATTACTCTGATCCAACCTGCTCCTTCATCATCATCAGAAGATGCCAACGAAGCTGTCAAACTCTTGCGAACCCAGTTCGAGGCCTTCAAAGAGAAAGACAATTTGCAAAGATTGGGGATCAAGCAGCCCTACCCAGTTGAATGGAAGGAAGTCCCATTTCCTTCCAAATACAAAATCCCAACAATCTCTCTGTTTGATGGCAGTACTTCTTCCAGCCAGTTCATCAATCATTTTGAGGTAATGACTGTTCAACTCCAGCCAAATGACGCTCTTCTTACCAGGGTATTCGTCGGCTGTTTAGCTGGCGTAGCATACGATTGATATAGAAGCTTGCCCGATGGTTGTATCACTTCCTTCTCGGGCCTCAAACAAATCTTCCTGGAACAATTTTATGAGGGATTCAATGACATGACCATGTCAGCCCTTAACAAAATCAAACAAAGACACAATGAGACTGCTGAGAGTTTCATTGAACGGTTTTGCCGAGAAGCTTTAAAGATGCCTCCAGGGACTCCTGCTACTGTTACCATAGACACCTGTAAGGCAAATCTTTTGCCTATCATCACCATGTGGACAGGCTCAACTCAGTTCCAAGACTGGCCATCCTTTATTATCAACGCCAAAGCAGCTGAAGTGAGTGCTGAAAAATTCAAACAGCTGGGGGTACAAATGTTTAACCCCGATCGAGATGAACATCAAACATCAGGTGGCGGTAATCGTCAGAACAATCGCAAGAACAAGGAGACTCTGAACATCAACCTGAAGAGCAAAGAGTCCTTGGCTGTTAACGTAGCTCCGCCTGCGTCCACTTCCACTCCTTCTGCACCTCAACCAAGGGAACCTCATCCGAAAGTAGAATATTCCTTCGACGAGAATGACACTGCAAGCATCTTTGATTGCTTACTCAAAAGCAACAAGATCCAGCTTCCAGACCCAAAGAAACCTGATGAAGTCAGTAAGACCGATCATCCCAAGTATTGTGTCTACCACAGGTTCATTGGACATCCTACTCGAGCATGTTACGTGCTCAAGGGCAAAATACAAGAGCTTGTCAATGCTGGCGTCGTTACTTTGCAGCAAGACGAGAATACTGTTACTGCAAACATGGTTTCAGTCCAGTTCGGTAACTTCCCTCCGCAGATGATACAGCATGGTGTCATTCCTATTCCAAAGGCTACACTTGAGATTGAGAATCTCCCTCCTCCACCAAATGAAGGTCTCGTCCCTCTATCTCTTGACAATGACAAGGTTATGTGGATCCATCCTGACCTTGCTTCAGAGTTCGAGGTTCCCTCTTTATCCAAGAAGAAAGATCGCTCTAAGAGCAAGGCAAAGATTTGCAACATGGTGTCTTTCGAGCCCATAGTTGATGAAGAAATTTTATTGGACACCAGATCAGGGAAAGCCTACTTGAAAGATTACCCTGAAGATCAAGAGAATCCTGCCCCTTCTTCTGAATCTACTCCAGCACAACCTGCTTCCACTGAAGAGATCCCTTCTACATCTTCACTGGTTGTAGTTCCCATTCCTCCCAAACCGGTGGTCACTGATAAAGGCAAACAACAAGTCCGCTTTGATAAGCCCTTGAAGAAATTATCCCCTACAGGACTTGAGAAGCCTTACAACTTCGATATATTGGCTCAATTAGCCAATACACCGGCAAGACTATCTATCTTTGAGCTCTTGCGTCTTTCCAAAGAGACGCGAGAAACTCTAAGTGAGGCCCTAATGCAAGCTGAGACTTGTCTAGCTCTTCTCAAGAAGCCGGAAGCAGAACCAGTCTCTTGTCTCCATTGTCATAGTGTTCTGGAGTTGATTCTGAACATTACTTTCACACAAGATAACATGTTACTGGAGGACAATAGACATGATCGTCCTCTCTACTATACAGGATATGTCGATTCGATGAAAGTCGATCGTATTTTGATAGATCCAGGGTCTGCTCTCAGCATTATGCCAAAGACAATGCTCGATGCTCTGAAGATCCCTGTGCATAGTCTCTCCAGTACAATCACCACCATCCTTGGATTCAATCAGGGGAGAAGTGAACCTTTGGGCAAGATTCGCTTAAAACTCCAAATAGGCAATCTTCGTACAAAGGTGACCTTCTATATCATTGACAATCATGGTTGTTCTTACAATGCTTTATTGGGGAGGCCATTCCTACACGAGCACAATATTGTTCCATCAACTCTTCATCAATGTTTCAAATATGTTGATGACAAAGGAGAGGTCCAAAAGGAGGTTGCGGATCTCTATCCCTTCAAAGGTGTTGAAGCATATTGCAACGACGCTCGGATGTACAAGGATGAATTTATGAAGGTTGTGCTGGCCTTAGACACCGAAGAAGAACAAGAAGCAGTGCCCAAAGACACTCTCATAATACCTGTCAAAGGGCGAGTTTCTCATCCTCAGTCTTCTAAACCACTGGTTATTCACTTGCCAGTCCAAAAGAAACTAATTGATGGTGACCAAAATCAAAGGGAGCTCACCTCTTCTGAGCCACTTGTTATCGACTTACGTCGAAACAAGGACAAAAAGCAGCTCACTTCTTCTGAGCCACTTGTTGTTGATCTAGCTCACAACAAAGAAAAAAGGGAGCTCACCTCCTTTGAGCCACTCTTTATCGACCTTCGTCGTAACAAGCCTCCTCCATGTTCTTCTTCTCCCCCTCTTGTAATCAATTTGACCAAGCCTGCTAATGCTAAAGGTCCTGCTGTAAATACGAATGTATAAATCAATGAAAAGCATCTACTTTCCAGTATACTGATGTTATTTATCATACTAAATGCTATTTGGATATGTTAAATAGCTTCCGATCATTTACAATGGGAGTTGTAGAATCTCTTCAAACAGAAGTCTCATTTGAAGATTCAGATGATTCTTACCGTATTGTTCCTGCTCGAAAGAAAGGCGAAAGTCCAATACTTTTTAGTAAAGGACCGGAACAACAATTCAGCTATACGGATGATAGCAAGAGTAACGATACAGGACGTCTCCAGCTCCGTCGTTACAGTCAACAATCAAAAGACATCATTCGAAAAATGGGCTATGACTTCAAAAGTGGTCTCAATTATGGTAAGGGTAGACGAACTCCTATCCGTACGGCTGTTCCGAAAGAAAAGTCAGAAATGTACTACAGCAAGACCAAGAAAGGTCTCGGATATGCTTCTCCTCCGATTTTATCCCCAGCAGTCTCCGACTCTGACAGCGAAGAATGTTCTAATTCTTCTGATTCTAGATCATGGGATTCTGACACCAACATCGGTGAAGTCCATCGGCTGATCGTATCTTCTAACATGGTCTCCGATGAACTTCCAGAAGGCTATGACGAGGACGCTGAAGAAAATCCTGAAACAGATCCTTGGGCTCAACACATGGATAATCAATGGGTACTCCAATTTGAACAACGAGAACCTCCTACTGAAGATCAATTAGTTCAAGTTGATGTAGGAGAAAGCGGGTCACCTCGTCCAATCTTCATCAGCAAGAATCTTCCAGAAGCAGACAAACAAAAGTTGATTCTTCTTATTAAAGAATACATTGATGTCTTTGCCTGGAGTTATGAAGACATGCCAGGTTTAGATCCCAAAATTGCTACTCACAAACTGAACATTTTGCCCAATGCAAAACCAGTTAAACAGCAGCAACGGTATTTCAAGCCAGAAATGATGGACGCGATCGATGATGAAGTCAAGAAGCTTATTGCTTGTGGCTTTATTCGAGAAGAACAACATCCTGACTGGGTGGCCAACGTTGTTCTAGTTCTGAAGAAAACCGGCAAAGTTCGAGTCTGCATCGACTTCCGGGATCTTAATGAAGCATGTCCGAAAGATGAATTTCCTCTCCCTATCACGGACGTCATGATTGACAATACCTGTAGGTTCGAGCGAATATCTTTTATGGATGGATTCTCTGGATACAACCAGATCAAGATGAATCCTGAAGATGAAAAATATACCTCTTTCCGCAGTCCTTGTGGTGTCTATTGCTATACAGTGATGCCATTTGGTCTGAAGAACGCTGGTGCAACCTACCAACGGGCTATGAGTACTATCTTCAAAGATCATCTCCGCAAGACTGTCGAGTGCTATGTTGACGATATCGCCGCCAAGAGTCGTCTAAAACAAGATCACATCCAAGATTTGAGAACAATCTTTAATCTCATGCGCCAACATCAACTCAAAATGAATACCACCAAGTCATTCTTGGGTGTCTCTAGTGGCAAATTTCTTGGCTTCGTCATTACCTCTAAGGGTATACACGTGGATCCCGAGAAGATCCAAGCCATTTAAGAGATGCGTCCTCCACGCAACCTAAAAGAGCTACGAGGATTCCAAGGTCGACTTGCGTACATCAGGAGATTTATTTCGAATTTGTCTGGACGCTGTAGACCTTTTACTCAGCTAATGAAGAAGGGTGTATCTTTCGTTTGGACGGAAGAATGTCAACAAGCATTCGACGACATCAAGCGGTATCTCATGAACCCACCAGTCTTGGTGCCACCAATCTCTGGCATTCTATTCTTAATGTATGTTCGTGCTATGGATCATTCATTGGGTGCTTTACTTGCCCAAAAGAACAAAGAAGGTCATGAACAGGCCATTTACTATCTCAGCCGTACTATGATTGGTGCTGAACACCGTTATAGTCCGGTCGAGAAAGAATGCCTAGCTCTTATGTTTGCTGTGCAAAAGACGAGGCATTACATCATTGGACAAACCATTCACGTCATATCCCGAGTTAATCCTCTTCGGGTACTCATGAAGAAGCCCAGCACACTCAATTCTCGGCTGGCCACATGGGCAATCCTGCTAGCCCAATATGACATGGTATATGTCCCACAAAAGTTTGTCAAAGGTCAAGCGCTGGCGGATTTCTTAGCGGCTCATCCTGTGCCAGAAACATCCAAGCTTTATGACAAAATTCCAGACGAGACATTGGAAGTCAACATGATCTCTGAAGAATTTCCAACCTGGCGTCTATTCTTCGATGTTGCATCCAGAATCGGACCAAATGGTGCCATTGTAGCAGGAGTATGAGTCGTTCTCGTTTCTTCAGACGGATCAACCATCCAAAGTGCCTACTCTCTAGATGAACCCTGCTCCAACAACGTAGCAGAGTATAATGCCCTACTCATCGGTCTTCAATTAGCCAAACAATTGGATGTCGAGTATCTCAAAGTTTACGGCGACTCTAAGCTGGTTGTCAACCAGGTTAGAGGAACCTATGAAGTCCGTCATCAAGACTTAATGCCTTATCATGAAGCAGCAATCAACATAGCTACATCATTCAAAGCTTTCTTCATCGACTATGTTCGCCGAGCTTGCAATACCGAAGTGGATGCCCTGGCCAACCTTGCAGCTGTCTTAGCCATCTCTATCAAAAGACAGCAGGTGGTGGTTATCTCTAACCGAGAATTGTTCTGCATCGAAAACAATCGTAATATTGAGTTCATCAATTTTGCTGAAGCCAATGTTATCGATGAAGATTGGAGAACTCCTTTCATCGACTTTGTAGTACATGACATACTCCCTGAAGATCCTAAGGAGGCTACAAGCATTCGTCGACGATCTCTCCGATTCTATTACAATCAAACTACCAAGACACTTTGTCGGCGGACTTACGATGGTCTTCTCTTACGCTGTCTCGCTGGTGATGAAGCTAAGCAAGTGTTGCACGAAGCTCATGATGGTGTCTATGGAGCACATCAACCCGGTCCTAAACTGCAGGATCGCATCCGACGCATGGGTTACTACTGGCCCTTTATGGTATCAGATGCCATTGAATATGCAAGGAAATGTCGTGCTTGTCAAATCCATGCAGACTTCATTCATCAACCGTCGGAATTCCTGCATCCGACTGTGGCTTCTTGGCCTTTCGAAGCTTGGGGCATGGATGTCATAGGTCCTATCAATCCTCCTTCTTCTAGAGGACATCGGTTCATATTGGCAATAACGGACTATTTCTCCAAGTGGGCTGAAGCTATACCTCTGGCTGAAGTCAAGACCAGTAGCGTCATCAACTTCGTTAAACACCACGTCATCTACAGTTTTGGTGTACCTCGAAGAATCATCCATGACAATGGACCTCAATTCATCAGCCAGAAGTACACCAGATTTTGCGATGATCATCAGATTGACAACGTCGCCTCGACAGCATACAATCCTGCCGCTAATGATTTGGCTGAAGCCTTTAACAAAACCATCATCAAGCTCCTCAAGAAGTTTGTATCTACTAACAAACGGAACTAGAGTGAAAAGCTTGGTGAATGTCTATGGGCTTACCGTACTACGGTCCGTAACCCTACAGGCTGTACACCTTTCTCTCTGGTGTATGGCTGTGAAGCTGTTCTTCCTCTGGAACTTCAAATTCCTTCTTTAAGGATGGCCATTGCTAACGAGCTCACTACAGAGAATAACGATCTTCTTCGACTTCAAGAATTAGAAGCACTTGATGAGAAGCGGTTAATGGCTCAACAGCATATCGAGTTATACCAAGCTCGTATCTCGAAGACTTTCAACCGCAAAGTTAAGGTCAGGATCTTTCAGCAAAGAGAACTTGTTCTAGCGGTCAGACGTCCTATGACTATGACTCACATAAGCAAAGGCAAATTTGATGCAAAGTGGGAAGGGCCTTACATTATCAGCAGTCTTTTCAAATGGAGCCTATCAACTCTCAGAGTTAGACGGTCGAATTGCTATGATGCCTATCAATGGCAAATTCCTCAAGAAATACTATGTATAAATGTAACAGAGATTTTATGTAAATATGCTCAGACAATTCATAAATAAAGTTTGATTTTTATTCATCATAAATGATGTTACATAATATCAAGGAAGGTCACTATCATCCTTCTCGACATTTGGACGCAGACCACTGCCGTCCTTCTCAAAAACACGGTCAGCAAAAGAGCCGAGAACCTCCTTGCTGGAACCCACTAGGAACTTGCAAGCAGCCATCCTCATGGCTTCTTCCTCTTCAGTTTTTCCTGGTTCAAGCAGAAAGTCCAGGATGTCTCGCGGTGGCTTGGGTGCAGACGAACCTTCGTCTGCTTCTGCCTCCTTTGGCTGAACTGGATCGGCAGGACGTTCTTCAGTGCCCGTTGTAGAAGCATGGAAAATATTAGAAATAAAGGCATAATGACCCATGCGGCTCTGGACAGCAAGCCTATGCGGTTCATACTGGAGTTGCTTTATGCGGCCCAAAAGGAGACCCCCAGACTCATACGGATCGGGGACATGCGGCTCAAATCGATGCCACGTGTGACCCCCCCTACAGTTGGCCATTGGAGTAATGGCCTCATTTAATGCTCTGACACGACTCGACGGCTGCGACGTCTCTGACATAAAGTGTCATAATGGCTCTGCCATAATGACAGATTCTTCGGGAAAAGAAGAAGATCTCTGACCCGATCTGTCTGAAATCCTATGTTGCCACGTGGCAAAAGTCTCATGCGGCTCGGTTAAAGAACAGCTTCATGCGGCTCCGTGAGGCGTCATTCTAATATGATTAACAGAAATTCGCCATATGCGGTCCACTCATAGCCCGGCCTATGCGGCTCAATACCACATGCGGCCCACAGAAACTATACGGCTCATGGAGAGGTCGTCTCCTGCGGTTCGCAAAGACCACGCATATGAGGCTCACGGAAAGTTCGTCCCCTGCGGCTCGACGAGATGTTGACTCATGCGGCTCATGAAGGGTATCTCCCTGCGGTTCAAGTATTGGCCACTCTATGCGGCCCTGGCAGGATCTTCAATCAAAAGACGTGGCATTGAAGATTCGACCGAATCCCAACGAGAATATTTGACATCATCAGCAAGACACGTGGCGAGCAATCAGATATTAGCATAACCAATCACGAAGATTTAAAGCAATCAGCATTAACTGCTCATAAGATTTGGTGCTATCCGCATTAGTGGCCGAGATTCGTTATGATCAAGATCAAGGGTCCAGATAGAATGAAGGAGCGCCGACATTCCAAACAGATAGCAAACCCTAATAATCACATCCCACCCTTATAAATAGCCAGCAGCATTCATACAAAAAAAAAGAGGGCGGCAATAATAAAAAAAAAAAGAAGAGAGAGATACCCACAGAAAGAGAGTTCCCCTTTTTTCGTGACAATCACAGAGAGAGAGAAGCCCAGAGAGCAACCAGAGAGGAGCAAGAAGAGCCTTTCTTCGTCAACGCCGAGCAAATCTTCCCCGAGTCAAGACTGCATACTGATCGTCCAAGGAGTAAGGCAGAGCGGCCGTCGCTTTCCCGAGCCTCTATCGTCACCCCCCAGAATCAAAAATAAACAATCGCACTTAGTCTGCTGTACCTAGGTTTTCGTCCCTAGGCTTTCTTTGTGCGAGCGAGTTTGTATTGTGAGTCTAAGTTCAGTCCTCCAATAATTGTTCTGTTCTTTTACAATCAATGGCAAACACCCGTCTCAACCTTCGGGGCGAGTTCAGCCTTCTTGGATCCTTCTCCAGACGATATTTTTATGTTGAAAAGTGGAAGTGCTCATTCCTGTCAGATTTCTGTTCTATTTATAGGCAGAGGTTCCTCAAACAACGAAGCGACACATTCATTTGACGGTTCATCCGTTCATTCATTATCATTTGACGGTTCGCCCGTTCATTACTACATGACGGTTCGCCCGTTCATTACTACCTGACGGTTCATCCGTTCATTCATTATCATCTAACGGTTCGCCCGTTCGTTACCATTTGACGGTTCACCCGTTCATTATCATCCGACGGTTCACCCGGTCTTCATTCTTTATTTTCCGACGGTTCACCCGTTCATTCATCATCACTTGACAGTTCGTCCGTTCATTATCATCCATTTTGACGGTTTGTCCGTTCATTCCACCATTCGACGGTTTACCGGTTCATCTCGACGATTCACTTCATTCACACACTTTGACGATTCATCATCGTTTATCATCCACATCAGCAACTTGTTGTTTTGATTAAGTTGTCAATTGAAATAATAATATTCGACAAATTATATTCTGCCACGTCCATATTACCTCTGAGCAGATATATTGAATATAATTATTTTCTACAAAATCATCAAGAAATATATCATGTCCTGTACCTCTGAATATATTTTCTATCTCTATTATTTATATCTGAACAAGATATGCAACAAATGATAGAGCCACCACAAAAATGTCTTTTATTGATCAAGATTTAAGACATTACAAAAAATGAACAAAAGACAAAAAAATACAAGATGTCCTTTCTATTAAGACGGAGGTATTATCAGATTATCAATCTGCTGCTTCAGAGCCTGCAGCCGTTCTTCACGAGATGACATCACTCTTCTCCTGGCTTCTTCCATCCCGGTTTCTTCATTAAAAGTAGGCATGGTCACCGTTCGACGAGTAATCTCTACATCATGAGCTGCTACATATTCGTCCCTCTCCTGAATCAGAGCATTGAATTGTTGGACTGCAACTTGATGATCAGTAACTTCATTTTCTAACTCCTCCTGGAGACGAGCAATCTCTGCTCACATCTCAGCAGCTCTCTTCTCTTTTCTCTCAACCATCAAGGTCACTGATTCCAGCTTGGAGTTATATTCAGCAGACTTTGTAGAGTAGGCATCCAAAAGTTCCTGGAGTTTCACTCTTTCAATGTCAGCTGCTTGAGCCATTCGTTCAAATTTTGCTTGAACTAAGGGTTCTATTTCTCCCTTATTGAGCTCTTTATAGCTCTTTATGGAGATTTCCAGCTCATTCAATATATGGTCGAGGAGAGTGGCCTGAGCTTCGTCGCCTTGCTCCCTGATGGCCTTCACCAAGAAAGAGGTAGGACCTCTAACCGTGTAAAAGTCAGCATCTTCTTTTTCCATCATTCTATTGACCAGAGGCCCCAAAGACTCGAAGAAGCACTTAGTAAATGATTGGATGACTTGCTGATTAATTGCTAGAGTACTAGCAGTTGCAGCTACTCCTGTTGATGATGAGGCAGCAGGATGATCAATCTCTCGCATCTGAACAGCAGGTTCTTTGAATAAAGGAGCCAGAGTGGAGCTGGTTGCCCCTCCTGGTTGTTCCTCTGTAAAAGTAAAGATTGTCACTTTTCCTGTCGTTTGCTATTGTCCAAGAAGATCAAGGATGAAAACAGTCTTACCATGGTTAGATCCAGCAATGAGCCTATCATCTACAGGAATAGACTCTAGCTGAGCAGAAGTAGCTTCAGCCACAACAGCTTGGCTACTGCCCGCTTCTGAGCCACAAGATAAGTGATGACTGCTACTAGCAATCACCGTCGTTACAGGCACTATGTCTGTGCACGGCGGAGGTGCTGGAGAAGTCTCAAGATCTGCAGGAAATACAAATAAAGATGTTAGCTATCAATCTATTTAAAAGGAGATTGCTAATTTCATTCTATACCTTGAGGATCAATGGCGGGAGTTTCCTCCGGGGCTGCCTCTTCATCTGCTGCTTTCTCTGGAGATGCCTCTACCTCAACATCCTCTTCAGGAATCAAGGTATCAGCGGCAGTTTCTGGAGATGCCTCTACCTCAATATCCTTGTTAGGATCTAAGGTATCATCGGCAGCATTAGGAGACATGTGTTCTTCGTCATCCCTGTCGGGATCTTGCACATCTTCATCAATATTTTCAGATGAAGAGCTCTCCTCATCTTCACCTTCTTCCGGTGCATTCCCACTGACGGTTGCAGCAGTTTGGTCAATATAATCCTCTAGCAGACCGTAGTCGCAATCTTCTAGAGCCGCAATCACTTCACGATCCTCCTCTTTGCGAAGGGTCCTAGGAGTAGGAGGGAGCTGAGTCGTCTCCGCAGTAGGTGGAGGAGATCGTACAACATCTTGCTCTTCCTCTATGATATTTTCTCTGGGCTCTTCGGCCTCAGTTCTCGGATCAAGATCTCCCCTTTGCTCAATCTCTTCCCTCTGTTCTGGACTAGGAGTTTTATTCCTAGACTCAGAAACAGGAGTGAGAGATGGCATAGTGAGTCCTGCCGCAGCATCCACCACTATTGAAGACAAAGCTTGTCTTGAAGGAGAGACAGTTCTATATCTTCTCTGAGCCAACTTTTTCTTTCTTTTAAGAGGCCTCTCAGGGCTCTCTATGTTTACAGTCTCGATTTGCTTTTGGACAGAAGTCGGTGTGGCAGCTTCCTCTTGCTGGTTTGTCTCGGCTAACTGCCGAGATTGAGATCTTGTGGTAACCTTTTCTGAAGAATGATCTAAGATCAGCTTCTTCTTTGCAGCAGGGACGGAAGGCTCCTCCCTCCTTCTCTTCTTAGCCGGAGATCTACCAACCTTCAAGGAAACGCGCAGTGGCGCGTTAATTTCTTCAGGGAACATAACGTCCCTAGAAGCCTCCAGCGGATCATCTACTGGCTCATCTTCCTCATCATTATTAGGAGCTAATGTGACAGTCGCTCCCTTTCTCAGTCAATTTGCCGTTGCGAAACTATCCACAAGGCTGAAATTTTCGGCAAAAGTATTCGCAGCTGTATAAAATTGTGAATATGTGTACAGCATTCTTGGACCAGTAGTTGTCTTCTGTGGCATCGAGAACACTGTATTTGTGCCTTGTGCGTTATAGTACGCCCATGCTCTGGCTCCGTCAATCAAGTATCCCGTTCCTTGTAAGCAAGTTATCGCATTGCCCACGTGGAACTGGTCGTATCCGAACTGAAGAGCGAAGCGACTCGGCAAATACGGTTCTAAAAAGCATTCTTCTTCAAATCTATACACCAGATGTGACGGCCTGATTGCTTTCAACCATTCAAACATTATTCGGCCTATAGGCTGCCTCCCAAGGTCGACCATGTTTGGTGCCATGTTTTCATACCCTGCTGGAGGAGGAGAAGAAAGAAAATTCCATCCTCTGCCGAGATTCAGAATGCGTCGGCAGTCCCTCAGGCTAGTGTATAGCCATCGGCTCTGTGAGTACTGGCGCAGAAAACTGCCATCCACTGGTCCCATGGCAGGATTTATCAGAGATGGATGGTGCAGGACTAACCATCCGAATAAGTAAGTATAGGGTAATTCCAGCCTGGGGAAATTGCCCTTATCATACTTACCCTGGAGCATGGAATCTACATATAAGCGAAGACCCGCATTTATTCTGCAAGTCATAGCTGATAGTAGATCCATCCGGTAGCCGAAGACTAACCGGACAGCCGTAAAAAGGACGCCGCGGTGAAAACGGTCTACAGCACTTGCCCCGGGCACGACGAAGCGGCGGAGCCAGTACGTCAGAAACCCTGCTAGCTGAGCTTCCTTCGACATGGATCTATAGCCCATTCTAACATGTCTCTCAACATAATCTCCAACTCTAAGAGGCGGATATTGGTGTTCATTGTGAGCACCCTGAATTTCGGGTTGATTTTTTTTTTTTTTTTTTGATTGATTTTAATTTCAATAATTTATTATGTTATTTTTTTTCCTTAAGTGTGCTTTCCCGTGCCATTGATATTTGGAGTATCAGGGATGTTCAACTCTGGAAATCTTCTTCATGAGTTTTGGAGTGGACAAGATTACCTTTATGATGGTATATAGTGTCCCATCCAAACTTGTTCCCTTGTGCTCTTTTTGCTTCGCAGAACTTTGGGTCGATTTAGACCATTTGATTATTAATTGATTTCTCACTTTTTTTCTTGATCATTTTTAGCACGTTACCGTGACTTTTAATTTGGGAGCGCAAGACCAGTCAGTTTCTTGAAACCAACTCCTCATTGATGATCTACTCGAGATGATCGTCACCCATGACCTTTGTGTCCCACTCAGACACGTCATTTTGTGCTCTATTTGATTCGCACAACTTTCCTGACACGTGACCGGATTTTATTTTACTCCACGGCGTCACATTTATCTTCCAACTTGATTTGTGGGTCCCCTGGCGACCAAAACCTGTCAGCCCCAACTATGGACATGGCCCACATTGAGCCTACTACCCGTCCGCCACTTGTATCCCATTTATTGGAATCCCCATGTGCTACTTATTCACTCATGATCATCAACGTCTAATTTTAATTCGATTTTTGCTCAATGTCCAGTTTTGATCCAATCCGACTCTACCGAGTCCAGTCCAGCCTTGTGTTGCCCTCTATCATGAAACCCTCATAATTCTTGCCCAAAAAAAATATCAGGTACTCCCCTACATATTTTTTCTATATTTATTGGGAATTTCTAATTATTTAATTCCCATAGAATTGGCCATTTTCTCCTAATCTAATCCTAGCCATTGGATTATCTAATCTAATCCTCACCATTTATTTTCCCTCACACTCATAAATCCCCCACAGCCACATTATGCCGGCCCTAAAATTTAGGAGCACACTTTTTCATCTCTCTCTCTCTCTTATCCTCTCTTTCTCTCTCCCCTTAAATTATTCTACACACAAACAACTCACACACAAAAACCATGCAACCAACAGCTCCTTCCCTGACCTTCCTCCTCACCACAGCTCCTTTCCTCGACCACAGCCCCTGGCTCCGACCACCCTGGTCGGCCATGGCCGACGACCCCGACGATCATCTCCTCCTCCTCCTTCATTTCTTTTCCGAGCACCACCATCAACTCCAACCGCCGCGACCACCACCATCGCCATCCAGTCTCCTCCACCACCAGTTGGCCGTGCCTCCTTGCATTGTCGTGGCTAGGCAAGCCTTCCCCGCCGCCCTGCCTCGTCGGGCTAGGGCGCAGCCTCCCCATCGCGCGATAGCAGCGGTTCACAGAGCACAGGCACGCACGCACGCGCGCGCGTGGGCCGCCGTCGTGTGCCGCCGCGCCGCCGTACGAGCCGCCGTGGCCCCCTGGCCATGCGCCGAACTCTATCGAGCAGTCCCCTGACGGCCACCGTCCTCCGGGACGTGCCGTCGAGGCGATTCGTGCGTTTTGAACGACGTCCCGTCGTGACGCGCGCGAGATCGAGTTCGTTTTGGCGCTCCGTCGCAGCGACTTCGTACACGTTTTCCCGACGATCCGACCGTTGGTTCGGCAATTTCTTCGCTCCGTCGCAATCTCGGTATATCCACCTTCATTCCTGTCAATTTTCGTCCGTTAATTTTATCGTTTGGAACATCAAAACCGGCCACCAAGTTGACCGTTTAAATTGTATTAAATTTGGACAGTTTCGCGGGGCCAACTTCGTCAGCTTGTATCTCCTCCATCGCAGCTCCGTTTGGCGTGCTACCTATTCCGGTGCGAAGCTGGTATAACCCTCTTGCTACCCCTCCAGTTTCGTTTCATTGTGAGCTTGTTTGTTTGGTTGAATTCGACGCCAAAGTTGGCCGTCCGAATTCGTAATTTCCAACTTGTAAAATCTCATTTTTGAACACGGGACTCCAGATTTCATTTCTGACACCACCAGTTGACTCGTGGCATCGTTCTGGCATGTTTTCATATAAAATTTGTTAGATTTGGAGAACGTGGGCCTTGGCACGTTTTTCGGTGCAAAGTGTGTCCAACATTCTGGGTCAATGGGACTTTTTGACGCCGGCTCATCGAAATCCAATTTCGGATATACCGTTGAGTTTGTATCGTCATTCTGGACTCGTTGACATATAATTTGCTAGGTTTTGATGGACATTGGATTCGGCACGCATTTCGGTGCAAGTCGGATACCAATATCCGGGTCAACGGATCATTTTGAGATCGGCTCATCGGAATCCAATTTCAGAGATACCGTTGAGTTCGTATCATCATTCTAGACTCGTTGACAGGTATTTTGCTGAGTTTTGAGGACTTTGGCTTCGGCACGTATTTCCGTGCAAACCGGAATTCCAAGTTCTGGTCAACGGGCCAAATTGGGATCGGGCCAACGGAATCCAATTCTGGAGATACCGTTGGGTTCGTATCATCATTCTGGTTTCGTGGACATATAATTTGTTATATTTTGTAGACTTATTTTCTTGTACGTTTTTCGGTGTAAAATGGCTCCGACACAGACATCGTTTGGACCCGAAATTACCTTTTTGCCCTTGTGTCCAAATTGGACCGTTGGGTAGGCTATCCTAGCTAATTTGAGTATTCTGGACACGTTGGCAATATTTATTTCATCGTCCGACAATGTTTGTTGATACTTTCTCTGAGTTTAACCCTTTTTATAATTAATTAATAATTAATTCTTATAATGTTCGTATTTCGGGATTAGTACGACGAAACTGAGATCAGCCAATTCCAGTGATCTCACATCGCTGAAATTGACAAGTTGGATACGTGGATCAGTATAATAAGATTATCAACCTTACCGATAATCATCTTATCTCGATTTGCGTGTCGTAAGTTTCGACGTACAAATAACGAAGTACACTTTATATTAGACTAGAATTGACCCTATTTGACCAGAGTTGACCAGTTGACCCAAAGTCAACTGTAAGTCAACATTTGACCTAGTTTGACTAGATTATTGACCGGAGTCGACCTAGAGTTGTTTTGACTTAGAAGAACCTAGAATAATATAGATTGCCTGTAGGGATTCATTTATTTTAACTTGAATACCTTGTAACCTGTGTTGCTTTAAATAGGACTCTGTGGCTTCAGTGGGACCTCCTATACTTATCAGCTGTTCAGGTTATCGAGGCGAGTACATTCTTTGTTCATTTCATATCCTGCTTAGAATTATTTCCTGCATTAGATTACTTTACTTGTACTGTCACGTTGGTCACACGGATCGGTACTATATGGATCCCTTCTTGAGATGTTATCCTTAGGGAGCATCGGGTACTCTATGTTCTGTGCGTTTCACTTACATGGCGTATCACTATGCTTCGTTGATTCTTCGATCACTTGTGACATATACTCTTATGATCACAGAGTCTTCCTGGAATCCTTATCCCATTTATGGAACTACTATGTATCACCTTCGGGGTCTATCACCTTCGGGGTCTATCACCTTCGGGATCTACCACCCTTCGGGGGCTGTACATAGTATCATAACATAACCTGGTTGGATCCTTGTGTATTGATTGGGGGTACGGGGGAGTATAAATGGACATGTGAATAATACACCAGTAGTGTAGCATCAGAATCTCTTCCGTAGTGTAGCATCAGAATCTCCTATGCCATTTACATGTCTATGTTGTACTCTGACTCACTAGCCACTGTTAGTTCTCTATTTATAGTAGATATTTCTATTACAGTTCTCTCTCTGTTTACATACTGCACTTCTTTCAGTACTTGTATCTTACTTTACTGCATGATTATATTTTCTAACCTGCTATGAACTGTTGAGATGTAATGTGCTCGCTCCTGTCCTGACTGGACCTGTTGATAAATTTTACAGATAGCTTGGAGGTTGCCTGCTAGCCTAGAGGAGACACTTTAGAGGTTGTTTAGATAGTTATTTCATTTTGTCTAAAGTTGTGTTTACTTTGTGGATTACTGTATTGAGTTTTGAGATGTATTTATGGGTTTATGTATCTTAGACACTTAGACTTCTATCTCCTGTATCTCTTTTGGATTTCATGTTTTATCTAACTTTATCATGTTCTACCTTAGATGTGATTGAGACTGTATCTGCTATGTCACCCCCATTCGGGGAGTATAAACTGTTTAGTCTTATACTGTTAGATGCATTGAGACCTAGGACAGCGTTCTACCGCCGACACTGCGGCGTAGGCTGGGCGTTGTTACGTTCTCGTGCCCTAACTCTAGGGTGCGGGTCGTGACACATTTTTAGTGGTGGCCCATGTAGGTCGAGTTTATGTAGTGGTATTCGAACTTGAGTACCACTACAGCCTGCAGTAGGATTAGGATATATTTTGAAGGTACTCAATCACAGTTAGGAACCCTTGAGAGATTCCTGGGACGACCCTTGAGAATCTTATTTTAACTTCGATTTGAAAACTCTCTTTTTCCTTGATTGTTTTATCTTTAATTTCTGTTGTTGAATTTGATTTTGATGGGTTATTGTTGAATTTGGGTTTGTATTTATTGATTTTGATGGAAGATTGTTGAATTTTGAATCTTGACGATTAGCTGTAGCATCCGAGTTTGTATTTATATGATTGAAGGATTTTGTTCATTTTTGAGTTTGATGTTCGTTGATAAATTTGATTTGATTTTTGGGTATTCGTTGTTGATTTAATTTAAATTTTATGGCAAGATGAAATTATATGGGCTAGGTCATCTATGTTATGGAATCAGGTCTTCTATAGTCACATTAGCCAGCATGGTGAGGACATATAGTCTGACTCTGGATATATTTCTCGGGTGTGGGAATTTAAGGTTTTTGCAGCCAAGCTAGCGGTACCGCGAAAATGTTAAATACCATGATTCTAGAGATATGTGCATAAGTCAAGGGCTCTGTGATTATCGTAGCCTTGCTTACTAGTATGACGAGGATTTAGAGTACCATGATTTTGGATAGACGCATATGATTATCAGATTGTACCTTAAATATTTTCGAACATGTTTTTGCTACTTTTGTTTCAGTCATTCAAAAAAAAAATTATTGTTGTTTTGTTTTGTTTTGTTTCTCATTGTTTACTTAGGATGTAGCTTTAGCTATTTTTATAAACCTTGTGTAACTTCTTACAAATTTATTTCTTCTTAATACAATAAATCAGTGATTTTGCTAGGCCTTATTTTGGATTTGATATTATAGCTCTGATTTCGAAATGGGTTCCTCTTTTAAATAGATAAGCAGAACATATTCTTTTATCATTCTTTTCCTGCCAGTATTTTTACTACCATCATTCCTTGTCTTATATACCTGTCCTGATTATATCAATTCCCTGTCTCGTATATAATTCTGTTAGCTATACCTTGAAAACTCTTGAATCTTTATATTATTTTTATCTGAGAAATGTTGAGGAAGTGACGTTAATCATCTAGTTCGGAAATGATGTAATTGGTTATCATATGATGATTTTGTAGGAATCAGAGTGTTGGATGTCAAATATGAAAAATTTGAAATGGGGATGTGGTAAAGGTTTAAAATGAAATCGAGGGATAAATGTTATCAATTTAGAAACAATCACGGAAAGTTAGTTATGAATAATTCATGGATGTATTTCAAAACTAATGAGGATGTTCAAGGTCAACCTAGTTTTGAGAACTTAGAAAATCTTGGTTATTGATTCTGGGGAAAACTTTTACTCTGAGGCGATGTGGAAATTTAGTAATGGAAAGAGAATTTTATTGTAATCAATGATTATGCAAAATTGAACTAGATATTGTAAGAAATGACTAGAGACAGATAGAACACAAGGATTTTAAGTTATAGGAATTATTTTGGATGATTGAAAAAAAATGTCTAGAATTCAAAAGGATAAAAATTGAAGGTGAACGTTGAAGAAATGTGAAGGTTGATTTATAAAACGAGAATAAATTTTGCATGACATAGTGGTATTAGGGTTGAATAAATACGAGACTTGATTTAAACAAGTTC
The DNA here is from genome assembly GCA_029216955.1 of Iris pallida. Taxonomy (NCBI): domain Eukaryota; kingdom Viridiplantae; phylum Streptophyta; class Magnoliopsida; order Asparagales; family Iridaceae; genus Iris; species Iris pallida. Next base: position 1,980,002 of record JANAVB010020000.1, read on the forward strand.
AAGAATTTCATAAACTGGATTTAGAAGTTTCGGATCTAAATTAAAACGAGGTGAAGGAAAAAAAAATTTGATTAAATGGATAAGTGTTGACTCCTAATTAAGAGGGGTATGCTTCGTGGGAAATGTTTTAGAAGATTGAATTTTGTCTATGGTGATCATGGTAAAATTTAGATGACTGAAGGTTATAGAAATTTCGAGGGTAGTCATATGAAGGTTGATTTTATATTGGGGTTTGTGAGAAAAATATGATTGGCAAATGATAAACTGATAGTATTAGAGAGGGATGATTTGCTGACTTCGTATGAAATCTTTTCCTGTTTTCTCTAAAAGGGGTTTTTCAATATCATTGAATCCTAGTTTCCTTAATCACGACCAAATCGACTTCGATCACCTTTTCTTATCATATTTATATCTTGGGTTGTACTCAATTGACTTAAATTTGATTGTGATCTGAATCTCTATCCTTGTATGCTCGATCTCAGACTTTGTTGAACCTGTCCTCCATATTGCCTAAATCTTGATTTTTCTCAATTTGTTCAACTTAGATCGTATCGAGACTAAATATTCTTAATACGTATTGTGATTGAAAATTTTCATGAAATTGGCTTTCAATCCTTAACTTTGATTCTGATTTTCTTTTCTTTTTTTCTGAACCCTTTAAAGATAATGGGTAGTTACTTTTCTTTATTTTTATGATAAGTACCAGTTTTCATATAGGATGGTAGACTGCCTTACAGTTTTGATGGTTTGTTATTTTTGTAACTTTTGTTTAGCACCCTAGACTGCCTGTGTGTTTTGATACCCTATGAGCATGACTAATATACCTAGATGAGACTTACACTACCACCGTATGCCATGACCCTGTATGTCATCCTTTTGATGGTATGCTTTGTTTTAATCTGGGACTTTGATTGTGGGGGTTTGACTTAGAGGGAGTATGGACATTTTAATTTCGAGGACGAAATTTTTATAAGGTGGGTAGGATGTGAGCACCCTGAACTTCGGGTTGATTTTTTTTATTTTTATTTTCTGATTGATTTTAATTTCAATAATTTATTCTGTTATTTTTTTTCCTTAAGTGTGCTTTCCCGTGCTATTGATATTTGGAGTATCAGGGATGTTCAACTTTGGAAATCTTCTTCATGAGTTTTGGAGTGGACATGATTACCTTTATGATGGTATATAGTGTCCCATCCAAACTTGTTCCCTTGTGCTCTTTTTGCTTCGCAGAACTTCGGGTCGATTTAGACTATTTGATTATTAATTGATTTCCCACTCTTTTCCTTGATCATTTTTAGCACGTTACCGTGACTTTTAATTTGGGAGCGCAAGACCAGTCAGTTTCTTGAAACCAACTCCTCATTGATGATCTACTCGAGACGCTCGTCACCCATGACCTTCGTGTCCCACTCAGACACATCATTTTGTGCTCCATTTGATTCGCACAACTTTTCCAACACGTGACCCGATTTTATTTCACTCCACGGCGTCACATTTATCTTCTAACTTGATTTGTGGGTCCCCTGTCGACCAAAACCTGTCAGCCCCAACTATGGACATGGCCCACATTGAGCCTACTACCCGTCCGCCACTTGTATCCCATTTATTGGAATTCCCATGTGCTACTTATTAACTCATGATCATCAACGTCTAATTTTAATTCAATTTTTGCTCAATGTCCAGTTTTGATCCAATCCGGCTCTACCGAGTCCAGTCCAGCCTTGTGTTGCCCTCCATCATGACACCCTCATAATTCTTGCCCAAAAAAATATCAGGTACTCCCCTACATATTTTTTCTATATTTATTGGGAATTTCTAATTATTTAATTCCTATAGAATTGGCCATTTTCTCCTAATCCAATCCTAGCCATTGGATTATCTAATCTAATCCTCACCATTTATTTTCCCTCACACTCATAAATCCTCCACAGCCACATTGTGCCGGACCTAAAATTTAGGAGCACACTTTTTCATCTCTCTCTTATCCTATCTTTCTCTCTCCCCTTAAATTATTCTACACACAAACAACTCACACACAAAAACCATGCAACCAACAGCTCCTTCCCCGACCTTCCTCCTCACCACAGCTCATTTCCTCGACCCCAGCCCCCTGGCTCCGACCACCCTGGTCGGCCATGGCCGACGACCCCGACGGCCATCTCCTCCTCCTCCTCCTTCATTTCTTTTCCGAGCACCACCATCAACTCCAACCGCCGCGACCACCACCATCGCCATCCAGTCTCCTCCACCACCAGTTGGCCGCGCCCCCTTGCGTCGCCGTGGCTAGACGAGCCTTCCCCGCCGCCCTTCCTCGCCGGGCTAGGGCGCAGCCTCCCCATCGCGCGACAGCAACGGTTCACAGCGCACAGACGCGCACGCACGCGCGCGTGCGGGCCGCCGTCGTGCGCCGCCGCGCCGCCGTGCGGGATGCCGTGGCCCCATGGCCATGCGCCGAGCTCTGTCGAGCAGTCCCCTGACGGCCATCGTCCTCCGGGACGCGCCGTCGAGGCGATTCGTGCGTTTTGAACGACGTCCCGTCGTGACGCGCGCGGGATCGAGTTCGTTTTGGCGCTCCGTCGCAGCAACTTCGTGCACATTTTTTCGGCGATCCGACCGTTGGATCGGCGATTTCTTCGCTCCGTCGCAATCTCGGTATATCCACCTTCATCCATGTAAATTGTCGTCCGTTAATTTTATCGTTTGGTACATCAAAACCGGCCACCAAGTTGACCGTTTAAATTATATTAAATTTGGACAGTTTCGCGGGGCCAACTTTGTCAGCTTGTATCTCCTCCACCGCAGCTCCGTTTGGCGTGCAACCAGTTCTGGTGCGAAGCTGGTATAACCCTCTTGCTACCCCTCCAGTTTCGTTTCATTGTGAGCGTGTTTGATTGGTTGAATTCGACGCCAAAGTTGGCCGTCCGAATTCGTAATTTCCAACTTGTAAAATCCTATTTTTGAACACGGGACTCCAGATTTCATTTCTGAAACCACCAGTAGACTCGTGGCGTCGTTCTGGCATGTTTTCATATAAAATTTGTTCGATTTGGAGAACGTGGGCCCTGTTACGTTTTTCGGTGCAAAGTGGGTCCCACATTCTGGGTCAACGGGACTTTTTGACGCCGGCTCATCGGAATCCAATTCCGGATATACCGTTGAGTTCGTATCATCATTCTGGACTCGTTGACATATAATTTGCTAGGTTTTGTTGGACATTGGTTCCGGCACGCATTTCGGTGCAAGTCGGATACCAATATCCGGGTCAACGGGTCATTTTGAGATCGACTCATCGGAATCCATTTCTGGAGATACCGTTGAGTTCGTATCATCATTCTGGACTCGTTGACAGGTAGTTTGCTGAGTTTTGAGGACTTTGGCTCCGGTACGTATTTCCGTGCAAACCGGAATTCCAAGTTCTGGTCAACGGGCCAAATTGAGATCAGGTCAACGAAATCCAATTCTGGAGATACCATTGGGTTCGTATCGTCATTCTGGTTTCGTGGACATATAATTTGTTATATTTTGTAGACTTGTTTTCTTGCACATTTTTCGATGCAAAACGGCTCCGACACGGACACCGTTTTGACCCGAAATTACCTTTTTGCCCTTGTGTCCAAATTGGACCGTTGGGTAGGCTATCCTAGCTAATTTGAGCATTTTGGACACGTTGGCGATGTTTATTTCATCGTCCGACAATGTTTGTTGATACTTTCCTTGAGTTTAACCCTTTTTATAATTAATTAATAATTAATTCTTATCATGTTCGTATTTCGGGATTAGTACAACGAAACTGAGATCAGCCAATTCCAGTGATCTCACATCGCTGAAATTGACAAGTTGGACACGTGGATCACTATAATAAGATTATCAACCTTACCGATAATCTTCTTATCTCGATTTGCGTGTCGTAAGTTTCGACGTACAAATAACGAAGTACACTTTATATTAGACTAGAATTGACCATGTTTGACCAGAGTTGACCAGTTGACCCAAAGTCAACTGTAAGTCAACACTTGACCTAGTTTGACTAGATTATTGACCGGAGTCGACCTAGAGTTGTTTTGACTTAGAAGAACCTAGAATAATATAGATTGCCTGTAGGGATTCATTTATTTTAACTTGAACACCTTGTAACCTGTGTTGCTTTAAATAGGACTCTGTGGCTTCAGTGGGACCCCCCTATACTTATCGAGGCGAGTACATTCTCTGTTCATTTCATATCCTGCTTAGAATTATTTCCTGCATTAGATTACTTTACTTGTACTGTCACGTTGGTCATACGGATTGGTACTATATGGATCCCTTCTTGAGATGTTATCCTTAGGGAGCATCGGGTACTCTATGTTCTGTGCGTTTCACTTACATGGCGTATCACTATGCTTCGTTGATTCTTCGATCACTTGTGACATATACTCTTATGATCACAGAGTCTTTCTAGAATCCTTATCCCATTTATGGGACTACTATGTATCACCTTCGGGGTCTATCACCTTCGGGGTCTACCACCCTTCGGGGGCTGTACATAGTATCATAATATAACCTGGTTGGATCCTTGTGTATTGATTGGGGGTACGGAGGAGTATAAATGGACATGTGAATAATACACCAGTAGTGTAGCATCAGAATCTCTTCCGTAGTGTAGCATCAGAATCTCCTATGCCATTTATATGTCTATGTTGTACTCTGACTCACTAGCCACTGTTAGTTCTCTATTTATAGTAGATATTTCTATTACAGTTCTCTCTCTGTTTACATACTGCACTTCTTTCAGTACTTGTATTTTACTTTACTGCATGATTATATTTTCTAACCTGCTATGAACTGTTGAGATGTAATGTGCTCGCTCCTGTCCTGACTGGACCTGTTGATAAATTTTACAGATAGCTTGGAGGTTGCCTGCTAGCCTAGGGGAGACACTTTAGAGGTTGTTTAGATAGTTATTTCATTTTGTCTGGAGTTGTATTTACTTTGTGGATTACTGTATTGAGTTTTGAGATGTATTTATGGGTTTATGTATCTTAGACACTTAGACTTCTATCTCCTGTATCTCTTTTGGATTTCATGTTTTATCTATCTTTATCATGCTCTACCTTAGATGTGATTGAGACTGTATCTTCTATGTCACCCCCATTCGGGGAGTATAAACTGTTTAGTCTTATACTGTTAGATGCATTGAGACCTAGGACAGCGTTCTACCGCCGACACTGCAGCGTAGGCTGGGCGTTGTTACGTTCTCATGCCCTAACTCTAGGGTGCGGGTCGTGACATTCATCTTCTACCAAAATATCCAGTCTTTTATTTTCTTCCATCAGTATTATCACCTCACTATTGCTGAGAGGTTGGAAGAAGTCTGGATTGCAGGAGTCATGATCCTTCGTCTTTTTCTCAATAATATGATTGAGAAAAAGATAAGTCAGCCATTTGGAAGAGTAGCAAGTACCGGATGAGCCACTCTTGTAGTAAAGAGAGCATACATTGTAATGGCACAATAATTCATCGAAGACTTCTACCATCTTCGAATTCTCTCGACGAAGTCTCTCTAACTCGTCATTAGTCGGGACGTACTCTTCGTAAAGAAAATCTGCCATTGGCAGGTACGAGATATACTTCATCTCGTGAAGAGCCAGCCCCATCTCTCCGCAGGACGTCATGAACGTCCCTGTCCTGTAATTGTACCTATCTGCCAAAGCTAAGAACAGATGAGGGTTTGGGTAAAAACCATATACGGTAGCATGTACCGCCTGATACAGATCAATTTCTCTGAGTTTTTCTCCAAATTGAACCAGTACCCAATTGGCAATGGAGCTCCATCTTTTGATTTCTGGATTCACCAGACCAGTCAACCGGATATCCTGATCTGGATAGCTGCCTTCAACCTTTGCAAATTCATTCGCAAAAATGGGAGTCCTCACAGGCATTAACAAAGAGGAATTCTCCGGAGGGATGCACCCTAGTTTCAGTCCTCTGAGCAAGGTGCTGTGACGTTCTGAGGAACTATATAACATGTCCCTATTATTCTAGTCCTTCTTGACGCAAATTTTTCCTGTTCGGGCATGCTGAAGAGGAGTGATGTCCCAATCCATCCTCCTGGGGTGGCTAGCATGAGTATATCGTGCCAACGGTAGGCACCTGGCAATATCTGGTAACAGGACTAGTCTATCCTTCCTCTGAAAAGTTCTTTGCTCATTTCGTGATCGTGGTTGAGAACTTTTATCAATTGCTTCACCAAACAGAAACCTGGGTTTTTTGTGGGTCATTGCATCAGCTGTCTGTAAGGGCTGACCGTTCATCAGACAAACCAAGGTCTCATTGTCTTGTGCAATCAAAACAGTTTGACGAGAAGATGAAAGTGCGTATTGCGGAAACAATACATGGGACAAGTCTTCTTTGAACTCAGACTCTGCAAGAGTTCCTACAAAAGTTTCGTACTCCGGATCTCCTCTGGTATTAACTGCAGCAAACAGAGAAAAGTCAGCACAAGAAAAATCAAGAATGCTATTATCAGACTGCGCAACCATCAGACTGCGCAACCATCAGATTGCGCAGACATCAGATTGCGCACATCAGATTGCGCTGGCAGTCTCGCGCAAATCAGCAGATTGCGCTGACTTTTGTCAGCGCAGTTCAACTGATTGCGCAAGAAGTTGTTCTTCATAAAAATGAAGAACAAACTGATTCGTGCAAACCAGAACCCTAAAAAGGGGTGGCGCAGTATGATCGCATCTCTAAAAAGAGATGGATTTTGAAGAACAGTGAAATCAAGAAACTCTAAAGAGAGTTTTGATTGAGTCATCTACCTAACAGCACGGGATGCGCAGAATCGTGGCGAGAAGGTCGAGGCGCAACCCTAGCCGATGACTCGGCGGGGGCCTTGCCCTTAGCAGCAGCAGAGGATCGTCTAGGCGCCATGGAGATCGTCGGAGAAGAAAGGAAGAAAGGGCTCGGAATTTCTCTCTCAAGTGCACAAAGAAAGCAAGTAAAGAATACTTCGAAGTATGAAGAGAACTATTTATAGTTTTCGAAAACGAAACGGCCGCCTCAGATTGCACAGATAGCTCATCAACATGCGCAACTTAAATGAAAGTTCAAAATTCAAAGTATTTCAAAATTTTGAATAAGTTCACATTTCAAAAACTTTGAAGGGGGTCTTATAGGTCCTAAAAAATAAAGTTGCACCTATCAACAAAGTCAGAAAATCAAGAAATACAACTTTCAAATGAACTGCGCAGACATCAGATTGCGCAGCCTACAGATTGCGCACACTAGACTGCGCACACTCCCAAGTGCGCAGGCTGACGTGGCAAAGTCATCATTGCCTGACACAATCAAATCTTTCTGACAGCTGATAGCACGAAGAACGAGGAGACTGTTTGTTTATTGCGCCGCACAACGCTCAAGAACGGCTGGACAACTGGCAGCACAATCGGGAGAAGCGCAACCGGAGCTCGTGCAATCCAATGCCAGCGCAGTTCAGGTTGCGAGTTCTGTCAACACAACTGACAAAGTATACGTGGCACTCATTCCATCAATTGCTCATTACGTGGCAACCGTCTATGCACGATCATGCACATTTCGATCAAATGATGCCATGTGTCCAAGACAGTTGGCCCATGATCCAACAACGGCCTGCGCAGTTCACTGTTGCGCAATCCAACTGTTGCGCAATCCATTGTGCGCAGTCCAGAATAACTAGAAGTTAGTTATTTCCAGAACTTTATAAATAGAGTTTCAAGTCTCCATTCAAAAAAATCAGAGATCATATAGAGAGATCAGAGAGTCCAGGAGTTCTTGCCCAAGTGCTGCTGCATTCTTCCGAGGCTTTTGCCTTCAACTTCCGAGGCTTTTGCCTTCAGTTTCCAGAGTTGTCTCCAACTTCAGAAGCTCCGTCTTCAAAGTTCACATCGTCCAAGGGATAAAGCAATCGTCTGCTAGATTGGATTCCTAAAGTTGTACCTTTCCCAGAATTCTTGTAATCTTATTACAAAGTTTGTATCAATAAAGTTCTACACTTTTGTTTTTGCAAACAATATTCTTCCTTTTATATAACTATTTTTTAATACATTTCTTACAATTTTGATATCGATGGTGCTATTTTGAAGTCTGTTATATCTAATGTTTCACAGTTTTTATATGCATAATAGCCATTCTCCGTCATTCTTACACGGAGAATACCATTCTCTGTTTCAAATTATACGGATAATAACATTCTCATTCGTTCTAACAATGAGAATGCCATTCTCCGTGTAGTTCGACACAAAGAATAACATTCTCCATTTTAAATTACACGGAGAATGAACATTTCTATTTGTTTTAACACTTAGAATGCCATTCTCCGTGCTAGATTAACATGTAGAATGAGATTCTCCATTTCAAACTACACGGAGAATAGAATTCTCATTCGTTTTAACACAGGAAATCAATTTTCCATGTAATTCAGGACGGAGAATGAGATTCTCCGTTTCAAATTACACGGAGAATAGTATTCTCATTCGTTTTAACACTGGAAAATCCATTCTCCGTTTTAACTTATAAGGAGAACGAACATTCTCATGCGTTATAACACTGTAAATGACATTCCCCGTTTAATTCAACACGGAGAGTGACATTCTTCGTTGTTAAGTAAACGGAGAATGGCATTATCAGTTTAATTAAAACAGAACATGCCATTCTCCGTGTTAGATTAACACGAAAAATAAACATTCTTCGTGTAATTTAACACGGAGAATGAACATTCTCATGTGTATTAACACTGTGAATGCCATATTCTCCGTGATTTTATTATAGAAGACACCGTAGATGTTACAAAATATACAGACAGAGAAAAATAAAATTCAAACAGAAGTTATAGAAAGAAGTTCTTTTATTAATATGTGTTCAAAGGATCTATTATAGATTCAGAAAGACTCATATTGTTCTTCTACAAAGGATCTATTACAAAGACTCATATTGTTCTTAAAGAAAGCATCTATTACAAATTTAGAAAGGCCTAAAGAAGTATACAAGAGGGTTTATCTTCATAGAAGTGCAACCCTTATTCTTCTTGTTGCACATACTGGAAGATTGATCTCCATCGAAGCGTATTCCTCCTTTCTTGTATGCGCAACCCCGAATGCCCGAATGGGCAGGACATAGCACAACCTGTGGCTCTTCCGGCCTGACGGAATGCTAGACCGTTTCTGAGAAGGGCATAGCATAACACCCCAACTTTTTGATAAAGCACGAGGACTGCCAAGATGTTGTTTAGGTTCGAACAAGATATTCTAATGCATCTCGAGATTAACTACTACGTGTTCTTCTACAAGGACATAACTACTTTGAACGAAGAGATCCACAGCCAACAGCCAACTGATGCCAGGCCATTATCCTCTCAAAACTAAGTCAGGGTTGTGCATAATGGGAATGCTATGAAGATGATGGAGTTTGCTCCTGAAGAAAGCCCTTTATATAGGACATACTTTCCAATAAATGCAGATGAACCTAATAGTCAGCATAATGAATCTCATTTAATAGATTTGTTACAGGTGGTTGCCATTCCGTAAACTACTCAACTTCCTCCCCAAAAAAAAGAAGGTGGCATTTAAGAGTTGTTACAGGTGGATTAAATGTCGCAAACTCCTCATTTAATAGGTCCGTTGCGTGTAATTTAAAACGGATAATGTTCTATCATGCGTGGAATGACCATTCTTCATATTATATGATACGGAGAATAACATTCTCCGTTTTAAATAACACGGAGAATGAACATCCTCATGCGTTTTAAAACTAAAATGACCATTCTCCGCGTTACTTAACATGGAGAATGGCATTCTCCGTCTTACTTAACACGGAGAATGGAATTATTCGTGTTATTTAAACGGAGAATTTCCATTCTCATGCATTTTAACATGAAGAATGGTCATTCTCCGTATTATATGATACGGAGAATGACATTCTCCGTGTTAAATAACACGGAGAATGACCATCCTCAAGCGTTTTAAAACTAAAATGACCATTCTCCGTGTTACTTAATACGGAGAATGACATTCTCCGTCTTACTTAACACGGAGAATGACATTGTCCGTGCTATTTAAACGGAGAATTGCCATCCTCATACGTTTTAACAAGGAGAATGGTCATTCTCCGTGTTACTTAACACGGAGAATGACATTCTCCGTGTTAAATTAAACGGAGAATGGTCATCCTCATGTGTTTTAAAACTGGAATGATCATTCTCCGTGTTATTTAGCACGAAGAATATTCATTCTCCTATAAGTACAACAGAGAATGACCATTCTCCGTTCTAAAGTACACGTACAAAGAACATTCTTCGTATTATTTAACACGGAGAACGGACATTCTCCGTATTCAATAACACGGAGAATGACATTCTCCGTGTTATTAACACTGAGATTGGCATAGAATGATCATTCCTCATTGTGAACTTGACACAGAATGGTCATTCAAAAATGATATATATATAGAACATTGTAATACAAGACAACAGATGTAATAAAAATACGCAGACACAAAAGAATATAACTGCATTTTCATATATACAGAACAATGTAATATAAAGTTCTTAGCACTTTGTCATTTTCATAATGTGTTCACGATCTGCATTTGGACTTTTAAGCAACCTCTTAAGCCACGCCAACCTAACTTTTGTAATCTTATTGTGAATTTTATAGTCATTTCCTCTTGTTGGTATTGTGAAGGGATTAATCATCAAGCACTTCATAAAATATGCCGTATACAAGAGGCAGTTGGGTCCTTTTTATTGTGGGCAGCTTGAACGAAATTTTGTATCTGTGCTCTCATACTCCATCATCGCCTTGTATTTTTTCCTCATCATCTCAATTTTTCTCCTTATGATAGGCTCCAAGAACTCCCTCAAAAATTCTGCATCTGCCTTGCCCGATTCGTACGTGTTTTGCACCAAGGAGTTGTAGTGTGCCCACTCATACGAGCTGAAGTTGAATGTCAGGAGCGTCTAGTGTCTTTTTTCTTCATTAAAGACAGACATGAATAGCCACTCTATGTCGTCCTGTAACCCCATGATTAGGTATTCGACATCTGTTTTGAAAGTTTAAATGGCACCGTCTTTTACATCTTTATTATGAGCTTGGAGAACGATGGACTGTTTTCCAAAAATAAAGACAGAATATCATTAGTTAGTTTCATCGGTGTACACATGAATAGGAGGGATATTTCAGTTTTGATTCTTACCAGTGTGTGGGGCAACATAAATGCAGACCACTTATTTTGCACCTCTTGTGAACTTGATTGTGTTTCACTTCTTGCTTTTTCTTGATTTTGTTTCATCTTGCTTATTAGTATGTTGAGTATACCAGCCTCCATGTCTTGATTGTTGAATATGTCTTGCATGTCTATTGCTGTCAGGATAACTCCAACTTCATTTTTACCTTCAACAGAATAATATACAAGATTACTGCACATAAATTTAGTTCAGTTAGATTAAATCAATAGAAATTGATAGAAATAATTGTGAAGAAAGACGAAAAGAATATAGAAGAATACACACAGTGGAATCATCTTGTTTTGGAATACGAGGTCCTTGTAAAGCTTCTGCAGCTCTCTATCTGCCTCATTCCAAAGTCTGAGGTCCTCGCATTCCCTAAGTATTTCGTCTTTATTTACTACTTCTGCAATTCTGGCATCTTCTTTGGATTTTGAATCATCCTTCTTATTGTTTTTTTTTTTGGCTCTGGGTTTGGGCTGAGATTTTGGCTTCGGATCGTCATTAATCTTCTGTCTTTTTATTGTTTTTCTCCCCAAGGGAGTAAAATCATCATTAGTTATTACAGCTGATGGTTTTATCCTCCTCTTTCCCCCTTCCTAATCCTCTTTTGGGTACTTCTGGGTCATCAGGTTCGTCAGATTGTTGTTAAGGAACTTGTTGAGGCTCTGTAAGCTGCAATGCATCAATTATGGCTCCTAGATTTTTAATTTTTTCATCCTTTTCAATTGCTTCTATACTCAACAATTCAACTTCCCCTTGAAGCTTGTTTTTCTCATTAGCGAGCCTTTTATTTGCTTGTCTCAGCTGCTTTGTTATTTGCACAGATATAAAACAAACATCAATGAAAGGTACGATGTCAATGAAAAAATAGAAAAAGTAATGATCATTCTCAGTTTTAACAATAGAAAAGATCATTCTCCGTGTTAATTAACACGGAGAATGACATTCTTCGTGTATTAAAACACGGAGAATGGCATTCTCCGTGTTAATTAATACGGAGAATGTAGAATCTCATGCGTAATTAATACGGAGAATGATCATGCCCATGTGACAATGGGATTTACCATTCCCCGTTTAATCTAACACGGAGAATATAAATTCTCCGTGTAATTAAACACGGAGAATTGTCATTCTCCTATATTTAACAAGGAGAATGACATTCTCCGTGTAAGTTAAAACGGAGAATGACATTCTGTGTGTTTCTAATACGGAGAATGTCCATTCTCCGTGTAAGTTAAAACAGAGAATGGACAATCTCCTGCAATATAAAACGGAGAATGGCCATTTTACTGCAATAAAACATAGAGAATTACAAATCAAAAATTTTAAAAAGAGAAGATTTTACCTTGGTCCGCATCCTTTTCAATCGCTTCTTTATTCAACAATTCAACCTTTTCTTGAAGCTCTCTTTTCTCATCAGCGAGCTTTTTATTTGTTTGTCTTAGGTGCTCTGTTATTTGCACTGTTATAAAACAAACGTCAATGAAAGGTATGATGTCAATGAAAAAAATAAAAAATATAAAGATCATTCTAAGTTTTAACAATGAAAAAAACCATTCTCCGTGTTAATTAACACGGAGAATGACCATTTTTCGTTTAATACGGAGAATGTCATGTCCATGTGACAATGGGATTGACCATTTTTTGTTTAATCTAACACGGAGAATGTCATTCTCCGTGTAATTAAACACGGAGAATTATCATTCTCCTACATGTAACAAGGAGAATGACATTCTCCGTGTAAGTTAAAACGAAGAATGTCATTCTGTGTGTTTCTAATATGGAGAATGTCCATTTTTCGTGTAAGTTAAAACGGAGAATGGACAATCCCAATATTAAAACACATGGGGTGACCATTCTTCGTAACTATATCATAGAGAATGACAATTCTCCTGCAACATAACACGGAGAATGGTCATTTTACTGCAATAAAACATGGAGAATTATTATAAATTTAAAAAAGAAAAGATTTTACCTTGTGCCTTTAGCTCTTTAACTCTGTCGTTGAGCTGTGAATTATCAACAAAAAGTTCAAAGTTCTGTGATCTCAAATGTTCCAATTGCTTCGCTGAACCCTTCATCGTGTTGCTGATTGCACGTTGATGAGCTTCTTGTGCGTTTAGCTCTTTAAGATTTTCCGTTAGTCCACAGTTCTGTGCAAGCAGATCAAAATTCTGTCGTTTGATTTTCTCCAATTCATGCGTCGAGCTCTCCATATCAGCGTTGACTGCACGGAGTTGTGCCTCTAACTCTTTAATCTTTTCAAGGAGCTTCTCGTTCTGCGCCAGAATATCAGAATTCTGCCTTCTTAATTCCTCCAATTCCTGTGCCAAGCCACCCATCGTGTCATTGATTTCGACTTGTTCGGCAGCAACCTCAGACCTAAGTATCCCTTCTTCCTATGTCTCTCCCCTTCTCTTTTGTGGAACTTCTTCTTGTAGAGGTTGCTCACCTTCCAGGTGTCCTCGTTCTTGTCCAACAGATATGACCAAGTTTTTGAATATGTACGGAGAATTCATTTCCAGGGGGTATTCGGTCTTGAGGAAGGTTGAGATTCTGTACCCATCCCATGTGAAAAATCTTGGGTAATCTGGAATTGGGTCAAACTTTCTTTCCATAAGGGTAGTATGTTCTGCAAACCAATATAGGAAGTATATTGTGCAATCTTCCATTTTGGAGTAAACATCAGAGTAATCCCCTCCCGTACATTTACTTGTACTCCTCTTTATGCTATCCATGACATATTCCAATATTAACTTTGGCCAGCATATATTGTTGATAACTTGTATGCTGTCCACCAAGGCGAAGAATTTGTACGGCAAACTTGAACCGCCAGATTTTGTGAAGAATACAGTTTGATACAAGTGGAAGATCAACAGCTTGGCCAAATCATCTGGATTGGCAGTATTATCTCCTCTACGAAGTCGCTCTAATAATTGGAAGAACTTATCTTTCACTTCGTGGTTACTGACTTTTGCTTGTGCTCCTTTGGAATTAGCCAGCAACCTTGTAAAATGCGTTATACACGGGATATAAGATCCTGGTGGTGATGGTTGTTTCTGTATCTCTATTATCAATTTTCTGCAATTTAAAATCAGTATCGCTTTCTTCCCTAAGAGGTAGACCGAAGATGGTTGCCACATCATCGACGCTTGGCACGATTCGGACAGTGTTGCTCAACTGAAAGTAACCCACACCATCTTTGTCTTCCCTGTAGGTTCCTATCAAGTTCTCAAGACCTTCTGTTTCCTTCGCCAATTATTTTGTCTCAACTTTGCTTTTGTAGAATACCTCGATTAAATTCAAAAAATCGGTATTCTTTAAAGATTCAATAACTGGCACGGGTAAACGACCACCATCTACAGTGACAACCTCCATAAGATCTAGCGTTGTTTTGAAAGTAGTACGGAAAAGTCTAGAATCCTTATTCCTAACAGTACTTTTTGCTACAAAATAGGAAAAAAAACTTAAATAATAAATTAGGTTTCTGTTAACTGTTATCTATTGATATAAGAAGAAAATGGTCATTCTCCGTTTACTTTTAAACGGAGAATGACATTCTCCGTTTAAAATTAAACGGAGAATGACATTCTCCGTGTTAATTCAAACGGAGAATGTCATTCTCCGTTTAAATTATACTGGGAATGGTCATTCTCCGTTTTAACTGACACGGAGAATGACCATTCACATGTGTATAACACTAGAGAATGACATTCTTCGTGTTAAGTAACATTGGGAAAGATCATTCTTCGTGTCTTTACACGGAGAATGACATTCTCCATGTAATTTAAAACGGAGAATGTCATTTTCCGTGTAATTTAAAATGGAAAATGACGTTCTCCGTGTTAATTCAAACGGAGAATGCCATTCTTCGTATTAATTTACACGGAGAATGTCATTTTGTGTGCTAAATTTACAAGGAGAATAACATTCTCCGTGTCGATTTAAAACGAAGAATGACATTCACCGTGTAATTTAAAACGGAGAAGAACATTTACGTTTTAATTTACACTGGGAATGGTCATTCTCCGTGTTAATTTACACGGAGAATGACATTCTCAATGTTAATTTACACGGAGAATGACATTCTCCATTTTAAATTACACGGAGAATGACCATTTTGTGTGTTAAATTACACGGAGAATGACATTATCCATGTTAAGTGACACAGAGAATGACATTCTCTGTTTTAAATTACACGAAGAATGGCCATTCTGTGTGTTAAATTTACAGGGAGCACATTCTCCGTGTCGATTTAAAACGGAGAATGACATTCACCGTGTAATTTAAAACGGAGAATGTCATTCTCCCTGTAAATTAACACGGATAATGTCATTCTCCGTGTTAAATTACACGGAGAATGACATTATCCATGTTAATTTACAGGGAGAATGACATTCTCCGTTTTAAATTACACGGAGAATGTCATTCTCTGTTTTAAACGGAGAATGATCAAGACCATTCTTAGTGGAATTTAACACGGAGAATGCAATTCTCCGTGTTTTATACAGAATCATGAAAATAAGTTAAAGTTATACCTTCTTTTTGAGTAGCAAACTTCTTCTTCTTATATGCAAGTTTTTTAGTTATCCGTTTCTTTGATCCTCCGTCATTCTTTTTTGGATTTGATGATGATTCTCCGTCACTCCCTTTTGGATAATTTTCTTCTTGATTTGATAATGTTTTCGATGGTGACGACATTGTGCGAATATCTCGAATGAGATGAACGTTTGAAGATTTTTGGAGGAGAAACCCTAGATTTTGGAGGAACGTTTGAAGATTTTTGAAGGAGAAACCCTATATTTTGGAGGAGAAACTGATCGGCTTATCGAAGAAGAGAGAGTACGAAACGTTTTTTTGCTTTTTGTTTTTGAATAGCAGGGTTCGGATTTTTTTGTAATAAATTAGAAGGAAGGGCAAAAAGGTCATTCGAAACCCCCTTTTATATATTAATCGATAATTCTGGGCACGCGATGAGTTATTTTCGGTGGGTTTTACATAAAACTTTTGCAATTTTTGGGCATTTCATAAATTTTCCTTTTTTTTTAAAGATCAAAGTGCGAGTAAGTTTATTAGTGGAAGGGGGCTTATGTAAACTCATTGGTGGAATTGGGTTTAATGCAAACCATAATTAGGAAGCGGTTTTTATGCTATTAACTCATTCAAATTCACTGGTAAATGAACTCATTTTCCCACCTCACCTCTCTGGATCCAAACCGAAATCATAGAGACAGATTCAAATCTGTCTGAAACAACTTAAACCATATTTCTCAATGGCGGCAAATTTTTCAGGGGAGAACCCAACTGCAGTACGTTAGGTTCTTGCAGCTAGCGAAGTATGAATGAAACAGAATAGGAAGGTGCGTATCCGTGCGTATCCGTACGTATCCGTGTGTTAGTCGCGACTAGGTATGGGTATCGTGTAGGAGTATCGGTAGCAGATGTGTCTTGAGTTCTCGTCTGCACCCGTAATCTATCTGGGGTCGTAGGTTGAGGTACCATGGGGTAGAAGGTGTGAAGATACCAACGGGGGTAGAAAAGCAAGCATGCTATACATCAATGTTGTAAAAACCGGACCAGACCGGCGGTTGGGACGGGCCCGACCGGTTTAAATCCTAAAAAATTTCACCCAAACTCTTCAACTCATCATCCTAAATCTTATTCCAGTTTGTATTTTGTAATGATCAAGGCTTGAATGTTATTTAATTATGTGTCTAATATTACTTTTGTTTAAAATTACTTAAATATTATATTAGAGCCCGTTAAACCCGATAAACCCGACCCAACTCGAGCCCAACCCGATATCCTCCGGGCTTGGCCTTAGGCTTCATATGTTGAATCCAAGATCGGGTCGGGCTTGGGCTCAGACTAGGCTTATGATTCATCGGGTTGGGCTCGGGTTGACCTCAAGCCCGATCCAACCTGCCCGAGTTGCACCCCTATTGAGAAGTGTGAAACATGACCTACAGATGAATCTGCGGGTTAAAACATATTGCAGCAGCATGAATTTGTTGCATCTGTGTGTAAGCAGCATTAGAAATAGGCAAATGGCTACAATTGCAGTTAGATGAAAGCCAAGAGAAAGGGGTCATGAACTGCATAATGCAGTAGGAGCAATACTGTAATGGTATAGAGTGGGGTATTAGAGATATTGTCCAAGTACCATTTGCAACAGGTTGCATATTTCGTTTAAATATGTTAGAAAGTTCCTTGCATATAGGGACTAATACCTGTAGAGGATGCAGCAGCAGATTAGGGACAAATTTGGGGCAGAATAGGGTATAGTTATCAAACTTACGAATTGCAATTACCTTGGGGTATGTGGCAAGGTAGGAATCAAGGTATGGAAAGTTGGGTGTGGGATACTAGTGTAGAGTATCAAGATACCAGTAGTGGCAATAAGTGAACCAGTAACAACCAACCTAACTTAGAAGACAAATAGTTTAGAATTGACCCAAAAAATCTAAAGGACCAAGTAGATAGGTTATTCTTTGTTTTGGAACCACATTTTAACATTATAAATTCATAAATATGTTACGTAGACTCGGAATTGGTACCAGATCCATACTGGCAGCTCAGGACACCAGACGGGTACATTTCTTGTTTGTTTCCAACATTGTTAATTACTATATTACTTTGTCTAGTCATATGGTACTTGATTCTTGACACGCTCGTTACACGGTTAGCACATCATGAATTCCTTTTTATATCAAGCCATCTTTCTTGTATATTATGTCGAGACGGAAAAGTTCTGAGTAAATGTGTGATCAGACCTTACTCCTTACTTTATTTTTCATGCTATGTAGATCATGAGCATGCAAATGCTATATAAACCTTGCGGTGTAACTACATGTAGTGCCTGGTCCCACTCAGTCAATCGGAGGAATCGAAATGCCGACGGCGTTCGGACTTAGCCATGCAACGGCTGCTCGAAGACTCGCACGGTCGAGGCGACTCCTCACTCAGGTGGGTGGCTTCGATGAACTTGCCTCAGCTTGGCCTTCGCACTAATAAAACGGAAGTTTTCAAATGCATAAATAGGCTTGATAATAAAAGAGACGAATCCACATAGCTAATGGAATAATCCCTAGTTGGGTCGATTAAGTTAGAACATGGAAAAAGGTCCCATGATCGGCTTAGAAATGTTGCACGATGGCTTTCAAAATGACACTCGGTCCTTCGTCCCATGGCTTGGGAGAAGGAAAGTTGGTATAAGTTGCTACAAAGCTAAAATTGGCCTAAGTCATAGGCTTCGTCCGCAGAAATGCTTGATAAAACGTGCACGGTCCCATCGTCCAAGGCTTGGCATAGCATTTGCTTGTCCCATGAGTTAAGTTGCATTACACGGCTTGTGTCATAAGTCTAGGCACCCAAATAGCTTGATTGTTCAAAGTCGAATGTGTGCACGGCACGTTCCCATAATGCAAAGCTTGATGCAGCCCTTGCTCGTCAAGTCGTTGCACGATCGAGTTAGGCTAAAGTGATGTTCGGCTGTTGGAGTCATTCTAAGCACTGTCCTATGTTTTCTGCGATTGTCAAAATTACTTGGTTTCACGATCGTAAGGCCTATCGTATAAAGTATGACTTGGACGGTAGTGTCGTATAGAACACAAATTGGCTTAAGGCACGATGTCATGGACTTAGTGTTTAAGGCACGAGCCACGGTTGACTCAAATGGAGTTTGGAAAAAGGGGCTATCAAGTCGTTTCTGAGTTGAATAAAATGATAGGACAACATGGAAGAATCCTCAAGACCATGGGTCATCGAGGCGATCCCGAGTGCGAGAGGTCTATAATATGGTCCTAAAAAGATGGTAACACTAGAAGAGGAAAGACTATATAAGACGTCAGTTCGAGTCGAGTCTTGCATGGTCATTGGATGTAGTGCCCCGTCCTGCTCAGTCAATCGGAGGAATCGAAACGCCGATGGCGTTCGGACCTAGCCTTGCAACGGCTGCTCGAAGACTCGCTTGGTCGAGACGACTCCTCGCTCAGGTGGGGTAGTTTCGGTGAACTTGCCTCATCTTAGCCTTCACATAATAAATCGCATGTTTTAAACTTGCACAAGTTAGGCTTAATAATAAAAGAGACGCATCCACATAGTTATGGTAATAATTCCGACGGGTCGAAATGCGTTAGAACATGGAAAAAGGTTCTACGGTCTGCTTAGAAGTCTGATCAGCATACTTTCAAAATGGCACTCGGTCCTTCGTCCCATGGCTTAGGAGAAAACAGTTGGCCTAAGTTGCTAAGTTGCCACAATGTTGGAATTAGCCTAAGTCATAGGCGTCGTCCGCATGAATGCTTGATGAAGCATGCACGATCCCGTCGTCCAAGGCTTGGCAGAGCCTTAACCTGTCCCATGGTTTAAGTTGTATTGCACGGCTTGTGGCTTAAGTCTAGGCACCTAAAGAGCTTGTTTGTTCAAGTCGACTGCGTGTATAGCACGGTCCCTCGATGCGAAGCTTGGCGTAGCCTTTGTTCATCAATTCGTTTGTCCGAATAAGTTAGACAAGAGTTTGGCTGGGCTATCGAAGTCATAGCAAGCACTATTCCCTATTGCCTGCGGTTGTCAAGCCACATAGTCCTACGAAAACAAGGCTCGTCATATAAAGTATGTGACTTGAGCGATAGTGTCGCCTAGAGAACAAGTCAGTCTAAGGTACGAGCCACGGTCGGTTTAATGAAAAGCATGCCACGGTCAAAGGAAGCACACGAGATCGGCCCCGCTACTTGGGAGTCTTGATAAGGAAGGTCTCAAGATCGGTTTCGCTACTTGGAAGTCTCGATAAGTTTCGATAAGGAAGCACACGAGATCGGTTCCGCTACTTGGGATTCTCGATAAGGAAGGTCACGAGATCGGTCCCGCTACTTGGGAGTCTCGATAAGGAAGCACACGAGATCGGTCCCGCTACTTGGGAGTCTCGATAAGGAAGTTTACGCGACTGGTTTTCGTCGAGATCGGTCCCGCTACTTGGGAGTCTCGAAAGAAAGTTGGAAAGCATGGTCATGGTTAAGGAAGGGCTTGATAGATCGAGTTGGATCTCGCATGGTCATTGGATAACTTGCGCACAAGGTGAATTCCTCGAACGATCCCGGGGCGCCGAGTTCGTGTCAGCCTAGGAGGAATTGCAGATATTGTACGGCCTTCAATGACGGTACGACTCGATAGAAGTGAACCGTTACAATATACGCTGTGGGTCATTAGGTGGGAGCTTGTACCTCGTACGCGGATGGTCACCATGTGCAAAGATCCCGGATAGCTTGATATTGCTAGTGACCACTCATATAGATGTGTCGGCATAAGAGTGACTATCTGCGTGTATGCCTTTGGATTGCGTCGAGTACAGCAGGTTACGAGTTGGGTTAACAAGTTATGCTTATAGCAAGTGCTAACCTTGAGTCAGCACGGGTTAGGGTGTGCACAGTTACAACACCACTCTAGAGCCTAAGATTTGGCTATAGCAAGGACACGTGCTTCGGCATGGATGTGGCGTCATCTCGAGTTAAGTCAGAAAGGGCTGTAAGGCAAGTTGGATAAGTCTGGTTGATCCTTGGGAGGCATGGTCTCGATCTTAAGGCACGATCAAGTCTATTGGCACGACCAGCACGAGTCGTCCCCTTGACATCATTGGCACGAGAATGGTCTAGAGGCACACAGGAACAAGTCAAAAGTCTTGGCACGGCCGAGTTGCATAAGTTTCTACTCGACAAGGCACTGCCTCGAGTATATATTGAAGCCACGAATAGAGTATAGCACGACCCTGTCATTGCGTTGTCGAGTATAGGCCAAGACGCCTTTGTCCTTAAATTCATCCTAAGGCAACACGAGAAAGACAATTAAAAGGGGATTAAGCTACACAAAGTAAATGAACATGTCAGTTTTGCATGGGTGGGCGAGGAGCTCACTCAATTAGTACAGTTGAGTACTGACACCCATACAGTTTTTATGTGCAAGCACAGGTAGAAGTACGATGGCGCGGAGCTCGCTTGGATGCGTCGAGGCACGAAGTTTCTTGGCATTTCGAGGCGTGCGACCGCATGGAGTCAGGACTCATACGGGACATAATGTGTGGACATCACCATTTTGCAGAATCTGTCACTCGTCGCCTTGAAGATTGTATTGAGAAATGAGAGAGAGGAGAGTTACTTATAATATGAGAGAAAAGTGAGCCTAAGAGACTTTTAATTTGGCCTTGCGCCCATATTGTAATCCTTGTTCAATATCAATAAAAGGGTATTTTGCATGACATTGTGTTTTGCTTTCAAATTTTCGCTGCTGAATATTCAATGTTTCTGCTTGGGACTTCTGTGCGACGACCCCCGTTGCTTAGCTTGTAATCGACCGTTATGGACCTGCCTTGCTTGAGCGCAATCTAGGCTCATGCGGCATCGCACCTTAGCGAGGACGATCACTCCTACGAGAGCGGGGCATGACATAGTGGTATCAGAGTATGGCTTTACGTCCTTGGACTTCAAGTTGAATCTTTCAGTTTCGAAAGCTCGTCGTTGATAAAGAAGTGTGCGCTCTCTCGCAAATGTCCCACGGCATGTCCATACAATAAGTCTAAATATTTTTAAAAGCTCATACAAGTGTTCAATCGAACGCATCGGTAGGCGATGGCCTTTGTGCCGAACGGTGTCAAACTTGAGTTGATAGAAAACACATGCTAAAGTTAGCAAGTCACGCACGTGCCTAAATAGTCCTACGTTGACATTAGCAAATGAGCGTGCAAAATCAGAGTATAGTCCGTACCGGATAGCTATGCATACAGCCTTTTGGCTAAGTTGTACCGCGTGTCGCGCACCTACACTTTATGGTGCGAACGAATTGCGAGCTATATTAAGTATCGCTCGATCGGGAACAGAGATATACTTAGAGTGTATATTGATAGAAACACTATCGGACTAACGCTTAGGCGTACGCGAAATATTGGTTTAGATTTTGAGGAATAGTCCGAACGACTTAGTACGTCAAGACGCGTGAATCATAAATATGATTTACATGTGGAATATCGATAGAAATATACGAGACTTAGACTATCGAGACGACGTGAGCAATTATGCTAGAGTTATGTCGAACGAACCTGAAAGATGTATTAGCGAACAATACGAACGTGAATGTGGACTA
Source organism: Iris pallida (assembly GCA_029216955.1). Classification (NCBI taxonomy): domain Eukaryota; kingdom Viridiplantae; phylum Streptophyta; class Magnoliopsida; order Asparagales; family Iridaceae; genus Iris; species Iris pallida. The sequence continues at coordinate 2,002,371 of JANAVB010020000.1, forward strand.
AATCGGATGGCTCGAATCCTGAGTGGTGTATGATCCGTCTTGAAAATCATTCAAGCGAAATTGAGGATTAGGGTAACAACGAGTATGTCGGCGAGGCGATGCGATCGTGCAAAGATTTAGAACGCGTCACGCTTAGTTGGTCGTGAATTCAAATGTCCCGAACGAGATGTCGTTCGGATAACTTGTGAATAGGCAACGCGAGTTAGGAAACGATATTGAATCAGGATTCGAAACGATGAAATAAAATGAATGTCTTGATCGAGAAAACCTAGAGGATTGCACTTATGATTTCGAATTTGGTCGAATGGAATTATGGTATATCCAATTCGGACAATAGCATCAGTTGTATGACTCGGAGTTCGTTGCAAAGGAAGATCGTCAGGTTACTTACATTATCGATGGTATTGAGGCGTATCAATGATCGATGTGCGATAACTCTGGGGTACTCCGATTCGAGGAATGATGATAATGTAAAATATCATGTTCCGATGGATGCTATACTCGAGATGTTGAAATGTGTCGAAGAAAAGATAGACTTGGCTCAAGGATTGTCTAGTTGAACGAATGACGAACAGACAATCGAACTAAGATCTTTGCTTGGATGAAAATAAAATGTTTGGATTGCTTCGACGATAACCATAATGTTGACGTTCTTGTCTTATGCGAGCGTAACTCCAGCCTCGCACATGCGTCATGCCGGATTAGGGCGATCACTCCGCATGAGCGCTGGTATGGTGATTCATACAGCGGGGGTGATCGAACTTGCATGGCGTGGCAATTTGATTGCTTTGACTTGTGGTTTAACACGAAGGTGTACTCGAGAATGACTCTGTGTGCTTGATGATTGAACTTGAGGATTGAGTAGGTCCAATCCGCTTATCGAGATTGAATTAGTCTAGACTTAAGCAGGAGTTACACTCCAATAATACCGATTATCCTGCGAGAACGTGGCATGGTGATTCATGTCCAACGTAGATAATCGAACTTGCATAAGATTGGGGCATGACAAATTATTGTGCTAGACGACCTCGTGATCGAATACATGAATTGGTTAGAACGGATATGTGAATTGTGTCAAATTGTCGGAAGGAATAGACTATACAAATTGGTGATTTGAACAGATTCGAATCTGCGCAACGAATGCCTTGATACGAATCAGGTGATCATGCTCGATGTTTAGAAATCTGAGTGATATGAGCTTGGGTAGAAAACTCTGTACTATCGACTTTGGTTTGACCCTAGGATTGGGGTCAGTGTTGGCATTATTGTTGGAGAACTATGATTCCAATCCTGACATTGACTTTAGCCTTGAGAAATGGCCTAGAGGGTTAGGCGAGACGTCCATGTGGCAAGAGTTAGCATTGGAATGATTGATCTTGAGAATTGTTATGGATGGATAGAATGATCCTAGAATATAAAAATATCCCTCACGAGACTCGGCTGACATGCATATATTTCAGGGACGCCTGAATATGTGCAAGATGCGACTCGGGTGAGAATTCTGAATTCTCTATCATACGGCTTGGCTGAAATACATGTATTTTAGGGATGCCTGGAATACATGCATGTTCCAACCAAGTGATATATTGAATTCAAGTAAGACTTGAGGAATGAAAAAGTTTCAAAGATTTTGAAATCGTATTAAAGGAAGGATTGATACTAGTGCGAGCGTTGCTCGGATTGAAGAAACGCATAGGCGGAGTGTGTACGAGAGTACTTGGATCAAAGTGGTCTATAAGTAAGTACTCAGTTAGTTTCATGGACGAAACTTTTTCTGAGTGGTGTATGATGTAGTACCCCGTCCCGCTCAGGCAATCGGAGGAATCAAAACGCCGATGACGTTCTGACCTAGCCTTGCAACGGCTGCTCGAAGACTCGCTCAGTCGAGGCAACTCCTCGCTCTGGTGGGGTAGTTTCGACTTTGGTTTGACCCCGTACTATCGACTTTTTTTTGACCCTAGGATTGGGGTCAGTGTTGGCATTATCGTTGGGGAACTATGTTTGATGCGTATCCGTCGAAATTCACCGTATCGGCCTCTGTACAAATTTCTCAATTAGTTTGTGCACGTTCGTCAGATCGAGACGAAACTTGTGCCAACAGGACCGTATCATTTTTTTGGTTATGTATTCCAAGTTTGGTCTGATTCTGAGACAGTTGATCGAATCGCCGTTTTGCGGGCCCCACGGTCCGACTCAACGGGTGATTTTGTGCACGGTCCGCCGGAATCCAACTTTAGACATACGGTTGGATTCGTATCGAAAAATCGGACTTGTTGACATATAGTTTGACAACTTTAGAGACCATTGACTCTGGAATAATTTTTGGTACAAAGCGGGTCCAACGGCGGACATCGTTTTTGCCTGAAATTACAGTTTTGCCCCTGTGTCCAGAATTGGACTTAAGGACAGACAATCTTAGCTAATTTGACTATCCGGAGAATGTTGGCAATGTCTGTTTCAGCTTTCAGAGACATTTGTGGATTTTGGACTTATTTGGCTTACCGGTTGACGGTTTATTGTTGGCTCTTCGTGCAACCTCCAGGCAAGTCTACCTTGCCAACTTGTACAATATAATTTATATGCATGTTCATTATCTCGCTGTTGTTCTTTTTCTTATATTTGTGATTGCTTTATTCCATGTCTAGTACACTCATCCTGTTATAGTTTTACTTTACATGTTTCTAGTTGTCTGCGCATTCTTGTTCCTTTCTGTTACGATATTTCTATCTGTTACACTATGTTAGTTTCATATGTATCCCTTGATAGAGTCATCTAGTCCTACACCACAATTCCCTCGACTTGATTATAACTTGACTTGACATGACTTGAGTAGGACTTGACTTTGACGTTCTATAGATTGTGAGTACTTACCTTGACTACGGTCTATAGGATTTTTATACTAGGATTGGCTACCGTCTTGGTTGTGAGTGCTTGCCTTGACTGCGATCGAGATACTATAAATTGTGAGTACTTGCCTTAACTGCAGTCTATAGCTTTGACCTATTAGCCATTTCTAGTATGGCATGCCAGTGTCTTAGGATCCTTGTGTTTAGATTTTGTGCCTTAGTTCATTTTGTCTCGTTGGATATCCTTGATTGTTTCTTACTTCTTTGTATATTTGTACTGTTACATGTTGGCTTGTATATTATGTATCTTGCTAGTCCTCTAAGGACCTGATGATCTCTTCAGGTAGCTGATTGTACGGAGTTAGTTAGCTGAGCATGTGGTAGTTAACTTCAATCGCATGATTCAGGTACTTTGTTAGTGTTATTGATTTACTATCTTTATCGTGCTTTCATGATATATCCTGCTTATCAGCTTAGCTTTATAGACTCATATTATTCTTAGAGTCTAATCGGACATATATGCTAGTGGGCTGCAGACCACGACCCATACTTGTTCATTCCTGTTTTACATGATTCTTATGGATTGAGATATAGTTTAGATTAGACATGACACCCTATGCTGGACAGCTTATACGTATTCGAGTCGGGCTGGAGTCTGCTTGATACGTAGCTGGCTTGCTCACGAGCTCACGTCCGAAAAGCGGGTACGGGTCGTGACACTATGATTCCAATCCTGACATTGACTTTAGCCTTAAGAAATGGCCTAGCGAGTTAGGCGAGACGTCCATGTTGCAAGAGTTAGCATTGGAATGATTGATCTTGAGAATTGGTACGGATGGATAGAATAATCCTAGAACATGAAAATACCCCTCACGAGACTCGGCTGACATGCATATATTTTAGGGACGCCTGAATATGTGCACGATGCGACTCGAGTGAGAATGCCGAATTCTCTATCATGCGGCTTGGCTAAAATGTATGTATTTTAGGGACGCCTGAAATACGTGCATGATCCAACCAAGTGATATGTTAAATTCAAGTAAGACTTGAGGAATGGAAAGTGTCGAGGATTTTAAAATCGTGTTAAAGGAAGGATTGATACTAGTGCGAGCGTGGCTCGGATTGAAGAAACGCATAGGCGGAGTGTGTACGAGAGTCCTTGGATCAAAGTGGTCTATAAGTAAGTAATCAGTTAGTTTCGTGGACGAAACTTTTTCTGAGTGGTGTATGATGTAGTGCCCCGTCCCGCTCAGTCAATCAGAGGAATCCAAACGCCGACGGCGTTCGGACCTAGCCTTGTAACGGCTGCTCGAAGACTTGCTCGGTCGAGGCGACTCCTCGCTCTGGTGGGGTAGTTTCGGTTAACTTGTCTCATCTTAGCCTTCTCATAATTAATCGCATGTTTTCAACTTACACAAGTTAGGCTTGATAATAAAAAAGATGCATCCATATAGTTAAGGGAATAATTCCGACGGGTCGGAATGTGTTAAAACATAGAAAAAGGTCCCACGGTCTGCTTAGAAGTCTGCTCAGCATGCTTTCAAAATGACACTCGGTCCTTCGTCCCGTGGCTTGGGAGAAGGAAGTTGGCCTAAGTTACTAAGTTGCCATAATGCTGGAATTAGCCTAAGTCATAAGTGTCGCCCGCATGAATGCTTGATAAAGTATGCACGGTCCCGTCGTCCAAGGCTTGGCATAGCCTTAACATATCATGTAGTTTATGTAGTATTGCACGGCTTGTGGCTTAAGTCTAGGAACCCAAAGAGCTTGGTTGTTCAAGTTGACTGCGTGCATAGTACGTTCCCTCGATGAAGCTTGGCGCAACCTCTGCTCGTTAAGTCCTTTGCCCGAATAAGTTAGACAAGAGTTTGGTTAGGCTATCGAAGTCATAGCAAGCACTATTCCCTATTGCCTGCGGTTGTCAAGTCACATAGTCCCACGAGAACAAGGCTCGTCATATAAAGTATGTGACTTGAGCGATTGTGTCGCCTAGAGAACAAGTCAGTCTAAGGCACGAGCCACGATCAATTTAGTGAAAAGCATGACACGATCAAAGGAAACACACGAGATTGGTCCCGTTACTTGGGAGTCTCGATAAGGAAAGTCTCGAGATCGGTCCCGCTACTTAGGAGTCTTGATAAGTCTCGATAAGGAAGGTCACGAGATCGGTCCCGCTACATGGGAGTCTCGATAAGTCTCGATAAGAAAGCACACGAGATCGGTCCCGCTACTTGGGAGTCTCGATAAGAAAGTCTACACGACTGGTTGTCGCTGAGATCGGTACCGCTACTTGGGAGTCTCGATAGAAAGTTGGAAAGCATGGTCATAGTTAAGGAAGGGCTTGATAGATCGAGTTGAGTCTCGCATGGTCATTGGACAACTTGTACGCAAGGTGAATTCCTCGAACGATTCCAGGGCGTCGGGTTCGTGTTGACCTAGAAGGAATTACAGATATTGTACGACCTTCATCGACGGTACGACTCGATAGAAGTGAACCGTTACAATATACGCTGTGGGTCATTCGGTAGGAGCTCGTACCTAGCACGCGGATGGTCACCATATGCAAAGATCCATGATAGCTTGACATTGCTAGTGACCACTCATATAGATATGTCGGCATAAGAGCGGCTATCCGCGTGTATGCCTTTAGATTGCGTCGAGTACTAGCAGGTTATGAGTTTGGTTAACAAGTTATGCTTATAGCAAGTGCTAACCTTGAGTCGACACGGGTTAGGGTATGCACGGTTGCAACACCACTCTGGAGCCTAAGATTTGGCTATAGCAAGGACACATGCTTCGGCATGGATGTGGCATCATCTCGAGTTAAGTCAGGAAGAGTCGTAAGGTAAGTTGGATAAGTCTGGTTGGTCCTTGGGAGGCACGGCCTCGATCTTAAGGCACGATCAGGTCTATTGGCATGACCAGCACGAGTCATCCCCTTGATATCATTGGCAAGAGAATGGTCTAGAGGCACACAGGAATAAGTAAAAAGTCTTGGCACGGTCGAGTTGCATAAGTTTCTACTCGGCAAGGCACTGCCTCGATATATATTGAAGCCATGAATAGAGTATAGCACGACCCTGTCGTTGCGTTATCGAGTATGGGCCAAGACGTCTTTGTCCTAAAATTGATCCTAAGGCAAGACTAGAAAGACAATTAAAAAGGAATTAAGCTGTACAAAGTAAATGAACGTGTCGGTTTTGTATGGATGGGCGAGGAACTCACTCCACCAGTACAGTTGAGTACTGACACCCATACAGTTTTCATGTACAGGCACAGGTAGAAGCACGATGGAATGGAGCTCGCTTGGATGCGTCGAGGCACGGAGTTTCTTAGTATTTCGAGGCGTACGACGCATAGAATCAGGACTTATACGGGACATAATGTGTGGACATCATCATTCCGCAGAATCTGCCACTCGTCGCCTTAAAGATTGTGTTGAGAAATGAGAGAGAGTAGAGTAACTTATAATATGAGAGAAAAGTGAGCCTGAGAGACTTGTAATTTGGCCTTGCGCTTACATTGTAATCCTTGTTCAATATCAATAAAAGAGTATTTTGCATGACATTGTATTTTGTTTTCAAATTTCTGCTGCTGAATATTCAATATTTCTGCTTGGAAATTCTGTGCGACGACCCCTGTTGCTTAGCCTATAATCGACCGTTATGGACCTGCCTTGCGTGAGCGCAATCTAGGCTCACGCGGCATCATGCCTTAGCGAGGACGATCGCTCCTACGGAAGCGGAGTGTGACATTGGACAACTTGTCGACAAGGTAAAAGTTTCCTCGAAGCGGCATCCCTGGGCCATGGGACCATTGTCGCCCTAGGAGGAAACAAGGTTAGCTAAGCCGCTGGCAACAGAGAATTCGATGGACGGTCATTGGGGCTAGCTACTTGCTTTGACCGGGCCATCCTATTCCTAGTTAAGTCTAAGATAGCTTGTGGTGCTAGTGACTTTCATATAGATGAGTCAGCATGGGCGGCAATCCGCGTGTGTGCCTTTGGATTGAGTCGAGTTGAATGTGTGTACAATTAGAACACAATATTTGGGCCTAAGATTTGGCTTCAACGTAGGCGACGCGCTTCGACACGAGATATGGCGTCGAGTCTTAAGTTGTTGGCATATAAGTTACATAAGTTGAATTTGAGTCATCTCGAGTTTAAGTTAGGAAATGCCGTAAGGCAAAGTCGGTTGAGTGGCACTAAGTTCACAAGTCTTGATTGTGTCAGTTGGTGATTAAAGTAGCAAGGACCGTGAGACGGCGATATGGTTAAGTCACACTGAGTTTGCAAGGCGCGATCTAAATATGGGCACACAAACAAGGCCTTATGATTTCGATGTTAAGTACTATAGACTAAAGCACGGTTCGGATATGGAGTCTTATCGCGTAGTTGCATCTCTGAGTGTGGGCCGAAAGGCATGTACGATTTGTTAAGTCGACGTTGTTGACACGAGAAGAGACTAAAGGCAAAGTATAAGTAAGTTCCTAGTTGCAAGGTACGGGAATGGTCTAAAGACACAAATAGGCTGAGTGTCTTTGTCCTAAAATTGATCCTAAGGCAAGACTAGAAAGACAATCTTAAGGGGACTATGTTGCACAAAAGTAAATGAATGTGTTGGTTTTGTATGGGCGGGCGAGGAGCTCATTCCACCAGTACAATTGAGTACTGACACCCACACAGTTTCCATGTACGGGCACAGGTAGAAGATCATTGGCGCGGAGCTCGCTTGGATGCATCGAGGAACGAAGTTCCTTGGCGTTTCAACGCGCGTGGCCGCATGGAGTCAGAACGTATACGGGACATAATGTGTGGATGTCGCCTATCTAAAGCTTCCGCTGGCCTACTCAAAGTGTATTGAGAGATGAGAAAGAGTAGAGTGACTTGTAATGTGAGAGAGTGAGCTTGAGTGACTGTAATCTTGTCCTTGCACCACATTGTAATCTTTGTTTCAATATCAATAAAAGAGTATTTTGCATGACTTGTGTTTTGCTTCAAATTTTTGATGTTGTTTCAATGTTTCTGCTTGGGACTTCTGTGTGACGACCTCGTCGCGTAGCCTGTAATCAGCCGTTATGGAACCCGTCTTGCGCGAGCGCAATTTAGGCTCACGTGGCATCACGCCTTAGTGAGGACGATCGCTCCTATGGGAGCGGGGCATGACACTACCCAGCTTATCACATGTCGAAAAGAGTACTTCAACACGCATAAAAAGTTATATTTCTCTGTTTCACTCTTTACTTGTCTTCATATATTTCCTGTCCATCATTCATTATATTTACATGTTATATTTGATTATTTTATCATGTATTTTATGACTAACTACTGTTTTATAATCATTATCATATACTTGGAACTAGATGCTTGAATTGTACTCGTTCTATCCTGACTGGTAAACATTTTAGATGAATATAATGAGGATGGATACCCTACTCATTATGGTCCATATGAAGGAAATATAGCTGAGCCTGACCTTACACTTCAGGGAGATCATGGGGAGTTAGCAGCACATGACCCAACTGCCACTGCTTAGTTAGATTAGATTTCATTTTGAGACCGGATCTGTCTCCGAATTTAGTTGACTATTGTTAGTTGACATTTGATTGGACATGTTGTTTTCTGGAGTTTATTTATTTCATGGATTTATGACTATCTTCTCTTTATATTATATTGTGTGTATCTTTGTTTAGAGCTGTGATTGAGTATTGGTTTGGTTGTATTCTATTGTCCTCCCAAGTGGAGTTGAATACATTGTGAGGGTTGTTCATCATATTGTGATTATACATCATTATACAGCCGACACTACTATGTAGGCTGGACGGGCCCATGATTTATGCCCAAATTTTGGGTACGGATCGTGACATCTTCTGTTGGATAGTTGGAAGGCTTGGACATGGAAAAGAAAATGGAATAATCATGTCGACATATGGACACTAGCGATGCATCCGGATGACATAGGTACAAGTCAAGGAGATAGATGAGAGATGGTACACACTGAGTACTCCCATAAAAGAAAAGCCAATTAGTCCTAGAGACAAGGCTAAAATGACAATTTTTGCGTAGACATCTTCATGCGGATTTAAAGAATGAGTATCTCACTATAGAAGATCCAATTTTTTTGTAGGAATCCCTAAATGATAGATACGACCACTAGAAAGCAGTCATCCTTCCAGCAACAAGGAATGAATGGTAATCTTCAGTTCTAGGATTTCAAGACAGCATCCGAATACAACTTATTTATGTTCAACATTGTATCAAGACTTGAGTTGTGTGAAGAACCGATTACACATGAGCAAATAATAGACACAATCCTCTCAAAATTCCATACAACAACTATATTGTTGCAACAACTGCATAGACAACAAATATTTTCTATGATTTTAGAACTCATCTATGTGCTAATAGTTGTTGAGAAAAATAACAAGGTCCTCCTGAAAAGTCACAATACTAGGCCTACTTGAACACTAGCATTCCCTGAAGCGAATGTCAGTTATGGATATTCCAGAGATAAAGGCAAAGGCAAAGGACATTCTGGAAACTCCAGCAGAGGTGGTTACAAAGGAAGAGGGAAGCGTGATCACCCTAGAAGTGGTAGACATAATGAACCATGGAAAAAACTGTCACGCATCGATTCCGTAGAATCGATTGTCGTCCCCCGGACGTGAGGCTGTACGAACCTAAGTTGCGATCGCATAAGGCATAGTTATTGTAATGCCCCGCTCCATACGAGGCATTTGGGTTGGCTTGTTGGATGGGATCAGAATGTTGGACCGCGACTTGTGTTGGAGATCAAGAGAGTTGAGACTGTCGCAGTCTCTCTTAACTGGCTAGACGGATTGAGTGTTGGAACATAGCTCATCTGGAGCTATGTCCATTGGAAGATAAGTATGATCGGAGTAGGAGGATCGTTATGCAAGGCAAGTGGAACTGTCCTCCTTCCTCCTTATTCCTGCATGCTTAATAAATGAAATAACGTGATGCTATGAATATGTCCCTAATGTCTTTTACCTTGAATTTTGAATAATTGTGATGCGATGTATAGTTGCTAAATCGATAGAGATGCATATGCTGGAAATCGTTGAAATGAATAAGACATGAATATTGCTAAGAATATGTTTACATGCTTCACTAGGAGTATTGCCCATGAACTGTAAACTGATGCTAGGTCCCAAATAGAAAGATCATTCTAATAAATGATTGCTTAAATGGTTACTTAAATGTTGGCTTAGGCGAGTGGGTTGGATTCTGCTCGCCAGTACATAGATGATGTGCTGACCCACATTTTGTGGGCAGGTGCTCATGCTTGGGATGTTCTACACACGAAGTTTGGCTTGATTGGTCCCGCGGCATCGAAGATTTGTTGGGCATACAGAGGCTCTCCTTGTACAAGATGATGACTTCTATTTATAAATGGCAATAATGTATGGAACAATGTAATCAGTGATACCAGTGAGTTGTAAGCCAAGTCGGTATATTGAGTTGTAATCCAATGTATTCAAGTATCAAATATAAGCTGTATAGCATTGTTCAGTTGTCTTTCATTGTAAACTGAGATGTGTTGTAAGCATTGTACTTTAATATAAGTCTTTTACTCTTTTTCAATTATCAATAAAGAGAATAAAGTTCTATATATCTCTTTGTGACTTCAAGTTATCTTTTTATCTCCGCTGTTATAAAGAAGTGATGTATTTCTACTCAATAAGAAAGATTGTCCTCATTAACTTAAATTTGTTTGCTTCTGTCGTTGCGATGTGCTTCTATTTGAAGATTATCAATTATGTACCATCTTTGCCTTGTACAAGTACAATATCAGACTTGTACGGCATCATGCCCAAGCGAGGACGATCGATTTCAAGAGATAGATATGTGAATAAACGACTCTACGAATCGGGACGTGACAAATTGGTATCAGAGCACGGCTTTACATCCTTGGTCTCTTCTTTGATTCATTTTAAATCAAAGTTGCATCAACGATTAGCCAAAGTTGCTTCCGCGATCACTCAACGTTGCTTTCGCGATTAAATAAAAGATTGCTTCCGCGATTATGCTGTTGTTGTTCTGTAATCATCCTATGTTGTTTATGTCTAAAAATTCATTGACCCTCTTGGCTGCTCACTGGATGTTCCATACAATAAGTCTATATACACTGTGATGCCCTGAATGAATGATTGTTTTGGTTTGGACACAAATATCCCAACAATGACTCGATGCCATAGTATGTTATGTTGTGAATGCTGTTGGAATGTGGGAATAAAGAAAAGTGGCTATGTATGTTGTAACAAGTGAAGAATTGCATGTGACGTTGGAAAAGAATTGTGAATGAGGTGATTGATGGATGGGTTCAACGGAACTGGTGAGTTGACTCATGTGTGTTGGCTAGTGCTTTCGAGACCCTAAGAATGTTGCCTTGTTATATTGAGACCCCGAGATGTCGGCTAAGTATTGTGATCATTATAGATCACGAATGTCCGTAATAGAATTGGGTTGGTATCGTTTAAGGATGACTTCGTTTTTGAGTGGTATATTGCCTCTACCACCTCAGAACGAGATGTATGTTGACCCTTTCCATAGGATAGCAATGAGACTATCTATGGGTACTAGGTAGTGCCGAGACTTAGCTGAAAGTCATGTATTGTTGCTAGATTACTCGAGTGTCCCTTGATGGTGATGTTATGCTGGGTAGCGAGAATTCTAGAAATTGTAACGGGTGGCTTGGTTAGAAATTGTTTAGTCAAGTGATGACTCAGACTAGTAAGACAGTTAGTATGCTATGGGTAAATGGATTTGGCTAGATAATATTGTGGCTTAGAACATCTGAATGTTGACTTCGATTGGTTGGATGCAATTATATGTGGCTAATACAAAGTTGGTTGCTAAGCTGAAAGTTTTGAAAATATTGTCGGTGACCCAAAAGAATATTAGAATTCTGTGCCTTGACCCTATGGTGTAATAGATGTTAATCCATCTTGATCACCAAAGGATAGTCGTTGCATATGTGCATATATGCTGAGGAATTGGATTGTAATTAAAAAATAACAAGTAGCAACCCTGAATATTGGTGTTGCATAGAGGATGGTTAATTGATACATGAATTGTCGGATTGAATGGAATGAACTACTCGACCCTTAAGGTAGGGAATTTTAAGAATGTCTGTATGAGATTTCGATGGCTGGGAAATGAATAAGATTTAGAATCACGAAATATGTTGGATAATGTCGGTAGATGGTGTGATGTATAGATGGTTGTCGGTTGGGATATAGTTTGTTGGCTTATGACTTAGTGGTGTGACTCTGTCATACAGACCGAATAGTATGATTTCATAGTTATGTTAAGACTATCGGAATCGATGACCTTGAATAGTTTGCCTTGGCTTATGGGTTCGTGTGAGTACAAAGGATTTGAAATAGAAATTGAATCATTAGGAATTTACTTGATTGATTATTAGAACGATAAAAATCGTATGTCTGGTTCGGATTGACTGTAATGTTGATAGACCGATCTTAGTCGATCGTTGGGTAAGTCTAGAATGAGCCTCTGTAGGAATTATTTTCTTGAGGAAGACCCTGGATAGATAGACCTGACCCAAGTGATCGTGGGCTGCACAACCAATTGTCGGCATAGTCGACAATGGCGATTAGTTGTTCAGACTAAGTTGAATCTTTTAGGTTTGGGTAGAGTAGCCTCGAATAGTTGGTTGCATGTTGGCCTGAGAATAAGAAACTAGCATGATCCCTAGTAGCCGTCCACTCTAGGGAAGTCACCTGAATGATTAAGTTTAGCTATCAGTGTAGCTAACCTTAGAGATTGACTGAATAATAGGTGACCATTGGAGACCTATAGGAAGACCTTGTGGCATTGAACGAGAGATGGTGGTGATAAGTATTGACCTAAGGAGATGTATGCTTCAGCTTGTGCCTTAGAGATGTTTGACCTTTTTAAGTTATGTATCGGCCTATAGCGGGAACTAGAATCGTGGGATGAGACCTGAGTGGTGCGTGCTGAGCAGTGCATTGTTCCATGAGACGAAATTGACTACTTATAATGAGAATAATTGATCGGTATCTATAGTCGGGTAGCTGGGTTAACCTTGACTGTTATATAAAATTACCCTGACTCATAGTGGGTGATGTCGGATTATATCTTTTAGAAAAGATGAATTACCTCAATGAGAAATATTGTTGGATTTGGAAAGGAATATGATTGCATGTTGTGAACTCTCGATATGATTGGCTCTAAGTTAAGAGCAATGCTACAGTTACAACCAAACATTTACAACATTCTTACAACCACTCACCCATTTCCTGACATGTGGGCCAGGTGGTGGCCTGGCCCACATGTCAGCAAATGGGTGTAAGTTGTAAGAAGGTTGTAAAAGTTTGGTTGTAAACCAAACATTTCCCCTAAGTTAAACCCTTGACCGAATGTTAGAAATATTATGCTTCGATAAAGAGCTTGTCCGAGTTCTTCCTGATGTTAAGTGTTGTGGCTTGGAAGATAGTCATTGTGGAAAAGTGAATGAAGTAATAAGTCAATTGAAAGGATGCTAAGTCAGATTTAGAAAAGAGAGTTATATCGTGGCTGATCGAATTGCACTAACATGGAAGTTGGTTGAAGTACATATATTTTGGGGACGCCTAAAATATGTGTATGGATCTAGTCGAAGTGATAGGTCGCGACTAAGATAACATTATGGAAAGAGTTTATCGCACTAGCGCGGACTTCGGCTGAAATGCATATGTTTTGGAGATGCCTAAAATGTGTGTATGGATCCAAACGAAGTGATATGCTGCGACCAAGATAGAAATGTAAGAAAAATGTTGGTGAATCAATGAGAAGTTGCAAGTATTTGGAAAAGAGAAAGGTGGATTGAATCGTTGATGGATTAAGTAGTACAGTTGGGTAGCTATTTCGAAATGGTCGAGTGTGATGAACTGAATATTGAATTGAAGCTGAATGAGTAACTTGTTGTGACTAAATGAATTAGTAGGATGAGTTGTTTCCTTAAGTTTCGAGGACGAAACTTTTTCTGAGTGGTATATTATGTAATGCCCCGCTCCACACGAGGCATTTTGGTTGGGTTGTTGGATAGGATCAGAATGTTGGACCGCAACTTGTGTTGGAGATCAAGAGAGTTGAGACTGACGCAGTCTCTCTTAACTGGTTAGACGGATTGAGTGTTGGAACGTGGCTCGTCGGTGGAGCTATGTCCATTGGAAGATAAGTATGATCGGAGCAGGATGATCGTTATGCACGGCAAGTGGAACTATCCTCCTTCCTCTTTATTCCTGCATGCTTAATAAATGAAATAACGTGATGCTATGAATATGTCCATAATGTATCTTACCTTGAATTTTGAATAATTGTGATGCGATGTATAGTTGCTAAATCGATAGAGATGCATAAGCTGGAAATCGTTGAAATAAATAAGACATGAATATTGCTAAGAATATGTTTACATGCTTCACTAGGAGTATTGCCCATGAACTGTAAACTGATGCTAGGTCCCAAATAGAAAGATCATTCTAATAAATGCTTGCTTAAATGGTTACTTAAATGTTGGCTTAGGCAAGTTGGTTGGATTCTGCTCGCCAGTACATAGATGATGTGCTGACCCACGTTTTGTGGGCATGTGCTCGTGCTTGGGATGTTCTACACAAAGTTTGGCTTGATTGGTCCCGCGGCATCGAATATTTGTTGGGCATACAGAAGCTCTCCTTGTACAAGATGATGACTTCTGTTTATAAAGGGCATAATGTATAGAACATTGTAATCAGTGATACCAGTAAGTTGTAAGCCAAGTCGGTATATCGAGTTATAATCCAATGTATCCAAGTATCAAATATAAGCTGTATAGCGTTGTTCAGTTGGCTTTCATTGTAAAGTGAGATGTGTTGTAAGCATTGTACTTCAATACAAGTCTTGTACTCTTCTTCAATTATCAATAAAGAGAATAAAGTTCTATATATCTCTGTGTGACTTCAAGTTATCATTTTATCTCCGCTGCTATAAAGAAGTGATGTATTTCTACTCAATAAGAAAGATTGTCCTCATTAACTTAAATTTGTCTGCTTCTGCCGCTGCGATGTTCTTCTATTTGAAGATTATCAATTATGTACCATCTTTGCCATGTACAAGTGCAATATCAGACTTGTACGACATCACTGTAGAAGCATGGAAAATAATAATAAAGAAAGATCCATGCGGCCAGGAAACCCCATGCGGCTCAGACAGCCCATGCGGCTCAGAGAGTCATGCGGCATAAGGGACTATACGGTTCAAGACATTCCATGCGGCTCAAAAGACACGTGGCTCGACAGTCCTCTCCTCCGCCCTCCTGCATTGATTACTTTGACGGCTGACAACTCTGGAAAAGTGACAGCCCTGACACAGAAGAGGTAATTATGACTCTGTCATAATGACAGACCCCTAGGGAAGAGAAAGAGATCTCTGACACAATCCCCCGAGATCCATAAAATGCCACGTGGCCTTGCCACGTGGGCGTTCGTATGCGGCTCGAGCGAAGACTTCCCATACGGTTCAGAACGAAGCCGCCCTATACGGCTCAGGCCGAAACAGTCTCATGCGGCTCAAGAGGACCATTCCCATGCGGCTCAGGCAGATGCATCCCTATGCGGCTCGCAAGGATCATCTCCATGCGGTTCGAATGTTCAAGGGGGGCCACTACCCAAGTAGCCCTGACACGTGGCCCAAACCTTATGCGGCCCAAACCTTATGCGGCTCAGATCCCCTCAGTGACTCTCAGGACACGTGTCATAAAGCCAAACAATTTCCCAGATTTACTGCAATCAAAGATTGGGTCAAATCCCAATAATCTGGGACACGTGGCAGGAGAATGAATTAGACTTATTCATCCAGATTCGCAGACATCAGCAAATCATCATCACGAAGATTCATTCCAATCAGCGTTAATTACTGATGGGATTTGGTACAATCTAAATTAAAAGGCCCAGATTCATCACACTCAAGATTAATAGCCCAGATTGATCAACCAATAAGCCACCGCCAATCTAAGGGGGAATCAATGCAAACCCTAATGATTGCATTCCCCTTCTTATAAATAGCAAGGTGCCATTCCCTTGCAGAGAGGACGATCATACATACCACAAGAGAGAGATCAATCAACAGAGAGAGAGAGACCCCCCTGTTCGAGATCAGAGCACAGATCACAAGAAGAGGATAGCCAGAGAGCAAAGAGAGCATTTTTCTTCAAACGCCAAGTAATCTTCTGGAGCCAAGGCTGCATATCGATCGTCCAAGGAGTAAGGCAGGGCTGCCGTCGCCTTCCCGAGCCTCTATCGTCACCCCCCAGAATCTAAAATAAACAATTGTACTTAGTCTGCTGTACCTAGGTTTTCGTTCCTAGGCTTTCTTTGTACAAGCGAGTTTATAACGTGAAGTAAAAGTCTAATCCTTCGATAATTGTTCTGCTCTTTTATATTTCATGGCAAACACGATGGCGACTCTGCTGGGGACAAACTTCTCAACGACTGAGGAGTTGGTGACGCAATCGGATGCAACCAAACTTGGCTCCACACAACAAAAGATGATCGTCCGCTTCGACCAATATGCGTACGAAGAAATGCTCTCTGAGGGATGCGCTGGCCCAATCCAGAAGCACACCCGCACAATGAAGGCTCGCAAAGAGTGGAGGCCAAAATCATTTGCTCCTCCCTAGGCCCTTGATGGGGTACTCGCTGCTACCCAAAACGGCGAAGGCGACTCTCGCGCGGCCCCACTTCAAACCATAGAAGGCTCTGCTGAGTCCGGCAGAGGAAAGCACTACGATGCTGGACTTGCAGGGGTAAAGAGCGATTCTGTGTGCTCCAGAAAGAAGCTGAACAAGGGTCCTAGCCGTAAAGCAAAAACTCATGCGGCCAAGATTGGCAGCCGCATGAATGATGACCATGCGGCTGAAACTGCTAGCCAAATGCATAATACTCCTGCGGCCAGGGTTTCCAGCCGCATGGAGAATACTCATGCGGCCAGGGTGTCCAGCCGCATGGAGAAGACCCATGCGGCTACGATTGACAACCGCATGAAGATTGTTGAGGCCAGCCGCATGACGTCTACTCCACGGGGCTCTGTCTTCGACCGCCTCTCCTATGGTCCTGATCTTTTGTGCTCCCAAGAGGACATGTATGATTCTCTCCAGCACCACTTGGACTCCTCCTACTATGTGCCTTCACGCACTAGAGTGAAGAAGTCCAAGGCAGCGCGAGCTTGGCAAGCTCAGCCGACTGTTCCGACCTCTGACCATCCGAGCGCTCCGCATACCGTTATGCGGGCCTCTGATGGAAAGTTGTATAGAACCACTCGAGTCCAGCCCCCGGTGGCAAATGGACAAAGTGGTTCCTCTGACCTGCGTGAGGCTATCCTCCACAAGCACAAGGAAAGAGAAGGGGTCTCGATGTGCAAAGAGTCCCCACATGGACATCACTGCACCCAGATCATCGACAACTGCTGTTGCAACAACGCAACAGTAAAAGAAGACCGACCGTCCGTCTTCCAAAGGCTACAACGTCCGAGCTCAGAGGATGAGGCGCCTCCTGTTGTCTTTTGCAACTCTACTCATAAAATCCCCGCCGAGGGGAGAGGGAAGAAGACAAGCATCTCCAGTCCAAAAATATCAACCACTACAGCTAAGAAACTGTCGTCTAAACGGTTGTCCTCCACCGGAATTTTCCAAGGCACCCGTTCAAAGATGAAATCTGCTACAGTGGGAGATTCGTCATCCACATCACTGGGGGTCGCCGGGACTGGGGGTAACACTCCTCCGAACATCCACAATAATCCGATGTTCCAAGGAGACGAGCCCGAGGAAACAACTCTCCCATCAGATGCAACAGATGCTGACGTCCCCGAGGACATCCATGACTCTCAAGATGAAGCAAGCTCTGAGGCTGGGGGTACTGTCCCCTCCAAATCCGAACCAGAAGAGAACATTCCCACATACCTCGATGACTTCTCGGTACATGGGTATGACTCGGAGGGCACGTCTTCCACCGTCCCTTCCACCACTCCTCATGTGAAGACGGTGTTCATGACGGACAGCAACCAAGGAGGTTCCAGTGATCGCCAACGCATCGACACGTTGGATGCCATACTGCACGCCTTGGTCAAGTCCGTAGACGAGATCAAGGCGGCTCTTCCTACTCTGCAAGGAGGGACGCCTGGCCAAACAAGCACGGGTCCCGCGGTCAATACGGACTCAAACTCATCGGCACCGAACCCGGGCAATAATCCTCCTGAAACGACGGCTCCAACCGCTGTGGATGAGGCCAGGGAAGCGAGAAGAGAGGTCCAGGAGCTCCGAGCCATGTTTCACGCTCGAGAGACCTCTCAAGACCTCAGAATACGGCAACCATACCCTCCTACATGGAGGGATGTCCCCTTTCCACCAAGATATAAGCCGTTCAATATCAATCCCTATGATGGCAGGACCTCAGCAAGTCGGTACATTACTTACTTCGAGGTCACCACCGACCATCTGCCCCATAATGATGCTATCCTTATACGATTATTCATCGGGGCGCTGGAAGGAGTCGCCTTCGACTGGTATCGCAACCTGCCAGACAACTGCATCCACTCCTTCGCCGGCTTCAAGCACATGTTCTTGGAGAGGTTCTATGAAGTAGGACAGGACGTCACAATGTACACTCTCATGGACGTCGTCCAAGGGGAAAAGGAGCTGACGAGGAACTATATTGAGCGGTTCCGCCAAACCGCGATGAAGTTGCCGTCTGGTAACCCGGATTCCTCCTTGATTGAAATTTGCCAAAAGAGATTGCTCCCTACAATCAATCTCTGGATGGACGAAAGTCAATTCAAGGACTGGAAGACGTTCATCATCAGTGCCACTAGTGCCGAAGAACGGTTGAAGAAGGCTCGTCAACTAGGATTGCACATCTCGGAGGGAGAAAACAAAAGCAAGCGTCCCAATAACAACAACGACAATAGGGGTAGCCCCTCCAACAATCGGGACAACAGGGCAAGCAGGCTATGGTGGCCGATACAGCCCAGAAGCCTGAGTCACAACCGGCAGACAAACAATGGCCGCAAATCACCTACTCCTTCGAAAACAGCCACGTCAAGCCCATCTTAGACATGCTCATACAAGGAGACAGAATTCAGCTCCCTCCGCCAAGACGGGAACCTCGGCCGACAGATATAGAGAATCCGAAGTACTGCCATTACCACCGTTACGTCCACCATGCTACACATGACTGCTACCAATTAAAACGATACATTCAAAACCTCATCGATTCGAACACTCTGGCCATCGATTTCGAAAAGGTAACCGTGGCAGCCAATATGGTGTCCGTACAGTTCGACAGCTTTCCTCCAACAGAGACTCAAGACGGTGTGATACCCATCCCTCTAGCGACGATGGAGATTGCTAATCTTCCACCCCCTCGAGATCAAGCTGCTG
Organism: Iris pallida; assembly: GCA_029216955.1. NCBI lineage: Eukaryota > Viridiplantae > Streptophyta > Magnoliopsida > Asparagales > Iridaceae > Iris > Iris pallida. The sequence continues at coordinate 2,021,668 of JANAVB010020000.1, forward strand.
GTCTAGTGCCCCTCACCACATCACGGAGGGAGATCATGTGGGTCCATCCGGACCTCGTACCTGAAGTGACTCAGTCTATACCACCTTCCATTTGCAAGAAGAAGAGTAGAAAAGTCAAATCCTGCCACATAATCTCGACAGATATCGAGGAAGTCGCAGCTGTCGTTACTCGATCTGGAGCACAGTCCCAACCTATGACTGAGAACCCGACGGAAGATCATCCGCCAACTACCACCGATGCTCCATGGCCTTCTCAGACTCCGACGGCCGATAAGCCTAGGCCGAAGGAGACTCGTTTCGACAAATCCCTCCGAAAAGAGACACCTCAGGGGCTGGAGAGGCCTTACAACTTCGACATCTTGGCACAGTTGGCCAATACACCGGCCAAATTGTCCTTATATGAACTCCTGAGGCTCTCAAAGGATGTCCGCACAGCTTTGAGCGATGCATTCCAAAATGCCGATGCCTATCTGGCGCAGGTCAACCTCACAGGAGAGAACCCACCTGTAAATCTCCAAGACAGCGCGTGCACAGGAGCGATGCCCAACATCGTCTTCACTCCACAGGACATGCTCATCAAGACCAATCTGCACGATCGCCCGTTATACTACACGGGATACATTGGGGATGTGAAGGTGGACCGGATGCACATTGATCCTGGCTCTTCCATAAGCATCATCCCGAAGGGTCTGCTACATCATCTTCGCATTCTGATGCATCGCCTGACACCAACAAGCACCGCCATCTGCGGTTTCAATTCGGGCAGGAGCTACCCAATTGGGAAGATTCGTTTGAAGTGCCAAATTGGCAATCTCCAGTCAGAAATGACCTGCTACGTCATAGATGCGGACACTTCCTACAACATCCTCTTGGGGCGCCCTTGGATACATGATTATATGATCGTGCCTTCCACGCTGCACCAATGTTTCAAGTATGTCGACAAACACGGCTTTGTGAGGACAGAATTTGCCGACATCGACCCCTTTAAAGGACTCGAGTCGTACTACTCGGATTCCTCCTAGTACAAAAAATCAAAGAAGCATCTGGATGAAGATGTGCAAGCTCAAGCTGAAACGGCCCCAGGATCAGAAGAACCTCTGACGATCCACCTTCAAGCTCGCAAACCTGGTAAATCTGTACCCCTTACGGCTGCTCTGCGCAAGGATGCGATCAGTCTCTCGGCGCAAGAGGGACAAATGATAATCCGGCTGCCAAGATCCAGCCAAGTACCGAGACCAACAACAGAGCCACTAACAATCAGGCTGCCAAGAGTCAGCCAACCACAAGCAGGAAAGCTCAACCCCTCTGACAGGCCAATGACGATACGTCTTCCCAAGAATAACCGTCACCCCGATGCAAAGTCTGGGGCTTCTAGCGAGCCAGTGACTCCCCGCCCAGCATCAAGTGCCAAACTGGGGGTCGCCAGTTTGCCGACAACTCCACGCTCGGCTCCACCAACAGAGCCCTTGATGATCAAGCTGCCCAAGTCATCCTCTCAGTCTTCGTTTATACAGGGGGTAGCCGAAGAAGAACCAGAGCTGGCCAAGTATGTGGCTGCCCACACTGATGTTCCCTCCGCAGATTATCTAATCCCGCTAGAAAAGATACCTTACTTCATTAATAAAGGGCTATCTTTGAATTACCTCGAGCTTGATAAGCTCTGTACAATGTATGCTATGGAACACGGTATAGGCACTCACCTACACACACAGATGACAAATGTTTACACCGTAAACCAGCTTATTCCAGTCGAAGACGCCTATCGCATAATCGAGGGAGGAGACCATCCAATCATCTTCGGCCGGAAAGACGATCCACAGCCCTTCACCGTAGGGAAGGTCGATCCCGAATCAGATGCCGGAAGACTACCTCTTTATCTGTACAGCCCTCAATCCAAAGATATCATGCAAAGACAGGAGTACAATCTAGAGACTATGCCAGGCTTGAACTACGGTACTTGTCGACGATTACCTTTGAAGCCGCCAGTCCTGGCTGGCAAACCATAGGACTACTACATCAAGACCCGATGTGGGTTAGTATACGTCACGCCCGCAATGACCCCTGAAAGCTCAGATGAGGAATACGACTGGCATTCACATTCAACCGGGTCGCCAACTTCTGATTCGGATACCAGCATCGGAGACATATTCAGACAAGTCCTGTCAGTCAATATGGCATTTTTCGACGCTTACGAAGAAGACGAAGACATCCCTGAAATCCTCGAGCTAGAGCCGTGAGCCCAACAGCTGGATGCACAATGGGAAAAGCGTTTCGAGCAGAGAGAACCTCCCACCGAAGATGAGGTTATGCAGGTCGACCTCGGTAGCGAATCTTCTCCAAAACCAATCTTCGTCAGTAAAAACCTAACAGACGAAGAGCGAGAATCGCTACTGGAACTTGTCAAAGAATATATTGATGTGTTCGCCTGGAGCTACGAAGACATGCCAGGACTAAATCCCGAAGTTGCCCTTCACAAGCTCAACATTCGGCCAGATGCAAAGTCGGTCAAACAACAACAGCGATATTTCTGCCCGGGCATCATGGATGCAATCGAAGCCGAGGTCAACAAACTGATAGCCAGCGGCTTCATTCGGGAGGAACAACATCCGGATTGGGTCGCCAACATAGTACCGGTCCTCAAGAAGAATAGAAAGATTCGAATCTGCATCGACTTCCGCAATCTGAACGAGGCATGTCCCAAAGATGAATTCCCCCTCCCTATCACAGACATCATGATTGACAACACATGCGGTTTCGAACGCATGTCATTCATGGACGGATTCTCGGGGTACAACCAAATCAAGATGTCTCCCGATGACGAGAAGCATACATCATTCCGGACATCGATTGGCACATACTGTTACACAGTCATGTCTTTTGGTTTAAAGAATGCTGGCGCCATATACCAAAGAACCATGAGTATCATCTTCAGAGACCACTTGCACAAGACTGTGGAGTGCTATGTTGATGACATCGCCGTCAAGAGTCGCTATAAGGGAGATTATCTACAGGATCTAAGAACGGTATTCGACCTGATGCGAGCGCACGACCTAAAAATGAACCCCACAAAATCCTTCTTGGGTGTCTCCAGCGGAAAATTCCTGGGTTTTATCATTACTGCCCAGGGAATTCATGTTGATCCAGAGAAGACGAAGGCAATTATGGAGATGGGTCCCCCGAAAAATCTTCGCGAACTAAGAGGCCTCCAAGGGAGGCTAGCTTACATCAGAAGGTTCATTTCTAACCTCTCCGGGCGGTGTCGGCCATTCACCCACCTAATGAAGAAAGGCGTCTTGTTCGTATGGGATGAAGAATTCCAGCGTGCCTTTGACAGCATCAAAGAATATCTGACGAACCCTCCAGTCCTGATAGCCCCGATTCCGGAAAGACCATTCTTGCTCTATGTACGAGCAATGGAACATTCTCTCGGTGCTATGCTGGCACAAAACAATGATGCAGGCCATGAACAAGCCATATACTACCTCAGCCGAATGATGATTGGGCCAGAACACCGATACACCGCTGTGGAGAAGGAATGCCTCGCCTTGGTGTTCGCCGTTCAAAAGATGTGGCACTACATCACAGGACAAACCATACATGTGATCTCACGAGTCAACCCTCTCAGGGTCCTCATGACTAAACCAGGGGCTTTCAGCTTCCGCCTCGCTACATGGGCGATATTGCTGTCCCCTTATCACATGGTCTTCGTTCCACAAAAGGCTGTTAAAGGTTAAGCTTTGGCAGACTTTTTAGCAGCCCACCCAGGCTCGGAGTCGTCCAGGATATACGAAGAAATCCCAGATGAGGTCGCCGACTCACATGCAACTTCTCACGATGATATATGGCGAATGTTCTTCGACGGTGCTTCGAGAATTGGACCCAAGGGCAACATCGTCGTTGGAGTCGAGGTGGTGTTGATTTCTCCTACCGGGCTGGTGATCAGTCACGCTTACTCCCTCACAGAACCCTGCTCTAACAATGTGGCCGAGTACAATGCTTTGGTCATTGGCCTCCAGCTTGCAAGAGAACTGGGGATAGAATATCTTGAAGCATACGACGATTCGCAGTTAATCGTCAGTTAGATCCGGGGTTCGTACGAAGTCCGCCATGAAGACATAATCCCCTATCACCAAATAGCGATCAACATTATCTCGTCATTTGAGGGATTCTTCATCGAGCACATTCCCAGACTCCAAAACATCGAAGCCGATGCCCTAGCAGGCCTTGTCGCTTCCTTAGCAGTGCCGAACCACACTCATCATTCGGTTGACGTGATAGGCCACGAACTGGTCTGTCCCAAGAACAACGTTCAATTTGTGGCGAGCTATTCCGCCCAGGCAGTCGACGAAGCACCAGACTGGAGACAGCCATTCATCGACTTTGTCGTCTACGACATCCTCCCAGAGAATCCAAAGGAAGCCACTTCTATCAGAAGGCGTTCTCTCAGGTTTTTCTACGATACAGAGACGAAAATGCTGTATCGCCGATCCTACGATGGATTATTACTTCGGTGTCAGTCAAATGCCGAAGCCAAAGAAGCCATACGCGAAGCTCATGACGGTGTCTGTGGGCCCCATCAGCCTGGCCCAAAATTGCAAGACCGTCTTCGACGAATGGGCTACTACTGGCCCACGATGGTAGCAGATGCGATAGTCTATGCCAGGAAATGCAAAGCCTGCCAAGTCCACGCGGACTTCATCCACCAGCCATCCGAATTTTTACATCCGACAGTGGCGTCCTGGCCATTTGAAGCGTGGGGGATGGATATCATCGGTCCAATTGCTCCACCTTCTTTCCGAGGGCACCGTTTCATACTCGCCATTACAGATTATTTCTCCAAATGGGCGAAAGATGTCCCACTTGCGAAAGTAAAGACGTCAAACGTGATCAGCTTCCTCAAGCATCACGTCATCTACCGCTTTGGACTGCCCCGAAGGATCATCCACGATAATGGTCTGCAGTTCGCTAGCCATGCCTTCTACCGGTTCTGCGACAAGCACCGCATCCAAAATATTGCTTCGACACCATACAACCCAGCAGCAAATAGGTTGGCAGAAGCATTCAACAAAACAATCATCAAGTTGCTCAAAAAATTCGTATCCTCCAACAAGCGCGACTGGAACGAGAAACTTGGCGAATGCTTATGGGCATACCGTACTACCGTCCGAACAGCCACTGGGAATACACCATTTTCCCTGGTGTATGGGAGTGAGGCGGTCCTCCTGTTGGAGACTCAAATACCCTCACTCCGTGTCGCCCTCACTTATCAATTAACGACAGATGATAACTACCGTCGTCAGCTACAAGAATTGGAGGCCTTGGATGAAAAGCGCCTCTTAGCTCAGCAACGAATCGAGCTATACCAAGCATGCATCTCTGGAGCCTTCAACAAGAAGGTTAAAATCAGAACATTCCAAGTGGACGATCTCGTTCTGGCGGTCCGGAGGCCGATGGTCATGACTCACAAGACCGCCGGCAAGTTCCAGCCAAAGTGGGAAGGCCCATTTATCATTGAGGTAGTATTCTACAACGGTGCTTACCGCCTCGCAAAGCAAAACAGAGACTTGCTCATGTTGCCCGTCAACGGCAAGTTCTTGAAGAAATATTATGTCTAAACGACATTCTCTCCAGATTATCGAGTCAAGTGCCCGCTGGTACCACTGAACTCACATTCTCCATATTCCAGATTTTCGAGTCATGTACCGCTGGTACCACTGAACTCACATTCTCCATTTTCTAGATTATCGAGTCATGTACCCGCTGGTACTACTGAACTCACATCCTCCCTTTTCCAGATTATCGAGTCATGTATCCGCTTCTACCACTGAACTCACCTTCTCCATATTCTACCTTTTCGTGTCATGTACCCTCTTGTATCGTTGAACTCACATCCTCCATATCCCAGATTATCGAGTCAAGTGCCCGCTGGTACCGCTGAACTCACATCCACATTATTTCCAGATCATCGAGTCATGTACCCTCTGGTACCGCTGAACTCATGTCCTCCTTCCTCAAAAACATTCCAGATTATCAAGTCATATACCCGCTGATAACTCTGAACTTACACTTTGATTCCAACATTCATGGATTGTCAAGTTATGTACCCGCTGGTACCCCTGAACTTACATCCCGGTCACTCTTTCGGGGAAGAGTTATGTATAATCATACCTCTAAACTTTCTCCCTGAAAGAGATCCTTCCTTATGATCCACTAACCGCACTCCTAGTGCACAAAAAGGATAACAGATCCACAAAATTCCAAAACGACCATGTCGATGTTACCTCTGAGTGTCTCAATTCCGCCAAAAACAAATCACCCCTCTACATAGAATTTCCATGTTCTCATTACCTCTGAGTTATTCTATGTACCCTCCGTCAAAGCAACCCTCATGCTCACCATGTCCTCAGTACCTCTGAGTCAGTATGTTGGTTCCTTTTTAACTTGTTGTCCGTATCCAAAACCAGGATACGTTAGGGGCAATAGGTCCATGCAAAATGTCTCAATAAGATGATGATTACGAAGCAAAAGAGTGAAGCAAATATATTCCATTCATTCAGAAATCGGTTACATCCACACGATTACAAGCGATTCAAAGGGGTTCTTCATGCAGACAGGAAGAAAGGCAAAACAAAACAAAGACTATAGACAAAAGATAGACATCCACAAGAAGCCCCTAAATCCTAGTTACAGGAGCGCATATACCACTCCCTCAACCACCTCACATATGAAGGATGTAAGTGAGGAAGATCCTCGTCCAGAATATGAGAATCGGGGTTCCCAGCGCTACCACCCTCAGCATTTTCGATATTTGGAGGGCTGCCATCCTCCTCAGGTGCCGGTTCTTCTTTCGTCACTTCCTCTTTAACAGAGTAAGACCCCGGATTGATGACAGAAGGCTGCGGCTCCTCTGGCACTGCAATCTCAGCATTTGGTGGAGATACTGCAAGAACCAAAGACGAAGAAAATGAGAACAGTCAGAAGGGTTCATGCGGCTCGTTTAAGACAATCCTCATGCGGCTCGGACATGGGGTATACTCCCATGCGGCTCAGTCATGGGACGTGTATGCGGACCATGAAGTTTGGGAAGTTTACGTCAAAGTTTTGTGCATGAAGCATTCAGCAAAGCAGGCTCTGTTAGGGTTTCAAAGTACTCAATCGACTACATAATCCTTACCTTCGATGGCAATATGAACGTCAAGACGAACGGGGATGCGACAGTCGAGGACGCAGCCGATTTCTTACTCCTCGCCACAGCCTTCTTCACAGCCTTAGAAGCCCTGGGTGCCATTATCGTCTGATGGTCAGAAGAAGAAAGAACACGGCAGGAATCTGAGTCAAGAAGGGTCTAAGAGGAACGACCGTCCAAATGCCTTTCTATTTATAGACATAAGACTATGGACCGACGCCTCGTACAACGTGATTGACTCTTCGGCTATCGAGCCAAACCAGCCAATTAAAGACTAAGCTCTTGGGATTCTGTCCCAAAAAGATTTACGCGCATGGCATAAAGACGTGGCAACGAGCCTATGCGGTTCAAATGGCCGTGCGGTCAAAACAACTATGCGACTCAGATGGTTATGCGACAGAAATTTCCATGCGGCCAAGACATCCATGCGGCCAGGATCCTTTATACGGCTTACACACAGCCATGCTTCTTATTCAAAGTATTTCAATTTTGTAAATTGAAAACTTTGAAGGGGGTCTTGTAGAAGCATGGAAAATAATAATAAAGAAAGATCCATGCGGCCAGGAAACCCCATGCGGCTCAGACAGCCCATGCGGCTTAGAGAGTCATACGGCATAAGGGACTATGCGGTTCAAGACATTCCATACGACTCAAAAGATACGTGGCTCGACAGTCCTCTCCTCCGCCCTCCTGTATTGATTACTTTGACGGCTGACAACTCTGAAAAAGTGACAGTCGTGACACAAAAGAGGTAATTATGACTCTGTCATAATGACAGACCCCTAGGGAAGAGAAAGAGATCTCTGACACAATCCTCCGAGATCCATAAAATGCCACGTGGCCTTGCCACGTGGGCGTTCGTATGCGGCTCAAGCGAAGACTTCCCATGCGGTTCAGAACGAAGCCGCCCTATACGGCTCAGGCTGAAACAGTCTCATGCGGCTCAAGCGGAGGCCTCCCCATGCGGCTCAAGAGGACCATTCATATGCGGCTCAGGCAGATGCATCCCTATGCGGCTTGCAAGGATCATCTCCATGCGGTTCGAAGGTTCAAGGGGGGACCACTACCCAAGTAGCCCTGACACGTGGCCCAAACCTTATGCGGCCCAAACCTTATGCGGCTCAGATCCCCTCAGTGACTCTCAGGACACGTGTCATAAAGCCAATCAATTTCCCAGATTTACTGCAATCAAAGATTGGGTCAAATCCCAATAATCTGGGACATGTGGCAGGAGAATAAATTAGACTTATTCATCCAGATTCGCAGACATCAGCAAATCATCATCACGAAGATTCATTCCAATCAGCGTTAATTACTGATGGGATTTGGTACAATCTAAATTAAAAGGCCCAGATTCATCACACTCAAGATTAATGGCCCAGATTGATCAACCAATAAGCCGCCGCCAATCTAAGGGGGAATAAGTACAAACCCTAATGATTGCATTCCCCTTCTTATAAATATCAAGATGCCATTCCCTTGCAGAGAGGACGATCAGACATACCACAAGAGAGAGATCAATCAACAGAGAGAGAGAGACCCCCCCTGTTCGAGATCAGAGCACAGAGCACAAGGAGAGGATAGCCAGAGAGCAAAGAGAGCATTTTTCTTCAAATGCCAAGCAATCTTCTGGAGCCAAGGCTTCATACCTATCGTCCAAGGAGTAAGGCAGGGCTGTCGTCGCCTTCCCGAGCCTCTATCGTCACCCCCCAAAATCTAAAATAAATAATTGTACTTAGTCTGATGTACCTAGGTTTTTGTCCCTAGGCTTTTTTTGTACAAGCGAGTTTGTAACGTGAAGTAAAAGTCCAGTCCTCCGATAATTGTTCTGCTTTTTTATATTTCATGGCAAACAATCACGCCCAAGCTAGGACGATCGATTTCAAGAGATAGATATGTGAATAAACGACTCTACGAATCAGGAAGTGACAGTTATAAGGTTATTCGAAACACAACATCAAGTTAGAGTACGCAGAGAAATTGGATGACTCATTTGATATAGAAGGAACTTTTCTTTCATTGATAATAAACATTATTTACGTTGACTCCATTACAATCATTGCCGCATAGGCTACAACATGACTCAATTCCAAAATAAACGCTGATGATATAGTCGTTTCATACACTACATCCATATTTACAAGCAAAACATCACATTCCACCTGCTATCCTGGCTAGTCGAGCCATTTTTGTCTTCTGGACTGGATACGGAGTCTTCAAAAGGATTTTCAAAAATAAGCCTTCAACACACGGACGAGGCTTAAAAATATTTGCGTCGCCTTGAGCTTAAGTGGCATGCCCTTCTTGGTTCAGGTACCTGTGTGGAGAGCGAGGATCAGTACATTACACTTTGTACTGCTGCGTGGCAAATTTAAGTTTCATGCTCTCATTTGGTTGACGAGTTTATATGACTTAGTTTGTGAATCTTTATAACCATCCTAATGAATTTCAGACAAGTATAATGTAAATTACGTTAGAACTTACCCACGGCAGAGCGCTCTACGCAATGTGAGACTTACCATGTTCTCCTCTGTCCATAGTTATCTCTACTACATCAAGTGCAATATTACGTGTGATTGGTCACTGGCTCCCAGAGCGATCTTGGACTCTTTTAGCTTTTCTTAGTTGGGGACCTTTCGGCGCGAGTAATGAGCCCCGCTGCAAGTCTCCGCCTAACCGATGCCCAGCACAGCTATGTACTTGTTTTTTTTCTCGGTCGCAATGGTCCCGTGGCCCCGGATTGCCCTTCATGAAAACTTGTACCTTGTCGATAAGTTGTCCATGACCGTGCTATAACACTTTTAGTTACTACAACATAGTCTTTATTTCAAGGACTTACTCATTTCCTTTGTGCCCATGCCCTTGTATCTATCATTTCATTCGAGGTAACATTATAGACTTAACTAAGAAGGGGGTCGAGAAGAGAAGGGTCAGCCACTCACCTTAAGTTTGCTTGAGGCGAGAGACATGTTGGTCGTGCTAGACGTCGCTTAGGTGATTACCTGAAATCACACAAGCAACCGATTAGAACACTGTGTTATTTAAGGAGTTCGATATGAAATGCGAGTTCGAAATGCAAGCCATAAAAAATATAGAAAATATTCACGAAAACGCATTCAGAAAACCAGAGCCAAAACCAACGCAAGTACGGCATGAAAAATAGAGCAACGGGAGGTCTCTCCCGACTCAGCTACAGAGTCTATCCTTGAGGTGCAACCCACCGAATATATGATTTGGTTCCGAAGAAGCCATTCCATAACGAAAAATAGATCTTAATTCAATCGTTCCCATTCGACCGGTTCGATTAATCCCGACCTATCGGTTCCGACCGAATCGATGGCGACAGTGTTTCTTTCTCGCGCATCCCGTGGACGAAGAATGGGGCACGATGTAGTGACGGGGCACTACACCATAACCAACTAAAAAAATTTCGTCCTCGAAACTTAAGAATAGAACCTACCTCTAAGAGAACAATAAAAAAATTTATCACCCCCAGATTTCAAGAACAGGAGTATTTTGGTCATTTTTCATTTTAGAATATTATTAGATTTATTTTATTGTTTATAATATTGCTTTGGGGTTAATTGAGTCGGGTTCGAATTTCAACTCAATTCTACTTGTATCGAAGACTCGGGGTAGCTTCGACGCTAGTTGGACCCACTTATTAGCTAGACATAGCCCACATATGTCAATATTTAAGTTAGTATGGTTAGGCTAAATTCTCATGACAAGGTTGGGTTGATTTGAGACTCAAACTAGTTATTTTAGCCCCAAACCAAAACCTAACTTAAGTTGAACCAAATGGAGACAAGAGGGGGCATTTTGGACTTTGCCAAAATGCCATGACTTCCCATATAGGGCCGGCCACAAGGGGAGAGAGAATGACTCATCACTTTTCATCCTTAGCCCCAAATGCCTACCACCACTTGTCAACCACATTTTCTACTATGAAACCCCTAAGTTAGAGAGTGTTTTTAGTGTGTTAGGTGGTTAGTGGGGTAGTGTTTATAGTGGTAGAAAATAAGGTTGGTTATGTTATGTTATATGTCATGTTATGATACATTAGGGGATTTGTGGTAGATGTTTGAGTTGGTTTTTGAGAGTTATTTTAGAAGTAGCTTTCTAAGTTAGATGGAGATTAGATAGATGATGGTTGTGAGTGGTGGTGGTAGTAGTTTAGGATTAGAGGTAGTGTTGGTATCTTGGTATCTCAAGATACCAAGATTTACCTTAGGGTATGTTGAGAGTGACCAACATGGGGATATGATGGTCTGGATGGGTTAGATACCTAGATTTCTTGGTTGGTAATGTCTAGATAGGTTAGTGTCTAGCTACCCTAAGAAGCATAGGTCAGTCTACCAAGGTTAGGAGGGGTTGCCTTTGTATTGGGGCAATGTATTGGGAATACCTTGTAAAAGGTAAAATAGGATATTGGATAAAGTTTAGGATTTGGGTTTGATTGCTAAGATGGGGTTAGAAATAGGTTGTCTTGGTAGGTAATGGTTAGATAAGGGTAGTTTAGTCTAGTTTTGACCCTCGTTGACCAAGAGTTGACTTTTTGACCAAAGTCAACTATGAGTCAACACTTAACCTAGAATTGATCCAAAACCAAATCAGAGTTGACCAGTTGACTAAAAGTCAACTGTTAGTCAACATTTAACTAGTTTGACCTAGGGTTGAACTAGAGTTGACTTTTTGACCAAAAGTCAACTGTAAGTCAACCCTTGACCCAAATTGACCTAGTTTGACTTGAATTGACTTCTTGTGACCTTGTTTGTTCTAGTGTGTCTCTGTGTGACCTAGTTTAGCTCAGTATAACCTAGTATGACCTAGTTTGGCTTAGTTTGACCTAGTATGACCTAGTTTGGCTTATAGTATCTCATCTTTAGGTCTGTGACTTCACTGAGCATCTGTTTACCTTATCAGCTCAGGACCACAAGCGAGTACATTCACTGATAGTTTTCATTATCTTGATATCTGCTATATCCGATTCAGTTGTAGTGTCTTACTTGATTCCTGATACGATGATTTCATGGACTAGTATATGTCGGATCCTGTCATGAGATGTTGTTCTTGGATTACTTGGTATATTGTTACATTACTCGACTTATTAGCTGTACTTGCATAGACATTGACTTGGGAGTGGGCTGGCCCCCTGCTTTTGGGTCCCGTATCATGACGTGTCATGTCCGGATCTATTATACTATTCGGAGATGGAGTGTTATTAGTGGTTGTGTGATCAAATCCCTACTTGTTCTTCACACTCGTACCTGTTACTTGTTCATAGCTATACCCTCGCCTCACGACGGGTAAAGCCTGACCCTACTTGTTCATAGCTTTCCATGGTGGCCGGCCTGATCTTGCTCTTTTGTATACCTGTTCATAGCCGGTCAGATGGAACAGCCTGATCTAGACCTAAGCCGATCACATAACGCACTAATAATTTATGGCACATTTTATATTTACTTTATTACATCATATTTCCCTGTTCTATTCTATATTCCTGTATTTATACCATGACATGATATCCAGTTTACATATCCTGTTTATATTTTATGTCTTGATATTTAATCTTGTTTTTCATTATGATCGTTTCTTATAGAATTTGTCAATTCATATGGAACTGTTGTTAGTGTTTTGTACTTGCTTATTTTCCTGACAGGATACGTTGATATATTACAGATGATTTCGAGGCAGACTGCTCGACCTACTATGGGGTCGGGGCAGATAGAGACTTAGGCCAGGACTGTGTCCTGGCAGTTGAGCCACTAGACTTTGCACACATAGACTAGTATAGCTTAGTTAGGTTTGCCTGGACTGCGATCCAGCTAGTGCTTTCAGACTGTAGTATTTTATATTATATTTTGTGACTCTTTGATCTTGTTTATATCTTTGAGCTGGGTTGGATCCTGAACTCATTTCCTGTTTTCACTTCTATCATTTTTCTATTCTGTGCTATCTATCTTAGTTTTATCTTGTGATTGAGTTATGCCATATTATATTCCTCCGTACGGAGATGACAGGTACCCTTATACTATTTAGTTGTAGTATTTACAGACGACCTATACAGCGTTCTACCGCCGATTCTGCGGCGTAGGCTGGACGTAACCACGTTCTCGTGCCCTTCCTCAGGGTGCGGGTCGTGACACATTTTTGTGGTGGACATACAGGTCTATGTCGCAATTAGTACGATCTCATAATGGTGCTCGACTTAGAGTACTAATTACGAGCCTACGACTAGGACATAGGATCTAGAATATGATAGGAGTTACTCAATCACATTTTAGGAAATTTCTGATCTTTTGATTACCATGACAACTCTTCTTACATTTGAATTCAATTGTCCTTCCTTGATTTTCCTTATCATGTGCCATATTGACCTCCTTGTTTCAATATGTCCTCAGGATGACGATTACTCGCTCTCAGGCAGCAGGACCCCGATCCGGTAGGACCTCCATCTCCGGCTGCAGGAGCTGCAGTTGAGGGAGCTGTCACCTCAGTTCCTGCCCTTCAGGCGGGAGTAGTAGCGACAGTTCCAGGAGATCTTCCACCTCCATCTGCGGGACCATCCATAGTCATTCCTAAGACTCTTCTACCGCCACCTCCGCTACCGACGGATGCACAGCAGATAATAACCCTTCTACAGTAGATGATGCAGACCCAGAGGGCCCAGGCAGAGGCACGGCAGCATCAGGCTGACGCATCCCACCGCTAGACAGAGGTGCTACGACAGAGTATAGAGAACTCCCACCAGCTAGCGATGGCAGCAGTTGAGAGGGTAGTTTCGGGTACAGTTCAGGGTGCCCCAGTTCAGCAGCATAGTCAGGGAAGGCCTGGCACATGTCTGGATTTCAGGAAGATGAACCCGAGGGACTTCAAGGGTACCGAGGGTATCATGTATGCTGATGACTGGTTGGAGGACGTCCAGATGAGCCTAGAGTTAGCAGAGGTTCCGAGGGGACTATGGGTGACGTCTGCGACTAGCAAGTTCTTCGACATTGCTTTGACGTGGTTTCGGACATACCCTCAGGTGTCAGTGAGGGGTATATCATGGGAGAAATTCAGGCGGCTCTTCAAGGAAGTTCTACCCCGACGTGGCTCTTACAGCTCTAGAGGCCCAATTCGTCGAATTAGTACAGAAAAACTCGTCGGTGGACGAATATGCAACGGAGTTCTTCCGTTTGAGTAGGTTTGTTCCAGACCTGATCCAAAATAAGGGTTATAAGGCCCGCAAGTTCCGAAGGGGCCTTATTCATGTGGTTCGCACTCGTACTTTCGGGCGATGCGATGCGACCTTCGAGCAGATACTGATGGAGGCACAGATAGCCGAAGAGGACTTCGACCTCAAGCCGAAGAGGGACAGTGACGTTCTTGGAGCGAGTTCTAGTGTGGGGCCAGCCAAGAGCCCTCACTTTCAGCAGAGGCAGTTTCAGCAGCAGCAGCCTCAGTTACAGCTTCAGCAGGCACCAGCACGTGCCCACCACCAGCAGGGTCAGGGCCAGAGGCAGGCCATGCAATATGCTTTCTACAGAAAGTCGGGGCACATCCGGGAGGTTTGTAGGATGAGGCTGGGAGCTTATTTATTCTGTGGAGGTTCAGATCACCAAATGAAGAATTATGCTGCTCGTGCAGCCAGACAGACAGGACATGATAGAGTACAGCAGGTTTGGGAAGGCCAGCAGGGCGAGCTTTTGCCATGACAGTCGAGGACACACAAACAGTAGCAGGGCAGATTGTAGGTTCCAATCTTCGATTTTATTCCCGTATTTGCCTCCTTATAACTGTCTTGAAATTTAATTCTATCTGTTCCTTGTTAATTGATCAATTTTGTTCTATTATTCTTGTGATATGATTTTGATTTTCCTCTGAGATAGGTCGTATGGACTAGGTCGCCTCGATTATGGGATTTTAGAGTCTTCTATGGTCATGTTAGCAGGCATAGTGAGGACGTATAGTCAGATTATGGACGTATTTCTCGGATGTGAAAATTTAAGGTTTTTGCTGCCAAGCATACGGCAATGCAAAAATTTTAAATACCATGATTCTAGAGGTATGTACCTTAGTCGAGAACTCTGTGATTATCGTAGCCCTGCTCACTAGCTTGACGAAGATTCTGAGTATCATAATTTTGGACAAACACATATGATTCTTGAACTGCATGATTTTGAGAGTATCATAATTTTTTTATTTATCATTTTAAAACTATTTAAAGCCATGACTTATGATTTTGATGTGTTGCTAGTGAAACCCTAGAGACTGCTTGACCTAGAGCCTAACCATGTGATTAGGATGTTTTTAATATTATTTCTGGCCTAATGGTATTTTGGTCATTTGACCTCTTTGAGTTATTTTGATATTTATTGCATTGGTGATTGTTAATTTTGACTTTTGATAGAAGTGATTTTGTGTTGGTTTCGTGTCCGTATCGGACACGTATCAGTTTTTATTTACAAGTGTTTGATGTGCCTCAAAGAGATTTTTTTTATTGCTGATTTTTTGAAAAGTATTTGAATGGGATTGTTTTCTGCATGTGTTTCCTGTGATTGCTTTGTTTTAATTTCGAGGACGAAGTTTTTTTAAGGTGGATAGATTTGTTACCCCCAGTTTTCAAGAATAGGGGTATTTTAGTCATTTTTATTTTAGAATATTTTTGAATTTATTTTATTATTTATGATATTTTTGGGGTTAATTGAGTCGGGTTTGAATTTCAACTCAATCCGACTTGTATCGGAGACCCGGGGTAGCTTCGACTCTAGTTGGACCCACTCATTAGCTAGACATGGCCCACATATGTCAATATTTAAGTTAGTATGGTTAGGCTAAATTCTTATGACAAGGTTGGGTTGATTTGAGACTCAAACTAGTCTATTTTAGTCCCAAACCAAAACCTAACTTAAGTTGAACCAAATGGAGACAAGAGGGGGCATTTTGGACTTTGCCAAAATGCCATGACTTCCCATATAGGGCCGACCACAAGGGGGGGAGAGAATGACTCATCACTTTTTATCCTTAGCCCCAAATGCCTACTCCCACTAGTCAACCAGATTTTCTACTATGAACCCCCTAAGTTAGAGAGTGTTTTTAGTGTGTTAGGTTGTTAGTAGGGTAGTGTTTATAGTGGTAGAAAATAAGGTTGGTCATGTTATGTTATATGTCATGTTATGATACATTAGGGGGTTTGTGGTAGATGTTTGAGTTGGTTTTTGAGAGTTATTTTAGAAGTAGCTTTCTAAGTTAGATGGAGGTTAGATAGATGATGGTTGTGAGTGGTGGTGGTAGTGGTTTAGGATTAGAGGTAGTGTTGGTATCTTGGTATCTCAAGATACCAATATTTACCTTAGGGTATGTTGAGAGTGACCAACATGGGAATAAGATGGACAGGATGGGTTAGATACCTAGATTTCTTAGTTGGTAATGTCGAGATAGGTTAGTGTCTAGCTACCCTAAGATGCCTAGGTGAGTCTACCAAGGTTAGGAGGGGTTGTCTTTGTATTGGGGCAAGGTATTGGGAATACCATGTAAAGGGTAAAATAGGATATTGGGTCAAGTTTAGGATTTGGGTTTGATTGCTAAGATGGGGTTAGAAATAGGTTGTCTTGGTAGGTAATAGTTAGATAAGGGTAGTTTAGTCTAGTTTTGACCCCGTTGACCAAGAGTTGACTTTTTGACCAAAGTCAAATATGAGTCAATACTTGACCTAGAATTGACCCAAAACCAAACCCGAGTTGACCAGTTGACTGAAAGTCAACTGTTAGTCAATATTTGACTAATTTAACCTAGGGTTGACCTAGAGTTGACCAGAGTTGACCAAAGTTGACTATTTGACCAAAAGTCAACTGTAAGTTAATCCTTGACCCGGATTGACCTAGTTTGACTTGGATTGACTTCCTGTGACCTTGGTTGTTCTAATGTGTCTTTGTGTGATCTAGTTTGGCTCAGTATGACCTAGTATGACCTAGTTTAGCTCAGTATGACCTAGTTTGGCTTAGACTTGCATATCATGACTTGATTAGCTTTTCTTTTATTATTAAACCCTGTTTTGACTTATAGTATCTCATCTTTAGGTCTGTGACTTCACTGAGCATCTGTTCACCTTATCAGCTCAGGACCACAGGCGAGTACATTCACTGATAGTTTTTATTGTCTTGATATCTGCTATATCCGATTCAGTTGTAGCGTCTTACTTGATTCTTGACACGATGATTTCATGGACTAGTATACGTCGGATCCTGTCATGAGATGTTGTTCCTGGATTACTTGGTATATTGGTACATTGCTCGACTTGTTACCTGTACTTGTATAGACATTGACTTGGGAGTGGGCTGGCCCCCTGCTTTTGAGTTTCGTATCATGATGTGTCATGTCCGGATCTATTATACTATTCGGAGATGGGAAGTTATTAGTGATTGTGTGATCAAATCCCTATTTGTTCTTCAAACTCGCACCCGTTACTTGTTCATAGCTATACCCTCGCCTCACGACAGGTAAAGTCTGGCCCTAATTGTTCATAGCTTTCTATAGTGGCCGGCCTGATCTTGCTCTTTTGTACACCTATTCATAGCCGGTCAGATGGAATAGCCTGATCTGGACCTAAGCCAATCACATAACGCACTAATAATTTATGGCACATTTTATATTCTTTATTATATCATGTATTCATGTTCTATTCTATATTCCTGTATTTATACTATGACATGATATCCAGTTTACATATCCTGTTTATATTTCCTATCTTGATATTTTATCTTGTTTATTATTCTGATTGTCTCTTATAGAATTTGTCAATTCATATGGAACTGCTGTTAGTGTTTTGTACTTGCTCATTTTCCTGACAGGATACCGTTGATATATTACAGATGATTCCGAGGCAGACTGCTCGACCTACTATGGGGTCGGGGCAGATGGAGACTTATGCCACGACTGTGACCTGGCAGTTGAGCCACTAGACTTTGCACACCTGGACTAGTATAGCTTAGTTAGGTTTGCCTGGACTGCGACCCAGCTAGTGCTTTCAGACTGTAGTATTTTATATTATATTTTGTGGCTCTGTGATATTTTTTATATCTCTGAGCTGGGTTGGATCCTGAACTAATTTCCTATTTTTACTTCTATCATATTTCCATTCCGTGTTATCTATCTTAGTTTTATCTTGTGATTGAGTTATGACATATTATATTCCTCCGTGCGGAGATGACAGGTACCCTTATACTGTTTAATTGTAGTATTTACAGACGACCTATACAACGTTCTACCGCCGATTCTGCGATGTAGGTTGGACGTAACCACGTTCTCGTGCCCTTCCTCAGGGTGCGGGTCGTGACAAAATTTCTCCTTCATCTCTGATTCAAGCTCCTATGTCGATTCCTCGACCGAATATTTTTTTCAAAGAACGCAGACGATAGGGATAGCACAGTTTCGAAGCAGTTTATCCTTGTACTCCAAGATTTGTACAGGCTTTTTTACATATGATAAGTCCGCCTTCAGATCCATCTTACCTAAATCTACCACATGGTTCGGATCATGCACGTACTTCTGCAATTGTGAGACGTGAAAAATATTATGTACATTCGACAGTGCAGGCGACAAAGCGATTTGGTAAGCCACTGGGGCGACTCGCTTCAATATATCGAAAGGGCCAACAAATCTTGGGCTCCGCTTCCCTTTTGCGCCGAATATGGTAACTCCTTGCATGGGCGTCACCTTCAGGAATACATGGTCGCCTTTCAAGAGCTTGAGGGGACGTCGATGCGTGTCGGCATAGCTCTTTTTTCGACTTTGTGCTATCTTCAATCTCTCTCTTATCAACTTAACTTTCTGTACGGTCTGCTCTACCAGCTCCGGACCAAGTATCTGCCGTTCCCGACTTTATTCCAGCAAATGGGCGATCTGTACTTCCGGTCGTACAAAGCTTCATATGGTGCCATTTGGATGCTGGACTGATAGCTATTGTTATATGCAAATTCATCCAATAGTAGGTGAATGTCCCAGCTTGACTTCAGGTCGATCGTACAGAGTCGTAATATGTCTTCGAGAATTTGGTTCATCCGCTCTTTTTGGCCGTCGGTCTGAGGATGATAAGCTGAGCTAAAATTCAACTTAGTCTCCAGCGCTAAGTAAAGACTACTCCAGAAGCGTGACATGAATCGTCCATCTCGATCCGAGATGATAGATACTGGGACCCCGTACAGCCGAACTATTTTGTCAAGATATATCTGAGCAAGGCGGTCGACGCTCCAAGTAACTTTAATGGCAATGAAGTGCGCTGACTTGGTTAATTGATCGACGATGACCCAAACGGCATCATTCTCCTGTGGCGTCTTCGGCAGGCCAACAACAAAGTCCATAGTGACATGATCCCACTTATACTCTGGAATGACAAGGTTCTGCATCTCCCCGCCCGGTCGCTGGTGCTCAGCTTTAACCTGATGACAGGCTATACACTTCGACACAAAGAGCACCACATCCCTCTTCATGCCGTGCCACCAAAAGACAATACGGAGGTCCTTATACATCTTGGTGCTACCAGGATGCAAAGAATATTTTGCATAATGCGCCTCCGACATTATCTTCTTTCTAAGTTCTGCGTCATCCGGAACGCATAGCCAACCTTTCATCCGCAATAGTCCCGACTCGTCCTCTGCAAAGTCAGACGCCTTTCCTGTTGATATCAGCTTCTGCATCTTCTCCAGGTATGGATCGTCCTTCTGAGTATGCTTGATTTTCTCCAATAGACTCGGCTCTAGCCACAGTTGCATCAGCTTCACATCTCTGAACAAACTCGGAGTTCAATGCCTATTCCTTCCAAATTATGCAGCAGTCGACTGTTGATGGATAGTGAAGCTATGTACTTCTGACTCAGCGCATCCACCATAACATTTCCTTCGCCCGACGTATAGTGTAGTGACCCGCTCCGCCCTAGCGGAACGCCGATTCCAAACGGCAAGTGCAACGACTCAAACGAGCCGTCGACCCGAAGAGTTGCTTCGACCCGATGAAGTATCGATGTGAATCGATGCAAGACTTGTATTGGCCCGACGAGATGGATCCAGACTTAGACTTTCAAAGGCGCGCTCGGAGTATCGCTCGGCCGATGCGAACATCGCTAAGGTGGGTGGCTCCGATGAACCCGTCTGTGCTTAGCCTAGACACACAACAATGCGGACACTATCACGAGAATCGCTAGGCGATAACACCCTGCATGCTAATAAATGATTCAACGCACCTAGCTAAGGGAATAATCCCATCTTGCATGCTTGTTTAGAACCTGGAAAAGAACTCGGCAATTATAGAAACGCTCGCACCACGCTCTACGCTCGTGCTAAGGCACAAGCTCACGTTCATGTCCCTTATACGTTCAAACAATGAAACAATGAATGGTTTACAACAATGAAACGGGAAGGCTATCAACATAGTCGCTCCGAGTAGAGTTTAGCAACATTGGAAGGCTATGGGACCGATGGGTCGCCAAGGCGACTCCCACACTGGGAGTTGCGTAATGCATGAATGAATGAATCAACGAATGAATGAACAAAACACATGAATGACTCTATGAACATACGAACAAGTGAAAGAATAAAATGAAAGAAAGAATACATGAAAGATAAGACATGGAAGACGCTAGCGACAGGTGTGACGGGCACGTGCAACGGGGCTCGCTACCCGCGCTGTACGGACGCCAACCTGGTCGTTAACGCATTATGGCTAAGGGTTAGCCTACGGCTCGGAGATAGCCGCTAAGTAAAGGACAAGATAATATGAAATGGTCGTGGACAAACGGCACGGGCGATGGGGGGGTAAACCGTGGCCGTCGAGTGGAAGGATTCTGCGGCACGGGCGTTGGGGGGGTAAACCGTGGCCGGCCTAGGCAGAATCAATACGGGGCTTACGGGCTGCTTGGGTGCGGGCTTGGGCACCAAGAGACGTAAGTGCAGGGTATATTCAAGAGACTTAACGGGGTGTACCAGCCATCACCCTACGCTAAGTTGAGAAATACCACAGGGGAATGTACTAAATGGCTTGTAAAGCCAGCGACTCGTGCATGTAGATTAAGTGGACTATGCTGGTGGCAATCCACGTGCAAGTTCTTGCATTGAAATCAAAGTAGTCTAAGTTAACTAAATGAAGTGTTTCCTGAACATGCTCGAAATACAACACTCGGAACATGCTTGAAATATAACATGCTGAACATGCTCGATACGTAACACTCCAGAACATGCTTGAATGTAATATTCGGAACATGCTTGAAATATAACATGCTGAACATGCTCGATACGTAACACTCCAGAACATGCTTGAATGTAATATTCGGAACATGCTTGAAATATAACATGCTGAACATGCTCGATACGTAACACTCCAGAACATGCTTGAATGTAATATCCGAAACATGCTTGAATTGTAACACTCTAAAACGTGCCTACGACATGCTAGAACATGCCCACGACGTGCTAGAACCCGAGGCAGTAACACGCCCTTGATGAATCATGTCTAATTGAAATATATGCACTGTTGTCTAACTTGGTTTACTTTGGACAGGGAAGGCCGGACGGTAAGTATGGGTAAGTCGTGCATTCATTTCCATGCACACACTGGAATTTGGCAACACGAGATAGGCTATGCAATATGCCATGAAATTGATCCTAAGGCAAGATTAGAAAGACAATGAATGGTAGACGGTGCACAAAAGTAAATATAACGTGTTTGGTAATGATAGCATTGTGGGCGAGCCAGCCTCCCCACCAGTGCATAATAATGTACTGATAACCCCACAGTCTGCTTGCAGGACGCAGGAGACGCCGGCGGGTGCGGAGCTTCCATCAAACGTGTCAAGGCGCGGAGCCGACTCTGGGGCCTTGGAACGTTGCAAGAAGCTGAAGCACCCTATACAGGACATAATGTATCGGAACATCGCCATGAATCATTCCATGTTGTAAGCCACTTGGCACGCCTTTTATGTTTCAGAGAGAGAGAGCTTGAGCGATTTGTAATATCGGCCTAGCGCCGCTTGTAACTTCTTGAATATCAATAAAGAGTTTGATTTCGTATTCAACTTGTGTTCATTTATTTTCTGCTACAAATGGGAACACTCTGTGCGACTCTGTGGCCTAGGAATCAAATCGGCCGTTTCTGGACTTGGCCTTGCACGGGCGCAACCTAGGCCCGTGCGGCATCACGCCTTAGCGAGGACGATCGCTCCTACGGGAGCGGGACATGACAGATTGGTATCAGAGCACGGCTTTACGTCCTTGGACTTCATGTCTATTTCTCAGTTTTGAAAGCTCGTCGTTGGAAAAGGAAGTGTACGCTCTCTCTCATGGTGCCTTGGGATGTTCCATACAATAAGTCTAATATTTTCAAAAGCTCGTACCAAGTACTCGGTTGAACGGGATCGATAGGCAAAGGCCTTTGTGCCGAACGATGTTAAACATGACTCGATAGAGAACACATGCAAAGTTAACATGTCTTGTGCGTGCCTAACTAGTCTTGCGTTGACCCTAGCAACTGAGCGTGCAAACATGAATATAGTCCGCACGGGATGGTTATGCGGCACAACTTAGTCCGCGTGTTGTGCACCTCGACTTTTTGGTGCAATCGGGTTGCGAGCGATATCAAGTATCGCTCGATCAAGAACGGAGATACACTTTGAGTGTATATCGATAGGAACGCTATCGAGTTAACGCTTAGGCGTACGCGAATGATTGACTTAGATTTTGAGGATTAGTGTGAACGACTTAGTACGTCAAGACGACGTAAGCGACTACGCTAGAGATTCGTCGAACGAATCTGAAGGATGTCTTAGCGCATGGCGCGAACGTAATTGAAGATTAGACCGTATGGCTTGAACCCGAGTCGTGTATGTGATAGGTTCGAAGAAGAATAAGAATGAGTGTCGACGACTAGTCGAGTGGCTCGAATCCGAGTGGTGTATGGATATTCTTGGAAAAATCATTCGAGCGAAACTTGAGGATTACGAAACACAACGAGTACGTCGGCGAGGCGATGCGATCGCGCAAAGCCTTAGAACGTGTCACACTTAGTTGGTCGTGACTTCGATTTGTCTCGAACGAGATGTCGTTCAGACAACTTGTCGATAAGTAACGCAAGTTAGAAAATGATTCGGAACGATGAATGAAAGCAAAGGTCTTGATCGAGGAAACTTAGAGGATCGTGCGTACGATTTCGGATTGATTTGAATAAATTGTGACTTGAGTTTGGACAACGATCTTGAAACTAGCTTGAAGGATAGCTATCGAACTTGATCTTGAATATCGAGGAAATTATGGAATATCCAACTCGGACATCGGCATCGTCATATGACCCGAAATTGGTTGCAAAGGAAGATCGTCAGGTTACGCATATCGTCGATGGTATTGAGGCGTATCAAAGATCGATATGCGATAACTCGGGAGTACTCTGACTCGGCGAATGACGATCGTGCAAATGTTATTGTTCCGTTGGATGCTATACTCGGGGTATTAAAACGTGTCGAGGAAAATATAGACGTGGCTCGAGGATTTCTGGTTGAATGAATGACGGTCGGACTGTCGAATAGAGATCGCGGCTTGGATGAAAATGAAGTGTTTGGATTTCTTCGACAAAAACCCCAACGTCGACATTCTTATCTTATGCGAGCGCAACCCCAGCCTCGCACATGCGTCACGCCGACTAGGACGATCACTCTGCGTGAGCGCTGGTATGGTGATTCATACAGCGGGAGTGATCGGTACTTGCCTGGCGTGGCAACTCGTATGCTTCGACTTATGGTTTGATGCGAAGGTGACTTGAGAATGATTCGGTATGCTTGAATGATTAAGTTTGAGGATTGAGTAGGTCCAATCCGCGTATCGAGAATGAATCAGTCTAGACGTAAGCAAGAGTTACGCCCCGATGAGAATGATTATTCCGCGGGAGCGTTGCATGTTGATTCATGAACCACCGTGGATAATCGGACTCGCGTGAGATTGGGGCGCAACGTATTGTCGAGCTAGATGATCCCGTGATCAAATACATGAATTGGTTAGAATTGGTGATCTGAATGGATTCAAATTCGTTGCGCTGCGCAACGAATGTCTTGATGCGAACTAGGTGATCGTGCTCGATGTTTAGAAATCTGAGTGACGCGAGCTTGGGTAGAAAATCCCGTACTATCGACTTTGGTTTGACCCTAGGATTGGGGTCAGTGTTGGCATTATTGTTGGGGAACTATGATTCCAATCCTGACATTGACTTAGCCTCGAAAAGATGGCCTAGCGATTAGGCGAGACGCCCCTGTTTCATGTGTTAGCAATCAAAAGATTGATCTTGAGGATTGGCATGGACGGATAGCATGAATCACGAATGTAGGAAACCCTACTCACGAGACTCGGCTGACATGCATATATTTCAGGGACGCCTGGGTATGTGCACGATGCGACTCGAGTGAGAATGACAAGTTTTAGATCATGCGGCTTGGCTGAATGCATGTATTTTGGGGACGCTTGGAATACGTGCACGATCCGGCCAAGTGATACGATGAGTTCTAGCACGACTTGGGGAGTGAACAAGTATCGTGAACGTGAAATCGTGCTAGTAAGAGTTGGTATAACGAATTGAACCATTGATAGAAAGATATACTCGACGATAGTGCTATACTTAGTCTTGAATTGGACGAAAATTTCTTAGACTTGGTCGACACCGCTAAGAAGAAATCATACGGATTTCGTTGACACAAATGCTTGAGAAGTGAATCGGGTCATCTCGATGACCGAGATGAACGAAAGTGAATTTGCCTTAGCCTACGACCCTCGCATTTGATGAATTACAACGTGCCTCGTGCAACCATTCCAGTTCTATGACACGTCGAAATGGCAACTGAATCGAAGAAACACGACAATTGAATAAGTATCATCAACTTTAAAATGAGTAAAAAGCCATTCGATAGGAAATTGCCTAAGATGCGCACACGATCCGAGTTAAGGAACGGTAGGATGACCTGCACTCAGAAGTCTCGAGGACGAGACTTATTTTGAGTGGTGTATTATGTAGTCACCCGCTCCGCCCTAGCGGAATGCCGATTCCAAACGGCAAGTGCAACGACTCAAACGAGCCGTCGACCCGAAGAGTTGCTTCGACCCGATGAAGTATCGATGTGAATCGATGCAAGACTTGTATTGGCCCGACGAGATGGATCCAGACTTAGACTTTCAAAGGCGCGCTCGAAGTATCGCTCGGCCGATGCGAACATCGCTAAGGTGGGTGGCTCCGATGAACCCGTCTGTGCTTAGCCTAGACACACAACAATGCGGACACTATCACGAGAATCGCTAGGCGATAACACCCTGCATGCTAATAAATGATTCAACGCACCTAGCTAAGGGAATAATCCCATCTTGCATGCTTGTTTAGAACCTGGAAAAGAACTCGGCAATTATAGAAACGCTCGCACCACGCTCTACGCTCGTGCTAAGGCACAAGCTCACGTTCATGTCCCTTATACGTTCAAACAATGAAACAATGAATGGTTTACAACAATGAAACGGGAAGGCTATCAACATAGTCGCTCCGAGTAGAGTTTAGCAACATTGGAAGGCTATGGGACCGATGGGTCGCCAAGGCGACTCCCACACTGGGAGTTGCGTAATGCATGAATGAATGAATCAACGAATGAATGAACAAAACACATGAATGACTCTATGAACATACGAACAAGTGAAAGAATAAAATGAAAGAAAGAATACATGAAAGATAAGACATGGAAGACGCTAGCGACAGGTGTGACGGGCACGTGCAACGGGGCTCGCTACCCGCGCTGTACGGACGCCAACCTGGTCGTTAACGCATTATGGCTAAGGGTTAGCCTACGGCTCGGAGATAGCCGCTAAGTAAAGGACAAGATAATATGAAATGGTCGTGGACAAACGGCACGGGCGATGGGGGGGTAAACCGTGGCCGTCGAGTGGAAGGATTCTGCGGCACGGGCGTTGGGGGGGTAAACCGTGGCCGGCCTAGGCAGAATCAATACGGGGCTTACGGGCTGCTTGGGTGCGGGCTTGGGCACCAAGAGACGTAAGTGCAGGGTATATTCAAGAGACTTAACGGGGTGTACCAGCCATCACCCTACGCTAAGTTGAGAAATACCACAGGGGAATGTCCTAAATGGCTTGTAAAGCCAGCGACCCGTGCATGTAGATTAAGTGGACTATGCTGGTGGCAATCCACGTGCAAGTTCTTGCATTGAAATCAAAGTAGTCTAAGTTAACTAAATGAAGTATTTCCTGAACATGCTCGAAATACAACACTCGGAACATGCTTGAAATATAACATGCTGAACATGCTCGATACGTAACACTCCAGAACATGCTTGAATGTAATATTCGGAACATGCTTGAAATATAACATGCTGAACATGCTCGATACGTAACACTCTAGAACATGCTTGAATGTAATATTCGGAACATGCTTAAAATATAACATGCTGAACATGCTCGATACGTAACACTCCAGAACATGCTTGAATGTAATATCCGAAACATGCTTGAATTGTAACACTCTAAAACGTGCCTACGACGTGCTAGAACATGCCCACGACGCGCTAGAACCCGAGGCAGTAACACGCCCTTGATGAATCATGTCTAATTGAAATATATGCACTGTTGTCTAACTTGGTTTACTTTGGACAGGGAAGGCCGGACGGTAAGTATGGGTAAGTCGTGCATTCATTTCCATGCACACACTTGAATTTGGCAACACGAGATAGGCTATGCAATATGCCATGAAATTGATCCTAAGACAAGATTAGAAAGACAATGAATGGTAGACGGTGCACAAAAGTAAATATAACGTGTTTGGTAATGATAGCATTGTGGGCGAGCCAGCCTCCCCACCAGCGCATAACAATGTACTGATAACCCCACAGTCTGCTTGCAGGACGCAGGAGACGCCGGCGGGTGCGGAGCTTCCATCGAACGTGTCAAGGCGCGGAGCCGACTCTGGGGCCTTGGAACGTTGCAAGAAGCTGAAGCACCCTATACAGGACATAATGTATCGGAACATCGCCATGAATCATTCCATGTTGTAAGCCACTTGGCACACCTTTTATGTTTCAGAGAGAGAGAGCTTGAGCGATTTGTAATATCGGCCTAGCGCCGCTTGTAACTTCTTGAATATCAATAAAGAGTTTGATTTCGTATTCAACTTGTGTTCATTTATTTTCCGCTGCAAATGGAAACACTCTGTGCGACTCTGTGGCCTAGGAATCAAATCGGCCGTTTCTGGACTTGGCCTTGCACGGGCACAACCTAGGCCCGTGCAGCATCACGCCTTAGCGAGGACGATCGCTCCTACGGGAGCGGGGCGTGACAGATAGTCAATTGATAAGTCGTAGTCTTTGATCAGTTCAAGCCATCACCTCTGCCGCAAGTTCAATTCTTTTTTATTGAAGAGCTGCTTAAGACTCTTGTGGTCAGTATAAATCATGCACGCCACGCCATAAAGATAGTGACGCCACAGCTTCAACGCAAATACAATCGTCGCTAATTCTATGTCGTGTGTGGGGTAGTTCTTCTCGTGCGGCTTTAGCTGTCGGAAAGCAAAAGATATCACCTTATCCTACTGCATGAGCACACACCCCAAGTCCTGGCCAGAAGCATCGCTGAATATTTGAAATCCCTAGGTCCCTTCCGGAAGAGCGAGTATCGGGAACGAAACGAGCCACTATTTTAGCTCCTGGAAAGTTGTTTCGCAGTCGTCCGACCACTCGAATACGACTCCCTTTTTGGTGAGGTGAGTCAAAGGCGATGCAATCTTCGCAAAGTCTTTCATGAAGCGTCTATAGTATCCTGCCAAGCCAAAAAAGCTTCGAATCTCGGTAACTAATGCGGGTCGTTTCCAATCAGCGATTGCCTCGACTTTCTTTGAATCAACTGAAATATCCGCGGCGGAGATGATGTGCCCAAAGAATGAGACGTTGTTCAGCCAGAACTCGCATTTGCTTCTCTTCGCATAAAACTGATAATCACGAAGGGTCTGGAGTACCATCGCAGGTGTTCTGCGTGTTCTGCTCGATCCTTCGAGTAGACAAGGATGTCGTCAATGAAGACTATTATGAATTTATCAACGAACGGACGAAACACTCGGTTCATTAGGTCCATAAAAACGGATGGGACATTTGTCAGGCCGAGTGGCATCACCAAGAACTCGTAGTGGCCGTAGCGAGTGCGAAAGGCAGACTTCGGCACGTCATCTGGCTTGACTTTGAGTTGGTGATAACCTGATCGCAGATCAATCTTCGAAAACACTGCTGCATCTTGGAGCTGATCAAACAAGTCATCGATGCGGGGTAGGGGTATTTATTCCGGATGGTGGCCTTATTCAATTCCTAATAGTCAATGCAAAGCCGCATCGATCCATCCTTCTTTTCGACAAATAGCACGAGCACACCCCATGTCAAGACACTTAGACGGATAAACCCTCTGTCAAGTAATTCCTGTAGCTGTACATTTAGTTCTTTCAATTCTGCAGGGGCCATTCCGTACGGAGCCTTCGAGATCGGTAGGGTGTCGGGGAATGTATCAATAGTGAATTCGATTTTTCGATCGGGTGGCCTTCCAGGTAGCTCGCCCGGGAATACGTCAGAGAATTCTTCCACAACGTCGGCCTGACCTACGTTTGCACCATCCAGTCGCGTGTCTCGAACGGACGCCAAGTAGCCTTCACATCCTGAATACAGCATCCTCCAAGCAGAAATTGCCGAAATCACCATGCAGGTCGACGATTCTTCAACATACGAGTAGCAGAATTTGGGCACTTCCGATATGCGGAAGGTGACCTTCTTTTCTGCGCAGTCAATAGTGGCGTTGCAAGGATCGAGCCAACCATTCCAAGTATGATGTCGAAGTCCTTCATGTCCAGAACTATCACATCAAGACCAACCTTTTGACCCCCAATACAGATGATTCCTCCACCTTAGGCTAAATTTGTGAGTAATGGCACGCCCGAAGGCATACTTACGCTAAGATCGAGGTCTAACGATATTATAGGAAATTTGTGCTCGACGGCAAAGTCCGCCGATATGAAACTATGCGAAGCGCCTGAATCAAATAGTACATGAGCAGGCACATTATTGAAATTTAATATACCTGTCACTACCGTGTCCGGGGCGAACGCTTCATCCCGTGTCATGGCATAGACACGCCCTTGAGCATTAGGACGTCGGTCTTGGTTGTTGGGTTGAGTGGGCTGAGGAGGTCGGGGCACCTGTCCTCGATTCTCTTGACAGTTTTATTGTGGCGGGACATTACGATTAAGTCGAGGGTTTGGGAAGTCTCGATCGAAGTGACCCTTTTGTCTGCAAGTATAGAAATCCCCTTTGGTGGCAAAGCAGTGGCTGTCATTGTGTCCAAGTTGGCCGCAATTGGTCCAACGGGATAATGGGTTTCGACCCTTATAGCCACCAGTATATGGACGCTTTGACGCGTGGTTGTTACCTCCTGTATAGCTAGGACGTTTGTGATTGGATTTGTGCACAACGTTTGCAGCAACGGGAGGGTACTCGCTCTCAAGGCGGAAAGCATGATTTAGAGCATCGCCCATGGTCTTGTACTCCGGGACCGCTACATGAGCACCAATAGAGCGCCGCATATCCACTTTGAATCGTCGCATACGATACTCCTCTGTAGGAAGAAGCGTACCAGCAAATTTGGACAATCTGTTGAATTCTACGGCATACTATTCTACTATTCAGTTCCTTTACCTCAACTGCATGAATTCATTCTCCTTCTCTTGACGAATGGCGGAGGGAAGGTACTCGACTTCAAAGGCTTTGCGGAACGTGGCCCAAGAGATCGATGCTGAGTTGTGTTCGTGTCGGATCACTCGTTTATACTCGGCCCACCAGTCATGCGCGTTCAAGCATAGTTGAAGTTGTGCACAGGCGACTTTCTTGGATTCTTCAATGCCGAGGACCTCGAAGTGATCTTCCAGCTCTTCCAACCAGTCGATTGCTATAGAAGGATCTTTGGTACCGCTGAAGGAAGTGCGACACGCTTTCTTGAATTCTGATACTTCAAAGTTGTATCTTTTCGGTGTTCGGGCTCCTCTAGATCGACTTCAGTTGGTCGGGCCATCGGCTCGGTGACGGTAGGCATAGTTGTAGAGTTCCCATTGGCCATAATCGTATGGACGATCTGCTACAGAATATTAAACTATTTTTGTTACAAATTAGTCTGTGCATCGAAGCCAGCTTTGAATTGGGCCCGTCGTGCCTCCATCTGCTAATGTTGGTACTCAGATTATTTCTACTTTGCCTCCATCATGCTCAACATCCTCTCAATAGCATTATTAGAAGCTCCGGCCCGCGAACTACTCGAACCGCTCGAAGCACTTTGTTCTTGCTCAGCCACGAGTTTTGTCACTTCTACAATACGAAGATACACACATCAGTCTCAAAATATTACGGACTCATTATATGCAACAACTTATCTCATTAGTGCGAGGTCAAAGGTTTGAGACTCTATATGGTAGGCCAAAGGATGTAAAGCCGTATTCTGATACCATTATGTCACGCCCCAATTCTATAGAATTGATAGTCGTCCCCCGGACGTGATGCCGTACGAACCTAAGTTAGATCGCTCAAGGCATAGTTATAAGGTTATCCGAAACACAACATCAAGTTAGAGTACGAAGAGAAATTGGATGACTCATTTGATATAAAAGGAACTTTTCTTTTTATTAATAATAAACATCATTTACATTGACTCTATTACAATCATTGTCGTGCGGGCTACAACATGAATCAATTATAAAATAAACGTTGATGAGATAGTCGTTCTATACATTACATCCATATTTGCAAGCAAAACATCATATTCTACTTGCTATCGTGGCTAGTCGAGCCATCTTTGTCTTCTGGACTGGATGCGGAGTCTTCAAAAGAATTTTCAAAAACAAGCCTTCAACACACGGACGAGGCTTCAAAATAATTGTGTCGCCTTGAGCTTAAGTGGCACGCCCTTCTTGGTTCGGGGTACCTGTGTGAAGAGCGAGGGTCAGTACATTACACTTTGTACTAGTGCGTGGCAAATTTAAGTTACGTGCTCTCATTTGGTTGAAGAGTTTATATGACTTAGTTTGTGAATCTTTCTAACCATTCTAATGAATTTCAGACAAGCATAATGTAAATTACGTTAGAACTTACCCAAGGCAGAGCGTATCGCACAATGTAAGACTTACCATATTTTTTTTGTCCATTGTTATCTCTTCTATATCAAGTACAATATTACGTGTGATTGGTCACTGGCTCCTAGAGCCATCTTAGACTCTTTTAGCTTTCGTTAGTCGGGGCCCTTTCAGCACGAGTAGCGAGCCCCGCTGCAAATCCCCGTCTAACCCGTGCCCAGCACAGCTATGTACTTGTTTTCTTTCTCGGTCGCAACGGTCCCGTAGCCCCGGATTGCCGTTCGAAGAAACTTCTACCTTGTCGACAAGTTGTCCATGACCGTGTTATAACATTTTTAGTTACTACAACATAGTCTTTATTTCAAGGACTTACTCATTTTCTTCGTGCCCGTGCCCTTGTTTTTATCATTTCATTCGAGATAACATTATAGACTTAACTAAGATGGGGGTCGAGAAGAGAAGGTCAGCCATACCTTGAGTTTTCTTGAGACGAGAGACTTGTTGGTCGCGCTAGACGTCGCCTATGTGATTAACTAAAATTGCACAAGCAACCGATTAGAACACTGTGTTATTCAAGGAGTTCGATATAAAATGCGAGTTCGAAATACAAGCCATGAAAACCATCAAAAATATTCACGAAAACGTATTCAGAAAACTAAAGCCAAAACCAATACAAGTGCGGCATGAAAAATAGAACATTGGGAGTGTCACCCTCGGATTTCGTTATATGTATTTTGGTATACGAGTACGTATCTCAGACCCGTAATTCGACTTGTCCTGACTGGCTAGCCTTGGATTTTTGCATTTGGCATTGGTTAGTTAGCATTTCATGGTTCGTGTGGTCTATTTTGGGCTTTGGCATGCATCGTGTTCGGTTGGGTTCGGCTTGGTTTAGCTCGGGTTGGGTTAGTATGCAAACCCCTACCTACCACCATCCATCATTTATTAACCCAACAACCCTTCTCTCTCCTCATTCATTTTCTCATTAACTCTTCATCTTCCTTATTTCCTTCTTTACCGAGCACCCACAGTAGGCAAGTGCACCTTGCTTCCACCCACAGTTTAGAACTTGGCATTTTTCACTTGGATGCATAGATTTTTGTAGATCTAGGTTTTAGCATTCTTTTATCTTCATGGTTTTGATCTACTAAACTGGGTTGTTTTTGAAAACTGAGAGATCCATGTAGTAGGAATTTCGATTTTACACAAGTTTGGCTTTTGGATGGTTGGATTTCATCAAGTCTTGGCCAAGATGGGGTTTCTTGAGTTCTTGAGTCCCATGGCTGCATGTCTCGGCCTTGGGGAGAAGACGAAGCCTTTACGCACACATACTTATGTACCAGCGTAGTGTTTTTCCTTTACGCACACGTATTTACGTGCCAGCGTAATCCGTTCTACGCTGAGTTGACCGAACTCTACGCAGGGGCTACTCCCGCTCGAGTAGAGTCTTGCTCGCGTAGACTCTCCCGCTCGAGTGGAGTCTCGCTCGCGTAGACTCTCCCGCTCGAGTAGAGTCTCGCTCGCGTAGACTCTCTCGCTAGCGTAGAGCCTCGCTCGCGTAGACTCTCCTGCTTGCGTGGAGTGCTCGCTCGTGTAGACTCTCCCGCTCACATATAGTCTCGCTCGCGTGCAGTCTTACTCGCGTAGATGTTGTCTTTCCTTGTTCTTGCCCGTATAAAGCTATTTTTACGCTCGGGGCCTCTTTGGCCTAGCGTAGTTTTGCATGCGTAAGGACTTAGAGCCCCTTGGCGTACCCCGTTTGCCCTTATGTTCTTGTACCTTTGTCATGAGTTGGATAATCATGAATTGATTAATAGGTTTAGAATGATAATTGTATGCAGCATGGTATAACAAGCAAACTGACGTGACATAACATGGCAGGATATGACAAGTAAGCATGATAGGAACTATTGAATGCTGTTGCGACGGCTAGCATGACATGACAAGTATGAATGGCCTGGACACCGTGGATGATTGTGTTTGTACAAATGAACCAGTATTGTCTCGCATCATGTCTAGGGCATGGACCCCTGAGTACCACGGTCAGGGGTACATACTGAAACTGACTAAGACTAATAACTAAAATAATCCAATAGTCATGAAGAGAATTCCTAGCTACAGGTAATCCCATTATCTGGGCGCCCCATCATAGGATTTGTAGCCTGCCGTCGAGTAGGACACATTTCCAGCACACTGTCACGTGTTGCACCCTCCAAACTACTTCAGGGTACATGTATTACTTGGACGATGTACCCACATAAACTCAACCCATAATTTCGTCTGGATAACCCGGATGGTCTGCAGGACTTGTGGCTGTTGGAACATCTCATTGCATTCTTGCTAGTAACTATAGGCCTGTGATAATCCTAGTTAGTTAAAGTATCAAGTCATACTTATTGTTTGGCCGTGAATGTTGAATGGAGTCTAACCAGTCTAAGCCTTGTCTTATCCCAGTACCTGGCTACTTTGGGACATGATTGCTTATGCCTACCTTATCAATAACTGATCGGAATGATTTCTCACCCTCTTGACATTATAGCCCTATTTAGATTTAATGTCTTATTATTATCTTTCTTATTATATATTCTGATATGCTGGTTTTAGTTCTTAAGTGAAGCCTCTTTTGTGGCACTTGCTCTTTTTGGGATCTGACCCAGCTGATTTTGTGTGGCCAGATACCGGAGGAGCTCCAGAGGATCTACCTACCTTCCAGCCAGATGGTAACCACCTGGCATAATCCTGGCAACGAGTGGGTTTTTATTTTGCTCTTCCACTCTATTGTAAAAGTATTCTTTTGAGACGTTTAGCCAACGAACAAGTGTTAGCTCGTGTTGAATTTACATTCCTGTCTGCCTACGGGCTGTAGCATGATTAACAAATCCTAGGGTTGATCATGTATGACTGAAACTCTTGTTAGTCTTCACATTTTGTATGACTAGCTTCATGATCATCCAAATATGGAATGTATGGGACACCTTACTATTGTATATTTGGTGCTCTGACATCTTGTAACTGCTATTACTTGCTTGAAATTGAGACATAGGTTTGTTCATGACCATAAGAGACTGATGGCTTGTAGTTAAACCCTCACGTATCTAGACAGCCGTGACCGTATAACGAGGTAGGTTGCACTTCAATATACGTAGCTGGCTGTGCACGCCCCCGCTCTCCAGTATTCTGGTTTTTAGGGCGTGACACGGTTTAAGTGGTGGCCCATGCAGGTCTTGTGAATCAAGATATGTGAGGGTTTCCCGAATAGATGTCTCAATCAGCACTCGTCCTTGATCTCTACTCGTATCCTCTAAATTCCTGAAATCTTGACCTGATCACATGCTTATATCATTGATCTGTCCTGGTCCTTCCTTATTGTTCACCGTGTCGTCTTCTTCAGCGGCATTGCTCCTGGTCCCGCCAATCAACCCGAAGTAGCTCAACGAGTACCCCCGCAACAAGAAGATCAAGCTCAGCACTCAGGAGCAGCTTCCTGAATCATGCTTCCCGGAGATCCAGAACCCCGAGTACAGCTAGTCCAGCCTGCAAGGTAGGATAATGAAGTCTTGGTTGGACTCATTAGGGAGTTGCTTGCATCACAGGATCGTCGGGGTGATGCATTGTACCAGACAGTACAAGATGCTATGAGCAGAGGTGGTCATCAAGGTAACAGTGCGGCCAACAGCTTTAAGCACTTAAACCCTCCCTTCTTCGATGGCAGCAAAGATGCTATTGCTGTAGACTCTTGGCTGCAGGACACTGAGGTTATTATAGAAGCAGCCAGGACCCCAGAAGACGAGAAGGTGGCTGTGGTGCGCCTGCAGTTATTGGATCTAGCCCGCAGCTGGTGGGTGGCGCAGGCCGATGGATTAGTGGTGCCTATTGCCTGGACAGTATTCCGTGAGAGATTCCTGACCAAGTACTTTGACGCTGTAGCTCGGTATGATCTACAGACAAGGTTTACAAATTTAAAGCAGATGGACAGGACGGTCGATGGATATGCGGCCGAGTTTTCCAGGCTTAGTCAGTTTGCTCCCACCTTGGTGGCGACCGAGTTCGACAGAGCTCAGCGGTTCCAGCAGGGACTCCACCTAGAGATTTTACTAGCGATGGAGCAGTTTGAGCATCAGACTTTCGATG
Source organism: Iris pallida (assembly GCA_029216955.1). Lineage (NCBI taxonomy): Eukaryota > Viridiplantae > Streptophyta > Magnoliopsida > Asparagales > Iridaceae > Iris > Iris pallida. The sequence continues at coordinate 2,057,138 of JANAVB010020000.1, forward strand.
CAGTGTTGAGAGCAGCTAGGAAGCATGAGTATACCTCCCAGAGGATTATGGACCGGACTAGAAGTCAGAAGCGGTCTCACGGCCAGATGAACCAGTCTTCAGCACCAGCCCCGACAGCTCGATCTTTGACCATTGGAGCTCTGAGGCAGGGGGCTTGAGTTACATCTATTCAGCATTCGATCCCGGCATATCCCCAGCAGCAGCAGTAGAAGCAGTCTTCCGTAATGGGTTGCACTCATTGTGGAAAGCCAGGGCACGTGGTGTCAGAATGTCGCAGAGTACGGGGTTTGTGCTTGGTTTGTGGGGCACCGGACGACATGGTTGGGAACTGCCCAAATAGGGGGAGTTCATCTTCTTCAACCTTTTCTAGTCCCTCAGTTAGGGGGCCAGCCCTAGTACCAGTCCAGCAGCAGCAACAGTACCCATCTCCGAGGCCCTTGCCGCCTCAGGCCCAAGCATTTCAGCAGCAGAACCCCCAGCAATATGCACAGGTTCAAGCTCAGATCCAGAACCGTCAGAGAGGTTTCCAGTAGAGGAGACCAGCACCCAGAGGGCAAGGTCAAGTGATGGCTTTGACCGTGGAGGAGGAGTTAGCATCAGGTGAGGTGGTGACAGGTTCTACTCTCGTCAACTCCTTCCCAGCATCAGCGTTATTTGATTCTGGTGCATCTCATTCATTTATGTTTGCACGATTCGCGACACGGATAGGACTGGAGCACGAGTCATTATTAGTAAGGCTCAATATACTTACTGGTAACGGACTTGTGGGAGTAGATAGGGTGTTTTCCTCGTGTCGGATCGTAGTTAGCGGTAGAGAGTTTCCCGCTAGGTTGATAGAATTCCCGATGGCCGATTATGATGTGGTCTTAGGGATGGATTGGTTAAGGGACCAGTATGTAGAATAGATTGCCATATCGGCAAGATTATTTTTAGTATTCCTAGTGAGCTAGAGTTTTCATTTTTCCGAGGCAGAGTAGAACCTTCACCTCTAGTATTTCGGATGGCAGTTGCAGCGGCAGTTCGATTTTCCAGAGTTATAGAAGAGTTTTCCGATGTTTTCCCTGAGGAGCTTCCAGGTATGCCAACAGAGAGAGAGATCGAGTTCACCATATACTTGATCCCCGGAGCAACACCAGTGTCAGAGAGAGTCTACCGGATGGCACCGTCAGAATTAGAGATCTTGTATAAGATGATTGAAGAACTCAGGACCAAGGGATTCATCCGTGCTTGTGGATCGTCTTGGGGAGTCCCGATGCTTCTTATGAAAAAGAAGGATGGTACGTCCAGATTATGTGTCGATTATCGTACCTTCAACTCAGTGACAATCAAGAACAGATATCCTCTCCCGAGGATAGATAACTTGTTTGATCAACTCAAAGGGGCGATCGTATTTTAGAAGATTGACTTGCGGTCAGGATACCACCAGATAAGAGTCAGAGAGCAGGACATCCCGAAGACGATATTTAGATCCAGGTATGGGCATTGGGAGTTCCTTGTTATGCCATTTAGAGCAACCAATGCGCCGGCTATATTCATGGACCTCATGAATCGTATCTTCATGCCTTGTTTGGATCAGTTTGTGATTGTGTTCATAGACGACATCTTAGTCAATAGTAAGAGTGAAGCGGAGCATGAGCAGCATCTCCGTGTAGTCCTTCAGATTCTCAGAGGGCACCAGTTGTGTCATGACCCGCACCCACTGTGAGGGTACGAGTACGTAACGACGCCCAGCCTACGCCGCAGTGTCGACGGTAGAGCGCTGTCCTAGGTTACTATCTAACCAGCAACTCACGTAATTATAATGTACTCATCATGATCAACTCCGAATGGAGGACAAGTATAAAATATTGTAACTCAATCACAGTCTAAGCACGATAAGATAATCATAGAAGAATTAACTAAGAATAGAAAGACAACTACTAAAATAATAACAACTTTCAACAATCTCAAAACTACACAAGTCTCAAATCAAAACAAAAGTTCGACATGAAAAACAGATCCTAGTCTACTAAACTAAATCCCCATCACTCCTGAGTGTCGGGGCCAAAGGTAGTCATCCCGTCTCCGGGTCCATAATATGTAGGGCATATGTCCTCAGGGCAATCATCTGTAAAATTTCAACAGGTCCAGTCAGGACAGGAACGAGTACAACTCATCAAGAAATCCCAATTAAATGACAGAGAACTATAAAGCAGTTATAAGCAGTTATATTGATGAAACATGGCAGCTTTATACAGGTAATGATATAGAGAACAGTTAAGGTACAAGGAAGGGAAAGTACTAAACAAGAAGAGAAACATGGCAATGAAGACTGAAAAATAATATCTAGCTGAACTAGAGTAGCATGATATAAGTCCAGACCGTAATATAGGCAAGTGTAACTCCAATATAAGTCCAGTACAAGACGAATCTAATACAAGATGAATCCAGTACGAGACGGTTCCAGTCAATGTGATCAATGATTCCAGGGTGAGTCCAGCCTATACTCTAACAGTGTGTTTTAAAATATCGGGATCGACATGTGAACGGCTGTAGGTAATACGGCACACCGCACACTCGGCCAAGTGTGGGATGGCTATCATTCCAGTATAATTCCAAAGGAGTGGTTCCAGTATTTGGGTATGTTCACATGCCTATTCCAATATTTCCCCGCCCAGCAAGTACAAGTGAATCCATAACCCGACACGAAAATAAGTACAAGTCCAGCCAGTACACGAATGGTTCCAGTAAATGATTCCAGAGTGGTTCCAGTAGGTGATTCCAGAAATAGAGGCCAGACATGAATAAGTGAGTGTCACATAAAATAGATCCAGTAATAACAATCGTATTTGAAACAGGAAATCAGATAGAACTAGCTACAACTGAAATACAGTAAACGATAAGTAAATGGAAGAACTATCAGAGAATGTACTCGCTTGATACTCTGAAAAGAGTAGTGTATGTCAGATGTCTGCACCGGAGTCACAATGTCCTAAATAGAGCATTACAGGTTATAATATGTTTAAGATAAGACAAATGATGTCTACGATGCATTCTACATAATTTCTAGGTCAATCTAGGTCAAAGTCAACTCTAAGTCAAACCTGGTCAACTGTTTAGGTCAAACTAGGTCCAAGTCAAACTTGGTCAACTCTGGGTCAACCCAAGTCAACTATACCAGTCAACTAGGTCAATTGGTCTCATCTAGACTCAATGTTGACTTTTGGTCAACTCCAGTCAATCTTGAACTATTGGGTCAAACCTTGGTCAATTCTAGGGTTTTGGGTCAACTCTAGTCAATCTAGGTCTAGGCCAGTCAACTCAAGTCTAAATACCACTCATAGGTCACTCTAACACTAGGCTATATACCAACTAGATACAATATATAAATATATACATTCATTTATATATACATGCTTACATTCATCCATTTCTAGATACTTACATATTTAGCATACTAGCATGCATATCTACTTGCATTTCATTACTTTAATATTATATCACACATTTACCCACATAATTATATAGACAAAACATATATATATATATATAGCCCTCCCTCCCACGGAGGTGGCTGGGTGGCGGTGGCCACGGCCTCCGGGCCAAGGTCGGGTGGAGTCGTCCACCGGCTTTGGTTTTAAAAAAAAAAATATATATATATATATATATATATATATATATATATATATATATATATATATATATATATATATATATATATATACATAGGCTATTAACATTTGTGTACATATAGGGAGAGCCATGTATGTGTGGTGTGTGGAGTAGGACATGTGAATCATGTGTGAAGAGTGGACATGTGACAGGAAAACAATGTGTGGGTGTGTTTATTAGGGATGAACTTAGTGTGAATTAGGAAACTGAAATCAAGGCTATGTGTGTAATGGTATAGGTGAGTGTCATAACAGTTGTGTATGTGTCTGTGGCAGTTAGGAGTGTCGAGTGTGTGTGTTTAGTGTCATGGTGTACATGTGTGTGTGCTCTCAAAAATTTGAAGAGTGTCACCTGTGTGTGTGTATATGTAAAATCTGTGAGAGTGTAATAGAAATAGTGTTCTCAGGTTGTGATTTAGGGAAGTGTCCATATGTTGGTCATATGGTTCAGGAGTCCATGTGGATGACAGTAGCTAAGTGTGTAAATATGAAAACAGTGAGGGTTTTGTAATACCAGGAATGAAGTTGAATTAAGAAACTAATGTGGTGTAGTGATGCATAGAATCTGTAGGGTTATAATAATCTCAGGAAAATTCAAGTATTTGACAGTTAATAATAAGTCCCAAACACAATTTTTGAATCCATTTACCCAAACACCAAATCAATAACTAATCTCAATGGGAATCCTAACCAATCATTTAAGTAATACAACTACTCATGTATGGAATTTAAACAAGGCAAATTAACATCAATTCAGTTATTGAAAGGGAATGCAAAGTTCAGGATTTTCCATTTTAGGACTGTGTATCAGTCGACTGTTTCAGTCCAACCTATATTTGAAAATCCATTTAGAAACTAAATTTCCAACACAAACCATAACCCCACATTAAGGCAACCAAATACACATGTAAATGAGTTTAAACATGTAAATTTAACATAAAAATTCAGTTAAAAATAACAGGGAATAATTTTCCAAGTTTAGAAAACTGGTATCGTGTATCAGTCCAATGGGTAATTTGAAATTCGAACATTAAAAACTCATTAATATGGTGAACAAAAGGTTGGTAAACTAAGTGTCGAGTATACACGTGTCATGAACCCCATCCGTGTCCAACAAAGTGGACACAGCCGTGTCCAAACAATCACAGACACGTACACGTGTACTGCACAGCACGCAGCGTCGTACACGCGTGCGTGTCACTCCAGGACACGACACAGGGCACGACACAAGTCGTGGTCATGCCCACGTGTTTGCCCCTTATAGGGCTACGTGTCCATTGTACTGCACCGCGTCCCCGTGTCCCCGTGTCCTGATTAAAAGTGCGTGTCAGTGGCGCGAATTCATGCGTGCACAGCGCGCACGTAGCCAGTGCGGCCAGTGCGAGGAGGAGAACTCCTCGCACACTGCACCATATGGCCCCAAATTTTGGGAGAGACATGTCAGTCAGTGTCCTGACATTCTTCCAAAATTTGGCGTGTCCTCGTGTCCGGTACAAGAAGAAATCGAGCCCGTGATGCAGGACAGTGCACTCGTGTCGTGCACGCGTGTCCAACAGCAAAAACGGACACAAAATGACACCAAAATACTTAACATCCTTCATAAAAATTAATGTACATCCTTAGATCTACAAACTCATGTAATTACATTTTCAAAAATCGAAAATAAATTCCTAAGGTGCATTCTATCAAACACCTACACTTACACATTGACACGTGCCCGATACGGACATCAAACGGACACGAAATTGGCTCAAACTCCAGGGACAGCTAGGGGACTCCTAGATCTAGCCCAAAATGCAAAGAAAATAGAAATTTAAATCAATTTGAGGAGTTTTACCTATAGGTGCAAATTGCAATAAAAAGCTTCAAATGGGGGATTTTTTCTTGCTAGCCAAATGCTCCCAAATTGTCCCAAAGCTGGGATTAAACCCCAAAATTAGAAAATAGGAGAGTATTAGGTTCTAATGTAAGAAACTAGGATTAAAAAGGAATTAAAATGGATTTATGGGGATTTTTGGAAGGGGGACAATACCTCTATTTTCTAATGTGTTAAAATAATAATAAAAAGAGGCAAGCCCTAATGAATAAGTGTTTATATATGGTGGGAATCCCTATGTGGCTGGTCACTTAGGGTTTGGTTAGGGTTAGGGCTTCTAGTTATGGGCCATGGGCCAAGTCATGATCAATAAAATCATTAAGCCATAAGTCATTTCATGAAACCACAAGCCATGACTTAAATTCACTAAACCAAATCCCCTCATTCTAAAACTAATCTCTAATGACTAAAATGAGTTAACTCAAGATAGACTAGGGTCACCATGGCTAGGGTTAGCTTCTAGGCTAGTCCACTAAGCCTCAATAAGTCAAGGTCAAACTAGAAATCACCAATTTAATAAATCATCAAATAATTCAAATAAGTCAAAATGACCAAATTATCCCTAGGCTAAAAATGATAATTAAATCATCCTAATGACATGGTTAGGCTCTAGGTCATGCAGTCACTAGGGTTGCACTGGCAGCACATCAAAATCACAAGTCATGACTTAAAACAGTTTTAAATAGTTTAGAAATGATTAAAATTACCAAAAATCATAATGTAAAATAAATATAAATAAATAATAATTATAATTACAAAATTTTAAAATTATCCTCATCTGGAAAACTGGGTGTTACAATCCTACCCCCTTTAGAAAAATTTCGCCCTCGAAATTAAAATGATCGCACCCTTTCTAAGTCAAACCCAAACAATCAAGGTCAAGAGGTAATCATGCAAACAAAATCTTACTGGTCGTGATTCCACAGTCTCGAACAGGGTAGCTACACTATCTAGCAATCACAAACAATATCCTGGCAGGTACTAAGGGAATCACACAGGAAAGTGGGGAGGAAGAATGAGAAGGACAAACCTGTTAACCCATCACCTGCAGCGTCGGTCTCCTCGACCACCATCGCAAAAGCTCCACCCCTCTGGTGCTGAGCTACATGTGGCCTAGCTCCCTCATAAGGAGGTACAGCGGGACAATCTATCATCTTATGAGCACCAAACCCACAGAATAGACAAACCTTCAGCCTCCTCCTACAAGACTCCCAAACATGCCCTGCCTTCCTGCAGTAGGCACAAGTCGGCACCCCGCGGTCCTGTCCTCTATGCTGATGCTGTGCCTGCTGCACTCTCACTAGTGCCTGTGCCTGCTGAATCTGCACGTGAGGCCTCTTGGCCTGACCTCCGCTTCTGCTACCACCCTGGAAGTCCCGACCCCTCTTCAGCTTCAACCCTAGGTCGTCCTCCGCTGCCATAGCCCCAGAAAAGATCTCCGTGTAGGTAGCGTTCCGGTCACTCTTGGTCAGTGACCTAACCTCCCTAATCAAACCCCGGCGGAACTTCCTCGCCTTCGTCTTCTAAGTCAGGTCATCTATGAACCGGACCAATCTACAAAACTCCCCAGCATACTCAGCTACCGTCTGGTTCCCCTGAACCAGACCCTCAAACTGTGCCTCGATACCTCCCAAGGCCACATTAGGAAAGAACTGCTCCTTAAACAGCTCCTTGAACTGGGCCCAAGTCTGGCCCTCAACTCCCACCCTGGGATCTATCTGATACCACGCACGGGCTAAGTCCTGCATCTGACTGCCCGCCACCTTGATATGGAGTCGAGCTGGTATCTCCGCCAGCCTGAATATCTCCTTGATATGCTCTATCCAGTCGTCGGCATAGTGGATGCCCTCAGTGCCCAGGAACTCTCTGGGATGCATCTTCTGAAAATCTTGTATATCCTTCTTCTTCCGGTAAGGCTGCTGCTGCTCCCCCTGAGCAGTCACCATCTCTACAGTAGTACGAACCAGCTGGTGGGCCTTGTCAATCCCCTGACGGAAATTGGCAGTCTGACGCTGCTGCTGCTGGTGAGATGCCAAAATCCTCTCCATAAATGAAAATAGGTGGGCAGCATCAACCATTCCTGCAGGTGGCTGCGGGTGCTGCTGCTGAAATGCCTCCGAAATGACTGGGGTCGGCCTCTTGGCAGGTGCAGGCAATCCCCTATAGGCTACAGTAGCTCATGTCTGATCAGGAACAAAAGGTGCTACAGTCTCAACAGGCTGCTGCAATGGATGAGAGGTGGCAGATCCCTCTCCAGCGGCTGCTGTACCAGAGCGATGTGATCGTGTCTCCACCATCCTGAAGACAGATCGAAAAGGAAGTCAATACTGAGCAGGAATCGATAAAATCAAAGGAGGACAGTTTATTTCAAAGAAGACAATCAGTAAGATATGTAGATGGCATGAATTGAAGTAGAATTTTTCCTAACTGTGATTGAGTACCTCTCAGTTAAAGCCTACCTCTCAATCCTATCGCAGGCTCGCAGCAGTACAATAAGTCGTCGTACTACCGCGATATCGTACTAATGCGACTCTTGACCTGCATGGGACACTACTAAAAACGTGTCATGACCCGTACCCACTGTGAGGGTACGAGTACGTAACGACGCCCAGCCTACGCCACAGTGTCCGTAGTAGAGCGCTGTCCTAGGTTACTATCTAACTAGCAACTCATGCAATTATAATGTACTCATCATGATCAACTCCGAACGGAGGACAAGTATAAAATATTGTAACTCAATCACAGTCTAAGCACGATAAGATAATCACAGAAGAATTAACTAAGAATAGAAAGGCAACTACTAAAATAATAACAACTCTCAACAATCTTAAAACTACACGAGTCTCAAATCAATACAAAAGTTCGACATAAAAAACAGATGCTAGTCTACTAAACTAAATCCCGATCACTCCTGAGTGTCGGGGCCAAAGGTAGTCATCCCGTCTCCGGGTCCATAATATGTAGGGCATGTGTCCTCAGGGCAATCATCTGTAAAATTTTAACCGGTCTAGTCAGGAAAGGAACGAGTACAACTCATCAAAAAATCCCAATTAAATGACAGAGAACTATAAAGCAGTTATAAGCAGTTATATTGATGAAACATGGCAGTTTTATACAGGTAATGATATAGAGAACAGTTAAGGTACAAGGAAGGAAAAGTACTAAACAAGAAGAGAAACATGGCAATGAAGATTGAAAAATAATATCTAGCTGAACTAGAGTAGCATAATATAAGTCCATACCGTAATATAGGCAAGTGTAACTCCAATATAAGTCCAGTACAAGACGAATCTAATACAAGATGAATCCAGTACGAGAAGGTTCCAGTCAATGTGATCAATCATTCCAGGGTGAGTCCAGCCTATACTCTAACAGTGTGTTTTAAAATATCGGGATCGACATGTGAACGGGTGTAGGTAATACGGCACACCACACACTCGACCAAGTGTGGGATGGCTATCGTTCCAGTATAATTCCAAGGGAGTGGTTCCAGTATTTGGGTATGTTCACATGCCTATTCTAATATTTTCCTGCCCAGCAAGTACAAGTGAATCCATAATCCGACACGAAAATAAGTACAAGTCCAGCCAGTACACGAATGGTTCCAGTAAATGATTCCAGAGTGGTTCCAGTAGGTGATTCCAGAAATAGAGGCCCGACATGAATAAGTGAGTGTCACAAAAAATGGATCCAGTAATAACAATCGTGTTTGAAACAGGGAATCAGATAGAACTAGCTACAAATTAAATACAGTAAACGACAAGTAAATGGAAGAACTATCAGATAACACAAAAAGTTGCAAGTCGTAATTATTCAATAAATAAATCAACTGTGCATTATGTTCCAACAATTTTTAAGATAGACAAAAAGTTCAATTTTACATAGAATAAAGTACCAAAATGATCCTTGTTAATTATAGGAATTTATTATAATTTTTCTGGAATTTATTAACCAGTAATTGTATTTTATAAAAATCAGTTTTCATAAGTACACAGAAAGTGAGTTCTGGTTTCATATGCCAAAACAGTAGAAAAACTGTAAATTAAATACTGTAAAAATTATGATAAATTATCTAAATTAACATAGTATCTAAATACTATTTTTCCAGAATTTGAACAGCAATTAAAGTATTTTTAGAAATTCAAAAACAGCATGGTACACAATCTGAAATTAAATAATTAATTATCTGCGTATTTTGTCCATGTACATAATTTGAACCAGAGTTCAAATACAGGACCCAAGGCCATGAATCAAGTCCAATATGACTTGTACAGGTCTTAAATGTGTGAAAAACATATTTGAGTCGAAAAACCCATGCTAGACTTGGACACCAAATGGTTGCAGTACTTTAAAATACACAAAAATACAAAAGGGTAAAAGTACATAATAAATACTAATATTTTAACTATTTGAAATTATACATAGTAGTCATATAAATATAACAAGTATATTTACATATATTAGAGTATAATATATGTACAATATTACGTAAATTATAGAGGCTAAATAGTTATGTATACATACATATATATATATATATATATATATATATATATATATATATATATATATATATATATATATATATATATATATATATATATATATATAAATAAATATATAATATATATAAATAACAGTAAATATATATGTATATATATATATACATATATATATATATATATATATATATATATATATATATATATATATATATATATATATAAAGAAATAAATATATAATATATATAAATAATAGTAAATATATATGATAATAGTAAATATAATATATATATAATAGTATACATATATATACACAAAATACATATACATATATATATATATATATATATTTTTATACATATATATATATATATATATATATATATATATATATATATATATATATATATATATATATATATATATATATATGTATTTCTGTATATATATTTTATTATATATATATACTGTTATATACGTATATGTATGCTAAATATAGAATATATATTTGTATATATAAATACTGTACATATACGTATATAACAGTATATATATATAATAAAATATATATACAGAAATAAATATATATAAAAAAAAAAAAAAAAAATATATATATATATATAAACATAAAATAAAACAAAAACAAAAAAAGAAAAAGAAAAAGGAAAACAAACAACAGCGGGGGGGGTTCGAACTCGGCCCAGGGGGTCGGGTTCTTAGGCTCAGTCGGGCTGGCCAGGGGGTCAGCCCGCACTTGTGTTAGGGTCAGGGTTTAGTTTAGTTATATTTAGGTTTTAGGTTGGTATATTATAACCCGATAAAACAATCCTGTGTCCTGACAGTTAAGGACACAAGAGTCTACGTGTCTTAGGTTAGCACGACACGCACGAGTCTAGTCTCGTGTGTCCGAGCACTGGGCTAGGATCCTCGTGTCCGGACGAACCATATACGTGTGTACGAGACACGTACGACACGGTTTTCATACTGCTTCTTACGTGTCCGACAAGCCGGGGTGGTTCGAGGGTGCTGGACGGCGGAGGAGTTGACGTGGACGTGGCGCTCGGGCGGCGTTGCGTCCAGCTCGACGTGGCGCATCGTTTGGTGGTGGTGGATGGGGGTGATCGTCGTCGGGGAGTTGGCATTGGGTGGATGGCCGGGGTTAGGGTTTAGGCGAACGGAAATGGAGAGAAAAGGGGTCTGTGGGGGGTCGGCGGCGAGCTAGGGTTAGGGCTTAGGGTCTGGGGTTTCGTTTTATAGGAAGAGGAGGTCGGTTGGGGCGTCGGGCTGGCCGGAAATGGCGGGGGCAGCTGACCTGCGGTCGTCGGGGGTAGGTGAGTACATGGGGGGGTGACGGTCGATTTTCAGTAAGGCCCCTAGGAATTAGGAATTTGCATAAAGACCCTATCCAAGACTGAATGCAAAATAAAATTTGCATCCCGCACTTAAAATAAATAATTAATTACAAACTGACTTCTAAACAATTCAAAATATTACAAACAGCTATTAAGACATTTTAATAAATTGCAAAACTACCTTAAAATATTTCAATAAATTGCAAAATGGTATTTTAGCTATTAAAACTCATTTAAAAATCATTTTAAAAATTGTAGAAAAATTCCTAAAATCATATTAAATTATTTTAAGGCTAAAAATGACATTAACAACTAATTAACACTAATTAAACAAAAATTGAAACAGGGGTTGACAAGTCTTCCCTCCTTGAAAAATTTCGTCCTCGAAATTCACAAGGATTGAAGACCCTATATTTATTCTAACATAGCAAGCAATGCAAATAAATGACTAAGGCTATGATTGAAACTAACCTCTAAGGTATCAAGCGGGAACGGGTGGTTCCCTCGCAGCGGTTGGGTCGAACAAGTAAGGGTATCTCTCCCTCATGTCCGACTCCCTCTCCCAAGTAGATTCACCTGGGGAGTGACGGCTCCAAGCTACTCGTACTAAGGGTATAACCTTGTTCCTCAGCCTCTTCTCCCTCCTGTCTAATATCTCCACTGGCTGCTCAGAAACTATAAGGCTCGGTCCGATCTCCAACTCTGAATGATCTAGCACATGGCTGGGGTCCGGAACATATCTCCTCAGCTGAGATACGTGAAAGACATCGTGAACTCCTGCTAGGTTGGGTGGAAGTACAACCCTGTAAGCTACCTCTCCGATCCTGCCAAGTATCTCGAATGGCCCGATGTATCTGGGGCTCAACTTCCCTCCTCGCCCGAACCGGATCGTCCCTCTAGTAGGCGATATCTTCACTCGCACCATATCACCGTCTGCGAACTCCATCGGTCTGCGACTAGCATCAGCCCAGTGTTTCTGCCTGTCATGAGCTACTCTGAGCCTGTCTCTGATCATCTTGACCTTCTCTGCCGTATCCATGATCATCTCCTAAAAGAGCGGTGTACGGTATCGTCGTCTATAAAGCGCCTCGAAAGGAGACAGACCGATGCTGGCTTGGTAGCTGTTATTGTATGAAAACTCTACCAAGTGCAGATGGCTCTCCCATGATCCTCCAAAGTCCAGTACGCAGGTCCTCAGCATGTCCTCCAGCGTCTGTATCGTCCTCTCGGACTGTCCATCTATCTGTGGGTGGTACGCCGTACTGAACTTGAGCCGACTGCCCAACTCCTCCTGCAAGCTCCTCCAGTAGTGGGACGTGAATCTGCTGTCTCTTTCCGACACGATGCTCACTGGTACTCCGTGCAAGCGAACAATCAGCTGCATGTAAAGCTCTGCCAACTTCTCGGTGGAAAGCCCCACCTTGAAGGGTATGAAGTGCGCACACTTCGTCAGCCTGTCCACGATGACCCAAATGGCATCTTTCCCTCCTTAGGAACGAGGAAGCCCTGAGACGAAGTCCATCGTAATATGTTCTCACTTCCACTCGGGAATGGGTAACGGCTGCAATAGACCAGCTGGCCTTTGGCGCTCCGCCTTGACCTGCTGGCAAACTAGGCATCTCAAGATAAAATGTGATATATCCTTCTTCATCCCGTGCCACCAAAGATGTTCCCGCATGTCACGGTACATCTTGTTAGCACCAGGGTAAATAGAATATCTCGATCGGTATACCTCCTACAAGACTGCCTCTATCAGCTCTCCCTTCGATACGCATAATCGGTTGCCATGCCTCAAGGATCCATCCTCTGCTACGGTGAAATCATCCAGCAATCCAACTAAAGCCTAGGATCGAAGTCTGCGAAGGCTCTCATCTGTAGACTGTGCCTCCCTGATCTGCTCCATCAAACCTGACTGAATGTCAAGCGCCATCATCTGTATCACTGATCCTGGCCGAACTATCTCGATACCGAGCTTCTCCAGATCTTCCCGCAAATACCGATCTATCATCAGATACCATACCATCGGATGCCTGCTTAGCACATCCGCCACCATATTTGCCTTCCCGGGATGATACTATAAATCGATGTCGAAGTCTTTCATCAACTCCAACCATCGTCTTTGCCTCATGTTCAGCTCTTTCTGCGTGAACACATACTTCAAGCTCTTGTGGTCAGTAAAGATTTCCACATGCTCTCCGTATAAGTAATATTTCCATAACTTGAGTGCAAAGATCACCGCAGCTAACTCTAGGTCATGGGTAGGATAGTTCCGCTCATGAGTCCGCAATTGCCTAGATGCATAAGCAATCACTTTCCCATGCTGTTGTAGGACACATCCTAGCCCCTTTCCTGAAGCATCGCTGTATATGGTGAAACCTCCAGAACCTGAAGGTAAAGTCAGAACATGTCAACCCCTTGACCAATTTTTTTTATTTTTATTAATTAAATTGTATACCTTTCTTTATTGCCTCATATGTTTAAATGTTATGATTATACTTTCGTTTACTTGAAATATGCATAGAATATTCAATAGAAAAGATGGAGGGGGGGCCCTTTACAAATACAATTTACTCAAGGGCCCATGTGCAAAAGGGGCTCGATTTCAAACTGTTTAAATGGTCGGCCAATTCAAGTCTATGTTTTAAATCTTCAGGGATAAGACCGAAATCTTTTGTTTAAATCAAATCCTCTATCCTTTGTCCCTTGAATCAATCCAACTCTAGTATACATATAGGAATAGCAGCCGACCTTGCACTCAAAAACAAAACCCTAACCATCTACTTCTTCCCTACCGCAAGAATAGCTAAGGGAGAGTAGTAGTACAGCCTCGACTCAACAGGTATTTCCTCACCCTTCAATCAATTGCAAAATTCTTAAATAATGATATTGTTCGTTTCTGTAAACCAAGGGTAGTCTATATGTTTGTGATAATTCCTATGAGCACTCGTGTAACAGAGATCACCCAAGTGTACCCGGGTTCGAGTACAGAGGTTAAGAATTATTAGGGAAAGAATATATGGTGTGATGGGTTGTTCTCATACAGAGATAGAGAGACCCAGGAACATTGCAATGAATGTATACCATCCTGACTTCTCAAATTTGATATTAGTATACGAATTCCCCTTTGACATTTAATGTTCAAGCCATGCCCTTAGTTCCCAGGTTAGGGTCACATTCTCTGTCAGATATTTGAGTGTTCAGACATGTAATGTTCTGCCCTCCACATTGTATTTATCAAACCACTCATCATAAATTGACATGTCCACTGTTATCATAGGACCAGTTCACATATGAATTGTAAATGCAATGATTCACTGCTTTGAGCATACAGGTTCAGTAACACTTGATACATCGGGGCATATCACAAAGGTTACTGGGAGTATCCTGAGTAGGATTTTTAGGGGTTAAATTGTTCTTTCCCTTTCCTTCTTTTACTCAAGTGCCACTGCCCCTTAGAGTACCCTGTAGCACCCAATCATTACTTAGGTCCAATTCCAGGTTTACTACAGTACATAGCTAAACCATTCAACTTAGGGATTTGCTTCTAGGTTGAAGAACCACAAGTTGGTGACAGATAAGTAGGACTATACTGATACTAGATATTAGCATCATAATTTTGTAAGGTCAAGTGTGCTGTGGCAGATAAAGGAATCGAGGCGATGTATTATACCAGATACAAGAGTTTGTAGATTTCCTATATGCATGATTTATGCGCAGCAGTCAGTTTAGGTAAGGATGGCAAGTCTTGAAAAAGGGACGCGAATGTATGAAGTACAAATATGACCGAATTCATAGAGGGTATTCAGTCCTGTGTTATAGAGGGATTCACCTGTGTGGGACTTTAGGAGTAAAAGATGTCAGATGTTGAACAGTGAGGAGTAGGGGTTGTGTATCAATGGTTGTGCCAGCAGTCAAAACCTGTTGCAGTAATTCTTGTAATGCTTGTTTCCTACACTCTTATTTTATTCCTGTTAGAGGATATGTGCCACCAGTGGTTGAGTATCAGTAACAGTAGCAGACCTCCCTAATTGTCCTGTCCTTTCCAGGGTGTTGATATTAGATCCTAGCATGGAGAACATCAGCTCCTAGAGGTCAGTTGAGGTCCTGCATCTTATACAAATTTTTCCTTTGATAGTGTAGTCCTGCACATCCATGACCTGTCCCATATTCCATTCAATCCTTTAGCTTTGACACTGAATATTAATGTTGTGCAGTCCTAGGATTCAATTGAGTATTATAGGTCCTAATCTCCGGCTATACAGCAACATAATGAACCAACTGTCTAATGGAGCTCGTGGCTAGACATGTAGGACTTGTGTCCAGAAACCAGGCATGGTATCAGCCAAGTATTGTAGGGGGTAACCCATATGTTCAGTAAGTGTAATGAAGTATCAGTTTTGAAGGAAAGGGTATTAACAGATGTTTCAGTCCAGTCCCATTGTAACAAAGACTCTTCATTGTATCAGTTACTTGGACCTTAGTTCATTAGCCTATTTTATGCTACCCATAACACTTGATACTCAGTCCGTGATTTTAGTTTAGCCCAGATCAACAAACATGTTGGTTTCTCGCATCTAGTGATTCAGTCAGTATGGGAGAGGCCTTGTTCAGGCTTAGTATCGGTTCATATGTGTTTTCCATTACTTCATTTAAGCTCCATATCTTCTTTTGTGTAGTCCTTGTATTACTGGATTAGTAAATATGGGGATGACCTCAGTCAGTCCTTATCTAATGTTTCAATCCCTTTGTTATTATGTAACAGTCCCGTACATGGCATCAGACATCACCAATTGCTTAGCCCCTGTTATGAGGGAATTATGGTCTTGTATCAGTCAATTTAAATAGAGAAGGTATTCTTGGGACTGTCAGGAATGCATATCTATGGAATGACTTTAGGAGTTTTTCCTATACCACTTAACTCACTCTACTAGTAGTAGATGGATATTTGTCAAAACAGTGGGGAATAGGCTTTAGGAGCCAGAACAAAAAGAGGGGAAGTTTGTGCCAAACAGATATGTAGTAGGAATATCAAGTAACAGTAGCATATATACATATATATAGGATCATAGGAATACAGGAATAAAGAGTATGAACTGGGTCCAAAATATTGGTAGCCTATAGGTAAACCAATACAGGGTACAATTATAAATCAATGAAGGTTAAGTGTGAAGAATCAAGTAGATAAGTCTAATAACCAAATAGATAGGCTTCTTTGTACTCCTAAATTGTGTATTGATGATGTTAATTTATAAATAGGTTCTTTGGACTTTGGCTCAGCGCTCGACCCATACCCACAGCAGGACCTAAGGCAAGTATACCTTGCCTTTCTATACAGCTTTATTTCTATGCACTGTCTTTATTTATTATCCAGTTTTTCTCATATTATTGATATGCATCTTTCATATCCTGTTCGTATATTGGTATCATTGATTTGTAGACCGTGTTCACAATTAGCCTTGTGTCTTATTGATCGTGTCTTGATTGAGTCGTGCCTCCTTGTCTTGAAATCGTGAAGCTAACCTGCGAGTCCACCTTAGGGACGAGGGTTAGTAGCTATCTGTGTCTTAAGCTAACCTGCGAGTCCATACTAGGGACGAGGGTTAGTAATTGTTGGTCCACACCTGCAAGTCCACACTAGGGACGAGGGTGATGCTAGCCTGCGAGTCCACACTAGGGACGAGGGTTAGTAGTAGATGCTAGCCTGCGAGTCAACACTAGGAACGAGGGTTAGTAGTAGATGCTAGCCTGCGAGTCCACACTAGGGATGAGGGTTAGCAGTATAGGGTTTACGCCTGCGAGTCCACACTAGGGACGAGGGTGATGCTAACCTGCGAGTCCACACTAGGGACGAGGGTTAGTAGTTGTTCAAACCTGCGAGTCCACACTAGGGACAAGGGTTTGAGTATTTGATTTGGTTATCTGTGACATCTTGACTTGAGTTCTCTGGTCCTCGTTCAGCAGTTCATTTATGTGTAGACAGTGTACAGATTCGTGTTTATTCATTGTTCAGTTTTACTTGTTTATTCTGTATTTCTCTCATGCATAATAAACTGTTAGAAATGCTCGTTTTTATGTATCTTGCTAGTCCTCTGAGGACTTGATGATCTTTTCAGGTTAGTCGAGTTTGAGACAGGAGCAGACGAGAGGGTTGAGTTAGCTTCGGTTAGCGGTGCTTTGCAGTCGTGGTTACTTGGTTAGCAGGTTGTACTCAGTTGGTTCATTTCATGTATTTTTCTTTTTTTTCGTCTACTGGTAGTGGATTTGTGTCCACCGGATGTGACATTGATACTTGATATTCAGTTTATTCATTATTGTCCAGTTTCATTCTTATTCATGAATCTTGTTTGTGATTGAATATTATGTGGATGAGATATAGATTTCCTGTGACTCTAGATTGCCGTGACTTGAGTATAGACAGCGTACTACCACCGACACTGCAGCGTAGGCTGGACTTGGACACGTTTCGTATCCGAAAAGCGGGTACAGGTCGTGACAAGTTTTTTTGGTGGCCCATGCAGGTCTACGTTATTCACTTTGGTTACGTCACTGTACCGTCGTGAGCCTGCGAATAGGAATAGACACTTAGGATCGCATCCACAATTCTTGACTCATTATTGGCCTCTAGTCCTTGATTTCATTGAATCCTTATTGCATCCTGCTTGAAATTCTCTTCAACGGCTAAAGTATTTTCCTTGGACTCTCAACAACGCTGCACTGAACACTCCACCGACCGCAAAAGGAGAGCGAGCCTTTGCCATGATCACGGAAGATGCGGCGACACCACAAGGATCAAATTGCGGAGATTTTTAGTAGATTATAGTGTTAGCATTAATTTTGACTTGCAAGGATTCACAATAATTCTATAGCAAACTGTTAAATTATTCTTTCTAGTAGACCGCAGCTCCTTAAATTTCGAGGACGAAATTTGTTTAAGGGGGGTAGAGTTGTCAACCCCTTGACCAATTTTTTTTTATTTATTTAAATTGTATACCTTTGTTTATTGCCTCATATGTTTAAATGTTATGATTATACTTTCGTTTACTTGAAATATGCATAGAATGTTCAATAGGAAAGATGGAGGGGGGGCCCTTTACAAATACAATTTACTCAAGGGCCCATGTGCAAAAGGGGCTCGATTTCAAACTGTTTAAACGGTCGGCCAATTCAAGTCTATGTTTTAAATCTTCAGGGATAAGACCGAAATCTTTTGTTTAAATCAAATCCTCTATCATTTCTCCCTTGAATCAATCCAACTCTAGTATACATATAGGAATAGCAGCCGACCTTGCACTCAAAAACAAAACCCTAACCATCTACTTCTTCCCTACCGCAAGAATAGCTAAGGGAGAGTAGTAGTCCAGCCTCGACTCAACAGGTATTTCCTCACCCTTCAATCAATTGCAAAATTCTTGAATAATGATATTGTTCGTTTCTGTAAACCAAGGGTAGTCTATATGTTTGTGATAATTCCTATGAGCACTCGTGTAACAGAGATCACCCAAGTGTACCCGGGTTCGAGTATAGAGGTTAAGAATTATTAGGGAAAGAATATATGGTGTGATGGGTTGTTCACATACAGAGAGAGAGACCCAGGAACATTGCAATGAATGTATACCATCCTGACTTCTCAAATTTGATATTAGCATACGAATTCCCTTTTGACATTTAATGTTCAATCCATGCCCTTAGTTCCCAGGTTAGGGTCACATTCTCTGTCAGATATTTGAGTGTTCAGACATGTAATATTCTGCCCTCTATATTGTAGTTATCAAACCACTCATCATAAATTGACCTGTCTACTGTTATCATAGGACCAGTTCACATATGAATTGTAAATGCAATGATTCACTGCTTTGAGCATACAGGTTCAGTAACACTTGATACATCGGGGCATATCACAAAGGTTACTGGGAGTATCCTGAGTAGGATTTTTAGGGGTTAAATTGTTCTTTTCCTTTCCTTCTTTTACTCAAGTGCTACTGCCCCCTTAGAGTACCCTGTAGCGCCCAATCATTCCTTAGGTCCAATTCCAGGTTTACTACAGTACATAGCTAAACCATTCAACTTGGGGATTTGCTTCTAGGTTGAAGAACCACAAGTTGGTGACAGATAAACAGGACTATACTAATACTAGATATTAGCATCATAATTTTGTAAGGTCAACTGTGCTGTGGCAGATAAAGGAATCGAGGCAATGTATTATACCAGATACAAGAGTTTGTAGATTTCCTATATGCAGGATTTATGCACAGCAGTCAGTTTAGGTAAGGATGGCAAGTCTTGAAAAAGGGATGTGAATGTATGAAGTACAAATATGACCGAATTCATAGGGGGTATCCAGTCCTGTGTTATAGAGGGATTCACCTGTGTGGGACTTTAGGAGTAAAAGATGTCAGATGTTGAACAGTGAGGAGTAGGGGTTGTGTATCAATGGTTGTGCCAGCAGTCAAAACCTGTTGCAGTAATTCTTGTAATGCTTGTTTCCTACACTCTTATTTTATTCCTGTTAGAGGATATGTGCCAGCAGTGGTTGAGTATCAGTAACAGTAGCAGACCTCCCTAATTGTCCTGTCCTTTCCAGGGTGTTGATATTAGATCCTAGCATGGAGAACATCAGCTCCTAGAGGTCAGTTGAGGTCCTGCATCTTATACAAATTTTTTCTTTGATAGTGTAGTCCTGCACATCCATGACCTGTCCCCTATTCCATTCAATCCTTTAGCTTTGACATTGAATATTAATGTTGTGCAGCCCTAGGATTCAATTGAGTATTATAGGTCCTAATCTCCGGCTACACAGCAATATAATGAACCAACTGTCTAATGGAGCTCGTGGCTAGACATGTAGGACTTGTGTCCAGAAACCAGGCATGGTATCAGCCAAGTATTGTAGGGGGTAACCCATATGTTCAGTAAGAGTAATGAAGTATCAGTTTTGAAGGAAAGGGTATTAACAGATGTTTCAGTCCAGTCCCATTGTAACAAAGACTCTTTATTGTATCAGTTACTTGGACCTTAGTTCATTAGCCTATTTTATGCTACCCATAACACTTGATACTCAGTCCTATTGGACTTGTGATTTTAGTTTAGCCCAGATCAACAAACATGTTGGTTTCTCGCATCTAGTGATTCAGTCAGTATGGGAGAGGCCTTGTTCAGGCTTAGTATTGGTTCATATGTGTTGTCCATTACTTCGTTTAAGCTCCATATCTTCTTTTGTGCAGTCCTTGTATTACTGGATTAGTAAATATGGGGATGACCTCAGTCAGTCCTTATCTAATGTTTCAATCCCTTTGTTATTATGTAACAGTCCCATACATGGCATCAGACATCACCAATTGCTTAGCCCCTGTTATGAGGGAATTATGGTCTTGTATCAATCAATTTAAATAGAGAAGGTATTCTTGGGACTGTCAGGAATGCCATATCTATGGAATGACTTTAGGAGTTTTTCCTATACCACTTAACTCACTCTACTAGTAGTAGATGGATATTTGTCAAAACAGTGGGGAATAGGCTTTAGGAGCCAGAACAATAAGAGGGGAAGTTTGTGCCAAACAGATATGCAGTAGGAATATCAAGTAATAGTAGCATATATACATATATATAGGATCATAGGAATACAGGAATAAAGAGTATGAACTGGGTCCAAAATATTGGTAGCCTATAGGTAAACCAACACAGGGTACAATTATAAATCAATGAAGGTTAAGTATGAAGATTCAAGTAGATAAGTCTAATAACCAAATAGATAGGCTTCTTTGTACTCCTAAATTGTGTATTGATGTTGTTAATTTATAAATAGGTTCTTTGAACTTTGGCTCAGCGCTCGACCCATACCCACAGCAGGACCTAAGGAAAGTATACCTTGCCTTTCTACACAGCTTTATTTCCATGCACTGTCTTTATTTATTATCCAGTTTTTCTCATATTATTGATATAAATCTTTCATATCCTGTTCGTATATTGGTATCATTGATTTGTGGACCGTGTTCACAGTTAGCCATGTGTCTTATTGATCGTGCCTTGATTGAGTCGTGCCTCCTTGTCTTGAAATCGTGAAGCTAACCTGCGAGTCCACCTTAGGGACGAGGGTTAGTAGCTATATGTGTCTTAAGCTAACCTGCGAGTCCATACTAGGGACGAGGGTTAGTAGTTGTTGTTCCACACCTGCGAGTCCACACTAGGGACGAGGGTGATGCTAGCCTGCGAGTCCACACTAGGGACGAGGGTTAGTAGTAGATGCTAGCCTGCGAGTCCACACTAGGGATGAGGGTTAGTAGTAGATGCTAGCCTGCGAGTCCACACTAGGGATAAGAGTTAGCAGTATAGGGTTTACGCCTGCGAGTCCACACTAGGGACGAGGGTGATGCTAACCTGCGAGTCCACACTAGGGATGAGGGTTAGTAGTTATTCAAACCTGCGAGTCCACACTAGGGAAGAGGGTTTGAGTATTCGATCTGGTTATCCGTGACATCTTGACTTGAGTTCTCTGGTCCTCGTTCAGCAGTTCATTTATGTGTAGACAGTGTACAGATTCGTATTTATTCATTGTTCAGTTTTACTTGTTTATTCTGTATTTCTCTCATGCATAATAAACTGTTAGAAAGGCTCATTTTTATGTATCTTGCTAGTCCTCTGAGGACCTGATGATCTCTTCAGGTTAGCCGAGTTTGAGACAGGAGCAGACGAGAGGGTTGAGTTAGCTTCGGGTAGCGGTGCTTTGCAGTCGTGGTTACTTGGTTAGCAGGTTTTACTCAGTTGGTTCATTTCATGTATTTCTCTTTTTTTTCCGTCTACTGGTAGTGGATTTGTGTCCACCGGACGTGACATTGATACTTGATATTCAGTTTATTCATTATTGTCCAGTTTTATTCTTATTCATGAATCTTGTTTGTGATTGAATATTCTGTGGATGAGATATAGATTTCCCGTGACTCTAGATTGCCGTGACTTGAGTATAGACAGCGTACTACCTGCGGCGTAGGCTGGACTTGGACACGTTTCATATCCGAAAAATGGGTGCGGGTCGTGACAGAACTGGAGCGGTCGTCAGCCTCCTCTTCAGCTCCTCAAACGCTGCCTGGCAGTCCTCTGACCAGATGTACTCTGCGTCCTTCCGCGTCAGCTTCGTCATGGGTTTAGCTATCCTAGCAAAGTCCTGGACGAACTTCCTGTAATAGCCGGATAAACCCAGAAAGCTCCTGATCTCTGAAACTGACGTCGGAGCCTTCCATGTCTCAACTGCAGCAATCTTCCTAGGATCCACCGAGATTCCCTCTTCAGTAACTACATGGTCGAGAAACTCCACTCGGTCTAAAAAGAACTCGTACTTCGACAATTTGGCAAACAACCTCTCCTGCCTCAGAATCCCTAAAACTGTCCGCAAGTGCTCTGTATGCTCCTCCGGCGTCTTCGAGTATATCAGGATGTCGTCGATGAACACTACGACGAACTTATCCAGATACTGGTGAAATATCTTATTCATCAAATTCATAAAGACAGCTGGCGCATTTGTGAGACCAAATGGCATCACCAGAAACTCGTACTGCCCGTACTTCGTGTTGAACGTCGTCTTCTGGATGTCTGCTGCCCTGACCTTCACCTGGTGGTACCCGGATCTCAAGTCTATCCTGGAAAATACTTTCGCCCCACTCAACTGGTCGAACAAATCATCTATCCTGGGCAGAGGATATTTGTTCTTAATGGTGATGGCATTCAACACCCGGTAGTCAATACACAACCGAACTGTACCATCCTTCTTAGGCACAAAGAGCACTGGCGCTCCCCATGGAGAAGCACTAGATCGAATGAAACCCTTTTTCCAACAGGTCATCAATCTGCTCTTTCATCTCTACGGCCTCCTTGGGGTTCACTCTATAGCAAGCCCGGGATACTGGTGATGAACCCGGTACTATATCTATAGTGAACTCCACATCTCTGTCAGGCGAATGTCCTAGAAGATCCTCTGGGAATACATCCATAAACTCCCTAATGATAGGGTGTGGCGGTGCTACATCCCCAACTGTCGCACAACAGTTCGGCTCTAGGCTGATCTCTGGCCCTGTCCTCCTGACACTGAATGGTGCTGTGCCTGGGGGACTAAACAGAATACTACCCTCATGACATTTTATAGCTGCATGGGCATAGCTAAGCCAGTCCATCCCTAATATGATATCATAACCGGGGAGTGGCATCACAAAGAATCGTCCCCTGAACTCTTTTCCGGCTATAGTAATAGAGCATCTATAGATAGCTCTAATAGGCACTGGTCCTCCTCCCGTCATCACTCTACTAATCTCGGCGGTAGGTGTAGCTACTAAATGGTGTTCATGCATAAACTCTAATGATAGGAATCTATGAGATGCACCAGAATCAAACAAGCATAGAGCTAGAAAAGTATGCAAATAAACATGACTTGTGATGACGTCAGCCAAATAATCTGGCTCCGAAACCTGCTCCGGCTCCGGCTCAAGGGCTAGGCTATAAGTCTTCCCCTGAGGTCCCTTCTGCTGCTGCAGATGTTGCCCAAACCTCTGCTGCTGAGTCAGAAGCGGCCCTCTAGTCTTCACTACCAGGCACTCTCGAAGCTGATGGGTGGGAGACCCACAAGCTAAGCACTGCCCCAACTTCTTCCTACAGATGGAAACGTCGTGGCATGGCCTCTTACAGTATACACACAAAGCTCCCTTCTGCTGCTGCCGGGGTCCCAGGGCTCTAACTGGCAGGGTCGAATGATGTGATGTAGGGGGACGGTATGTCTGCTGGTGCGACGTCGGTGCTTTCTGCTGGAAAGCCGGACGCTTGGACGGTCTCTCGAGGTGTACAGAAGCCGGCCTCTTGCAAGACAGAAGACGCTCCTCAATGCTCCGGGCCAACTCTAGGCTTTGGTAGTAGTCAGTCGTACCGTTCGCCACTATAAGAATGCCAATGTCTGGAACTAGACCATGGCAAAACCTACGCGTCATCTCCTCTAGGTCTGTAACCAGACTAGGAGCGAAACGGCTCAGGCGACTAAACTCTGCCGTATACTCATCAATAGAACGGTTCCCCTGCTGGATGTTCTGGAATCGTAGCCCCTTGGCTACTCTAGCGGTGGTCGAGAAGAATTTTTTCTTGAACTGGGTCTTGAACTGATCCCAAGTGGCCCTCCCTCTCGCAAATAACGGCTCATTCCGGAACCAAACTCCTGCCAAGTCTATCAGCAGAAATCCTGCTGCCTCGACCTGGAGGTCATCCGGCATCCTAACTCCAAGAAGCTTCCTCTCTACCGAGTCTAGTCAGTCATCTGCTACTACTATGCCCTCAGTCCCTGAGAACTCCTTGGGGTTCAGACCCATGAAGTCCTTGATCGTCCCTGCTCTCTGTCGTAGCTCTACAGATGGTGGGACCACGGTACGTTCCTCAGAACGCTCCATGCTCTGGTGGAGTAGGGTGGTATGCTCCTGATGGGTTGTTAGGAACCCCTGGATCAGAGTGAGCAGTTGGTTCCCGTCGAGTGTGACGGAAGCCTGGATAGGTATAGTGATAGGGGGTGGTGGAAGTATCGGGTCCTGCTGGGGCTATGATGTGGAAGGTAGTAGAGGCATCTGGGTTTGTGGATTTGTGGAGTGGGGGAGTTTGGTAGGTGGAGGTGCATTGGTCAACTGGTCAGCTGACTGGATGGGGAGTGTGCCATTTTCAGGTGTGACATACTGGGATGAACGAGTAAGCACCATCTAATTACAATAAAAAGGGACTTATAAGGACTCGTTTAAAGTAAGCAATCATAGACAAGAAAATCTAATTATAATAGCAAGCATGTGATGTATTTCCTATGTTGCAATCCTAGTATTCCTCTAGGTGTTCTAAGCGTCCTTCCTAATGTTGTCTAATTACCTTAAGTTCCTAATTGCAGGTATGCTTGGTACAATAACGTAACCAAACAATTTAGTCTTGACATGCATAGGCCACCACTAAAAATATGTCACGACCCGCTACCCAAATTGTTGGGCCGGGCCGAGTCATGTCCAGCCTGCGCTTGAGATAAAGCGCAGTAAGCTGTTCTAGAGATAACAAGATAAGACTAAATGTGCTAACAGTTCTACAAGTAAAATAAAAGTCATAAATGCTCCAAACACAAAAGTCGTCTCATATAGTAATAAGTCCAAGTACAAGTCTGAAATGTAAAACTGGATACATGTCCAGTTACAAAACACATAGTCTAATACATGACTATACTAAATATTCCAAGCAACTACACAAACTAGACGAGTTTCCCCGCAGGTACATTCTCGTAAGATAAAGCCTGGTCCTCGGCAGCAACTCCTCCTCAGTAAGAATACCTATAACGTTATCATGTCAGGACGAGAGCAAGTACTGAATCTAACAAACATATAATAATGATCATGTGATGAAAAGAAATGACATATCACGTTTATCCAGTTTTTGTTACATCTCATCATGGCAATAATTTATTGTTTTTAAAGCTTGAAAACTGCAGTAGGTGAGTGATCGGTCAATAGGTAATCAGGATGTACTGTGGTACATGTCAATTTTCTGAAGTGTACATACGTACCCTTAACGGCATCGACGTACATCCATACGTAAATGCGGGATCAGACATACGGCAAGGTTACATATAGAATGTAGCAGTGCTCGGTAAATACATACGGAGAAAGGGGTCATGATCACGTACACTACTAACAGTTTTTCCCTTAAACCCGTTGTTAAACATGTGAGAGATATGAAAACTGTCCTAAACATAGCAGAGACTAAAGTAATACAACATGTAAGGTTTTAACTTGCTACCCCAAGGATCAGCATTTAACATGGTTGGAAATTCACAGTTTATGGTTATAGCAGTATGTAAAGTTTGTAGAGAGTACTTACCTTTAGCAAAGCAAGCTGCGATAAAAATGCTATAGATGCCTGGTAACTCGTCACTGTAGAAATAAATACATAAATTTAGTTTTTTTACACTAAGTTAAACACTAAGACACTAAGTGGTGCAACACGACTTGTGACTGGGCACCTAGCCAAAATGATGACTTTAGTATAGAAGACCAATGTAAGGTGGCACAATACTCAAACTAACTTTCTAGGGTCTTTACACTAGTGTGGGGTGAGGTTCAATATGACTATAACTCAAAATAACACAAAAAGTTGCAAGTCGTAATTATTCAATAAATAAATCAACTGTGCATTGTGTTCCAACAATTTTTGAGATAGACAAAAAGTTCAATTTTACATAGAATAAAGTACCAAAATGATCCTTGTTAATTATAGAAATTTATTATAATTTGTCTGGAATTTATTAAACAGTACATGTATTTTATAAAAATCAGTTTTCATAAGTACACAGAAAGTGAGTTCTGGTTTTATATGCCAAAATTGTGGCAAAACTGTAAATTAAATACTGTAAAAATTATGATAAATTAGCTAAATTAACATAGTATCTAAATACTATTTTTCCAGAATTTTAGCAGCAATTAAAATATTTTTAGAAATTCAAAAACAGCATGGTACACAATCTGAAATTAAATAATTAATTATCTGCGTATTTTGTCCATGTACATAATTTGAACCAAAGTTCAAATACAGGACCCAAGGCCATGAATCAAGTCCAATATGGCTTGTACAGGTCTTGAATGTGTGAAAAATACGTTTGAGCCCAAAAATCCATGCTAGGCTTGGACACCAAATGGTTGAGTACTTTAAAATACACAAAAATACAAAGGGGTAAAAGTACATAATAAATACTAATATTTTAACTATGTGAAATTATACATAGTAGTCATATAAATATGACAAGTATATTTACATATATTAGAGCATAATATATGTACAATATTACGTAAATTATAGAGGCTAAATAGTTATGTATTCCTATATATATATATATATATATATATATATATATATATATATATATATATATATATATATATATATATATATATATATATATATTTATATATATAAGGAAGTATATATATATATATATATATATAAAGAAATAAATAAATATATAATATATATAAATAACAGTAAATATATATGATAATAGTAAATATAATATATATATATATATATATATATATATATATATATATATATATATATATATATATATATATAATAGTATACATATATATACACAAAATACATATATATATATATATATATATATATATATATATATATATATATATATTATAATATATATATATAATAGTATACATATATATACACATATATATAATAGTATACATATATATACACAAAATACATATACATATATATATATATATTTTATATATATATATATATATATATATATATATATATATACATATATATACACAAAATACATATACATATATATATATATATATATATATATATATATATATATATATATATATATATATATATATATATATATATAGTAAATATAATATATATATATATATATAATAGTATACATATATATACACAAAATACATATATATATATATATATATATATATATATATATATATATATATATATATATATATATATATATATATATATATATATATATATATATATATATATATATATATATATATATATATATATATATATATATAATATATATTTTTTTATATATATAAAATATATTTTTTTTTATATATATAAAATATATATATATATATATATATATATATATATATATATATATATATATATATATATATGTATATATAAATAATAAAATATATATACATATATACATATATATATAAATAAATATATATATATATATGTATATATAAAAACATAAAATAAAACAAAAACAAAAAAAGAAAAAGGAAAAGGAAAACAAACAACAGCGGGGGGGGTGTTCGAACTCGGCCCAGGGGGTCAGGTTCTCGGGCTCAGTCGGGCTGGCCAGGGGGTCAGCCCGCACTTGTGTTAGGGTCAGGGTTTAGTTTAGTTATATTTAGGTTTTAGGTTGGTATATTATAACCCGATAAAACAATCCTGTGTCCTGACAGTTAAGGACACAAGAGTCTACGTGTCTTAGGTTAGCACGACACGCACGAGTCTAGTCTTGCGTGTACGAGCACTGGGCTAGGATCCTCGTGTCCGGGCGAACCATATACGTTTGTACGAGACACGTACGATACGGTTTTCACACTGCTACTTACGTGTCCGACGAGCTGGGGGGTTCGAGGGTGCTGGACGGCGGAGGAGTTGACATGGACGTGGCGCTCGGGCGGCGCTGCGTCCAGCTCGACGTGGCACGTCGTTTGGTGGTGGTGGATGGGGGTGATCGTCGTCGGAGAGTTGGCGTTGGGTGGATGGCCGGAGTTAGGGTTTAGGCGAACGGAAATGGGGAGAAAGGGGGTCTGTGGGGGGTCGATGGCGAGCTAGGGTTAGGGCTTAGGGTCTGGGGTTTCGTTTTATAGGAAGAGGAGGTCGATTGGGGTGTCGGGCTGGCCGAAAACTGCGGGGGCAGCTGACCGACGGTCGTCGGGGTTAGGTGAGTACGTGGGGGGAGGGGGGGTGACGGTCGATTTTCAGTAAGGCCCCTAGGAATTAGGAATTTGCATAAAGACCCTATCCAAGACTGAATGCAAAATAAAATCTGCATCCCGCACTTAAAATAAATAACCAATTACAAACTGAATTATAAACAATTCAAAATATTACAAACAGCTATTAAGACATTTTAATAAATTACAAAACTACCTTAAAATATTACAATAAATTGCAAAATGGTATTTTAGCTATTAAAACTCATTTAAAAATCATTTTAAAAATTGTAGAAAAATTCCTAAAATCATATTAAATTATTTTAAGGCTAAAAATGACATTAACAACTAATTAACACTAATTAAACAAAAATTGAAAAACAGGGGTTGACAGCCAGTACGAGGAGGAGAACTCCTCGCACGCTGCACCATATGGCCCCAAATTTTGGGAGAGCTATGTCAGTCAGTGCCTTGACATTCTCCCAAAATTTGGCGTGTCCTCGTTGTTTGCCATTAAAATTGTTTTGATTGAAATTTAATACAAACAGAACAGTGATACAATGTAGGACTTAGATGTAGTCCTAGGAGTACACTTTTGTTTAAGCTGGGTCCTAAGTGCCATTGGAGCGAGTGGTAATGCGTTGACTCCGTTGATCGGCTGACGACGGTTATCGGTTCTCTGAAGGTGTTGATTGCTCTGGGTGCTGGAGCTTGCTGAGAGGAGGAAGACGTTGAGTGTCTAGAACTGCCTCTCTGGTGATTCTCTGTTGTGGATTCTGTCTGTGTTGTGAGTCTTCTCCTGTGTGTGTGTGAAGGAGATGATCCTTCTATTTATAGTTTTACAGGCTGGCTGCTCATGCGCGCATGTAGGATGCGCCGGTGTGGGGACGCCACGTGGAGGTTGCTGATGGAGGCGCACGGATGCTGCGCCCTGATCGAGGGGGAGACTTCTTCATACTGCTGTTGTGAGCCGGCACGTAGCAGAGGAGAAGATCTTTCCGTTGCTGAAATCTTGGACGAGTGGAGTCAAAGGACGCGTGTCATCGACCCATGGTTCGAAGATCTCGGATTTGGTGGAGAGGAGTGATCTGGTGAGCTGCGCCTTGGATTGGGCGCAGGAGGAGGCTGCGGCTCATAACCTTTAGGAGTTACAAACCATTTGGGGCGCATGGCTTTTGAAGTGCATGCAGGCGACTTTCCTTCTGTCTTTCGGGATCAGAGAGCAGTCTGGGGCGCATGGCTTTTGAGGCGCATGCTGATTTGGACGCATGGCCGTAGAGGCGCATGCGGATGGCTGGGTGGCCACGTGGCAGTGGCCGTCGAAATAAAGTCATGATGATGCTGACGTTGCCGACGCTTCATTTTCTGAAAAAGCTGTCAACTGTTCAGACTTTGGGAGGCGTGCTGCCAACTCTGTCAGTTCAGTATTTAATGTTGGTGACATTCGATGGACAGCTGAGTGGGCGCGTCGGTTGGCGTTCCACTCGGTATGGGGATGTGTAGGGGCGCATCCTCTGCAATGCGCCGAGTACCGTAGGGCGCGTCTGTGTGATGAGCCTGATGCCGAAGGGCGCGTCCGTGTGATGCGCTGTCTGGCTGGCGCATCGGACATGTCTTTTAATGATGCGGCTGTCTCGCTCCTCGAGTGCTATAAATAGCCGTTTGGCTGAATTCGAGGCGTCCGATTCATCCATTTAATGCAAATTCATTGTACGGAATTCGGAGAGCCATCCACTTGGCGCGTGGGTTTGATCTGCCCGGCCTATAAATAGTGGCATGGAGAGAAGATTTGCTTCTCATTCCCTCACGTACTTCCAACATGAACTTGGATATTCGGGTGCATTCTGTTGACGAAGTGCTCCCGAGGGTGAAGATGAGACGCTGTGTTGTCTTCGATGCACTTGAAGGTGACTGTTACATCCAAAAGACGGAGTCGAGGGCTTCTGAGGCAGGCGGAAGGTGCCTGTTGCATCCAAAGATAGGGATACTCGGGCCTCGTCTCCGTTATTCCGGAAGAGCCGTAGATCGGAATGGCGGTGCTAGGCTCTATCTTCCTTCAAAGTGGGGTTTGCCCACTTTGGTTGTGTTGAAAGCTGCTCCTTTAGCCGCGGTTTCGATCACGGTCTTCCTTCGTCTTTGGAGGCTCTTTCGAAGCCTCCCCTGGCCACAGCTTTGGCGGTGCTCTTCTCTTCCTTGGTTCCAGCCAGAGGGTTAAATGCTTTGTGGAGCACTTATCTGGTGAGCCTGGCTGGAAGAGCGGCACATAACTGGGCTGCTGAAGGGATGCACATAACTGAGCTGCTGAAGAGATGGTGGGATGCGCCTGGTTGGAGGCGCATGACGTCTGCTGCACCTGACTGATGGCGCATGGTGGCTGCTGCGCTTATCTGGAGGCGCATGGTAGCCGCTGGCTATAGACTTAGGATCTTTCCTTTGTAGAAATTCTTCTTTGTACAACCTTTTCTTAGACATGTAATAGACTTTTGTATAAATAAAAAGTCCTCTTTCGAATGTCTATCTTCGTCGATTTTGCTGTAAAGTTCTTCGTCTGAGTTTTGGCGCATGTAGCGTCTGGCGCATGGTCTTTCTGGTTGTGAAATTCCATGCTTCTATAAGACCCCCTTCAAAGTTTTCAAAACTTTTGAATAAGTTTTGGAATACTTTGAATAAGAAGCATGGAGGTCAGGGCGCATGATTGCTGGACGCATGCCTGTTCGGGCGCATGCTCTTCTCAGTTAATGATGATGATGCCTCGGTAACCGAAAAGATTAATGATGATCTTTTGGTTTTATTTGCTGCTATCTTTGCACAGAACCCGAGGCGACGGCTGAGATCACACGTCATCTGTTCACGCGTGCGACCAAGCCCTATAAATAGGTAAGAGTTGGAAAGAGAAAGGGTTCTTCTTCTCTGTGCCTCTGCTTCTTTAGAGTTTCTTCTTCAAAACCCTAACTTCTCCTTCTTCGAGAGAATGGCTCCCAAGACTCCTCGCGGTGCTGCCAGCAAGGGGAAGGAGAAAGCGAAGGAATCCGCCGATGAGGATGTACCTATCACTCTTGCGACTCCTGTCGATGTTCGTCCTGAGGTGACAGGTGGGTTTCGTCTCTGCTTTGGGCCATGTGCCCTAACTGCCGACGCGTATGGACTTCGGTCTTTGATGATACGCCGAGGTTCTATCCTGCCGACGTGCATAGGTTTATACCTTTATCTTGCACCGAGGTTTTAATGGCTGACGCGCATGGGTTTTATCTCCTGAAGATGCGCCGAAGCCTTTGCTGACGTTCATGGGCTCACGCTCTGATAATGCGCCGAAGCTCCAATGCTGACGCGCATGGGCTTACGCCCTGATAATGCGCCGAGGCATGCGCATGGGTTCATACCCTGGCAATGCGCCAGTCTGCTTGACATATTTTGTCTTTCTGCCTGACTTCCACTTTTGTTGTGCCAGTGTCGATGACGATCCCTTTGTTGAATGAGGTCCTCCTGGACGCTTCTCTTTGTCAGATGGGAGTTGATTTTGATGAGGCGGTGATCAACCCTGCAAAGGATGCTATCCTTCAGGATCAACCTCGTGAGAGGATGCTACAAATCCAGGTCCAGTTGCCGCTTTTCCTCCAGAGTATGATGGAGAGCGGTAAACTGAAGTCTGCTGATTCTGAAGGTGTGACTTTCTTAAAGCCTGCCTTTCTGTTTGGCGACCGACTAGTCTCTTCCGAAGCGAAGATACTGAAGATCAGAGAAGACTGGTTCTTCTCTGCTAAGGGCATGATGTTATACATGCGGCAGGTTGACCGCCAGTTGCCGCTGACAGCCTTTTATCGTCTAGCTTCGAAGAGAAGGATGGGTTGGGAACTTACTCCCTCTCAAGGAGGTGCCTTGGGAGGTACCCTTTCGATTGACACCACCTCGAACCAGCGAGACACCTTGACTGCCTCACGAACCGGTTCCTCGTTTAGTTACCGAGCTTTGCGTCCCGGTAGCATCTATAGTGAAGTCCCGAATGACACGTTTCCCTTCAGTGCCCCGACTTTTGCAAATCGGATGCTGACATCGAAGGTTACGTATCCGACAGCTGGTTTTAGAGTCGAAGGTTGGTGTCACTACATCCCAAAGTGGGACGAGTTGACCTCCTGGGTGCTTTCCAGGTTCAAAGTTGAGCTTAAAGAGATCGGGCTGACGGCCGCCATTCGGGCCACGCAGGCAGGCGTGGACCTCAATAAGCCGATGTTCCTTGCACTCTTGGAGCTTTTCAATGCTCAGACTGGTAGCTTCTTTACTCCAGTGGGGGAGTTGGGATTGGCCCTTCATGAGATGTACGAAGTGTCCAAGCTACCTTGGGGCTCGGAACCGTATGAGGAATACTTCCCATCAAATGAAGAGATCCATGTCTTGGAAGATAAGGACCCGGAGATGATGGCCGTTTTTAAGGAGGTGACGAGCCATCATTATCTGATGCACCGGAGGGACAAGGGTAAGACCCAGCCTCACGTGACTGCTTGGAGGGACTATGTCTTCCGGCAGGATTTGGCGGATTCTTCGAGGATCCGATTTGCGACTCCGCAGGGCTTGAAGCCCGCGGAAGTGAGTTCTGAAATAACTCGGCTGGACGAGAGGACCCCACATTCCAATGAGAGCGGCAAGGATACGTACAGCTGTTTCTGGCACTGCGCGCATCGGATGTCATCTAAGGCGGTATTGACGGCCTACTTGATGATATGGCTCCGGGATTGCGTATTTGCAGGGGGATCCGGTGCCGTCGAGAGGATACATCGGAATCTCATTTTGCCTGCAGTGAAGTTGGCCTTTGGACGACCTTTAGCTCTCCTCCCCGCGATGGTGTGCAACCTGTTGCGCGGCTTGAGGTCTTTTGCTGATGATGTGATCCATGAGAAAGGTAACAATGACAACTTTCCCCGGGCCGAGCTGCCTTTCCACTATCTTATGGGGTGGCGTATTTTACATCATCCAAATGTGATGAGTCCTGGTCCTGAGGAGGACCACGTTGAAGGAGATGCCTTCATTCGCCGCTTCTACAAAAGGAAGTGGTCTTACACTGGCGTCCCTGTTTGTAGGAGAGTTTTGTCCTTCCTTCAGGGGTGGGAAATTGTGAAGGTTGGCCCGATCTTCAATGATTTCGAGGCCGACCAAGATTTGGTTGACTCTGGCGAAGATGCGGTCACTCTGCCGAAATGGAGTTTTCGTTGGTTGCAGAGTATCCGGCCTTCTCACCTGGTCTACCGTAATCAGAACAGATGTTATCTGGAGCCGTACTTGCCAAGCCGATTTGCTCGTCAATTTGGCTACACTCAGCTAATGCTGCGGAATCCCAGTAGCAGTCTAGGCTTCATCGGGAGTTTGCTGGATGGAGCCCGGGGCTGGCAGTATTATAATGCTGGATGCACTAGCGTTAAGTTTACCACACCAGTTCGCAATCCTCGGCCGCCGATCTTATATCCGGCCGCCAAGCTGTATTGCACTATAAATACTATGTCTCCTGGTTATGACAGGGAGACTAGTTTCATCATTGGAACCCAGTTGGAGGCAACAATGAATATGTTGGTGGCAGCCCGGTCATATCGTCCACCAGAATTGGCGGGGTATCGGGCTGCTGCTGTGGCACCAGTGAGAGACCCGTCTGTCGGGAAAAGGCGGGCTGACCCAGAAGCTGGTTCTTCTGTACCGAAAAGGTCGAGAAGGACGTCGACCCCGAAGGTTACGGAAGCGCCACTTGTAACGCCAACGGGCTCAGCTCCTGCTGAGGTAAGGAGTGCTTCATAATTCCAGTTCTTTACGTCATTATGGCGACTTATGTTCTTCTTCTTGTAGGGATTGAAGAAGAAGTCCCGTGCTTCAAAACCGGGCACTAGTAAGCCGAAGGAGGTGGCAGGCTCTTCTGATGAGCGCATTCCACCGATGATGATGTTTCCTGTGGAGGAGGGTCCCGAAGATGTTCCTGCGGAGGTTTTAGTATCTCCTGACTTTGAAGTCGCAACAACTTCTGGGAAAGTACCATCTGCCGTGGAGGCCTTGGATGCTGAGGGTCCTACAGACTCGAGGTATCCTGATGATGAAGTGGATTGGAGTTCGTCGCCTTCTGGTGACGTCCCTCCAGCGTTGCAAGGGTCCGTTGCGGGGGCAACGGAGGCAGTTGAGACAGAGGAGAGGGTTGATTCCCCTCCTTGTCATGATGAGGGGAGGTCGGCTGAATCATTGCCAAATCCTTCCCCGGCTCCAACCGTGGACATTGAGATGGCTACCGATCAGGCGGTAGCGACAGATTCTGTCCCTATAGAGGGATTTGAGAAGGATGAGACCCTTCTGCCGATCTTGTCTCCCGGGGCTGGCCAGGAGATGAATGTTGATCTCCCCGTTCTGCCGGGGGAGGTATCTGACGATGATAGGACGTTGGGGGTAGAAGAAGTGGCCATTGACGTCGGTAATTTCTCCGGTCTTGAGAAGGGTAAGGGTGTGGAACCTTCTGTTGCTCCTTCTACTTGGGGTACTATCACGACGCATGTGCCGGCTCCTTCTGTTCCTTCGGTTCCTCGGGTTAGCAGTCTGGCCCCTGTTGATGAAGAGCTTGTTGCTGTCGAGGTTCAAACCTCCCAGGTCGAGGTCGGCGGATCTTCCTCCGGTCCGTAAACTGTAGTAGCTCCCCCAACTCCTGCTATGACACCGCAGGTGCTGGCGGATGCCGACGAGTATGTAAAGTTCCTCGTCGAGGTAGTGTACAAAATGTTGGAGAAAGGTGTATCTGCAGTGATGGATGCCAAGGGGAGCTTTGCGACAGCAAAAGCTCTGGCAATGCCTTGTATCGAGCTGATCCGCGTTCACCAAGGCCACGACCACATGGCTGAAATTCTGGAAGTTTCGGTGATTGAGCTGGACGAGCGGCTCGCGGAACTGCAGCGCATCCAACGAAATGACCTCTCTGTCTTGATAGATGCGGAGATGGGGAAGTTGATTGCTGAAATCGAGGCTTCCCATCGGGCCAATGTGAGCAGTTGGGAGCGTGAAGTGGCTGGGACTGAGGCTGCGGCGGAGCAGTTGTCTCAATCTATGAAGAAGACGACGGAGAAGCGGGCTGCGGTGGACGCTAACATCGCAGAGGTTGATGCCCAGATGCGCCGTCTTGAAGACCAACGGGCCCAACTCCAATTAGAAGCTGATCGTGTCCTGGCTGAACACGTGGCATTTAAGCAAGAGGAAGCGACTCTTACTCAGCGGACTCTTGCTTTGGCTCAGCAGCGACGACAGCTCGATGAGAAGTATGAGGGTGAAACTTCCGCTGAGGCTGTCGGATTAATGCGTCAAGAAGCCGAGCTTCGGGTCCAGGCGACTGTGAAAACTCGCACTGCCGACCTGAGACGTCGAGTCAGAGAGCTCTCATCCCACCCTGGAGAGGGTCGGGGATTGTAGTTTCTCTCTTTTTATGTTTTGGATTTTTGCAACTCTTGCTGGGGGGAATAGCGTATTTCTGTACTCTCTTTTTTAGAAAATAAAGAAATACACAATCTTTTTTGTGATGCGTTCATTTTTGATATCATGAACTTGATGATTTATGTGGACCTATTATCTTTTGCGCACCTTGGTTTTTAGGTACAGATAATAAGTTTGAAGGAACCAATATGTTTGCTCAGAGGTAATGTGGACATGGCAATCATTAGGTTCAAATGATAGAATCTTCCTACTCAGAGGTATTATGGACGTGGTAGGAATGATCCTGAGGGATACGCTGAACAACTCAGAGGTGATATGGACGTGGAAGTTCTGCGATCAATGTACGACAACGCAGGGGTTGTGTGTACGAAATGTTTACTCAAAGGTAATATGGACGTGGTAAACATGAAGGATAGCGTAAGCTCACGAAGTGTAAGGTTCCGCTTTGTAGGGTGTAGAGAGACAACTCAGAGGTAATGTGGACGTGGTTATCTTTCTACGGAAGGATGCTACGGAACAGCTGGGTTCCGGAAGCGTTTGAGTTTGTGGAAAGAGGTTGTTTGGGGAAATACATGTCTTGGAGGATGTCAAGAATAGTACTTCTTTAGGAACTTGCCATTGATGGGCATCATGAACAAGTCTCCATTGGGTTTGGCGAGGCGGTAAGCACCATTTGAGTATACCGTCTCAATAATGAAGGGTCCTTCCCATTTGGGCTCGAACTTCCCTGGTGTCTTGTGAGTTAACACCATTGGCCTTCTGACTGCTAAACCAGGTCGCCAACTTGGAAAGTTCTTTTCTTGACCCTCTTGTTGAAAGCCTGTGATATACGGGCTTGGTAAAGTTTGATGCATTGTTGAGCTAGGAGACGCTTTTCGTCAAGTGCCTCCAGTTCCCGCAGACGACGACGTTGATTGTCTTCTTCTGTGAGTTTGTTTGTGATTGCTACCCGGAGTGAGGGTATCTGGATCTCGAGAGGCAGTACTGCTTCACTCCCATAGACCAGGAAGAATGGTGTGTTGCCTGTTGGGGTCCGTACCGTTGTACGGTAGGCCCAAAGACATTCGCCGAGCTTTTCGTCCCAGTCGCGTTTGTTGGATGACACGACTTTTTTGGGCAGCCTGACGATAGTTTTGTTGAACGCCTCGGCCAATCCGTTTGCTGCCGGATTGTAGGCGGTTGAGGCCACGTTCTGAATGCGATTCTTGTCACAGAACCTGCTGAAAATATGGCTGATAAACTGAGGACCATTGTCATGGATGATCCGCCGGGGTACTCCGAAACGGTAAATGACATGGTGTTTAATAAAGCTGACCACTCTGGAGCTTTTTACTTCCGCTAGTGGGACTGCTTCCGCCCACTTGGAGAAGTAGTCGGTGATGGCCAGGATGAAACGGTGTCCTCTTGATGAAGGGGGGTGATCGGTCCTACAATGTCCATGCCCCAGGCTTCGAATGGCCAAGAGGCGACTGTAGGATGTAGAGGTTCAGACGGTGTATGTATGAAGTCTGCATGAAGTTGGCATGCATGGCACTTCTTAGCATATTCAACAGCGTCAGCGGCCATGGTTGGCCAGTAGTAGCCCATACGTCGCAGTCGATCCTGCAACTTAGGACCGGGTTGATGAGCTCCGCAAGTTCCGTCATGAGCTTCTCGAAGAGCTTCGGCCGCTTCCTCGCTGGACAGGCATCGAAGGAGAAGTCCATCGAAGGAGCGTCTGTACAGCGTTTTGGTGGCTGTATCGTAGTAGAATCGAAGAGAACGTCTCCTGACTGAGACGGCTTCCTTCGGGTCCTCTGGAAGGATTCCGTAGACGGCGAAGTCGATGAACGGGAACCTCCAGTCTCGGACATTAACATCGGTGTTTGTCGACATGGCGTGAGCCATTTGCAAACATAGGTTGTTTCTGGGACAAATCAAGTCTCGGCCAGTTACCGTGACATAGTGTTGAGTCCCAAGGGGCGCTGCTAATGAGGCTGCGAGGCCAGCCAGGGCGTCAGCCTCCAAGTTTTGTAACGGGGAACATGTTCGATGAAGAACCCAGTGAAAGTTGAAATGATGTTTAATTCAACTTCATGGTAAGGGATCAGGTCTTCATGGCGAACCTTGTATTGCCCCCGAATCTGGTTTACGACGAGTTTCGAGTCGCCGTAGGCTTCCAGATGATCCACCCCCAGCTGTTGTGCTAGCTGGAGTCCCATGACGAGTGCGTTGTACTCAGCAACATTGTTGGAGCACAGCTTCGAAAGAGAATATGCGTGCTGGATGACCAGCTGATCGGGGGAGACCAAGACTACCCCCACTCCTGCGATGATTTGGCCGTTGGGGCCCGTTCTTGAAGCGCCATCGAAGAACATCCGCCAAACGGGGCTTCCTTCAGTGACGTTTGATTCTTGGACGTCATCCGGGATGTCTTCATAGAGTTTTGAAGATTCTGGGATGGGGTGTGCAGCTAAAAAGTCAGCCAGAGCCTGACCCTTGACCGCCTTCTGTGGGACAAACACCATGTTGTATGGCGTTAGTAGGATCGCCCACGTAGCCAGTCGGGAGTTTAATGACCCTGGCTTTGTCATGAGAACTCTGAGTGGATTGACTCGAGAGATGACGTGAATCGTCTGGCCCGAGACGTAATGACGAGTCTTCTGAATGGCAAACACCAAAGCCAAGCACTCCTTTTCAACGGGGTTGTACCGGTGTTCGGCCCCGATGAGTGTTCGACTGAGGTAGTAGATTGCTTGCTCGTAGCCTGCATCGCTGTTTTGAGCCAGCAAAGCGCCGAGGGAATGATCCATGACACGGACGTAGAGGAGGAATGGTTTGCCGGCGACAGGTGCCACTAGGACTGGCGGGCTTGTCAAGTAAGCCTTGATGTCATCGAAAGCCTTTTGGCACTCCTCTGTCCAGACGTAAGAGACTCCCTTCTTCATGAGCTGAGTAAAGGGTTGACATTTACCGGAGAGGTTTGCTATGAACCTCCGAATGTATGCCAGACGTCCATGTAAGCCCCGAAGTTCTCGAAGGTTCTTCGGAGGGTCCATGTTGAGGATGGCTTTAGTCTTCTCAGGATCGACATGAATGCCTTTTGCCGTGATGACAAAGCCCAAGAATTTGCCGCTAGAAACCCCCAGGAAGGATTTAGCGGGGTTCATTTTGAGTTGATGTGCCCGCATGAGATCAAAGACCGTCCTCAGGTCCTGTAGGTGATCTCTTTTGAGGCGGCTCTTGACTGCGATGTCGTCAACATAGCACTCGACTGTCTTGCGAAGATGTTGACGGAAGATGGTACTCATCGCTCGTTGGTATGTTGCACCGGCATTCTTCAAGCCGAAGGGCATTACTGTGTAGCAGAAAACACCTTTCGGAGTCCTGAACGACGTGTGTTTTGCGTCATCGGGGAACATCTTGATTTGATTGTAGCCTGAATACCCGTCCATGAAGGACATGCGTTCAAAGCCACATGTGTTGTCGATCATTACATCGGTAATTGGGAGCGGGAATTCATCCTTCGGGCAAGCAGAGTTGAGATCCCTGAAGTCGATACAGACTCGTATCTTCCGTTCTTCTTGGTGACAGGGACGACGTTGGCTACCCAGTTCGGGTGTTGTTCCTCACGGACGAAGCCACTGGTCAAGAGTTTGTCCACCTCCTGATCGATGGCATTCATGATGTCCGGGCGGAAGCGTCGCTGTTGTTGTTTGATAGGTTTGGCATCTGGTAAGATGTTCAACCTATGCATCGCGATCTGTGGATCGAGACCCGGCATGTCTTCGTAGCTCCAGGCGAAGACGTCGATATACTCTTAGCCAGCTGAACTAAAGATTCTCGGTCTTCTTCCTCCAGGCTTTTGCTGATAAAGATGGGTTTGGAAGAAGACCCATCCCCGAGGTCGATCTGCTCGACTTCGTCTTCGGTGGGAGGTTCTCGTAACTCAAAACGAGACTCCCATTGTTCTCCTAGGCGTTGAGCCCAGGGTTCCTCTTCGAAAGGTTCCGGCGGTTGGTCTTCGCCTTCATCTTTCTGAGGTTGTGCCGATGTCATGTTAGCTGACAGTACTTTCCTGAAAACTGATCCGATACTGGTATCGGAATCCCAAGTCGACGCTTCAGACGAGTGGGAATGCTCTGCGTCTTCTGCGTCCGAACTCTCCGGAGTTAATGGCGGCGTGACATAGCCTAACCCCCGTCGAGTCTTATTGTAGTAGTCTAGCGGCTTTCCCTTAGGTGTCGGGATCCGGATAGGGAGATGTCGACCTTTGCCGTAGTTTAGGCCTTTGTTGCTTTTCAGGTCGTAACCCATCTTTTGGATGATGTGCTTTACCGTATCCGTGTACCGATAGACTTGTACTCTGCCGGTATCAGGTTCTGGCTCGAGTGGCGGGAGGCCTTGATGACGCTCGACCTTGCCCAAGATGATGGTTCCTTCGTCTCGGCTCCGTGGAGGGGTTATGAAGACTCCTTGAGACGGGACTACTCGATTATGGTGGACGGTCGTTATTTGTGTTTGCAACGACCGTAGAGCGTTATCTAATGTATACATGGCATTCCAGTGTGGAAGACAAGAATAATTGAAAGACACTCTATTATTGATAAAGTACGAGATTTTATCCCGTGGGATTACATTGTCTAAGGAGGGTGCGTCTACATCAGCAGAGATATATTCGCCAAGCTCCTCATCTGTAAGCACTGGGGCCGGATCAGGAGAGTCCTCCACCGCTCTGACTTTGGGGTCTGAGAGGGTTATGTGAGCCCTCTCCGGCATCTTGGATGACTGCGGCGGCTTGCCCTTAAGACGCACCTTGAGAGGTTGCCTCAATTGCGCCTCCGGTGAGTGGCGCCTTCCCTTGTAATTTTACCACCAGGGGAGCCGTTGTTTGAGATGGCTTTCCCTTGAGGCGTATCTTCAGGGGAGCTTCGTGAGTCGGTGCTTTCCCTGATAGCTTGATGCTCATTGGGGGCGCCTTCTGGGGAGGCTTGCCCTTCAATCGGATTTTCAAGGGGGCGTCGGGAGTCATTTCAGGCTCCAAGTCCGGCTCTGTTGCCGTCTCTGCCTCATCATCGGCGTCGTTGGCTTCCTCCTCGTCAAGTGGCTTATACAAGTCGGAATCGGGAAGTAGGCCTCAATCCCTTTGAAGGGATCGATATCTGCAAACTCCGTCCGGATGACGCCGTTGGTGGATACATATTTCATGCATTGGTGGAGCGTGGAGGGCACCACCATGTACTCATGTAACCATGGTCGTCCGAGTAAGATGTTGTAGTTGACCTCGGCATCCACCACATAACAAGTCACCTCAGTTTTGAGGCTGCCGATGTGACACTTCACCGGATCTTGCCAGTGGCTCGCTCTTGCTAGCGTTGGAGCCACTGATGGTTGTATTGGAGGGCGCCAGCCGGTACATTGGGATCCCCAAGCTTTGATAGCAGCGCCTTTGGGATGATGCTTAAGGAAGACCCCGGATCGATCTGAATCCTGCTCACCTTTACCGAACCGATGTACCCTGTGTAATACAACGGTCGGTTATGTCGGTGATGCTTGAGCAGCATGTCTTGTTGGGTGAAAGTTATGTTTGGGATAACTTCATCCGCACAATGACAGTGTGCACAAGTAGTTGGGAGGTCTTCAGGCTGCTTGACCTGACTGAGAAAGGATTCGGCATCCTTCAGAGCTTCGCAGAGAGCTTCTTGGGAGTCCTTGGAGAGACGCAAGAGCTCGAACAAAGACAAGCGTGCAGGAGTGCTGGCCAGTTGTGCCAGGATGTCAAAATTGTGGGGCTTGGCTAGCCCCGAAGCATTTTCTTTCCGCAGAGGTCTGTCGAAACGGGCCTCCACTTGCTTCTGTTTATTGGCTGCTGAGGGCTTGGATGGACCCTCCTCAGGGATGGTGCCAGAAGGCACTACTTCGGCGGCAGCTTCACCGGGCTGGGAGTTCTGTTGTGCACGCGTCTGCACTGGAAGCGCCTCTTCCGTTGAAGAAGAGACTGTACGGCAAGACTTGATCTTCCTGCCTTTTGATTTGGAGGTAGGGCGTATCTCCGGTTGAGTCACCTCGGAGACGAGGTCGGGATGAACCCAGAGGACCTCTCCTCGAGATGTGGTGAGTGGGACAAGTCCACTCACATTGTCACGGGTGGGTGGCAAGTTCACCACCTCCATTGTCGCCTTAGGGATGGGGACGACGCCATCTTGTGCGGTAGTCGGTGGCAAGGTGCCGAACTGAAGTGACACCACATTGGCTGACACCGTCTTCTCTTCGTAATCGACGGAGATTACATCCGCATTGATCATGCGCTGGATGTAATTTTTGAGGACATAGCAGTCCTTGGTCGGGTGTCCGACAAACCGATGGTAGTGACAGTACCTCGGGTTGTCCACTTTCCTGACTTCATCGGGCCGCTTCGGGTCCGGAAGCTTGATCTTGTCACCCTGCTTCAGTATCTTAAAGAGTTGCAGGGTGTCGTCATCATTGAATGAATAAACCTCCTTGGGTCTCGGTGCCAGTGGAGGCTTCTGAGTAGGCGCAGACGCGCCTTTCGAGGCATTAACGGTCAATGCCTGTTTCCTCTTCGCTTCTCGTCCGGAGTTGTTGGCTGCGGACTTTTTCCCCTTATCGTCAAAGGCGGGGAAGCTGACACCCAAAAGACGTGCATTGGCCGCCTTCTTTTCTGCAGCTTCAGCTTCGATGATCAGGAAGCTCCAATCGGGAGGGGAAGTAGAGTTAAGCCAGAGCTTTACTGCAGGCAGCATGTTCATACTGCAAGCGGAGAGAAGCGCATGTTCTGGCATGCCTGGAGGTAGCCTAAAGCAGGCCTGACGGAAGCGTTCAATAAATGCCCGAACTGTTTCCTTCTCCTTCTGGCGTATCTCTATGAGAGACGCCATCGTCATGTCTTTCCCACCGTCGTAGAAGCGGTCTAGGAAGAGGCACGTCAGGTCGTCGAAGGACGATATAGAATTGTCGGGGAGGCTGCAGTACCAGTCATACGCCACCCCTTTCAGGGCCCCAACGAAGATGCTGGTGAGGAGCGCGTCCTCCTTCGGTAAATGCCCGTCTGTGACTGGAAGTACGTCAGGTATCGTCGTGGAGAGTCCTTCCCGTCGTACGGCGTGAGTGTTTGTGGTTTATACTTTGGGGGATAAACCACCTTGTTCCACTCAAGGGGATAAGGCTGAGGAATGCCCATCTTCTGGTGCTCCTCCTGCCTGTTCTTGGACTCGAAGCCCTCCCGTAGATCTTTGATCATTTCGACTACGTCCTCCGTGGAGCTAGGAGTCGGAAAAGGAGGTACCACCTGGAGTGGAGCGTTTGAGGGCTCCGACGTCCGGGGCACTTCTGGGTCTGAGGGTGCCCGTTGGAGGGGTACACTCGACTCTCCATTGGCTCCTGGGTCGGGACCACTTGAAGGTGTCCTGATCAAGGCCGACCGCATCTCAAACACTGCTTGAGTCAGTGCTTGCATTGAGGCGGAGAGGGTTTTGAGTCCTCCCTCTAGCGAGTCTATGCGCTGGACAATGTCCTGTGGCGGCGCATCCGTCTCAAGGTCACCCCCGGTCATGTATACTGTCATGACACGGCCGGAAGTGGATGGATTAGTTGAGGCTTCGCTTTCAGCCTCACTTTCATGTGGGGTCACCTCTCCTGGTGTTTGGCCACCCCCAGCCACATTCTGGAGTTCGTTTTCGACAGGCGCATCTGCAAGGGCCTGACTGCCCTCAGCTCTGTCTTGAAGGGCCTCTTCATTTCCCACACTACCCCCGGCGGTGTCCTGGAGGACATCCTCATTCTGAGGGGCTTCAGGGAGGCCGACTTCGCCTTGATGAAGATCCGCCGCAGCTGTGCTTTGGACATCTTCGTCTTCGGAGGGAGGCTCGACGAGGGTCTGGCTACCCCCAGCTTCCTCCAAGGACTCTTCCTCGACCGAGTGCCTTCGAACACTCCA
This sequence comes from Iris pallida, assembly GCA_029216955.1. NCBI lineage: Eukaryota > Viridiplantae > Streptophyta > Magnoliopsida > Asparagales > Iridaceae > Iris > Iris pallida. Next base: position 2,101,396 of record JANAVB010020000.1, read on the forward strand.
GAGGTCGAGACAGCTGCCTTGGTTTTCCTCGGCTGGCTTTTGGATGAAGACGAGGAATTGGCAGTCGTCTTCCGGATTGATGAGGAGTTGGAGATCACGTTGCATGAAGCAACCTTTGGCTCCTGTTCTGCTGACACCTTCGTCCCAAGGCGATGTCGGAGGGGTGTCGATGATTGTAGCCGTTGAAAGACTGACTGCTTTGGCGGTACTGCCGTCTTGCAACAGCAGTTGATGGTGACCACTGCACAAGTATGCCCCGTGAGAGGCGCATCGTGCTTGTTGGTCAACTCTCCTGACCGGCGCTTGTGAGTGATCACGTTGCGCAGGTCGTTGGAGGAGAGTGCTGCCCTCACACCCCTCTCAGGCGCATGGCAGGGCCAAACGCCGGGGTGGTCGGGAGAGTGCTGCGCCCCTGATCTAATACCAAGCAGGCATCACGATCAGTAGTGGGGGAACCACAACATTTGAAGTGACTTGAACGGACCTCAAACGCACAACCAGAGGAGGCGCGGGAGTTCAAGACCACTGAATTTGCCTCCCTCGGCTTGGTTGTGCACGCAGTGAATGCGCCCAAGCGAGATGAGGACTTTGAAGGTCGACTCGTTGTCGGTGCAGAAGCACTTGAGTCAACCTTGTACAGCTTGCCATCGGCAGCGCGCGTGATTGTAAGCGCTGCCTCTGGCCGGCTGCTGGCATAGCACGTTTGTGGCGCATGGCCTGTGCCGCCTTGGATTTCTTCGTACCAGCCCTGGGGCACGTAGTACTCAGCATCCAAATTCTCCTCGCCATTACAGCGAGTGAGTCTGTCAAAGACAGAGGCTCTTTGTGGCGCATCAGAGGTGATGCGCGGGGCATTGGCTGCACCCCTACTCTGTCGACGTATCTTCCTCGCCTGAGAGGAAGATGGCTGGGGAACTTGGTCAGCCGCACGCTTCCCCGAGAGATACGCTGCATCAGCGGGCGCACCTTGACTGCTGAGACGTCAGCAGGAAGGAGGAAGGGGCTGGACGGGCGCATCCCCTTCAACGGTGGTGCCCGAGGCGTAGACTTTGCGCACCCAGACTGCGCGGGTCTTCTTCGGCTTCGACAGCCGCTTCGAAGGACTCGCACTTCCTTCAGAAATGAACTCCTCGTACGCCTGTTGATTGAGGCGCACTACCAGCGTCTTGTGGGAGGAGCCCACCTTCACGTTGTCGGCCTGTGACACGACTTTCTCAGTAGAAGAGAAAGAAGTCCCCAGCAGAGTCGTCAGCTTGTTTGCCATTAAAATTGTTTTGATTGAAATTTTAATACAAACAGAACAGTGATACAATGTAGGACTTAGATGTAGTCCTAGGAGTACACTTTTGTTTAAGCTGGGTCCTAAGTGCCAATGGAGCGAGTGGTAATGCGTTGACTCCGTTGACCGGCTGACGACGGTTATCGGTTCTCTGAAGGTGTTGATTGCTCTGGGTACTGGAGCTTGCTGAGAGGAGGAACGTTGAGTGTCTAGAACTGTCTCTCTGGTGATTCTCTGTTGTGGATTCTGTCTGTGTTGTGAGTCTTGTCCTGTGTGTGTGTGAAGGAGATGAACCTTCTATTTATAGTTTTGCAGGCTGGCTGCTCATGCACATGTAGGATGCGCCGGTGTGGGGACGCCACGTGGAGGTTGCTGATGGAGGCGCACGGATGCTGCGCCCTGATCGAGGGGGAGACTTCTTCATACTGCTGTTGTGAGCCGGCACGTAGCAGAGGAGAAGATCTTTCCGTTGCTGAAATCTTGGACGAGTGGAGTCAAAGGACGCGTGTCATCGACCCATGGTTCGAAGATCTCGGATTTGGTGGAGAGGAGTGATCTGGTGAGCTGCGCCTTGGATTGGCGCAGGAGGAGGCTGCGGCTCATAACCTTTAGGAGTTACAAACCATTTGGGGCGCATGGCTTTTGAGGCGCATGCAGGCGACTTTCCTTCTGTCTTTCGGGATCAGAGAGCAGTCTGGGGCGCATGGCTTTTGAGGCGCATGCTGATTTGGACGCATGGCCGTAGAGGCGCATGCGGATGGCTGGGTGGCCACGTGGCAGTGGCCGTCGAAATAAAGTCATGATGATGCGGACGTTGCCGATGCTTCGTTTTCTGAAAAAGCTGTCAACTGTTCAGACTTTGGGAGGCGTGCTGCCAACTCTGTCAGTTCAGTATTTAATGTTGGTGACATTCGATGGACAACTGAGTGGGCGCGTCGGTTGGCGTTCTACTGGGTATGGGGATGTGTGGGGGCGCATCCTCTGCAATGCGCCGAGTACCGTAGGGCGCGTCTGTGTGATGCGCCTGATGTCGAAGGGCGCGTCCGTGTGATGCGCTGTCTGGCTGGCGCATCGGACATGTCTTTTAATGATGCGGCTGTCTCGCTCCTCGAGTGCTATAAATAGCCGTTTGGCTGAATTCGAGGCGTCCGGTTCATCCATTTAATGCAAATTCATTGCACGGAATTCGGAGAGCCATCCACTTGGCGCGTGGGTTTGATCTGCCCGGCCTATAAATAGTGGCATGGAGAGAAGATTTGCTTCTCATTCCCTCATGTACTTCCAACATGAACTTGGATATTCGGGTGCATTCTGTTGACGAAGTGCTCCCGAGAGTGAAGATGAGACGCTGTGTTGTCTTCGATGCACTTGAAGGTGACTGTTACATCCAAAAGACGGAGTCGAGGGCTTCTGAGGCAGGCGGAAGGTGCCTGTTGCATCCAAAGATAGGGATACTCGGGCCTCGTCTCCGTTATTCCGGAAGAGCCGTAGATCGGAATGGCGGTGCTAGGCTCTATCTTCCTTCAAAGTGGGGTTTGCCCACTTTGGTTGTGTTGAAAGCTGCTCCTTTAGCCGCGGTTTCGATTACGGTCTTCCTTCGCCTTTGGAGGCTCTTTCGAAGCCTCCCCTGGCCACAGCTTTGGCGGTGCTCTCTCTTCTTCTTGGTTCCAGCCAGAGGGTTAAATGCTTTGTGGAGCACTTATCTGGTGAGCCTGGCTGGAAGAGCGGCACATAACTGGGCTGCTGAAGGGATGTACATAACTGAGCTGCTGAAGAGATGGTGGGATGCGCCTGGTTGGAGGCGCATGACGTCTGCTGCACTGACTGATGGTGCATGGTGGCTGCTGCGCTTATCTGGAGGCGCATGGTAGCCGCTGGCTGTAGACTTAGGATCTTTCCTTTGTAGAAATTCTCCTTTGTACAACCTTTTCTTAGACATGTAATAGACTTTGTATAAATAAAAAGTCCTCTTTCGAATGTCTATCTTCGTCGATTTTGCTGTGAAGTTCTTCGTCTGAGTTCTGGCGCATGTAGCGTCTGGCGCATGGTCTTTCTGGTTGTGAAATTCCATGCTTCCACACTCGTGTCCGGTACAAGAAGAAATCGAGCCCGTGATGCAGGACAGTGCACTCGTGTCGTGCACGCGTGTCCAACAGCAAAACGAACACAAAATGACACCAAAATACTTAACATCCTTCACAAAAATTAATGTAGATCTACAAACTCATGTAATTACATTTTCAAAAATCGAAAATAAATTCCTAAGGGGCATTCTATCAAACACCTACACTTACACATTGACACGTGCCCGATACGGACACCAAACGGACACGAAATTGGCTTAAACTCCAGGGACAGTTAGGAAACTCCTAGATCTAGCCCTAAATGCAAAGAAAACATAAATTTAAATCAATTTGAGTAGTTTTACATAGGTGCAAATTGTAAGGAAAAGCTTCAAATGGGGTATTCTTCCTTACTAGCCAAATGCTCCCAAATTATCCCAAAGCTGGGATTAAACCCCAAAATCAGAAAATAGGAGAGTATTAGGTTCTAATGCAAGAAACTAGGATTAAAAAGGAATTAAAATAGATTATGGGGATTTTTGGAAGGGGACAATACCTCTCTTTTCCAATGTGTTGAAATAATAAAAAAGAGGCAAGCCCTAATGAATAAGTGTTTATATAGGGTGGAGATCCCTATGTGGCTGGTCACTTAGGGTTTGGTTAAGGTTAGGGCTTCCAGTTATGGGCCATGGGCCAAGTCATGATCAATAAAATCATTAAGCCATAAGTCATTTCATGAAACCACAAACCATGACTTAAATTCACTAAACCAAATCCCCTCATTCTAAAACTAATCTCTAATGACTAAAATGAGTTAACTCAAGCTAGACTAGGGTCACCATGGCTAGGTTTAGCTTCTAGGCTAGTCCACTAAGCCTCAACAAGTCAAGGTCAAACTAGAAATCACCAATTCAATAAATCATCAAATAATTCAAATAAGTCAAAATGACCAAATTATCCCTAGGCTAAAAATGATTAAATCATCCTAATGATATGGTTAGGCTCTAGGTCATGCAGTCACTAGGGTTGCACTAGCAGCACATCAAAATCACAAGTCATGACTTAAAACAGTTTTAAATAGTTTAGAAATGATTAAAATCACCAAAAATCATAACGTAAAATAAATATCAATAAATAATAATTATAATTTTAAAATTTTAAAATTATCCTCATCTGGAAAACTGGGTGTTACAATCCTACCCCCCTTAGAAAAATTTCATCCTCGAAATTAAAATGATCGCACCCTTTATAGGTCAAACCCAAACAATCAAGGTCAAGAGATAATCATGCAAACAAAATCTTACTGGTCGTGATTCCACACTCTCGAACAAGGTAGCTACACTATCTAGCAATCACAAACAATATCCTGGCAGGTACTAAGGAAATCACACAGGAAAGTGGAAAGGAAGAATGAGAAGGACAAACCTGCTAACCCATCACCTGCAGCGTCGGTCTCCTCGACCGCCATCGCAAAAGCTCCACCCCTCTGGTGCTGAGCTACATGTGGCCTAGCTTTCTCATAAGGAGGTACAGCGGGACAATCCATTATCTTGTGAGCACCAGACCCACAGAATAGACAAACCTTCAGCCTCCTCCTACAAGACTCCCAAACATGCACTGCCTTCCTGCGTAGGCACAAGTCGGCACCCCGCAGTCCTGTCCTCTATGCTGGTGCTGTGCCTGCTGCACTCTCACTGGTGCCTGTGCCTGCTGAATCTGCACGTGAGGCCTCTTGGCCTGACCTCCGCTGCTGCTACTACCTTGGAAGTCCGACCCCCTTCAGCTTCAACCCTAGGTCGTCCTCCACTGCCATAGCCCCAGAAAAGATCTCCGCGTAGGTAGCGTTCCGGTCACTCTTGGTCAGTGACCTAACCTCCCTAATCAAACCCCGACGGAACTTTCTCGTCTTCGTCTTCTCAGTCAGGTCATCTATGAACCGGGCCAATCTACAAAACTCCCCAGAATACTCAGCTACCGTCTGGTTCCCCTGAACCAGACCCTCAAACTGTGCCTCGATACCTCCCAAGGCCACATCAGGAAAGAACTGCTCCTTAAACAGCTCCTTGAACTGGGCCCAAGTCTGGCCCTCAACTCCCACCCTGGGATCTGTCTGATACCACGCACGGGCTAAGTCCTGCATCTGACTGCCCGTCGCCTCGATATGGAGTCGAGCTGGTATCTCCGCCAGCCTGAATATCTCCTTGATATGCTCTATCCAGTCGTCGGCTTAGTGGATGCCCTCAGTGCCCAAGAACTCTCTGGGATGCATCTTCTAAAAATCCTGTATATCCTTCTCCTTCCGGTAAGGCTGCTGCTGCTCCCCTGAGCAGTCACCATCTCTACAGTAGTACGAACCAGCTGGTGGGCCTCGTCAATCCCTAACAAAAATCGGCAGTCTGACGCTGCTGCTGCTGCTAGTGAGATGCCAGAATCCTCTCCACAAATGAAAACAGGTGGGCAACATCAACTATTCCTGCAGGTGGCTGCGGGTGCTGCTGCTGAAATGCCTCCGGAATGGCTGGGTTCAGCCTCTTGGCAGGTACAGGCACTCCTCATAGGCTACAGTAGCTCCTGTCTGATCAGGAACAGAAGGTGCTACAGTCTCAACAGGCTGCTGCAATGCGAGAGTGGCATACCCTCTCCAGCGGCTGCTGTACCAGAGCGATGTGATCGTGTCTCCACCATCCTGAAGACAGATCGAAAAGGAAGTCAATACTGAGCAGGAATCGATAAAATCAGAGGAGGACAATTTATTTCAAAGAAAACAATCAGTAAGATATGTAGATGGCATGAATTGAAGCAGAAATTTTTCCTAACTGTGATTGAGTACCTCTCCGTTAAAGCCTACCTCTCAATCCTATCGCAGGCTCGCAGCAGTACAACTAAGTCGCCGTACTACCGCGATATCGCACTAATGCGACTCTCGACCTGCATGGGCCACCACTAAAAACGTGTCACGACCCGCACCCAATGTGAGGGTACGAGTACGTAACGACGACCAACCTACGTCACATTGTCGGCGGTAGAGCGTTGTCCTAGGTTACTATCTAACCAGCAACTCACGCAATTATAATGTACTCATCATGATCAACTCCGAACGGAGGACAAGTATAAAATATTGTAACTCAATCACAGTCTAAGCACGATAAGATACTCACAGAAGAATTAACTAAGAATAGAAAGACAACTACTAAAATAATAACAACTCTCAACAATCTCAAAACTACACAAGTCTCAAATCAATACAAAAGTTCGACATGAAAAACAGATGCTAGTCTACTAAACTAAATCCCGATCACTCCTGAGTATCGGGGCCAAAGGTAGTCATCCCGTCTCCGGGTCCATATATGTAGGGCATGTGTCCTCAGGGCAATCATCTGTAAAATTTTAACAGGTCCAGTCAGGACAGGAACGAGTACAACTCATCAAGAAATTCCAATTAAATGACAGAGAACTATAAAGCAGTTATAAGCA